>CM061921.1:116694271-117309411 GCA_031002005.1 Vandiemenella viatica
TCACTCTATAAACAACAATTGTTATTAATTGTTTTTATTTTTATAATACCTAAGTCAACTGTATTTGGGCTAAAACAAATCAAGCCTACGAAAAAGTAGGTTAGTGGAAGTCTGACTCCTTATTTATGTAATTATATCGTGCCAGTGAAGTTTTGACGTTGAACTAGCTTTCAGAGAGATATTTTTATTTTTTTACTAAGGGTTTACGCCTCATCGACGTCGAGGTCATTAGAGGCGGGATGGGATTGGGGACAAGGAACGGGAAGGGATTCGGCCATGGCCTTTTGTAGGAAGCATCCCGGCATTCACCTGGGGTGATTTGAGGAAACCATGGAAAACCCAAATCTGGATGCCCGAACGGGGATTCGAACCGGTGTCCTCCTGAATGCGAGGAAACACGATGTAAGGCAATTTATATACCACATGGCAACCGTTCAGTCAGCTGCAACATCATGGCGCACTCTTCACGGAAACAGCTATGCAAGAGAAATGGAACTGAACTTAGGGAGCGTGCTCAAACTACATGGTTCGGTCCAGGGGGGGAGGGGTTGGCTGGAAGGATACGCTGGGCTATGTGGGGGGAGGGGGGGTTCCGAGCCAGGCCACGTAGCTTTCCTTTCATAACATTTGATACAGTTAAAATGGAGAACAGAACTCACAACAGTTTGTGAACATTTATTTCCCTCAGTCAATTATCTCCATAAGTAATTTGCAATAGTCTGACATGAGAAAACAGTACAAAATGTCTTCTGGAATCAAAAGGGAAAAAACGGTACGTGCTAGGTGTGGGGAGGGAAGGGGGTAGAGGCAAAAGCCGCGTAGGGCTACGTCGGGGGTGGGGGGGGTTTCACAGGAGGCCAAAATGAAGCTACGTGGTTTATGCACACTCCCTTGTTGCGAGAGCCTGCAAGAAGTAATACGGATTTCCGTCCTGGAGGAACTTGTGGATGGAACGCGCACCTTCAGTACAGCACGACTTGGACAATAGAATGACCTAACGGACACTACATTCAATTCAAGCATTAGGTATTAATTCCTGCTCCGTCTCCACCTTGTACACCATCTTTTCTTAGGTCTACCAACGTCTCTGCATCGCCACAAGTGGAAATATTTCTTTTTCCATTCTACGCTGCCTCTATGTATGTCCGTATTCCTCTACGCTTTCTGTTATATACGAAGTTATTCCCGATTTTTTTTTTCATTTATTATATGGTCTTATTTAGTACAGCCTTTTACCTTGCTAAGAAATCTCATTTCAGATGCCTGAATTTTACTCATATCGCTTGTTTTATCTATCAAAAATTCACTTCCGTACAGCAATTTCGGGAAGCCATCGTCTTATAGAATTTCGTTTTTGTGTCTTTTTTGTTTTGTTCTGAAGTGCTATGTTTACTATCCCACATACTGACTGGAATTCGTTGATCTGCTTCTCTATATCTTTATCTACGTCACAATCTAGATTCATTCCCTCTTTACCTGTTCTATCACTGTGTATACAATTACTGTTTTTAAGGAAATGATATGTTAACATTAATGGACCATCGCTTTTGCTTTCTTTATGGATATCTGGAGGTTTTATTCTTGTCCTGAAAATTGTTGAAATTTATCTAATGCTATTTCTAGTTTCTCTTCGTTTTCTTGAGGTACTGTTACATCATCTGCATAAAGGAAAACATTTAGATATTTATTCTTGTTTAGGTGCATTCCTGGACTGGCAATCTGTTTCCAATTTCTAATAACGTCATCAATGTATGTGTTGAATAGAGTTGACGATAAGCTGCAGCTTTGTTAATCAATACGTCTCCAGTTTTCATTGTGGCAGTATTGATTATTTTTCTTAATCTTTATAAGCATTTAATGATTCCGATTAACCGCACAGAGTATCCGTTATGAGTCATTATGTCGCACATTGTGCATCTATCCAGTATCCACACTATCTTCACAGAATACTACCTTCAGTACAAAATGAAATTAGATTTTCATATTGCTTCCCACTCGTAAAAAGTGCAATTCTTGCGGCAAGAATAGTGTTGTCAACACTTGAAATCTCTGAAGGTTCGGGGCTGTCATTGTTATATTCTGGGCACTTTCACAACAACATTGAATCGAAGAAACCTTTGAGTTTAATGAATAAAAATACCTTAAATATGACCGGAAGTAAATACCGACATATTAGTAACATATTACAGAAGCATTAAGAAAGCAGTTATAGTCTAACTGAACGCAGAGTTATGTGACTTTACGCCTGTCGACGTCAAGGTCATTAGAGAAAAGGAAAGAGGAGGGGGCATGCAAAGGGAAAGAATTTGGCCATGGCCTTTTGAAGAAACCATCCCGGCATTCACCTGGAGTGATTTGGGGAAACCATGAAAAGCCCAAATTTGGATGCCCGAGCGAGGATTCGAACCCGCGTCCTCCCACATGCGAGGCCAGAACGTTAACCGTTCACCCACCACACTCGGTGTGTAATTCAAGATAGTCTCACAAGAGAAAACAGTACAAAATATCTTCTGGAATCAATAGGGAAAAAGCTACGTGCCACGCAGAGGGTAGAGGGGGGTAGAGGCAAAAGCCACGTCGGGCTACGTGGGGAAAGGGGAGGGGGGAGTTCACATGAGGCCAAAATGGAGCTACGTGGTTTATGGACGCTCCTAAAACACTCCAGGCGATTGTCAGGACAGTTCCTTCAAAAGGCCATGTCCGAATTCCTTCCCGTTCCTTGCCCCAGTCCATTCTCGCCTCTAATGATCTCGACATCGACGAGGAGTAAAGCCACAAGAAAAGAAGTTCCTTGTTTGGTAATTTGAGCCAGCACAAATTGTGTTTGTTTTTCTGTTAGACTTACGTCATGACCAAGAATAATAATGTGTGGACAACGTAAATATCATCAAAATGTAATTTACAAAATGTATGTCTTTTGGATGGTCTATAATACACCTTAAATTAAACCATTGAGTTCCTGATTCTCTTTAGAAACACACGATTTGTTTTTATTTTTATTAATAAATCACATTGCGTGGTTTTTCTCTAATAGCAACTCTCACGTTTAGCGCTCTGGAATAACCTGCGTTTTATCATCGATAAAGAATGCTGTTATGAAAAACTACTGGTACTTCTTGTGTTTCACTTTCATACTCGAAAGAAGGAAGACCTGGAAAGAGAATATCAAAATACAGAACATACTCGTAGCCAAACGCTATTATCAGAGCATATTTTACTGTTTAGGTTTTCTTAATTTCCGATATTTTAATTAATTCGATATTTTGTAAAACCTCCATTGTTATGATTAATTATACAATAAGCGACATCGAATTACTATTGTGGGCATTTTATCCGCTCTTCGTTGCTTTATAAAAATATGCGCAACTGAATAAAATGCGTTCACTTGTTGTTTTATATTTTTTACTTTTTTTTTTTTTTTTTTTATTTACGATCCTGCGATCAGGAGGCATTATGATTCCATCTTAACACCTATAAATCTGACAGCTTTCAGATTATTGGTCCTTTAATAAGTGTTGAATATTTTTTATCGCACGCTACAGTGATCTTTCTTCTTGAACTGGTTTGTTTTCACTCAATGTGTCTTAGCACTGGAACTACTTTCGTTAGTATTTAGTGATATGGGTTTATCATTTTGTTTACTTTAATAAGGTTTAAACTAATTCTACGTAGCTTAATGCTCTACCTTTGCCCTCAGTGTCTTCCCAGGTCACAGTTTAAAATTGGAACATTCTGAGGATCGACGTTACGGAATTATTTTAATAAAACAGGCCTCTCAGGTAATTTTCAGAAATTCGTCATTACAGATTTCGACGTAGGAGGATTTATGGAATATCGATGTAAGAAGTTTGGAGGTTTCACTCTACATTTATTTGTTACTATTGCTACCGCCTTTGCTCTGGCCGAAATCATCTTAGTACGGATCTAACGGAGCTCCGCATCCGCAATTGCGGAACATCCGCATGAAATCCTACCTCCGCTTTCGCATCCACAACTTTTAATGTGGATGTACAGTGTGTTAAAAAAAAGTGTAAAATATTTTAGGAGGTGATAGTATGCATCAAAATAAGACGTTTAATACACATTGTCTCAATCACATACCTTCTGAGTTAATAACAGGTCCGCAATGCATGGCTCAGCCCTTCGTCCTGAGGAATCACACACACTATGAAACTATTTTGATTGGTCCTATACGTCTTCAATCCATGTCATCACGTATTGTATTTAATAAAATATTAACAGTTATTAATTACCACAAATACACACTTACAAATATTTTAGATCGTATCTGAAGCATATTCTAAAAATTTAACCAGGTAATTTTCTATAAACTTCAACAATGAAAATTAATATCTGTATCTACGTGGATCAAAATAATTAAAGGGTGCATAAATAGTTGGGGAAGGTTGCATTAAGCTACATCGTGTTGCCCGTATTCCAAGGGGCGAACATTGTGCATGGATAAAATACTTCGTGAAAGAACATTTAACTGCAAAATAATAATAATAATAATAATTAAATTTTATAAATGTTTTTGGAAACTCTCCTTCCATCATTTACAAGAATTAACATACGAGCAGTAGAAATTAAGTGTGATCATACCGACCTAAGAGATGATCTACGTTTAGAAACAACAAAAGTCATGTGACGAAATGAAGCAAGTGAAATTTTTGAGGTAACGGGAATTTAAAAAATAACTTGTTGGGTAAGATGTTGTTGAATAAATTTTTATATTAAATCCAAAAGATGAAAACAATCCTGAGATAAGATCGAGTTTGTAGAAGGAAAATATTTATTTTTCAAAATGTGATCCACCTAATCTCATGAAATGTATTGGCAATGCTTAAATTCAAGTATTTAAACCACGAATTGTCGTAACATCAACTCTGTTCCACAACTTCTGACTTTTCACCCAGGTAATAGGCTGTAGACGGTTATTTTGAAGACCTTTTCAAGGACAGCGTTACGGCGCTGCAACACATCATGTGGAAGTAGATAGCAAAAACAGAAAAATATAAATGAATTTGCTGTTTTATTGTTAAGCCGAAAACTTCTCAGGTGAATCTTACACTTACGCTCGGAACCGCACGAAAACATGCTTAGAATAACAAGCGATCATAAACAAACCACTGGTGTGTGTCATATCCATGCAAAACGTTGCACTCTACCTCAAGTAACATGCTGATTTTGTAACACTACAATGTGACAAACCACAAGTTAAAATACATGATCGTTATTTCAGCATCAAACTTCAGTCTGTGATTTACAATCAATTTGCTGCAACTATATATTGCCTATGTTGCAATGTGCTTGGCGAAAGCCAGTTTATGACATTGACATACTAACATCATCACTTGAAATTGTAATTAGTGTGGCTTTTGAGATTGGACTGCGTGATATGGAATGTGGTAACGTGGCTTTAGTGAGGTGTGCACATTGGTCTCTTCCACTTTGTTTTAATCACTTCATTGGAATCCCGCATCTGCACTTTGAGGACTAGCACTATCAGGTGTGTGGTACTGCTGTATATGCGTGTTTTGCGCTATATTAAGTACTCAAACAGAGAGTTTTTGGCACTGTTGACTGAAAATGTAATGAAACACTAACGTCATAGAATCACGTATAATTTCCTTCATATGGTATTGATATCTTGTTATTTTGTTCCTCTCTATTAAAATGTTACTTGAATTAGAATACAACGTTTTGCATGGAAATGATACACACCACTGTTTTGTTTATGATCGCATGTTTTCGTGCGGTTCCGAGCGTTCGAGGTCAAAGGTGTCCCTTGCTAGCCGAATGAAAAGATCTAGAGAGTATTTACGTTTCCGGACCCAATTTCGACCACTGACCCCACGAGGAAATGCCGCTTTCCTTAAGGACATAAGCGTGCAGTGCTGCTTTAAGACTGCGTCAGGCAATTACAGGACTTCGACCTGCGTGGCGCACCTGTGGCGTGCGTGTACCGTCTCAAAAGGAATCCACCATAAAACTCCTCATAGTGGAATCAATGTTTCACTATCGAAAATCAAGTATTCGGCGTCGCCAAACACTCCTCATTCATCCTGGATACGGGGCAATTAATTGTTACATCAACTATTAACTGGAGTGTTCTAGTATAGGCTCGACATGCCAGGGTGCAATGGCCTAAACGACCCAGATGTCGAAGGAACGTTGACGATAATAACAACCGTAAAATACGAAATGTCTGATCGAGAAGTTAAAGAAACAAAGATCGCTGTAGAAATCTTTGTCCAGGTCAAATATTTTTTTAAAGTTTGAATAGAGACTTACCGGCGTAATCTGCATGAGTATCCAGAATGTAACAATGGTCGACTCAGTATGACCAGAGGTACTGTAACATTAAGATGGTTTATTTAGGGCTTAATTTGAGCGTTCTGGACCATATTTGCGCAATGGTTTGAGAAGCGCGAAGCATAAAAGTTGCACCATCGGTGCTTAGTGGAAGAACGGCACCTTATCAAGGCGTCGGGCGTGGTAGCTTCATATTCAGATGTTATAAGTAGGGTTGACGTGGGAGAAGCATGGCACTCCATCGCCGAACGTGCGTAGGAGTATATGTTTCTGCCCACAGGAAAAGAAAAGTTGTGAAAGAAATCTTTTAGCTGGAGTGAATCATTGTTAGCTTTGTTGTTTGGTAACTGAAATATGATCCAAGGTTTATTGGAGAGTAAATGATTTGGCAGAGTGAAGTATAATGTGTCGTGAGTCTCTGAGAAGGTTTAGGAAGGGCTCAGAATAATTGTATGCAAGTCCACGTATAACTTCAGTGTTTAGGTTTTGAAAGAGTGGTGACAGTATAAAGTGTTATGTAAGGCTATTATAAACTCCCGACGTATGCACGATTCAGCCAAACGATTTTAATATTATATTTGTGTATGCTTCACGATCATCGAAATAGATTTCCATACAGAAGTTTTGTTTCAGTTGAGTTGATACAGAGGTTGGACAAAATAATATGAACACCATGCAATAGAGTACAGGTTGTTGCATGTTGGCGCCATTACTTCCGTTTGAATACTATGACGCGCTTGTACGGCGTGGTTGAGGCGGCAGGTCTTGTAGGTGACGTGTCAGTGTAATATACGCTTGGTTCTGTGACGGTTATAAAAATTGATCGGTGAAATGCGTGATCTCTCAGATTTCAAAAGAAGCCAAATCATTGGAACTCGGTTAGCGGTAGCGTCTGTGACGAAAACAGCTGAACTGTCTAACGTCTCACGAGCGACAGTATCGACGGTAATGACAGCATACACAAAATATGGTAAAACATCGTCGGCAAAGAGGAATAGTGGACGAAAACCAAAGTTAACCGACAGATACCGACGAATATTTAAAAGGATTGTGGCCAGATAAAACAAAACTACCGCGGAAAAAGTGACAGCAGAACCCAACACACACCTGAGTAATACTGTTTCGACAAAAACATTACGGCGGGAGCTCCACAAAGCTCACATTCATGGAAGGGCTACAATTGCAAAACCCATTATAATGGCAACCAATGCTAAACTGCGAAACAAGTGGCGCCACGATAATAAAAACTGGACACTTCATGATTGGAAGAATGTGGTATGGTCCGATGAATCATCGTTCACATTGTTTCCTAATAGCGGCCGGGTTTATGTTTGGAGAACCCCAAAAAAAGCCTACTATCCGGACTGCCTGTGTCCTACAGACAAGCATGGGGGAGGTTCCGTTATGATTTGGGCGGCATAATCGTGGTATTCAGCTAGTCCTTTCATTCTCATCACTGGCCTGATCATGGCGAATGAATATCTCGACATCCTCAATGATGAAGTTCTTACTATGACTAGCATACTCCTGCCAAACACTGGAATCTTCCAAAATGATAATGCACCCATACACATAACCAAAAAGGTTCTGTCGTGGTTCGAGGAGCACCAGAATATCATCAAACATCTTCTCTGGCCAGCACAATCGTCAGACCTCAACATAATTGAACCGTTGTGGGAAGTTTTAGAGCAGACAATAAGGAGCAGACATCCACCTCCAACATCACTGAAGCAATTGGCGGATGCTTTGGTACAAGAGTGGGACAACATTCCGTTGTTAACTATTCAGACACTCTACAAATCTATTCCACGAAGAATTGCAGCTGTTCTAAAAGCAAAAGGTGGCCCAACACCATATTAATAAATCAATAGTATCTAACTGCCAGGTGTTCATATTATTTTGTCCAACCCCCGTTTGTCAAATTGTGCAATAGGCTGACATTTTGTCGAGAATACTTGTAGATGAACGAAACGGTGTTTTTATCCTGAAACATACGAAGTACTCATGCTGTGCTGTGAGATAAAGTTAAAACGAAGGTAAAAGTTGTGTTAGTATATGCCACAGCGTATATCGCTCTGTTTCTAGTGAATCAATTATGAAAACTTTATACTTATGAGGGAGTGTAAGGGTTTTGGAAAAACTATACTAGCGTTGTCGAACAAAATGTCAACCTCTCCTTCACATAGTGCACCCTGTTTGCACGGACGAGGATTGAATTATTCCCGGTATAAGGAGTCACCCACTGCTTGCCAACGGCCTCCGAAAGGAGGGCGGATGAGCGGAGAGTGGTCCAGGGCTTCCTCGTGCCCTTGGGGTTGGAAACGGCCCGTGTAGGCGGATGAATCAGAAATCATCTACGGCATTGGGATGCAGAAGGTATCAGGAAACCACTGCATTAAAGACCCAAAGGGTATCCCGAGGACATGTAACCCTCTTAAATTACATACATCATGATGGCTTCTTCCTGGGTAAAATATTCCAGGAGGAGTTATCAGAATGGATAGAAACATTCTACTAGTCGGAGCGTGGAAAGTTAGAAGTCTGAATAGGGCAGGTAGGTTAGAAAACTTAAAAAGGAAGATGGAACAACTTAAGTTAGATGTTGTTGGGATTAGCGAGATTAAATGGAAGCACGCACAGGATTTCTGGTCTGGAGAACACAGGATAATTAGCACACAAGCTGTAAATGGAGTCACTGGTGTAGGATTTGTAATGAATAAGAGAGTAGGGAAACTGGTGAGTTATTACGATCAGTTTAGTGACAGGATTATATTGATCAGGTTAGAAACTAAGCCAGCCCAAACGAAGTTAGTACAAGCGTATATGCCAACGTCACAGAAAGATGACGAAGAAATAGAGAAAATATACGCCGAAATTGAAAAATTAATCCAATATGTGAAGGGGGAGGAAAATCTAATAATCATTCGTGATTGGAATGCGATAATGGGAGAAGGAAAAGAGGGTAATACTGTAGACAATTTTGGTCTAGGAGAAAGAAATGAGTGAGGAAGCAGGTTGTTAGAATTTTGTGAAAGATATAAGCTAGTTGTGGAAAACACACTGTTTACGAACTGTGCAAGATGAATATACACCTGGAAACGTCCTGGCAGATATCAGCTAGATTATATCATGGTCAAACAGAAATTCAGGAATCAAGTTCTAGACTGTAAAGTGTACCCACGAGCAGACTTAGACAATGACCATAATTTGATAGTGATGAAGTGGAGGATGAAATTCAAGCGAATAAGGAAGCAGTATAAGCAGAACAAACGGGAAGTGAATAAACTGAAACAAACTAGCACGAGAGAAACATTTGCAAAAATGGTAGACTTAGGTTTAAGAAGTAACTCTGAAAGGAGCTCAACCGAGGAGGAATGGAAATAATGAAAGTTGGTAAAGAAACATTAGGCTTTAGGGAACAAGCTGCTCGAAAACCTTGGATCACAGAGGAAATTTAGGAACAGATGGATCAGAGGAGAAGGTACAAAAATGCTCAGGATGAAGCAGGAAGGGAGCAATACAGGCAATTTAGAAATCAAATAAACAGGAAATGCAAAAAAGCAATAGAGAAATGGCTGGAAGAAAAGTGTGAAGAAGTAGAAAAGTAAATGGTCGTAGGTAAAGCAGATGTTTCATATAGGACGATCAAACAGAATTATGGAGAAATGAAGAAAAGAGGTGTGAACATTTAAGCTGCCGATGGGAAACCTCTTTTAAGCTCAGAGGATAGAGCTAAGTGGTGGAAGGGATACATTGAGAAACCGTATGATGGGGACAACTTGAAAAATAGCGTAATGGGAAAGGAAGGCGATGTCAACATTGATGACTTGGGAGATCCTGTTTTGAAGACAGAATTTAATAGAACTCTGAATGACTTGAAAACAAATAAGGCAGTTGAAATTGATGAGATCCGTGAAGAACTTCTTAAAACCCTAGGTGAAGAAGGAATCGAAAGATTATTCAAGCTGATATCAAAAAGTTATGAAACAGGAGAAATTCCAAATGATTTTAATAAAAATATCACCTTCACACTACCGACGAAAACACAAGCCGACAAATGTGAGAATTATCGAACCATTCGCCTAACATCACATGCTTCAAAATTACTGACCAGTATAATATACAGTAGAATGGAAAGGATAGTAGAAGACATAGTGGGTGAAGATCAGGTTGGGGTTAGGAAAAATCGCGGTACATGGGAGGCAATTATGGCTTTAAGAATAATATTTGAAGGACGGATCAAGAAAAACAAAGATACTTTTATGGCATTTGTTGATTTAGAAATAGCTTTTGATAATTTTAGATTGGACAAGATGGTCAAAATTTTAACGAATTCAGGTCTAAAGTATCGAGAAAGAAGAATACTTTATAAACTATATAAGAATCAAGTGGCTGTTATAAAAGTAGAGAATCACTAGAGACAAGCATCAGTTAAAAAGGGTCTAAGACAAAGTTATAATCTATCCCCGTTAATATTCAACTCTTATGTAGAGGAAGCAATAATGTACGGTAGCGAAACATGGACTTTAGGAATACCGGAAAGAAGGAAAATTGAAGCATTTGAAATGTGGTGCTACAGGAGAATGCTGAAAATTAAGTGGAAAGACAAGGTAAGAAATGAACGAGTTTTGGAAATGATGGGTGCTGAAAGATGTTTGTGGAAGAAGCTTACAGAAAGAAGAGACAGGCAGGTAGGTCATATTTTGAGACATGATGGTTTGGTTAATTTGTTAGTGGTGGGGGACAGTCGAAGGGAAGAACTGTAGAGGAAGGCAGAGATTTGGATATATGAAGCAGCTAATTGAGTATGTGGGTTGTAACGGATATGTAGAGATGAAGAGGTTAGCACAAGGTAGGAAGGGATGGAGTATTGCATCAAACCAGTCGAAAGACTGATGACAGCAAAAAAAAAAAAAAAAAAAAAAAAACTTATGAGGGATGACAGGTTTAATGGTTGTCTCCGGTAACGTTAGGAGTCGTCCCCTGATTAGTTGGAAATAAAAAGCCAGACGTGTAGAAACCAGCGGGTGATGGCGTGTAGCGGGACAGTCAGAAATAGCGCATCGTGTTGAAACACCATGTCAGAGTACCTACGAAGATTGAGGTTACTGCTGTACGCTGCTGACACCTGTGACCTCAAATAACGGAGTCCCGTTCGGGTGTTTGGGCGTATAAACTGCCCAACCAGCCTGGCATCATTCTGAAGTCACGCCTCGTCAAGTAATGGTATTCTTGTCAGTGTATCAGCTGAACGCTGGTGATTGAAAGCGTTTGACGATAAGTTTATCATATAAACACGAATTTTAACCTATTGTAGTGCTCGAAAAAGTGGGTCACAGCAAAATTACACTATGTATGAAGAATGGAACGAGCTGATCCAAGTATTTGAAGTAGTGTCCGACATATTCAACAATGCATGCACCCAGACTGTAGTTCTACTCGGCGAGCACACCCTCTCCTGCCAAACTGTTGCCGGGGTGAAAATAGTATGTTTTTACCCAAATACTGATCCTACCAGCGGTGTCTTCTCAGGCGATTCGTCTTGGAGGAACCTCATCAGGCGCGCAGCATGCAGTGACCGGCGCCTCGACCGTCAAGAAGAAGTGGGGGTACCTAGTTTCGAGATACTATACAGAGTTTGTTGACATTTTTGTGAACAAACTGTTACGTGACTAACGTATGGCTACTGTTCAAACACTGATTATTAATTTTTATGTAGCTCAATGGACTCCCAGTTTATCATTGGTATATACGCTTGTGAGAAAAGAACTTATTGTGAATAAAAATTTACTAGTATTTGATGAGGTTAATAATATATTTATTAAAAATTTACTAGTATCTGATGAGGATAATAATATAGTGATTAAAATTTTTGGTGTTGATGTTACTACTTCTATGTGAGCGAATAAATGAAAACATATTGTATTTAATTCATTTTTGTTTCATTGCACCCACCACACATTAGAAAATAAATATATTATATAATATTGTTGTTTTGTAAGTTCATGATTTTGCGTAATTAACTCTTTGGGCTTACAGGACAGTGTCTACAATAACTTTTCAAACCAATCAGAGAATGTCAGCTCAGTGTTACTGATCAAAAGTGATAACAGTCTGCTAAAAAGTTATTTCAGAAGTTAATTTTATGGTAATTAAACAATTAATGAATTATAATAGTATAAAAAAAACCTCTTCGAAGGTCGTAGGAAGAAAATTACAGATTTGGGAATAATTAATGTTGACAGCAAGCAGCTGCACTGCATTCCCTAAAGGTACATTGAAAATATTATTGACTGACGACGTGTGCCACTTAGCGTTCAGTTGTACAGTCCGAAATAGCAGGTGGCTGTGACGACACACGAGCCATGCGGAATAGTCCGACGTCCCGCTGTACGACTGCGGCGATGTGACAGAAATAGCGCATCGTGTTGAGACACGCTGTCGGAGTACCCCCGCAAATTTAGGTCACTTGACGGCGCGCGATCCATTCGGTTCAACAAGTGGTAGCAATTGGAAACTTGTGACGTCACATAACGGTAAACTCACCAGTTCTCTTAAAAGGAGACTACTTTAGTCTATTATAAATATATTTTTTTTTCAGTGCCTAAGAAATAGAAACATTAACTATTTCTATTTTGATAATTAAAATTACGGGAGGATGAAGTCTCTCTGAAATTTAAACACATCGCCGCCGCCGCTAGTATTTAAGATTGGCTGCTCCCTGGAATACACTACTGTATGCACGCATTTGAATGCGTCTTACAGAGTTGGGGGAGTGGACTATTATAGCCGTTGTAATAACTATAATCTTACAGTCCCAGTCCATGCCATGTAAACAAAGACCATAACATCTTCCATAGTGCCTTCCTGGCAACCTGGGTCAATAGCCTCTCGGGTTTGCGCCAATCTCGAATTCTATCATCAGCTCTGGAAATACAACGAAACCTACTTCCGGTCATCTTGGATCTAACCGGAGCTCAGGAGAGGTGCTATAGCTGATGGCGTTTTGTTAGTATAGTCGGTCAAGTCGGCCTTCTGGTGCCATATCCCATTAACGCCAAATTTCACTGCAATTTTCGAATAATTCCTGAAATTGAATGCCCCGTTAGTCTAGCGTCAACAACCAATCAGCGTTCAAAGTCTATAAATTCATATCGTGCGGCCATAACCACGTCACAAGGATCTTTCAAATGACTCACGAGAGTACAAATGAAAGCCCCAACACTGCACAGCACGTTTATACACAGGTACTTTACCGCTGAGCAATTGATTTAGCTAAGCGAAAGAAACTGTTAATCAGAACTTAACCGCCGCAACACCCGTTTGAGAGGAGGTTCACAGAAGTAAAAAAAGCCCATGCTGATCTACTGCGGTGGTCCACGACCAGCGTATGAAGTTCTGTTGCTATAGCTACATCCCCGCATCGGAATTGTGAATCCACTGGCTTTCTTTTCCTTGCTCGGCTCTCATGCTCAGTTAATTGAGCAGATGCCTCTCCGAAATTGCACCGGAGTTTGCTTTTCTATCTACGTTCGGCTGATTCTGTTCCCAATTTTTTATCTCGCACTTTGTCATTTTCAAAATATCACAGTTTTTCGGAATTCACTTACATCGATCTTGAAACCGTCTCACAGTGGCTCCACACGAAATGTCACATAATAAACGAGGGTGGCTGTTTTCTAAGGACGCTCGGCGTACTCTTATTCACAATTATGTCACCGGGCGAATCGCGTCCTTTCTGCGTTGTACTGCTGGCGGGTTAAATATTGTTCCTTTGAAGCTTTCTCTGTCGAACAACATTTACTCCGTTTCGTATTTGTCTACTTCCATCAAGGTCATTAGAGGCAGTGAGAGACTAGGGGCAGGAAATAGGAGGAATTTGGCCATGGCCTTTTGATGGAACCATCCCGCCATTCGCCTGGAATGATTTGGGGAAAATCGAAAACCATAATCTGGATGGCCGAAGGGGGATTCGAACCCAGCCCGTGTGGTGTTACGTGTCCTCAAGTCAATTAGAATAGCTCGCGAATAAGTCATAAGAAATAGCTACACGTTATTCGCACTTGCAGAAACGCCATGGACTGAACGATGACCACAGGGATGCGGTATGCAGGCAGCTTGTTACCAGAGACTGTCTGCAAGACAGCAGAACTCAGGAGGATTAGAGGAGAATTCCTATGCTGCTAATGCCTTTGACAGCCTGTGGAAACACAACAGACACTAAATACAATTTATTGCCACTTCCTGACGGCATGGATATTTTGCTGACGTTCATAAAGATACAGTGACGTATGACAAAATATTGGGGGAGACAGTGGCAACGAATGAGTGCCTATGATTGCTGTGCGTGGAGAAGTGAAAATGGATTAGCGAATAAGACGCCGGTATGACAGGAAAGTACGCTAAATTTGCCAATCGGCCCCCGAGTTTGGTTTCAGGAGAAAAAGATTGGTCACGCGCCGATCGAGATACGAGATTTCCTGCGGACAGGCTGAGGCCGGGAGAGACATTCAGTCTTTTGCTTTCCACTCGAATCTGCTGGCCAGTGACTGACGACACATCGTCGTCTTCACCCCACCTGTCCAGAGCCGAGACAACGCAATGGCCACGTTTCATCGCTATGAACGGTAACGGAACATATCACCAGAACCAAGTAACGCTTGTGAAATGTTTCATACCCTCCACTGAGCTAGACGAAACATGAATTGCTAAGATCTTTTGCTGTAAATAATGAGTAATCTCAGTCACATATGTTCATTCACTCATTCATCCTTGAGTCGTTAAAAAGAAAACAAAGATGTCAATATTTGTTTGTAAGTTATTGAGTTTTTCAATTTCTCGAAAATTAAATTTAACCACCGTTTCCTTATAATAAAATAATTTTATGTATATATATGAATGTTGTATTTCAAGCGTTCGGTACTATCCAGTGCTGGCCGGGAATCAAGGCGATTGCTCGTTGTTTGATATGAAAAAATTGGCACAAAGCAATAACTAGTAACCTATACTTACAATAAAACTGTAACCATTAAAAGTCTGTTCTACTTCCTGGCTCTGTCGCTGAGCCTGATGGTTCGCGCTGAGTGTAGTTTAAGGGAGCGCCCTAAACCACGCAGTTCCATTTCTGTACTGTTTTCTCCTGTCAGAGTATTGCAAATTATATACGGAGGTATTTGAATGACAGAAATAAATGTTATTTGCTGTTGTGTGTTCTGTACTTTATTTTAACTGTGACAAATATTATGAACGAAAAGCTACGTGGCTTGGCTCATAACCTCCCCCCCCCCTCCCACCACGTAGCGCAGCGTAGCTTTTCAGCCAACCTCTTCCCGCCCCCCTCTAGACCGAGCTACGTAGTTTATGGACGCTCCCTTACGATGCGCGAATGGTCTGGTGGCTCAGTTGTTAAGGGGACATCCATAAATTACGTGAGGTGAAATAGGGGGGGGGGGAGGGGTCCGGCGAAATCTTACCAGATCTCACCAAGGGGGGGGGGGGGGTCTACGGAAATCTCACGTGAGATTTTTGCGAAAATTTTTTGGACAGTAGAGCTAAAAAGAAGGTCTACAATTTCTGCCAAACTCGATTTTAGGCGTCAAAAAGTGAGGCTGTGACCTAAAAAAAAAAGCTCTATAAAAGTTTCCAGGGCGATTTCTAGGCGGGGGTTCCCACGGACCAGATCTCACCATAGGGGGGGGGGGGGCGGCCAGATCTCACGAAATCTCACCAGGGGGGGAGGGGGGGGGTCCAGAAATCCTGAAAAACACCTCACGTAATTTGTGGAAAAGGCGTCTGACCGAAGGTCTCCGGTTCGAATCCTTGTCTCGGTGGGGATTTTCATAGGCCCTTAACCCGATCACAGCATGCCTTGTAATGTGAAGTACCCTAGAACGCTTCCACGTTAAACTGTAGGTCCCCTGTGCCCGGTGGCACTGCCGAGTCAATTTAAGTTGGCTAAAACAAGGGCGGAATGCGCAGCCAATGGAAATCCTATCACCAGGACGTTACAAACACACGAAATTATTATTATTAGTTTTTGAGGCGGCATTCGGCTTGGTGATTGCAAACAACACTATACCACCTCGATCTAATGTGCCGACCTCCATTCGCGAGAAGGGAAAAAGTTTGTAAATTTTAGATATATTTTTAAAAAGTGAATTGGAAGTACTATTGATAAGCTAGAGAGAAGGAATCAAATTTGTCTCTGTCTGTGTTTGTATGGTTAGGGTTTTGATGTAGTTTCGTTTAATGTACAGCCTACGGTCTCGCGGGCAAAATAGAGTATGTTTCATTTTGATGTGATGTCGAAAAAAATGAGAAATTCACCTCAATGCATCGATGAATGCAATTCACACCACATAATGGTCGGATTTCGAAGAAGTTTTGATTAATGTACATTCCGTAGCGACCTATGTAAAATAAAGGCTGTTAAATTTTGTTGTGATTTCAGAGAACGAAGAAATTTGCCAAATTATTATAAGTTTTAGTTCAACGTGATTCACAGTAATACGCTGGTCGGATTTTTATGAGGTTTAGATTAATATACAATTTGCGGTGACCAGGATACAACGGGACCTGTTCCATTTTGATGTAATTCGGAAAAGTGAGAAACTTATCGTATTGGTACCGATTCTTAATTGAACACTGTTTGCGCAAAAACTAATGGTCGGATTTTGATGGGGTTTCGATTAATGTACAGCTCGTGCTTCCTCAGATAAACGAAATATGTTTCATTTCGATTTTAGATCGAAAAATGAGGATATAGGATAAATTTTGGTGAATGCAATTCATGCAAAAATTAAGAGTTGGAGTTTGTTAGAGTTTCCAACAATTTATAACCTGCGAGCTTGCGGGTAAAATACCGTATGTTCAATTTTAATGTGATGTAGTGAACTTAATAAATTTAATATAATTTTTCTGTCAACACGATTTACGAAAAAAATATTGGTCGGGTTTTGAATGGGTATTAATTGATGTATCTTCCGTGGTTCCGCGGGTAAAATAGGATAAAGTTGATTCTGAAGTGTCGTTGAAAACTGGAGAAATACAATAAAAGGATTCACAAACTGATATCCATTTAAATTGATGTTACAGTTTGAGGCCGATCGTGAAAAAATAATTTTCGTTCAATGAGTCACAGGAGTAACGGATCGTGCAGTTTGTACAAGAGTTCACGAGAACCACGTTGTGTCAGCTGCTGGTAGAGAATTCAATCTAAGAACTGCGACGTAATTGGAATGCAAATCAAACAAGAACAGCGTTTTCATTATCAGTACTCCGTGACACGTACCAAACTGGAGAAGCCTCGTTTGTCGTAACTGGTAAATACACTCGAAAAACGAATATAGGCATAACTTTCCGCGGTTAGAAGCCTACGGATTTGTAATTCATTGTTATTTTTTTCCATAAAGTTAAAAACAGAATTATTTGACTCGTGCTGCAAATATATGTTATAGTCAGCAACATTTAACAGGCAAAATGTCATCTTGATATATAAAGATGAATGTATGTATGTTTGTTTGTTTGTTAGTTCTTCATACAAATCCACAGTTTTCATCCGATCTCGATGAAACTTTGCACACTTATCCTTTGAAACAAGGAGAAAAATACTGTCTACATTGGGTTGAAAAATTATCTGTATAAATAACACATTACTTCGAAATACGGCGATAGGCACACACGTTGGATATGAACGTCTCCGTACCGTGTTTCCGTGTAGTGGACTGGCAGCTCAGTGATTAAAGCGCTTGCTTACGAACGTCGTGGTCTCGGGTTCAAATCTCCGTGGAGGCTAAGATTTTTAAAAATTGTTTTTGATCGTAAGAATCACGCCTGGGCCATAGGTTATTCGGATTGAATGTTAAACTGTAGATAACACAAAGTTAGGGGTGCAATGCGAGGCAAATCGTAGGTAGTCTTGCAATGCTGTAGGTGTTCACTTTTTTACGTTATAATGATCCCTCAGGTGTTGTTTGCAGTCAGTGTGTGTGTGTGTGTGTGTGTGTGTGTGTGTGTGTGTGTGTGTGTGTGTGAGTGTGTGTGTGTGTGTGTGTGAACTGCAGTAATAGTATTATAAATACAGAAGTAAGTCTCTGTCTTTTTGTTACGTTTTGACGACTAAATGGCTATATTGATATTGATGGAATTTGATAAGAAAATCTGTATGAAGGGCAGAGGATATTTTTTCCATTATGATTAACAGTTGTAGTCACGAAATTTTGAGACCTTATCGAATGGTGACAGAAATATGTTGGAAATTGATTCTCTTCAATATACAGGTTCGACGGTAGAATGATATAGTGATAGCTTTCCTGTCATATTATTCCTACTCGATATTGTTTAGGACCTATCCTTCGTTACCAACAACTTTTTATATTTAATTCAGGCAAAAAATTCTTAATCGACGCGTACGAAGTCGCGGGTACGAACTAGTAATTTATAAACTAAAATTAGTAAGATTAAATTAAAGCTCTCGTTCGTTTGGAGTAGCTCCCGTAAAGTGAATTGCGGAGATGTTTTCAGAGCACCGATACTTTATATCACAAATTAAAACTGTAACACCCACTAAAACAGAAAAGCTGTTACAAAGCCAGAGACCTAAATAGGGCCATAAAGGTTAGCATCAAAGTTTTTGCGAGCTATCGTCGTTAACCGCTTTCGGACTTTAAACACCATTTCTGGATGAAAGTTTTGGCGACGCACTAATACTCGAGAAATGAATCGTGTAGATTGTTTGCAGGTTCAGTTGTTTAAGTTACGAAACATCACACGACAGGGTGTATTTGTGGTGGACTGCAGTGAAGTGATGGCGATTTAGTTAAGCTACTTATTTGGAGCTATTTCTAGGTTTAATATTTTTCCCGCAGCAGAAGGCACAGGTATCGATCAAATATAGAATAACAAAAACAATTGGCACACATAGAGGGCTGCCGACAGAAGTGAAAACTTAAAACTATGAATATCATACGGTCAACACGTCATGCTTGTAGCTACAGATATACTAAATAATAATTCTATGGGATCCTCATGACCTGGTGACAGGGTTTCTAATGGCAGCGCATTCGGCCCATGTCTTAGCCGCCTTGACCTAACCCGGTGGTGCTCCCAGGTACACGGGACCCACAGTTTAACGTGGAATCCGAACCACGGAGGAGTTCTTGCGTACTTCACATTACACAGCAAGCTGTGCCAGAGGTGAAGGTCAGATTACGGGTCTATGAAATCCCCCCAGAGAGAAGAATTTGAACCGGGAACCTTTCATTCCCCAGTCAGACACCTTAACCACTAAGCCTGACGCGAAGTATTCTACCCATCCAAAAATCGCCCAACGCGCCTAAACAAGATTCCTCTTGAAAACCTAAAAATCTAATTAGTTCCACAACCCGAAGGTTGGTCGAATCTTACCGAAGGAGATGTACAGTATCAAGCTATTGTGTCAGAGGCAGGAAGGACAATTCCTTTCCTCACCCGCCTACAGCGTAACGTGGAATCAGCGTAGCTCATATAATCAAATACAACTCCTGAAAATGTCTGATAACCACGGTATGTGAACCCGTGACCAAAAGAGAAACTTTCAGACGTAAGCGACTTACCCGCTTTTTTTAAATTTAATAATGGCATTTGGCCATATTAGCCATACAGCCAGCTCAAAGCGTTCCTCTTACAATCTATACATTTCATTTCAGTGTGATTATTATCCATCTTCGGTAAGGACGACACAAGACGAACACAACCCATGCCCTCGACGACCCCTGCAACGGCAAGCAAGCGCGGTGCCGAGGCTATCACTAAAACTGTCGGTTTGTATTAGGGTTGTAACGGAGGTCATCTTTGCGGTTGACATCCGCGGATGCGGATGTTTTTGCGGAAGCGGATGCGAAGGTATAAAAAATATTTATAATTATTTAGATTTTAATTTAGAATTTAAAATAAAAAAGTATATGTTTTATGCCAAATTCTATCTTTTTTCATAAGTACATACTATTTCCATATAATACTGCCACATTGATTTATTTTTGCCTCATCTTTTAACAACGAAAAACGTGGAATGATTTCACAAATGAATTAAATTATTAACATAATTACACACGCGTCTAAAATTCAATCTCTGTCAAATGAACTTTGCGGAGTTCCTAGCTCGACTATTTCAAGCGTCAAGCACAAGGCCACGACAACGCACATTTCCGTGTTCGCTTTTTCTTTCCTTTTTTTTTTTTTTTTTTTTGCTATGATTACGTCATTTTAGCGTCGTGGTCATTAGAGACGTGAAAGGATCATGACTAGGAATGAGAAGGAATTCAGCCATGGCCTTTTAAAGGAAGCATTCGCCTGGAGTGATCTCGGGAAATCGTGGAAAGCCCAAATCTGGAGGCCCGGACGGGTATTCGAACCCGCGTCCTCCCGAATGCGAAGCCACATCGTTACCGCCCACCCGCCACGTTCGGTTCTTTGCTCCCATCCGCCTTCTCACCGCTCAAGAGGTCCTTTCACAGTACAACTTGTAGGACCTACAGTGATCCGATTTTTGATAATGAACTCTTGATGGGCCTTGAAAAGGGTCACAGGACTACATGTAGTAGCTGTTGGATGTTGTTGGACTCCCAGGAAACCAAGAAGGGTCCTTGCTGTCCAACAAGCTATAGCTATTGGAGGAAACATCCTACGTGCGTGCAATAAGGACACATGGTATGCCGCGAGGAAGTATGAGTGGAAAGGATTGCTTGAAATATTTTGTTGGAGCCCTTCTATTAGGGTGAATGGGTGAGCTCATTCTACGGTAGTTCTACACGGATGTCGTGAATAGGTCGCTTTACTTTAGGTGCAATTTCAAACTTGTTAATTCGTCGCTTAGGTTATAACACCTTTCAGTTCATTGTTACTTTTATTGCAAGATCGTCAGAACCAAACAACCACTTTGTTGTTAGCTAAGCAACGATGGGCAGCATCTTGTATAATGGGAAAAGAATAATATACCGGGTGAGTTTTTTATCTTGAGACAACTAAATATCTCGAAAACTACAAATCCGATCAAAAAAAGTGGGTAATAAAAATTGTTCGTCTCGACGGGGGACATCCGATGATACCAAATTTGACTCCCCACCCCCACCCCCTAGGGGTGGGGGAAGGGGGAGAAAAAAAACTTAAATAGGAACCCCCATTTTTTATTGCAGATTCTGATTCCCCGGAAAAAACTACCCCTATTTCACCCCCAATTCGAGTCATTTTGGTCGATAGATGGCGCTGCAATCGACAAAAATCAAAATAAGCAAAAATTCATTTAAAAATGAGGATATCTCGTGAAATACACATCAGATCAGCAAAATACAAGTTAATGTGATTGATATTTTTCAAAAACTATTCAATAACACCACCCACCTCCAAACTTGAGGGATGGGAATGGACATTATTTCAAAATGCACTGATGCAAATTCTTTAGCAGATAGCGAAAGTCAAACATTACTTTTTGCGTTACCCAGGAACAACGACGTGGACGTAGTAATTTTCTGTTCCCTTTGGGGTGCTAGATTTAGGTGAGTCCCCTCGCCTCTCACCATCGGGGTGCTTGTTTTTGGTGAGTCCCCTCGCCTCTCACCATCGGGGTGCTTGTTTTTGGTGAGTCCCCTCGCCTCTCACCATCGGGGTGCTTGTTTTTGGTGAGTCCCCTCGCCTCTCACCATCGGGGTGCTTGTTTTTGGTGAGTCCCCTCGCCTCTCACCATCGGGGTGCTTGTTTTTGGTGAGTCCCCTCGCCTCTCACGTGTTTGTTTCTAACAACAATTCTAAAGCAAGTGCTCGAAAATATCACCACCGACATCGATGCATTTATTTACCCGCTCTTGGAATGATTCGACGCAACTAAGAAGCATATCCGGCGTGATTTTTTGACAAGCGTTGGTAATTCGTTCAATCATGTTTTCAGGCGTTGTTGGCACTTCACTGTAAACTTCATTCTTCAAGTATCCCCATAAAAAAAAATCAGGCGAAGTGAGATCTGGTGATCTTGCAGGCCACGGCACTGGACCTCCTCTTCCGATCCATCGACGATTGTACAGACGATCTAACACTTCCCGCGATCTTACAGCAAAATGTGCTGGACAACCGTCATGTTGAAACCACATTGTTTGTCGCACGTCTAAGGGTACGTCTTCAAGCAATGTTGGCAGTACGTCCTCTAAGAGTTGTTGATATTTCTCCCCATTGAAATGTCCATGGATAAAATGTGGACCAATAAGTTTGTCCCCAATTATCCCACACCAAACATTTACATTCCACGGACGCTGATGTTCAACTTGGCGTAACCAATGCGGGTTTTCCACACTCCAATAATGCATGTTGTGTCGATTAATGGTGCCGTGATTAGTAAAAGTGGATTCATCCGAAAACAGTACTCGAGCAAAGAAATGGGGTTCTTCTTGTATTTTCTGTAGCGACCATCGGCAAAATGTCAATCGATTATCGAAATCATTGCCGTGAAGTTCTTGATGCAACGAAACATGGAACGGATGGTATTTTCTACGATGCAAAATCTGACAAACACTTCCCTCCTGAGTGAACTGTTGGATAATACGGTAAAAAGAAGCGCGCGATCGAGGCTGGTCTGGAAAACGATGAGCATAAAGATCAACAGCATTATCGATATTCTTGCGACATTCTCCATAAATGTAGACCATTTCAATTTTTTCTTGCAACGTTATAGCCTGCATTCTCATTGACACGTGCAACAGAACGAAGTAAATAAATCAGAGATGTTATGAACGCTATGAAAGTACATCAAGTAATGAGAAAACTCTGAGAAATGAGCGACGATGTGAACGCAATGGAAGTACATCAAGTAATGAGAAAACTCTGAGAAATGCAGCGCCATCTATCGACCAAAATGACTCGAATTGGGGGTCAAATAGGGGTAGTTTTTTCCGGGGAATCAGAATCTGCAATAAAAAATGGGGGTTCCTATTTAAGTTTTTTTTCTCCCCCTTCCCCCACCCCTAGGGGGTGGGGGTGGGGAGTCAAATTTGGTATCATCGGATGTCCCCCGTCGAGACGAACAATTTTTATTACCCACTTTTTTTGATCGGATTTGTAGTTTTCGAGATATTTAGTTGTCTCAAGATAAAAAACTCACCCTGTATATTGCAATATAAACAAGACATTCGCTATACATCCGCATTAAAATGCGGATGCGAAACGGATGTAGGATTTCACTTGCGGATGTGTATACCCGTGACATCCCTAGTTTGTATGAATAACGTTGACAGAAATTAAGGTGATGGGGGAAAGGAGGAGAGGTTTTAGGTTTTTGTAAATCAAACGTAAACAGTGTTTTTCTATTTGTTCCAAGGTATATGTATGTAAAGTTCCATCAAAACTGTATAAAATCTGTGTGTTTGTATGAAGAACATTGGCAGAAAAAAAAGTTTTGTATATTAGATAAAAGTATAATCTAAACTTTCACTGCTTTCCAAGCGCAACACGTCATATTTATAGCTACAGATATACTGTTAATATTAGCATGTTGACGATGCGTCCAACACGTGATAGCATATTGATGACTGGAAGTAGTGAACTTATGGATTTAACACCGCCCAAACATCGCTTAACGCGATAACAGAAGTTTTCACATCAAAAACTCTTAACTGGATCAATACATATCATGTAAAAATACAAAGGAAAGCCACTGCATTAAAGATCCAAAAGGTATCCTGAGGAATGTATCAGAAATGATCAACGGCATTGGGATGCTCTGTTGTATTTGTGACGTACAGCTTTCTATGATTTTATCCATTTATGAATTAAATAACATAACAGCGAAACGACTGACGTTAGTTTTGAGAGATGTGACCAAATGCACGATCCTCGTCCACTCTTGTTCCTCTCGTGCCCACTGGAAAATTACGGTTTATGAAAATGAAATCTTGATTAAATATAGATTCAAATTGCTTCCGAATGTAATGAAATAATTTGTAAACATTAAACAATTAAATTTCTCTTTGATTAATGATTTACACATTACTAAAATGAGATGTATGATTTCATTTAAAAACTGAATGTTTATGATTAGAATTCACGGTTAACAACATGTTTTTAAAATTTTGGAATTTAGAGAACTCAGTCGTGTTGACACATCAAAATGGAAATTTTTGTGAATTTCATTTCTCCTGTGGGTGATGCATTGTGAGGCCTAATTAGTCCACTTTAGCCGGAGGCTTCTACATTGTACTCCCTTGTTTTTATTTATTAATTTTTTTCAGGAGACATAATACATCGTAATTGTGCACAGGTTGAAAGATGGGAATATCATTTCATTTGTATAAAATAGTGGAAAATTATAACAAGCTTATGGCGAGTTTCATGTTTTTTGCATAAATTGTTATGATCTTCAATAAGGTATTTGATACTAAAAACAAAAGTATGCTCGTTCTGTGGCTTTCATCAGAGTCGATGAAAGTCACAGAATGGATAAGAGTAAAATACATCTGTACTAATATTATAAATGCGAAAGTAACTCTGTCTATCTATCTCTCTGTCTGTTTGTTACGTTTCTTGGGCTAAACGGCTAATCGGATCGTGATGAAATTTGACAAGGAAATGCTATTTGTCATTAGGAAGGACATGGGGTACTTTTTTGCATAAATAATACATATTGTCATGTAATTTTGAAAAATTACTGTACGGCGATAGACGGACGCGTAGGATGTGTAAGTCTCTGTAGTTCCTTCCGGTATAGTGGTCTGGGAGCTTAGTGATTAATTCGCTTGGTTAATAAAGTTTGGAGCGTGGTCTTCGATTCAAATCCCGGTGGAAGCAAAGATTTTTTAAGAATTATTATTGATCGTATGAGCCACGCCTGGATGGTTAATTCTTCGGATTCCATGTTAAACTGTAGATTCCACAAATTTAGGGGTGCAATGCGTGGCAAATCGTAGGCGTTCTAATAACGCTGTAGGTATACACTGTTTCCTACGCTATATTGATCCATCAGGCATTGTTTCTCTCGCAGTCAGTGTGTGTGTGTGATCTGCACTAATAATATTATAAATGTGGATGTAAGTCTCTGTCTTTTTGTTATGTTGTGACAACCAAATGGCAATACCGATATTGATGGAATTTGACAAGGAAATACTTTGTATCTATAGGTAGGACATAGGATAATTGTTTTCGGTATGAATAACAGTTTTAGTCACGAAATTTTGAGAACTTATCGAATGGTGACAGACAGACGGATGCGTGTGTTAGTCTGTAATGTTACGTCGGTTGCTCAATCTGTTCTTCTCGCGCAGTCTGTTAGTGTAACATTTGTTAGTAAATTTCTTTTAGAGACAAAACGTATTATTTAGTATAGGTGTCGATTTTCTCTGTACTTACTTTGTGTCTGCCTAAAAGTTTCTGGCACAAGTTTATTTTGTCTTCTTTTTTGACATGCCTTGTTGACGTAAACCTGGCTAAGGTGTAGCTCTAGCAGAGCACGAGTAGCTAAAATTATTAGAACCCAAGAATCGGATGCTCATGCTGAAGAAAGAAGAAAAGACCAAGCTGAAATAAAGTTGCCCTTAGTTACCCCTCCCCCCTCAACTCCCACATTCCCGCACCTTCCTTTGTTTTTCTGTTGCCAAATATGTTGTAAATTGATTCTCTTCATGAGACAGGTTTGACGGTAAATTATATAGTGACGTCTTTCCCGTCATATTATGCCGACTCGGTATTGTTTGGGACAAATCTTACGTTAGTAACAGCTTTCTATATCCAAGTCACGCATACGAAGTCGCGGGTTATAGCTAGTATTTAATAAAATAAAAAAGTAAAGATATAGCCGTTAGTCATGTGATGAGCGCGTAACCTCGTCTTGCTATACGCCAGTTTTGCTCAGGTGTATTTAACGTCTGTCGACAGTCTAACGTCGTATTTTAAATTTTAAAGTCATGCATAATTTATTTCTGGTTAATACCATTCCATGAAACAAAACAAAAAAATATTTGCAGTGGAAGCTGTAATTACTAAAGCAAACAGCTCTAACTTGCCCAAAACTGATGTGAAGATGCTAGGAATGTTTTTCGCATCAAACAATGATTTCTGCTGTGTAGAATGCCGGAACGTTAAAACTTTCCTCAAATTATAAGTACTCAACAGCTGAAAATGCAATTTTGTGCCCAAAAGTGCACTTACTGTCACATAATTAAGTTATATAAGACTAAGTCTTTCTCGACAGTGCATTAGAATGTTAGGCTTTTACCGGACATACTTCAGAAACTTATTTACCGAACAAAGGAATTGGTTTTGTATAGCAATATTAGCAGAGGCAGTAGTTAAGTAGAACGTATTGATTAAGCAATAAGCTAGAGACCACGATACATAACCTCAAAGTCATTATTTTTTATCGATAGTCACTTAAGTTTCTCACAGAGAAAGATACTATGGTACGCAACTTATTGAACACAATGAAATAGTAAGTAAAAACTTACATCAAAGGAGTCTTCACAAAAACACATTAAAGATTTTGTGGATGCAAGTATATATGTTATGCGAGTTTTAGTCTCTTTTGCCATACGTTTCCCTGATTTTCAACGTAAGTAAACAATTTTGTGTTTACACATTGCGCACTGCAAATCAGTTGTAGAAGGTAGAACTCACTTTATCAACAAAATTAGTAAACTGCAACGGCACGTTCTAAGGCGTGACGTCATATGAGAATAAATGTAGCGATTTGGTGTGAATATTCAAATCAACATATAAAAATGCAAACGTTTGAGTTTTCCATTTGTTTTTATAATACACCCACAAGAAGCCCACTAACTACTTTCCCAGCATGAATGAAGTTTGCTATTCTTCCATCAATTGTATTGTTATATCTCTAACGGTTTGGGAATTGTACTTAATAAAAAAACACCGTGATGACCAACTTTTTGCTGATTTGATTAACTAAAATCAATACTGCTTAGCTTGTATAGATGAGAGTCGTGCCGGGGACTTGATATTATAATATGTATGGATGATGGAATACCGATGAAAAACCGGGTTACTCTTATGGCATTTGTGGACTAAGGGAAATATTTGCTAATGTTATACCGGGTAAGATGTTCAAATTTATAAAATTTAATAACTAAAATATTCAGATTGAAGAACACACTATAATCACTACAAGAGTATTGTGAGAAAAGAATCAGTTTGGTTGGATATGGTTGCTGTTGAGCAAGTAATGAAGGAAGTTAAACATTTTATAATGTGTCATAAGGAGACACGAGTATGCTGCCGCTTGCTGCTGGTATTTCTTGACATGTGATATTAATACTTATTGGATGGCATAAAAAGAATATTAAGAGGGGAATCTGGATTAAATATATATATATATATATATATATATATATATATATATATATATATAAAAACAAGACGAGAGTTAAGGAGTGTAATAGGAAGGATATCAATTGCATTAGACTAACTCTGAATACAACAACAGATATTCAAGAAATAAGAACGGTTTCGCTTTTTTGGTGGTAGGCAGCACGATTTCATAAGAAGATAATATCATCTTCCTTTGTAGAAAGATTGACCTGAGACCCAAAACTAACTTTTCGGAACAGTGTGTATGGAAAGATGGAGAACTTAGACAGTCGGAATTTTAAGAAATGAGTGAATAAATAAAGCAGGAAGGGAATACATTTTGGAAATTATAGACGAGGAGAGAAGTTTCTAGAAGAGTCACACAATAATAACAGATAGGTCAGATTTTCAGACCTTGGTTAACCTGTATGTGGTAGGAACAGAAGTGTTGAAGAAGACAAAGATCAAATTATGTGAGGAAAGGAAGAACTCAGTATGGAAAATGGAGAAATTCAGTGAACTGATGAAAAGAGTAAGGGCGAATTAAACGAAACAATATGACGTTTCGCACGGGACTCGTTTTTCTGGTAACGAACCGAACAAGACATCGTAATGAAATCGTTACCGTAGTCACACACTACAGTGCAAACAGGAGGATCCGTCATATAAACAGCTAGCGTTATAGACAAAGTGAATCTTGTTACGTTGGTTCAGCAATCCTGATTTCGGTTTTCCATGGTTTGCCGAAATCATTCAATTATTTTTATTATGGCTTTACGCCTCGTCGACGTCGAGGTTATTAGAGGCGGGAAGGAACTGGGGGCAAGGAACGTGAAGGAATTAGGCCATGGCCTTTTAAAGGAAGCATCCCGGCATTCGTCTGGAGTGATTTGGCGAACCCATGGAAAATCCAAATCGAGATGCCGGCGTCCTCCCGAATGCGAGGCCAGAGCGTTAACCACTCACCAACCACACTCTGTGAAATCACTCCAGGTGAATCCTAATTCCTTCTCGTCCTTTTCCACAATACTTTTCCCGACCTGACGAACTCGAAGTTAACGATCTGTATAACCCTAAAACTGCTGTGCCATATCCCTTATTTTTTTTTATTTGAGAAAAGATCTAACCTTTCATTTGTTGCGTTTGGATGTTGAAGAAAATAAGACAAATGTTTGATATATATATTTACTAGGTAACACAGAATTCCCGGATATTATTTAGAAATAGTATTCATTTGATTTATATTACAGAAGTAGGCTTTAATAAACTTAAGCTTAACACAGCCAAAAATGTGTTTTCCGTTAAAACTAAGCAACATAAATCTGGTATCTCGCAAGTGACTAACACGCTGAGCAACATTTGAAGCTAGAGAGGGAAGCCATTTCAGTCAAAAATGTCTAGACGTGCGACAGTTGTAAGTGGTCAGAAAGCCATAGAGAAAGCAGCTTCCGGAAAGTAAGTTTTTCTTCTTTTATCGCTATTATATCGTAGCTACTAAGTTAAAGTAATACTACAAAGAAAAAAAATGGTACCGTATTGCTGAAAATTATTTTGTAAACCTCTCCGATTTGTATTTCTGTTTTGTTCGATATCTTGATCCCATCAGCTTTTTACTGTGAAAACACCCTGCTCACTCGATAGTCACTATATTAATTCTCAACGCCGTTCCGGGAGAGACTACGATCTTATGCATTATACTGTTGTTATTAGCAGCATGAATGAGTACAACAATACTTCAAATCCCATATTTGAAAATTGTCAGTAAGCTTGACACATATGATTCCAGCTGGGTGCAACGAGCTATGGGGATAGCATTTCCTGCAATTGGTATAGGTATTTCCGATCAAGGGTGAACAAGTCATTAACTCCCGGAGGCAAGATAAAACAATTGCGTGCTATTAGACATTTGTACGCGCAAGTTAATTAGAAGGTGTGACAGTCTATTACTAAAAAGCTAGTGTCAGATCACGGCAGGGCCTCTTTATTGCTGTGGTATGGAACTGTAGATGCTTTCTACGCTATCATGTACCCATTCATTCGCACCACGCAGTGACAATATTCTGCAGGGTGTTGACGCTATAATGCGCACTTATTATCCGAAATCTACCGACAAGACGGAAGAGAATCGTTATATCCATACCAACGATATTTATCATTGTGACACTAATAAGTTGCTACGTCGCGGGCGGTCTGAAGGATCGCTGAAAAATGTGAGTAATTATTTCGTTTAGTAAGATAATATCATGATTCGCCAGTGTGAAAGTGGTTTTGGCAAACCAGAACGGACTTGAACTTCAAACGACAATTGCAACACCCGGCTACTAGAAAATGTTGAAGTTAACTCGTTACGTGATGTCATGTAGTTTGTAAACAACTGTAATAGATTGATCCACCGCTAGACACAGGCACACTCCATACACAGCTGTCAACATGTCAAACAACGGATGTGTTTTAGAGGATAATAATAATAATTCCGTGTAGTCAGAATGACCTGGTGACAGGGTTTCTATTGGTTGCGCATTCCGCCCCTGTCGTAGCTGCCTTAACCTAACCCAGCAAACCTACCGGGTATAGGGGACCAACAGTTTAACGTGGAATCCGAACCACGGAAGCGTTCTAGCGTACTTCACATTACACAGAAAGCTATGCCAGAGTTGAAGGCCAGATTAAGGGTCTATGAAATCCTAGCCGAGACAGGGTTTCAAACCGAGGACCTTTCGCTCTCCAGTTAGACACCTCAATCACTGAGACACAGAGCACTCAGTCTTCTAGAAGGCTAAAACAACTTGTGTAGTAGTTTCTTAGTGGTTCTATTTTCCTACTTGCAGTGGCGCCAATGTAGAGTGACTGCAGTGGTTGGGCTCTACAAAACACAAACTGCTGGTGTCCTGTTACATGTTGGTAACAGCGTGGTCGTAGGGTAGTCATTAGTAATAGAAACATTTTAGGCATGGACGGAAGCCAAAAGCAAAGTTGTTTTCGACTGTTTTTTTAAAAATGAACTTTGAGTTTGTGGTGCACTGTTAGCAGTAATATAGTGCAATTTTCAGTTTTAAGATACTTCTTCACGGTTTTGCTTCGCAAAATGGCCATTATAGCAATCTTGGTTATTAGAATCCCGTAAAATAATCAAACTTAGTTTCTCGTCGAGGAATAGTATTTTTTAATTCTAAGAAGCTAATGATTAAAATTAATGTCAGGCGTTGCTGCAAAAAAAAAAAAAAAATTCGCAGAAGTGAAGCCAATACGAAATTTTATTTAAACGCATGTGAAAAACTTTGTTATGCCTACGAAGCTTATTTTAACCACCCTGTTCGGAATCTAGACAAACCCTATACAAACACGTTGCTTGCAGTAATTGCAAAAGATGTTTAGAAGGTAAACAATCTTTAGAAAAGAAATATGCTTATTATATAAATAAATGTTTATAAAATATGCTTATTTTTATCTTTATTTATTCCAGGTTGGTATCGAGGCCAGAAATGGAATATGAAATTCGCAGTACCAAGAATCTGGCGAGAGCCAATAGACCACGTTGATGACTGTTATTGTTGTGTAGTAGACTTAAAGGCAAAAATACGAAGCCCATCGAATATCCTGGCATTGCTTCATCTTCTGCTCCAATATCTCATAGCCCACCGAGAGCTAGTTGATAACACGTTAGAATTTAAAACTATGGGTTGCAGAATGTCTCTAAAAGTACATATGCTGCATGCACATTTAGATAAATTTGAAAACAACATGGGGGCGTACTGAGAAAGGAGAACGTTTTCATTAAGATATCATGGACTTCCAACAACGTTATCAGATCCAATACGACGAAAATATGATTGGGAACTACATTTGGGGTTTAGTAAGAGATATTACTTATAAAACATGAAAGAAAAAGTAATAGGGTTCAGTTTTAAACTCTTTTGCACTATTTTGTAATTTTATATGACAGTAAAAGTTGATAAAAATGTATATATAAATATATTTGTTTCGATTTATCAATAAATAAAAATTTAAACCACAGATTCGCTAAAATATTGATCAACCGTTCTCCTGGATACAAAAGCAAACTTTTTCAGGCCATATATTCTTTCCGTCTAACTATCGATAAATCTATTGAAATCAAAATTCGTGTTGACCAGTGTTATAGGTCATAATATAGTTTTACCCACCGCTGTAATATGTAATTCGAATACATTATGGTGAAAGTAATAACTTAATTCATTGATGTTTCTTTTGCATCCCACTGACAGAATACGTTTCATTAAGAGAATAATTGAAATTGGAAAGTTACATGAAGCAGCTCGGACCTGGATTCGCAACTCCCCGTCCGGCCTATCAAATTTCTGTTTACAATCGTTTGCTGGAAAACTCACGGGCACCATAATGCGATTTCTGTAAAATTCCTACTTGTTGATCGAATGTGGAGGTTTCCAAACAGTGAAGGAAATTCTTACGCCAGCCCCCCAAACTTATCAGGGGGCTAGTTCTTGCTTCTATAAATTTTGAGATATGTATTTATACGAAACTGTTTTACACACAGAAATTATTGAAGTTTATCGTAATTGTTAGAAGGTATTGTCATTTAATACTCCTTGCTAACATATCGAAGATAAAAATTTAGCTTCAAAATTCGTCCATAATAATTTCCTACAACTACAATTACAGTGTTAAAACTTCACATGAAAGACTATGTGTGTAAATTGTGCGCGTAATTCTATGAGAACAATTATCTTAATTTTATAATCTCCAGCGACAATTCAATCGTTCAAACAGTTATTTATAGAAACACTTCCCCCACTATAGCTCTTCCATGTCTTTACTACCACTGTTATTTCATTCTTGCTTGTATACTTTTTATTATTATTATCATCATTTTGCGTCATTATCGCACACGCTGACTTGGTTTCACTCTCCTATGACGTAAACTCCACGTATAGACAAGATATCACGAGTCACTCAACTCAGCGTTACAATGCAAAATAAGTTCCATTAAAGTTAGTAAAAGTTGTTGAGCCATTAAAACTGTGTTAACTTCAGTCAGACTACACCACTACATTGTCGGTACTTTGTATTGCAGCGGCTTGAGAATTTTTATGCCGGGGAAAAGTATGAAACAACATATCCGTTACGCATTCATTACTGAGTCTTGCTATGAAATGGTTACAGTCTGAAAAATTTCGAAATATGCATTTAATGTTTATCTACAACACATAAATATTTTAGTTGTAATTTCTTTTACTAATCAACTGACGAGCTATTTTTCGAATTCCTTGACATGTAGAGTAATATCGGTAGTTAAAAAAAAAAACAGGTTTAGTGCGCTATTCTGTTGTAATTTTAATCGAGTGATGTGTGGAGGAATGTGACAAATCGTTCTTGTGTATCTGCACATCGTAAGCAGTCCTAACACCGCAGAGTGTTTGCGTTTCCACTGGGAAATTAAAATGTAAATTTCCCCCTCACCTCAACTGCTACGTGTTTGCGGGGGAAATGAAACTTCTTACTTGATTATAAGACTGGACAGCAACGGAAATGTCAGACCTCAGGTGGTAGGTCCAGAGTTTTATAAAACTTGGTGCATTTAGGTGGGAAGTATAATTTCTGGTTCATTCCTTTTCGCAGTGTTATTATACGACTACTAAAAATTTTCGCTGACATGACATTAATTCTTGGCGCACAGTCCGTTTATCTCTACGCGCTTCAAACAGATTCCTTTGAATCTTCTGTAAGGCACAAGGAACAAACGTTTCTGTATTGTAAATGTAAATTGGATGTGCGACGTATCCTCACATTAAGTATTTAAAAGAATCATCTACTGAGAAGTGAAAGCTTCCACGTTCGAGTTAACTGACTTTGTCCTAAATGCCCGTAATAAGCACAATAGTATTTCTGTTCTGTTGGAAGTAAATCACGGGTTGAAATGTCGACTCCATCGTTTGTGATTGCTGTTGCGTTCCTGTAGCGATGAAAGGATTCTGCAAACGCGAAAAATGAGACACATATCAGAATATGGCATAACTGTTGGAAGTTAGACGGTAGAGTGAAGACCGGGGCAGGTTGGCCATCAGCTTCTAATTTCCTCTGTAGAGTGTGTGGAAGCACCACCTGCTGACCACGTCACCTTCATAGCTTCAACTACTTCCCAACAAAATAACAGTGTGATTTCTCTATTTGTGAGGGAAGGAGGGACGATTACTGCAAATTTCATTTACGATCTTATTTTTTATGTACCACAGGCTGCTTGGTATAGGCTTAACTTGTGTAGTACATTTGATTATTATTATTATTATTATTGGGCCTTAAGGGCGCGTCGACAACGGGGTAACTAACGCCCAGTACATTTGAATCATTGAACTAAGGTTAACATGGTAAAAACATTCATTGCCAGTAAGGTAGTTGTTACAACTGCCATCTTTGTTACAAAAACGTGCTTTGGGAAGGCTGGTTGTCACATTGACAAAAGTGGGGAAAACGAAGAAACTACGGGCAAAGAGCAAAATCTTTTTATGATTTCAAGTGGGGAAGAGAGCCTAACTGTGAGTTACGCTGACAGAGATGATATCGCTGATGAACGTCTATTTTTACATGACAGTAACATGAGTGAGCCAGACCCTAGACACCCCGTGGGCAGGAGGTAGGTCTATCTAGCCCAGTTAACGTCGATCCAGAAGAGGAAAAGCCGAAGAGCTAAAGTAGCCTCAGCTCAAGAATAACTGGTAGTGGTCACCTACGATGGTGCTCCGTATACAGGAACCGTAACATCACTGGAGGAAACTGATGTTATAGTAAATAAAAATGGTAAGGTGTGGTAAGCTTTGGATGTGGTCCAAAAAAGTAGATTAAATTTGGTGCAAATACGAAAATATGAGAAAAGCTCGTGAGCCACAAATAATGAGTCAAGTTCAACGAGCCTACCTCGTCGACTTGAATACTATTTCATTTAATTCCGATATTTACGGCTACTTGTTTCTTTTAGTTCCTTTCAGGTTTGCTTTGTGCCTTTTATTTTCTGGTCTTTTAAATTAAAATATATGCAAATGAGTTACCATTATCTACTTTTATTTACTTGAAGTATTTCTGCGAATTCCAGGTTTCTTTTTTTTTTCTCTCTCTCTCTCTCTCAAAGATATATCTCGTATATATATATATATATATATATATATATATATATATATATATATATATTACTAACGTTTGACTAGGACTAGGCCAACTAACCCCATTCTGCGTGTCAAACAACCCCGCATATGAGGTTAGTTGGCCAACCACGATTTGCACTGTTTGGTGATTTTCTGTAGTCACAGAATTTAATATTCTCATTGTAAAAAAAATACAGAAATGTAACCTAACAGATGCAGATTACAGTGATATATTCAAGATTATGACGGTGTTTACAGAATCAGTAACCTGCGCCAACCATCCCCGGTCTCACACGTATCGCTTTGTTGGCTCTGCTCAGAATATATTTTTTAACATTGACATCATAGGAGGTGCAACACTCACGGAACCAATGACGTGATGACATAGGGGGGAGGTACAAAAATCGTAGGGAGAGGGAGAGTTGTGGAGTTAAAGGGACGGCAAATAGGGCCCTATGAAGAAAAAACACTCCGTCTGCTGTGTCTGTAGGAAGCTCAAAGGAATCATTTAGAGCTCAGCGCTGAAGATACGAGGCAGTGTACTTTATCGTTTGGTGGGACGGGTATGATGAATACTATTTTTTCTTTTTGGGTTTCCCAGGAACCTTCCGAGAATTTTATGGACTTTTTGAAATTAATTCATGGTGTCATTGGTATACAGTGACATCTGCAAGCCTTGTTATCTAACATGCCCATTAAATAATATAGGAAACACAAAATCGAGATAAACGGCAAGAGGTAAGTGTGTTTAGCCTGTCTGGTTTGAATGACTGTATCGTCCTAGAGCTATGTTTGCTACAGTAGGAGGACGCAGATGATGTAGTATATAAATATCTGATGTATCGTTAGTTAGGATTCCAATTTGTATTAGATATCATACATAAAAAAAACCTCGAATATGAAAAAAGCGCATAAAAATGTTTCAGTATTATATTCTGCTTAAAGCTTTAACTAAACAGACATTGTAACGAGTTTTTTAGTTTTCATAACATTTAGGAAAAATTAGGGAGGAGAAGTTCTCTTGGAAGCCACGGAGAGAAACGCGAAACTGTTGTTATCTCATACAGCAGTTTTCTTGTCTCAGAGCAACGAGCGGCAGACACTCATACATGTAATGCATTCGGGAAAACGTCGGTTCAAATCCCCGTCAGACCATCCAGATTTGGTTTTCTGTGGTTTCCCCAAATCACTCCAGGTGAATGCCGGGATGCTTCCTTCGAACTCCTTTACGACCCTTGTTCCAGTCTTTAGTTGCGAGTAGTGGCTATTGAGGACCCCTTACCAGTTCAAACGATGTTCCTTTCAGGTTTGCCAGGTATAAAGCACCCTAAGGATTAAGCCACGTTCTCTTCGCTCGGAATATAAAACAACATACTCCAAGAAATGTGCCTAAAAATTCGAGATAATCGCATATTGATTATGAGCAACTATTCTGCCTGTAAGTCTCTCTTAATACCGGAAAACGTTATATGCGGTAGCGATGGTCGTTAGGTCAGATTTGCTTTCGTATAATCGGACGGCAGATACGTTGTTACCGGGTTAGAACATAAGAATTACCACGTTAGCTTCGTAAGGTAGTATTACAATGCATTATATTGGCCTTATTTTAAACACAGCAAGGCACAGATAGGTAGAATATGTTAAAAGTGCGAAGGACTGCTTTTAGAGTAACAGAGAAATTTCAACCGAGCAACCAATGCATACTGCTGCATACATAAAAATAAGAACGCAGACATTTCGATTTTTTTATGTATGTTTGTTCGCCGAGATCATTAAATGCGAGAAAGGACGGGAACAGAAAGGAATTCGACCGAGGCCTTTTGAAATAACCATCCAATTATCCGCATGGAGTGATATCGGGAAACCATGGAAAACTATAATCTGGATGCCCGGATGGGGATTCGAACCCGCGACCTCCCGAATTCCAGGCTCAAGCGTTACCGCTCACGCACCATACTCGGTATTTTGATAATACAATCTTCAGTCGAAGAGACTGTGATAATAAAGAGACAAGTTGAGAAATTAGTGTTGGTAACAATATTTTTAGAGCAAAAATACTACGAAATTGAGATGGGTTTTTCATCCCCGCGCAGCTGAGGTATGTACACTGAGCAGCTATCTTATCAGGCACCAGTGAACGTCATAGATGATGAAGTGGTCGAGTCTCGCAGATATATTAAATGCGGCTAATTTTAGCCCGTAAGATCGACAAGTCTCATACATTAAAAAAACACCCGGCTCAGTAATATTGGCAGAAAGCTATTTTTTAATTCTGTTCGACATAGAGTTATATGAATCCAGTGCTTTCTCGTAACTGCGACAGTGGTATCCCCACAAAAGCACGAAACGAAGTGCTAAATAATACGAGAATTACTTAGATATATCCACGAGATTGCCGTCTATGTTGGTAAATCTAAAATTGTAAATATAAAGCAAGATGTTTACTAAAAACAAAGTAGTTCAATTACATTTTCTTTTAGTTTGTGCGAAAAGTTTGAAGCAAATGACGTAAACCGTAGCTGACTTCATAGTCTGTAAAATATTCAATTAATGGGTATACGGGAAGCTTACCTCGAAATGAAATGTATTCAATAGTTCTAAAATCAGTTATGAGAGCTTATTGAATCTCGTTGGACTGTAAGAGATAATTTTTATCTTCTATCCAGCTGTCTATTTCCCACCATTTACAGCCGAAAATTAAAAATGATAACAATTAATTAAAGTATAAACTGCTTTTTTAAATTAAAAGCCCATAACACAAATCTTTTTGCTTAAAGAGATTTTAAATATCTTCTCCTCAGTAGAAAGAAATTTTTGTTAGTATCCGCCGATAACCACAAACGAATCCATTTAGGTGAACTCGTAAAATCAGTCATTTGATTCACTCGGTGAGTATTTAAACCATTATTAATTGTATACACAGCTGTTAACCGTTTGTCACTTTACGAATCAAAGCACAGAGATGAAATTTGATCGTCTTACTAAAATAGTTATGAATTAAGAATAACACGAATTTAAAAGAAATACGGAAAACTAACGGTATGAATATTATTTTCCCAACAGAAGTTTTTAAAAAAATTGCATGACAACAAAACATATTTACAGTAATTGTAGCGACCTTGTATGTTTTGTCAGATGCTATTGACATGTGAAATCGTAGATGGAGTCATTTATGCTGGAATAGCAGAAATCACAGTTTGGATTTTGCAAATAAACAGCAAATCAATGAGCAGGATGATAAATGACACATCACGTTTAAGCAGCTAGTCATCTTCTCAGTCATTAAGTGGAAAAACGCTCCATGTAATATTAGATTCTAGTACTAACACACATGTCACCGTCCATATATTAGTACAGCTTTACCGGTATTGCTATTTAAGATCATTTTAATCTGTTTCCAGCATTTCCTGAGCTAAATTTAGCAAGCGCAGACAAACTTCCTTTCCATATTTGTTGAAAAGATTAGAACTTTAACTCGGTTTCATCTTAAAGAATGGAAGCATCGAAACCACATATACCAATATTGAAAACATCACACCTGGAGTTTGTCCGCTCAACAATGCTGGTGCCTGTAAAGGCGGGTACACATCAGTACGAGGCAACGCACGAACGGGACCGAGGCGAGGCGGAACGTATGAACCCAGTTCGCCGAGGCATCGAACGAGACAGATATCCGTCCATTCCTTTGTTCTGACGAGTTGGCAGTGTTTGTATGGAGCGCGGTGATAATTTAGCAGTGGCTTGCGCTGCATTTATAGCGATTGCTAGTTTAGTTAAAAAGAGAAATAAAAGACGGTGGTGGGCAGCTAGAATTTATTGGAATAGAATGCTCACTAGTGGTAAACAGTATGATGGAAGAAGAAGAGAGTGGAAATTATTGAAACTTTGCAAGAATGTTATCCACTACTATATATTTTTATTAGAGTCGATTAGGGAGAAAATTTCATTATTTATTTAATTTTAAAAAACTTCAGGCTCTTTTATAATGAGTGTACTTATTTCGCTCCAAGAATCCTCTTTTTTTATCGCATTATGATAAAGTTTATCGTCCTTCTTCTACAATATGAGGCGTCTGTCACACTCTTTAGTAAAAGAGAGCACCTTTTCGTTGTCCGAACTCATGACTAAAAATAAAACAAAACGAAACAATTACAATAACTCCTTAAATAAAATATAGTGGTTTCATTTAATTCCAACGAACAGTATATTTAAACGATGACTGAGCGCCAACATGAACGGGGGAGGCAGATGCACAACTATAATACCCGTCCTCATAGCATGCGGCGCACACCCGAATTCTATTTGAAGTACCAACTCGGGACGTAGGGCGTTCGTACCGCCTCGGTCGTTCGGCGAAAGGCCCCACGCGGTTCGCCGCGTCTCGGCTACTCGTACACACTGGTATGCTCGCCTCGCCTCGGAGCCGTAAGTGCATTACCTCATTCTGGCGAGTACCCGGTCGTCACTGTAGGACAAGTCAAGCTGGTCACTCAGCACGCCATGATGGCAATCACGTGGTTTGTGGTATCTGGCCAATGCAAGCCGACGCTATGCCACGATCGAGCTCACTCACAAGCTGATATTTCGCGCTTTGACGTTGACGAGGCACACCGGCACTTGTTTGCACGTTTCCACTTCGTCTGTCGGCTCTATACCAACTGGCATGTCCGATCACACAAAAGAGTGTGCTGCTGGGCCTACGTGCACGCCATCTCACTGACTAGGGCTCCACTATTCCACACATTCTTCGATTTTGGAGTGATTCAAATCATTTGTTGTGGAGGTTGCAGTTTTTACAGATATTAGCGTGGAAATTCGGATAACTCGTTCATGTGGAGGGAAATTGCCAGGAAGTGTAGCAATGGTACTAATTAACAATGATTAGTAAATTAATGTTATCCTTGAAGAGATATTTTGTATTAGTGGTAACTTCAGAAGAAACCAAGTGAGGTGGTGAGCGGTTAACGTTCTGGCCTTGCATTCAGGAGGACGTGGATTCAAATTCCCGTCCGGGCATCCAGATTTGGGTTTTCCTTGGTTTCCCCAAATCACTCCAGGCGAATGCCGGAATGGTTCCTTCAAAAGGCCATGGCCAAATACCTTCCATTTCCTTGCCCCCTGTCCTTTGCCGCCTGCAATAACCTCGACGTAAACGAGGCGTAAAGCCATAATCAAAAAAAAAACCTTTAGAAGTATTATTTCCATCGTCTTAGGCTACAGAGAGCAAAAAATTTGAATAAATCAACGAAATAATTTATGAAATGCTCTCTGGTAATAAGCCGAGTTAAGGAAGTGTCATCACAAGACATTTACGCGATCACAAATCACTGTCGCCGTCTACACCAGAATACGACCAAAGAAGCCGTGTGACGGGAGACTGATGTCGATTGTTAGTGGATTCGACCATACAGGGTGATACATTATAACCGCCTTCGCCAACTATAATGGAGACAGAAGACTTGTCTGATCACCGTCCTATATGACCTAGCGCGTAGAATTCCGATCACAGCAGTCTTCCTTTGTTCGTGTTTACTCCACACGAAACTTTAGGATTAGCTGGTTTGGTTAAATGACCACTAAAGAAGTGCATTTTTAAAATTGGCCTGTGTATCCAAATGCCATAAAAAAATCACACAGCCAGCTCAGTGTGCCAAAAAATCACACAGCCAGCTCAGTGTGATTATCATGACTCCTCCAGTGTATTAGTTTCTCCAGTACATTGTTGCTACTAAGTATAAACACATGGACTGACCCATCATTCACATATACAACACTTAAACACCCATGCCCTTGGCCGGGATCGAATCGGCTACCTTCGTCAGGTGGAGCTAACACTCTAGCCCCTACGCTACCGAGGCCGGCGAACATTGATACTGAGTCGTGTTGCTGAGCAACATATACGTCTCTCGGCCAAAGTGATATACTAAACATATTTTATTTTATGAAATTTGGAGTCAACGTGAGGTTCGGAATTAATGTCATATGAATATCTTATACTGAGATTATTTCTTGCCCTTAAAAGCCACAATGGCTCATCACCAGTAATGACCTTTGACAGAAAATCTTAATCAATATCAAGCTGTTGTTTCAAAGCACAACATGTTTCAACTCGACGTTCTTTTTGATTGTCAGTCAGAGCCCGAGGAACAAACTTGGCAGCAACCCTTTTCATTCCCAAATCTTCGGTTAAAATTCGCTTAACCGAGCTCCAAGGTAACTCACTGATCTCTGACAGTTGATCAATTGTATGCCGACGGTCTGAGAGCTCAAGCTCTCGAATTTTTTCAACATTTTCGTCGATTCGGGAAGTTGATGGATGTCCAGAACGAGGTTTGTCATCAATCGACACGTCGCCATTTTTAAACCGAGCCAACCACTCGCACGCTTGAGTTTTTCCCATAGCGTCATCTTTGTAAGCAGTTTTCAACGTTAAAACAGTTTCAGCAGCATTTTTACTGATTGGAAAACAAAATTTCACAGCTGCACGTTGTTCACTTAAACTTGCCATAATTATAAACGAAAGAATATCAATACAGCGCTATCAAAAACAATCACTGCAGCTTAACAGAACAAACCACGTCGACAACACATGCGGCACTGAACTGACAAAGAGTTGCGCTATAAGGGCCTAGCGGCAGAAAAACGTACTACATAAGCTCCGCCCACGGCAATGCTATTCCGGTTATTTTTGGGAACCAGCACTTTCCTTTCATGACACTGCTATAGTGGTCTAAGAGCAGTCTGAGGCAGAGCTGATATTAAATCTTCGATTCGCATTAGATTGCTCTTACCTGGGGCGTAGCTACTATGGGGCTAGGCGGTGCAGTGCACCGGGGCCCCTACGCCCAGGGGGCCACCAAGCGCAGTTCACAGGGCCCACGGGCCTTCACGACAAACTGGCGACCTCTTTCTTTTTTCTTTTTCTTTTTTAGCTCTACCATCATATAAGGGGGCCCCTGAGACACAGGGAGCCCCCTTACTAAGTTGCCCTCACTGTTCAGGGGGGCCCCCAAGCACAATTCAGGGGCCCCCAGCCTCAGCTCACGGGACCCCTACCAACAACACAAAGCAAAAAAAAAAAAAAAGGTGGCCTAAGGGCCCAAAATAAATTTTTTGCACCGGGGCCCCTGTTGACCTAGCTACGCCACTGGCTCTCACTGATTCCACGACTTGGTAGTGAGAAAAATCATGTAACTTTCTTCCACGAATTATCAGTGCAAGTGTAACAATTGACACAACCTTTCTGCTGCATGCATTGGCTGCCTCTCTTTTCATTATTGTAATACTGTTCGTACAAAGTGCTTTGGTGGTGTGTAACATTAGTGACCGGGTTATTCAGCTAGGTGTTTCGAAAAATTTCGATTTATGAGACGAAAATATTACAGCAAGGTGAGTAACGCTCGTAGGTCGCTAACGACCTCGATGTTTACGCACCCTAAAGACAAAACAACTGCAAACAAAACAGAGTAACTCTAGTCGAGTAAATGGGAACTCTACTACAGAATATCAAAAATTGCTAGGTAGAAACATGCAAGCGTTACCACAGCCAATGACTAACCCACTGATGACAGAAAGAGAGAGGCCGACCCTGGCAGCGTAAGGGCTAGCGTGTTGGACTCGAGCTGCTGGGGTCACCGTTTTAAATGTTGTGTCTACACTATTTGTCAATAAAATGCAAAAATGACGTAGACTTGAAGAATCATCGTACATTAGTAGATTTAATAATGAAATGTTGTGAAGCTGGCTAAATGGCAATAAAAGCCGAAGGCCATAACTAAAAAAAAAAAAAAAAGGAGAGAGGGAGAACAACAACAACCACAATACTGAATGCTCCGATCGGCACAAACTTCCAGCAACTGAGCGAGTCACAGTTGTCTGCTTACTGGAGCAACAGATCATGTAGAAAATTCTAAGAAATCATTAACTGCTGAATCAGAACTGATGATTTCTACAAACACGAATGTGTGGTAGCGTTTAGAGAAAATGTGGTTAACGTTCTGGCCTCGCATTTGGGAGAAAGCCGGTTTGAATCCCCGTCTGGGCTTCCTGATTTGGGTTTTCCATGGCTTCCCCAAATCACTCCAGGCGAATGCCGGAATGCACCTTCAAAAGGGCATGGACGAATTCCTTACCGTTTCTTGTCCCCATTCCCATCCCGCCTCTAATGAACTCGACGTCGACAAGGCGTAAAGCCACAAGTAAATAAAAATAGAGAAAATAATGCCAATCTAAAAAGAATTGAGTAAGTAATAAACCTCCATGTGTGTGTGGAAGTGACCGATGCAATATGAGATCGTCTATTCAATATTCTTCACGTTTGATTAACGTCCAGTCGATAACTGGAGCTTTCTTCTGACACCGCATTCGTTTTGGAAAATTTTTGGTTAACTTTAACTGGAACCGATTTTTGGTAATTTTACTGTATTGGCGTGCTACAAGCACTGCGCTGTCGCTCATACTACCAGCATGCTACATTGCTACCAGAAGTGCAGAGGGAAGCTTTTTAATTCTGGTCAAGGTTATAAGAATGTAGAACTATAAACCAGCAAGTTTAATTGTAGTGCAGCCCCATGTCGTATTCCAGCCAAACAATAACAGTTCGAAATGTAGTGAACACACTCCATACCAACGCGTGTGCTCCAATCTACACAGGAGTATTACTTTCAAGTACCATTCTTGATTGCTATAACAAAACATTTTCTAAACAAGAATAAAATTAAATTCTAAACGGTCTGTGAATTTTCATCAAGATTTTTCTTTTATTATATATATAGTCTTCGTCGAATGTTTCGAGAAATATTTGTATTGACCGGAAACGAATGTTACTATAGGTCTAAGCTAAAGATTAGATCTTACACCATATTGAGTAAAATTATGAGATCTATTAACGTTAATCGGTTCAAAAGTTGCTGCAGTAAAATGTACAATTCTCCTCATTTAATTATTTGCATTACCTGCATTTGCTCATTCGTTGCTTTGATAAATGTAGAAACCAGAGAGAATGTTTAAATTAGTTATTTACTGACACTGGCCTAAAAATTGAGAAGTAGTGATATTTCGTTTCGTTTTGTCTCCAACAGTTTACGCTGCGATATTAGTTATGTTACTAATCACTTTTCCTTATGTTACAAAACAATCTTAACCACGTTCCGAGTCTTATAATGTCACGCAATTTATAGGATATATATATATAACCTCGTCAAAAATTTCAACGAGAGTGTACGTTAAAACATTACCATCTGTACTTAAAGTTATTTACTATTAATTGGTGTTGTTTGTATCATCTTTTATTACACCCCAAAAATTTACTTTTAAATTAGTAAAATATGTGCCAACGAGTATCTGATATCCACTACGCACTTCATATGAAAACGAATAATTATAAAGCTCTAAACATCGACGCAAGAATACATTATTTTAATATTTTTCCCATTTAAATAAAGTAATAGTTGCTTCATTTACTCATAAAAGACGTAATCATTACTCAGGAAAGTTATATACGGCTTAACACGATTTTATTTATGAGTGAAGAAAAAATCAAGTCCTGCATTTGTTCATACAGTGAACCATAATCCCCATGAGTTTTTACTCTCCAGTATCTGTGCATTGTTTAATGTGGCTATAATTGGCTAAATTGCTTCTGCCGTACACTGAAGCGAAACCACACAAATGCCTCAGTGGATTCCACCTTCCTATTTCCTGCTTAACTTGAAAGGCCTCGGAAGCGAATGTACAACTTCGAAAAAAATGTATGTAACTGATAGCAATATTATTTACTAGCTGGTACCCGCGACTTCGTACTCGTCGATTAAGAATTTCGCTGCCAGAATTGAATATAGAAAGCTGTTAGTAAGGTAGGATTGGTCCCAAACAACACCGAGTCGACATAATATGACAGGAAAGCCATCACTATACTCATTCTACCGTCGAACCTGTGTCATGAAGAGAATCGATTTCCAGCATAATTAAAAACAGAAAAACAAACGAAGGTTCGGCGATGTTGGAGAGGGGAGGGGTTAACTAAGGGCAGCTTTATTTCAGCTTAGCCTCTTATTCTTTCTTCAACATGAGCATCAGTTTCTTTGGCTCTAATAACTTTAACTGCTCGTGCTCTGTTAGAGCTACACCTTAGGCCAGGTTATCACCCTCATGGCATGTCAAAAAAAAAAAAAAAAAAAAAAAAAAAAAAAATGGTGCCAGAAAATTTTAGGCAGACACAAAGTAATGGTACAGGGAAATTCGACATCTATACCAAATAATACGTTTTGTTTCTAAACGAAATTTACTAACGAATCATACACTAAAATAATGCGCGAGAAGCACAGATTGAGCAACCGACGTAACATTACAAACACACGCATCCGTCACTCTGTCACCATTCGATAAGTTCTAAAAAATTCGAAACTACATTTGTTATTCATACCGAAAAAAATTTCTTGTGTCGTTACAAAGGATTTCCTTGTCAAATTCCATGAATACCGGTATAGCCATTTGGTCGTCAAAACGGAACAAAAAGACAGAGACTTACTTCCGCATTTATAATACTATTACTGCATATTATACACATACTGACTGCGAGAGTAACAACCCCTGAGAGATCAATATAACGTAAAAAAGTGTTCACCTACAGCACTGATAGAGCACCTACGATTTGCCACGCATGCACCCCTAAATATGTGTGGTATCTATAGTTTAACATGGAATACGAACAGCCGATGGTCCAAGCGTGACTCATAGGATCAAATGCAATTCTTAAAAATCTTCGCTTCTACCGGGATTTGAACCTGAGACCACGCTCCAAGTATTAAAAGTAAACACATTAACAACTGAGCTACCAGAACGATATTCCGTTAAGTACGACAGAGACGTGCATATAATATGCGTCTGTCTATCACCGTTCAGTAATTTTTCGAAATTTCATGACAATATGTAGTATTTATACACAAATATGTATCCTACGTCCTTCCTAATGCCAAATAGCATCTCCTTGTCAAATTTCATCACGATCGGATTAGCCGTTTAGCCCTAGAAACATAACAAAATGACAAACAGAGAGAAAGATAGAGTTACTTTCGCATTTATAATATTAGTATAGATTTAAGAGCGGGATCGTCTATGACCCTCATTAATACATCAAATTTTCAAAATTAACAGAAATTCTTCAAGGTTTGCAGAGCGAATACAGGTGAAGTGCATATTTCAGACACACCAGGGCACCTTTCACCGTAAACACTGATTTTCTGTCTCTTTTTGAGTCTGTGCAGTGCATTTTTGGTTAAAATCGACCGTGAGAGAGCCAACAGGAAATAGATTTACCCACCTTGAGGTATATGCTCACTGGGAACCACCATCCCGAGTTTACTTTATTCAAACAATACTACTCAAGTTACCTCAATTGTCCTCCAAATGTTACCATTTAAAAAAAAAAAAAAAAAAAATTGGTTGTTTAGTTTGCAGGTTCCTCATCCATACCACTGACTATTGTTAACGCTTCTTGAGTTGCGTCAGAATGCGTCAGAAAGGAAAACAGACAGTAAAGCATAAAAACAGCGTAAGTAATATAAAATTACTCCATAAATTAATTACAGTTATACGTGGTGTCATTAATAGAAGTTTCTGTAACAAAACTATGACTTAATAAATCATTACCTGAAGTGTTATAAGTGATACCCTTATTAGCTAAAAACAATTGTATTCTCGTATCACGTTAAGAAAGTTACAATCTACAATACGAATTGACATATGCTTTCTATGTATTAGCTCGGCTTAAACAACACGCTGTCGTGAACAAGTGTGAGGAACCCTTGAGTAGCCCATCCACAAATCGTTTACAATCTAGGTTTAGCACAGGAAGTTACTGCAAACAACTCTAATACCAGATTAGCGAATACTAATCAGAATAGCTCGATCTGGTTTCCAAATTCCTAAAGTCGGAATATCTCAGTATAATTTTTTACTGTGCATGAATACGTGCATAAAATTTACAGTGATCTGGAACGACTGGCGCAAAAGAATAATTTGTTTTAAACATCAACAAAAGCAAAGGAGTACAACAGACATGACAACAGTAAGAATATACTTACTAAAAGAAAGATGTATTTGAAGATTTAAGGAATAACGATGCAAGAAGAAGCAGAATAGCACTCTTCAAAAACTTTTAGTTTCAAACATATTAAGAAAGAAAGAAATTTCTAAGGTTGTTTGTATGGAACACAGCACTTCACCGAATACCAAAATAAAAATATGTGAAGCATTTGAAATGCGATACAACAGAAACAGTTTTAAAATAAAGAAGCCAAATCACGAAAAGATTGTTTTGGAAATGATGTGAGAGGAAAGAAATTTGTGGAAAAGCCTCACAGAAAGAAAAAACGGAGGGGGTGAAGGTGGTTGGAATGTATTATATTAATTACCACAAATCATCACATCCACCAAACATTGCACTGAGCACGGGCTGATTGCAGAGAACAGTAAAATGGGGAATATACACGACGTTGAAGTACCTAACCAGGCGGGAAAGCCTATCCCTTTGGTTCAGTTGGTTGCGGCGCTGACACGGGGTTAGTTGATTCGACTCCTGGTAGTGGAAGAAATGTTCATCATAAGGACTTGAAACGCTACCAACTTCTTAGGAATCGCTCTCTGACAACTAGCTTAGAGCTACAGTGGATTATACAATATGTAAACCTAGCGATGATTAAACTTTTATCATACTTCAAATCCACTTTTGGATAGACAGCTTATGAGTTTGACAATGTGTGATAAGCGTGTCACTTTCTGTTTGCGAATATTTTACCCATATCGACAAAATTAGACATTTAAATGGTACGCTTATGCTTTTCATATACATTTTACAGTAAGGATATCTAAAATCAATAGCAAACGTCAATAGAAGTAGATGCTCTATCCCTTAACCTAAGGGCTAAGGGATTCTTGTCAGACGTACTTGCCGTCTTGGCATTGCCTTCTTTTATTTGCCGTTTCCGTATAAGTGTTTGTTTTACGTTTATATTTTTCATTTCTGTTGAGCCCTTTTTTATTTTCATTTTATTATTATTTAATTTAACAGTGTAAGTCTTGCTATTTTTTTTTTACCCATCCCGAAGTCTCGGGACCCCGCTGTGTCGTGGAGGATGTCTATCGGGAATCTCATTGGCAGGTGGAGTGCTCTCTTCAGCGCCTTGTTTTGCATTCTCTGCAGCTTCTCAATAAGCGTTTTAGCGGCATATTTCATGATCGGGCGCACGAGCGCTTGATATAATTGGAGGCCGCATCTGGGTGGTAGTGTGCTACTGTAATTCAACACTGGATACAGTTTCCCCAATCGTTGAAGAACTCTGCGGCTTCCATGTTAGTTTCGTATCTAGAGTCACCCCAAGATACTTTGCCGTGGCCACCAAGGGGATTCTCTCCCCGAAGAGCCTCAGCATCGGTCGTGGTGGCTTACGCCTCCGCGTCAACATGATGGCCTCGCTCTTCGATGCGTTGATCTTTATTCTCCACTTGGTGCCCCACTCCTCGATGTCTTTCAGCACTGCTCGGAGGCGGCGTCCCACGAGGATCCGGCAGCAGGACGTAGTGAAGATCGCCGTGTCGTCGGCGTATAATGCCAGCTTGGCTTGTTGCCGCATCGGAATATCCGCTTTGTACTGCGTGTAGAGCACTGGGCCCAGTACACTGCTTTGAGGTACCCCGGCGCGGATGGGTCTTTTTGTTGATTTGGCGTCGCCTATTTTCACCATGAAGGTGCTTTGCTGGAGGTAGCTCTTCAATAACCGGAGATACGGGCCTGGAACTCCAAGCGTGGCCATTTTATAGAGCAATCCTCGGTGCCACACGGAGTCAAAGGCCTTCGCCACACCGAGGAGGACCACGCCACAGTGTTCTCGTGCGTTGAAAGACCTCAATAGAACAGACTGTTATAGTCTGAACGCCTGGATGGTTCCTTCAAAACGCAATCATCACATTATCTGGCTGCCTGCGCATAACTTTCAAACTAAATAAATCATTGAACAAGAAAAAATGTGGGAACAAGAAATGGTTTTACTGGTCCTCAGGCGTTACAGACGGTTAAATACAAATTACTAAATTTAGGTATTGCAAAAGTATAGTAGGGCAATAAATTCTGCCATGGCCTTTTGAAGGAACCATTCTGGCACTAGCCTGGATTGATTTGGCACAACCATGGAAAACCCAAATCTGGATGGCCGGACGGGGATTCGAACCTGCGTCCTCCCGTATGCTAGGCCAGATCGTTACCGCTCACCCACTTCAATTGGTATAATTATGTAGCATTAAATTACTACTGTAAATTCTGATTTCATTCAGCTACTCGTAAATAAATTTATGTAGATAATACATACTGAGGTCAGAACAGGTTTCGGCCTATCCACGAAGATGAAGTAAGTATATAATACATTAAAGAGAAGAGAAACAAATAACGTAAATATTTCATTCTCTGTTTTCAGATGCGTATTGTTTTTCTAAACGCCTGAGGACGATATGCCGAACAGCACTGGAACTTAGAGTAGTACAGCTCAATGGATGAAACCAGCAGAATGTACGCACACCAGATTGTGTCATAAATTCCAAATCTCTACGCAATTCGTCACACGACAGCATTTACAGTGATGGGTCTCTAACATGAAGCAACACTTATACGAAAATAACATCCAGCTACTCCGAAACCATGCCAATAACGGCGTATCCTCCAATAGCAATGGCACACTTTCACATTTTTCAATTTTACTTTTTTTTATCTTTTTAAGATCACCACATAAGTGTGTCTTAGCATGAGACAAGTAATGTACAAGATGTTTCTAAAAGAATCATCTGAGGTCAAAAGGATACATATTTTCTAATTATCAGACAGCAAATTGAAATTTGTTTTAAAGTACACAGATAAACATAAATTTTTACATTAAAATGTTAAAAATGTTCATGGGTGGTCAATGTGGCCCCGTTTGGGCGCATTATGTCCATTCCTCGCATATAGTTACGAGCATGTTCATGAACAGTACTGTCTACAGATTCAAAGCACAGTACCAACAAACTTTATTCTGCGACGCACCGAGCGTGGTTGGTGAGCGTCTTCGATTTCGGGAGGACGCGGGTTCGAATCCTCGTCCCACCATCCAGATTGCGGTTTTCCATGGTGGCCCCAAATCTCTGCAGGCGAATGCCGCGAAAGTTACTTTTCTTTGTTCCCAGTCCTTTCCTGCCTCTAATAACCTTGACGTCGACGAGGCGTAAAGGCAGAAGAATACTGTAGATGAGCTAGTCTTCGTAGCTCTACTTTGGTGTCTCTGATGTCTTTCGGAACAGTAGATCTGAATGGAGCCGCGCGGGGAATATCCTTCTCCATTAATTCATATTCCATTCGAACAAAACATTACGCTGAACATATTTTAGTCATCACCAATAGTAACACTTACACAGAGCATACTATAGTCATCAACAGTAACACACTGATCGTACAGTAGTCATCAACAGTAAAACTTACACTGAACATACTGTAGTCATGGAGAGTAACACTTACAAACACATCCATCACTAGAAACTACATCAGCTTAAACATAATCTGTTTGTTATAAGGTTTCTGTTATAAAATTTTTCATTCCTTCTACTGAAAACGATTTGTTCAATAATTCTGCTAAAATTAACAAATTAATATGAATTTTATCATTAACTTGTTTCATATGGGTGTCGAAAATTGCAGTACGTAGAAATTGGATACTTCCGTTCGATACACTCCTAATGGTCAGATAATTATTCTTTAAAACCATTACCCTGATAGTATTAAACCAATTTTCTTGAAACTTCTTATTTATCATCAGGTATTCGAATTCATTTAATTAATTTTCGTCAGAAGTTGTCTGGTATAATAATTTTGACTCTTTTTTTTAAATAAATTAATAATCGAATTTCACTCTTTTTATTTAAGTAATTATTATATATCCCCTACCTAACTTTCTCGATCTTAGAGCAATGGAAATGTAAAATTTACTAAATAATGAATAGTGGAAATAACGTAGAAAGTCATGGATACACCTGATTTGCGCAGATATCGACACGTTTTGTCTGACAGGATGTCGTGTGACAAAGTTATTGCTTTTATACTCGTACACGTGCCAAAACAAGTTTGGCATATACCAGACAGCATCCTGTAGTGTAATTCAACAGTGGTATGATGAACAAAATTACATTTTGTATCTTCCTGAAAGCTTCGTCATCTATAGCGAAGTCAATATCTAAAACTCGTTGATTATTGCTCTTTTTATCCTTTATAAAGATATAACAACATGACAGCGACGAAAGAACGTAGGCTATTCCAGAGTTCCAATTGGCGGAGCGATTCAGGGAGAATGCCTTACAACTATGCCTTTCACAGGGAGCGTCCATAAACTAGGTAGCTCCATTTTGGCCTCCTGTGAACCCTCCCCCCCACCCCTCCCATGTGCCACGTAACGCTTTTACCTATTGATTCCAGAAGACGTCTTGTCCGACCATCGTAAATTATGTACGGAGATATTTAAATGACGGAAATAAATATTCACGTGCTATTGTGTGTTCTGTACCATATTTTAACTGAGACAAATCATATGAATGAAAAGCTACGTGGCCTTGCTCGTAACCTCCCTCGTAGCCCAGCGTAGCATTCCAGCCAATCCCTTCCCCCCCCCCTAGACCAAGCCACGTAGTTTATGGAGGCTCCCTTACCGCTTCAAGCCCAAAAGATGCGGGAGAGGACGTGGGTTAAAAAACGGAAAGGAACTGTGCCATAGCATATTGGAGGAACTATCCCAGCATGAGCGTGGAGCTATTTGGGAACACCGAAACCTGGATGGCGAGACGGAGATCTGCAGCGATCAACTCGTATATGTACAGGGCGTTCGCCGGGAAACACTACCCTCCCAGTCTGTTGCCGTCGGCAACTTGCTGGGACAGTGGGACCAGCAACTCCCGCCACACGGCGCCGTGAATCACCGCACTGCTTAACACCTCCGCTGCCCCAACAGTGTTGTGAATAAACGTTTCTTTGCGGTTTGGCTGGTTTGGGGCTTCATACTCTTACTAATCTGTACCGTGTTTGAGTGTGAGTAAAATTATAGTACGTTACAGTTTGCAACAAAGAATATTTCTCTACGATACATATGTGAAGAAGAAGTCGTTTAAAAAGTGTCGCAGTAAATTTCGTCGCGAATATCCTGGCGCTTTACTGCCAGCTAAATCAACAATTCTGCGTCTGGTTAAAAAAGTAAGAGAAACGGGTTCATTTTTTAACAAAAAGAGACTGTCGGTCAACCGTATTCTCACAGAGGAGAAAATTGACGATATCGCTTTTCGACTAGAACAGTCACCCAAAAAATCAATAAGTCAGTTACGGCAGCAGGCAGGTGTATCTAAGATGTCAGCTTGGAAAGTAACAAAGCTAGTCACTTAAAGCCGTACAAAACAATTGTGGTGCATAAAATTACAGAAATAGACCAGGAGCCTAGGGTTAGATTTTGCAACTGGTACCTGCAGGGTGTCCACGATGGCACTGTTGATCCGCAACTGACGTCACATTTAAATGCTTAGCACATACAAGTTTATGATGCGTAATTATTATGAAATAGTCCGCGGCCGACGGTCGAACAATGCCGGAAGCTGACCGCTGGCTCGCCGGGAGCAGTTTCTTCCTTGTAGCGCTAACAGTGGGTAGCGTTTCCCGGCGAACGCCCTGTATAAATAGTGCTATAGAAGGACGCTAAAAATTAAGTGGACGGATAAAGTACGAAATGAACGAGTTTTGGAAATGATGGGCGAAGAAAGAAGTTTGTGGAAGAGTCTTACAGAAAGAACAGACAGGCTGGTAGGTCATATTTTGAGACATGCAGGATTGTTTAACTTGTTAGTGGAGGGAGCAATCGAAGGTAAGAACAGCAAAGGAAGACAGAGTTTAGAATATATGAAGCAGATAATTGAGGATATGGGTTGTAAGGGGTATGTTGAGATGAAAAGGCTACCGCAAGATAGGAATGGATGAAGGATTGCAACAAACCAGTCGAAAGACTGAGGACAGCAAAAAATAGTAAATAAATAAATAGTTGATGAAAGCCGTTGTCTCGGTGGCGCGGGACTTGGCGTTGAGACATGTGAGGTGTTTTACTTAATTGTTGTTACATCCTGTTTTGTCCGTTCACTTAAAGTTATTATTAGCACTGGGAAGAGGTTCCTACAGTTGAGAAAATAAGTATTTGCCTGGACGAACATAATACTCTTGAAAGGTAATGAGTTCCTTTGCATTCTATGGATCTTTGAAGGCGATGCTACGCGTTACAGATAACAGTACCAGAGTTTGTAGAAAGCGCTTGAAAACGCACCTTGCAAGCATGATTCCATATCCCAGCTTCTAAGATGGGCAGGAGAAAATAAATGATATGTTTTTTTTTTTTTTTTTTTGCTGTCATCAGTCTTTTTACTGGTTTGATGCAATCCTCCATCCTTTCCTATCCTGTGCTAACCTCTTCATCTCTACATACCCCTTACACCAGCAAATTAACCAATCCAGCATGTCTCAAAATATGACCTACCAGCCTGTCTCTTCTTTCTGTAAGCTTCTTCCTCAAACTTCTTTCCTCACCCATCATTTACAAAACTTGTTCATTTCTTACTTTGTCTGTCCACTTAATTTTCAGCATTCTTCTGTAGCACCACATTTCTTAATGCTTCAATTTTATTTATTTCCGGTATTCCTAAAGACCATGTTTCGCTACCATAAAGTGCTGTGCTCCACACCAAGAGTTTTAATAAGTTCTTTCTAATTCCTAGATCAATATTTGAAACTAAAAGGTTTCTCTTTTTCATGAAGGCTCTTTTTGCTAGTGCTATTCTGCTTTTAACATCATTCCTGCTTCGGCCATCGGTTGTAATTTTACTTCCCAAGTAACAGAATTCACTTACTTCTCCTATTGCATCCGATCCTATTTTTATATTTAATCTAATAGTATTGGTATCATTTCTGCTACATTTCATCACTTTTGTCTTGCTTTGATTTATATCCAATCCAAAATCTTCCTTCAGTATTTTGTTCATGCCATTCAGTAACTTCTCAATATCCTCAGCCCTCTCTGCTAACAAGACAATGTCATCAGCAAATCGTAGGAATTTAAAGTTAAAATTTGTTAATCGAAAAGTAAATGGGGTACGAATTTAACACTCCAATTATAAAAGATAATTTAAAAAAAGGAAAAGGTGTAATTAGCTGACTAGCGGAATTTCCACCAGAGTGTTAGCTCCTTCGCAATTGAAAGTTAATAATCATAATAAAATAATAACCAGAGTAAAAAGCATGAACCATATTCACGAAGAAAGTTCTTACACTGAGAATGATATACAAAGCATCACAACTTGGCAATGTTAATGTGAATTGTGAAGGTTGTGTCTCAATATTACACAAGCGATAGAGGGGGAGGTGGCTATATACGGAACCAGATTTACGCTGAGCTTCCCACGCCTCGTGTTAATAATAACGCGCCCACACGCAGCACACGTATCCTAGCCATGGAACAACTGAGTTTCAATGCCAGGACTCACATGCACCGTGCACTCTGTGGCTGAATGAAAAGAATCTGAAAAACCAGCAGAGGAAAGAGCATCATGAATGCGATGCGACCAGTATTGCCAACAATTTCGTTTCTGCTTTTGGTAAATTTGTAACAGATTCGGTTTTGTGTTTTTCTATTATTATTGTTTCCCCTCCGATTCGGGCACCAAGGACAACGTATACATCGGCCACTACAGGAGGCCAGTGTGCTTCATGAGAGGAAGGGGAGGAGCTGTATCTCTGTCTGAAACCTAAGGCCGGTCGTCCACTGGAACCGAATTTCGTCCGAACCGCATTCGTCCGAGCAACGCCCGATTTGATGGCCAACCAGTTGGTCCGATTAACCTCGACCACTGCAGCGGAATAACTTCCGACACATATTGCCGATCCGTCATTGTTGCTTCAACACCAGTAGAACGGGGTGCTTTTATCAATTGTATAGTGACTTACATTTCGTAAAAACAGACTTTACCTTGCCCCGCGAAATATTACAAGAGTTAGGGCCGTATTTAGAATGTGTAGACCTTTGGGCTGAACCTGTGATGCGCACCATGCCCCGCGAATATTTTGAAATTCAACATCCCTTTATATAGTTATTTACTAACCGAAATTATAAAATAAACATTTGAAATTTATTATTTAACTGTAGAATATTTTACTATATCGTATTCAAAAGAATTTAGAATTGTTGAGATAAAATGAAAACAATTGAAAATCATAAGGGTTTTGTTTTTGTGATGAGGGTTCATAGGCTGCAGCCTATATAGCCTATACCTAAATGCGGTTCCGACAAAAGTGATGTCTCATAATCGTCTGAGAATATTCCAGTACGAAATTCAAATAATTGGCTTTACAAATTTTTAATAAAATAATTATTATAACTGCGTAGACGCACTTGTAATAATTGTCCTTTCCTTTATTAAATTTTTACAGTGACTGCGTACCACCACAGTGTATGGTAGAGTTTGCAAAAATACAAATCAAAATCAAATAAAAGATTTAAAAAAATGAAGACTTATTTATTAGGAGCGCAGCATGCATTTGCCATTCGGCCGAATGCGTCCACCTAATTCCATTTCAACGGGATCTGTCCATTACCCGGCCGCATTCGGATGTATTCGCCCGAGCAGGTCGTGTCCAGTAGACGCGTGACAATGCCGTTACTTGTATCGGGATTAGTCGTTCATAATCGACCATATTCTGCAGAACAATCGGTCGGACGAATTCGGTGCCAGTGAACGATCGGCCTAACAATGCATTCTCCACGGTTGCAAACCGAACTGGTCGGAAGACACTACGCACTGCACGTTAGTGACGGCGACCACGTACTGATTGCAGTCTGAGGCGTTGGGGGTTTCTGGTCAGTGGAAGCATGCATGCCACCAGTCCAGCCCTCAGCTGAAAGCGTCGAACCATCGACGCAGACATGTCCGCAACCGATACAGCGCTCCAACGTCGAGCCAGCACTGTGGACGAAGCTGTCCTGTCGGTTACGGCCATCCCGCGCAGTGGTCACGTTGTGTGGTTCAGGACCCATTCGTCAATTGTATTTTTTTTCTTGTGTCCACTGGTTCCACACACACATCACTGTCGTACCAGCGTGACGTCTACGAACTGTAATGGTACGATACGACAAACTCTTTTTCAGGAACCAATCAGTCTGCAACGTTCTACCTAAGTCACAAGCTGATACTGCTCCCTTCGACATCAATGAGGCGTACTCCCATTTAGTTACGCGTTCCCACTTCGTTCGACGGCTCTGTACCCACTGAGCGTGACGTAACACTGTGCTGTCTCACTAAAGAGAGCGCTACTTGGCCTATGTGCACGCCATGTCTGTGCTCTGTAGTCCGTGTTATTCAGACTATGCCTTCTGAGTGTTGAAATTTTAGCAAATAGTGGTGTAAATGAAAATCATCATCGTATTCGATCGTTCCCTTCTGTGTCCACACAAGTAATGGACCTTACGTTAATGTCACGTGAGACACTGGTAGTTCATGCCTGCTTTCAAAACACAAAGTAGACAGCACTTATTGTCCTCCAGCAAACATAAACGCCAGTCGTCCACTGGCACCAAATTCGTCCGACCAACTGTTCAGCCGAATATGGCCGAATATGACCGACTATTCCTGAGACAGGTAAAAAGGCATTGTTACACATCCACTGGACGTGACCTGCTCGGCCGATACCGAGCGTGGTGGTGTAACGGATAGCGTTCTGGCCTCGCATTCGGGAGGACGGCGGTTCGAATCCCCGTACAGGCATCCAGATTTGGGTTTTCCATGGTTTCCCCAAATCACTCCAGATGAATGCCGGGATGCTTCCTTCAAAAGGCCATGGCCGAATTCCTTCCCATTCCTTGCCCCCATCCTTTCCCGTCTCTAAAGACCACGTTGTTAAAAAGGGACGTTAAACTGTTTAAAAAAAAAAAATAATGCTCTGCCGAATACCGCCCAGTGACGGGCCGATCACATTGAAATGGTATTAGTCGGACGTATTCGGCCGAATGCAAACGCATCTTGCGCTCCTAAAAACAAGTCTTCATTTTTTATGTTTTACTTGATCTTGATTTGTATTTTTTCAAACTCTACCATACGCTGTGGTGGTACGCAGGCACTATAAATAATTTAACAAAAATATCTACGGAAAAGGCAATTATTGCAAGTGCGTCTAGGCAGTTATAATAATTATTTTATTAAAAATTTGTAATTATTTCAATTTCTTACTGCAATATTCTCAAACAATTATCAGATATCACTCTTGTCGGGACTGCATTTAGGCATAGACTATATAGGCTGCAGCCTATGAGCCCACATCACAAAAACAAACTGTGCTTGTTTCTTATAATTCTTCTTTTTGTATCTCGTTTTTCTTTTCTTATATGTTCATTTATTATTAAAATTGAAATATTGACTTTTGCGAAATTAGGAACATGCACATAACTCTCAACTTCCCATTTTTTTCCTATAATTGTTCAGAACGCTATTAATAAATTGTATTGAATATCTTAATGATTGTTAATTGTTTTCATATTATCTCAACAATTCTATATTCTTCTACATGCAATATAGTAAAATCTTTTACAGTTAAATAATAAATTTCAAATGTTTATTTTAAAATTTTGGTTAGAAAATAACTATAAAATGCCAGGTCGAATTTCAAAATATTTGTGGGGCATGGCGCGCATCACAGGTTCAGTCCAAGGGTCTACACATCCTAAATACGGCCCTCACTCTTGTAATATTTCGCGAGAGCAAGGCGAAGTCTATTTTTACGAAATGTGAGTCACTATACATTTTACTAGCTGAAAGCACGGCTTTGTGGTGGCTCGCGAAGTTTTGCTATAAAAAGTATTGTATATAATTAAAGAAATTACTGTCATAAAAATCAGTGATTCTAGTTTGTTGAAAGAAAATTAGGCACGTTTATAATAAGTCACAATCTTTAAATATTTGAAATATCAATCAATTTAATTTGATTTTAATCAGATATAAAATTTCTTATTCAAGTTTCCTCCTGTTTTCTACATTTTAACATACTTAAATTTTTAATATTACTAATTCAGTCATATGAAAATTTAATATTTAATGCTAGCCTTTCTGACGTTTTTACTCTCTATATCCCAACATGTTAAACCAACAAAAGTTTCTTTTTCTCCAATATCTACAGCAACTTTATTTCATGTTAAATCTTAAGCTTTATGAATTGTGATTGCGGAACATAGTTGAAATGGATTTTTTTTTTCTTATACAAGTGATATTCCGTATTTTACAAAATTTAGCTGTCCGTGGAATCGGAACACAACTACTATTTTCATAAGCTGAATGAAAATAATTTTCAAAACGAACCATTATCACTCATGGAATTACATATATATGCCATTAAACATAATAAAAATTATTACAATTTTTTGCAAAAATAATGATTAATGATACATTTAGAGATAACTCTGAATTTTAGGGCGAGCTAATTTATGTTCAATTTATGTAAATTTTCTAAAGTTTACAATAGTTTTTTTCCAAACGTTTACCACAAAAATCTAAAAATTGTTGGCTAGTGTCACTCGCCCTAATAAGATCAGTGAAAGATTCTGACTTACACAGTTTGTGGACACATACGTCCAGATCGCAAAATTTTAATGGGGCATAGTTGATGAATGATATTATATCGGTTTTCCAGCACAGGAATGGAAAAAAAGAACAAAAATGTCAGTATTGTATGCGCTTTCATTAGGTATGAATTCATTGTGAGAAATATTTCTTCGTTTTTACAGTCCGAAAAGGAAAGTTTGAATTAACATTTAAGGTAATTATGTACAATCTGTATTTATTTTCATAGCAACATTTTCGTACCTTACTTCCATCTTAAAGGAAAACCTTATTAATCAAAAGAATTAATATTTCTTTCTCAAAAAATCGTTATTTACTTAAAGTGATGCAAAGCTGACAGTGAAACTATTACTAGCCGTTTCAAACACCTTTTAACTGAAGGATTACGTATGTTAATTACACTAAGGAGAACGTTCGCCTGGGGGAAAAAAAAAAAAAAATCAGAGAATTGAATTCTGCACTGCGTATCCAAACCGCGTCCTATGTAAGTGGAGAATCATAGAAAGTGTGTATATGAACCACGAACACAAGGGAAAATGCACCAGATGACCGAAATTTCATCACACCAATTCAAATACTTACAAAAATTTAACTTCAATTCTGTTCAGAAATTTCCTAAAGTTTTCAGTTGCTTTCACATTCAAACATTTGTACACTATATACGGAACTTGTAACCTTATTGTAATGCATATTTACCGTTAGCTAAACGAAATTCGGTACTGAATGATTAATACGATTTCTTGTTGGAAAAATACAGATACCGTACATTCAACTGATCTAACTGTGGACGCCCATTATTTTTCTCAGTAAACAAGTTAAAATCTTGCTTTAAAGTTTCTAGAGGGCGCCTGCTTGAAGTGTGGTTACGACAGGAAATATACACGTGCCTTGCTGCTCCTACGGTACAAATTTTGTTCGTCAATTTCTCAAAAAGTTATGAGCAGCAGTGGAATATAAAGATGGAAGCCACTGTGCTTGTATTACCAAAAGTCAGTAGACTTGTCTGAAAACTGAATAGTTACCAATTATTGCACGCATATAACACTGAAACTGCTCCTGTAAAAGAAAATCACCAAATAAAAATAATCCGCTGTTCCCACTTACCTCGATCCGAATCGTTTCTTAAAACTCGAATATCTTGATCACAACTCGTCATTCCACTACATCAAAAAGCTATGACACACAATTCTATAGCAATAACACAGAATAACGCCCCTTTTCCACACTGAAGCACGCCGTTGACTGGCTGAGGTTGATTGTAGAACATTTTTAAATAGTGGGACTCCAGTAAGGACTGGGGGCAAGTAACGGGAAGGAATTCGGCCAAGGCTCTTTTGAAGGAAGCATCCCGGCAATTGCCTGGAATGATTTGGCGAAACCATGGAAAACCCAAATCTGGATGCCCGGACGGGAATTCGAACCCGCGTCCTCCAGAAAGCGAGGCAAGCGCGTTAACCGACTGGGAATTCGTGGTGAGAGGGGAACAATACAGAAAATTACGGAATATTTTTATGAAGATATGGTGATGAAAACATCTTTCGTTGAGTCATTTCATCGACAGAAAATGGTCGATATAAGAGGCTCGGTGATCTTTGAAACGTAGCCATTATCTTTGAACCGAGCGGGGCGGTGTAACAGTTAGCGTTCTCGCCTCGCATTCGGGAGGACGGCGGTTCGAATCCCCCTCCGGGCATCCATTCCCGTCTCTAAAGACCTCGATGTTAAAAAGAGACGTAAAGCAGTTAAAAAAAAAAATATCTTTGAAATGTGCTCTTGAAGCGGATTCTGGGTGATTCCATTGCACAGTAATACCTCTTGTTTTATTAAACATTTTATGGTTCTTGTGTTTGGCTTCATTAAACTACCGACCTGTATGCAATTTTTGTTTGTGTTAGTTATGTGGAGACATATTTCTCCCGTTAAACAGTTCTCAAAATCTCAATGTAGAGTATGCTTTAATTTTGATTGTCACTAAGCTTTGCATAGTTTATCATTAAAATTATACGGTTATTTAAATAACCGATTAAGGAATGCAGCGGGATTCCTTTGTATAGTTATAAAACCACTGCATCTACATTTACATAAGTCACAGATTTTTTTGGAACATTCAGCAACCATAGATCATGATTAATACAAAAAATTAATTAATATTGCTCTTTCTGGAGCATAAGATCATTTTCTCTCAATAGTTCAGTTTGCAGGAACGTTATTTTCGACTAAAATTTGAAGTGTACCGATTAGGTGTACCTTCGTTTTATTCTTTAATTTTGATTTTCAATAAACTTTTTATAGTCTGTCAGTAAAATTATATAGTTATTTCAATAACTGATTAAGGGAAGGAGCGGGATTTTTTGTATAATTACAAAACCGATGCATCTACATTTACATAAGTCACAGATTTATTTACAAAGGACATTCAACAGCCATAGATAATCTTTAATACAAAAAATTAAATAAATATTTCAATTTCTGGAGAATAAGTTACTGTGGAAGAATATCCAAGATAAAATGTTCTTGGTGTGCAAGTAATTTTTGTTTCAAATGATTCTATGATTTACATCATTTATGTATTTCTCAAAGGAAAATAAATAATTTGGAGCCTCTGTTTCAAAACAAATGTAAAATGCTACAAAATCAAATACCAATAAAAAAATACAAGCAGAAAACAAATTTCGCGTGTGGTGGGATCGAACTGACGATCCCCTTCTCATCAACCCACTGCCTCAGCACGCACTGCTAAACCAAAATCATAAACAAGTGGTCTTCCGTAATGGTATAACTAACTCAGGCACAATTTTAACAACTTTTTAATCCCCGATTTCTCTTAAACGGAGGTCCACCAGACAGAACTGCTTTAGGGCGAGAAACCACAGGTGACGCACTATTTGTCAGACTTGTTCGTTCTACGACAACGATTTCCAAACTAAAGACCTCTCCTTGCCAGCATGCTCGAATAAAAATAATTATATATTTTTTGCAACAATAATGATTGAAAGCACATCTAGAACTGACTTTGAATTAGTATGTTCAATTCCACGTCTTTAGGTGCGGCAGTTTTTTCAATAAGTGTACCACTAGGTGTGCACAATCCGTCACCTAGTGTAATAAAAAACCATTTTCGCTTGGTATTGAAGCAACAATGACGGATTTGCAATATGTGTCTGACGTTATTCGGCTCCAGTGGACGAGGTTAATTGGAGGAACTGGTCGACCGTCAAATCCTGCGTTACGTGGACGAATGCGGTTTGGACGAAATTCGGTTCCAGTGGACGACCGGCCTAATTGGACGAACTGGTCTGCCGTCAAATCTGGCGTTATTTGGACGAATGCAGTTCGGACGAAATTCGGTTCCAGTGGACGACCGAGCTAACGATCTATTGTTGAATGATACTTGCTTTACTCTGTTAGATAAAACACTGAAGAATAAATTTGTTTTCTTCCAGCGAAATGCTTTCAGCTCCAGTATATAATGGGAATACGTCAGTCGAGATACACAGCATCATAAAAGTAATGGGAAAAAAAAATTTAATAAAGAGTCGAATAAAATAACTGCCCGTTCGGTCTTTCAAAATACAATTACACAGACACACACGGTATTTCTATAGATAATTGTCAACTCTCACCAAGGCATGACCTTCTAACGGCGGGTACACATCAGTACGAGGCAACGCACGAAGAAGTCCGAGGCGAGGAGAGGCGGAACGTATGTACACTCTTTGGCAAAAAAAATTGACTATGGGCGCCTGAGACTAAGTCCCTTATTTTGCACAATGTGGCATCACTGGAGAGTTTGCCTTCCCAGGAAAGTTTAGCGCATCTGCTAGCTCCGCCCATCAAACCATCCCATTGGCGGGTATTCAATTCAGCGCAATTCAAATCGATTGCTAAACTACAGAAATTTGCTGTCTCAATAAAATGTGGTAAAATAAGAAATTTCAATATGGATATGAACTAATTCTCTAAAATATTTCCATTTTTTTCAAGTATGTCATTCAGTAAAGATTAAGAGTTAGTTGGATGGAATTATCACGCCGAGGAATAACACTACTAATTGTTACAAAATTTTATAAATCAGCTCCAATAATCTCACAGCTTGAGTGTAATTATCAAATATCATATTAGACGGAATGCGTTTAATACTGGTTTCCTTGTTTGAAACTGACCTTGGCCGCACTGAACTTCAATTTTATGCCTCAGTTTTCCTCCTACAATGTTCTGATTGAATGTCTATAAGACTTCGCAATATTTAAAGTTTCAAAAGAGGAAGCAATAAAAGATTTAAAAGAGGAATTTGAATGTGGCTTAAGTGAACATGAAGGAAAAACCAGTAACCAGTATAATCGGATTTGCTAATGACATTGTCCTGAGAGCAGGGCGGTCTGAGTATATGGAGGAGTTACTGAATGACATTAACAAAATAATGACGGAGGATTCTGTAATAAATACAGATCAAACCAAGACAAAAATGTAAAAGAAATAATAGTAGGTTAAATATAATAAAATTGTATTTTAAAAGACTAAAAACACGTGTACTTAGTAATGTGAACTAAAAGGTTAAAAATAAACTTTAAATATTAAGATCGTGTTTAACAGCGATAGGACGTCCCACAATTCAGGATAAATTAATTTTTTTAATAATCTTAAAAAGTCACTGATTACAAAATTAACTTTAATGTAAAAAACGTGGGGTCCTATATCAGTTATCTTATATTTTTTGTCTCTGGCTGTTTGCAAAGATAGAGTCATTTTCAAAAGTTATGTATCTCAGTGACGTACGTGGCCAAACGCATGCTTTCACATTACACGGCGACCGGACGGCATAATGCCGTGCAGCAGCCGTCCCCTGCCACCGCAACACACGGCAACCGGACGGCGACCGGTAGCTCAGTGACGTACGTGGCCAAACGCACGCTTTCACATTACACGGCGACCGGACGGCATAATGCCGTGCTGCAGCCGTCCACTGCCACCGCAACACACGGCAACCGGACGGCGACCGGTAGCTCAGTGACGTACGTGGCCAAACGCACGCTTTCACATTACACGGCGACCGGACGGCATAATGCCGTGCAGCAGCCGTCCACTGCCACCGCAACACACGGCAACCGGACGGCGACCGGTAGCTCAGTGACGTACGTGGCCAAACGCACGCTTTCACATTACACGGCGACCGGACGGCATAATGCCGTGCTGCAGCCGTCCACTGCCACCGCAACACACGGCAACCGGACGGCGACCGGTAGCTCAGTGACGTACGTGGCCAAACTCACGCTTTTACATTAGACGGTTTTAAATCATACGGTCGTGCACTCTTGCCATTGTAGTTGGTGTTTGTTTTTGTATTACTTTATTATTTCTTTGAAAATAAATTTGTTGTCTTCTGTATATTTGATTCTGCTGTGTTATATTAATATAAATGCATATCGAATCAGATTGTGTAGATTTCTTTTCAGTTTACCAATATCGGTTAGATATGAAGGGAGATAAATGGCTCGTGACACAAAAATTAATTGCAGAAATATTGATACTTTTGCCCTTTAAGGGTCGAATTCCGAAAAATTCCTGTCTGAATATATGATTTCACCAATGCGGAGATCTTAATATTTAAATTGATACTTCATTAAACGATTTAAGATAGGTATACAGGGATATAACTCAAAAATACCATTTTAGAAGTATTGAGATATTTGCCCTTTAAGGGCCGAACTGCGAAAAATTCCTTTCTTAAAATGTGATGTGACCAAAGTAGAGACCATTAGCTTTAAAATGAACAACTCATTCATTGGTTTCGGTTAAGTATGAAGGGAGATAATTGCTTGTGACAAAAAAAAAAAAAAAAATACCTGATAGAAATAATATGCAGGGTGTTACAAAAAAGGTACTGCCAAACTTTCAGGAAACATTCCTCACACACAAACAAAGAAAATATGTTATGTGGACATGTGTCCGGAAACGCTTACTTTCCATGTTAGAGCTCATTTTATTACTTCTCTTCAAATCACATTAAACATGGAATGGAAACACACAGCAACAGAACGTACCAGCGTGACTTCAAACACTTTGTTACAGGAAATGTTCAAAATGTCCTCCGTTAGCGAGGATACATGCATCCACCCTCCGTCGCATGGAATCCCTGATGCGCTGATGCAGCCCTGGAGAATGGCGTATTGTATCACAGCCGTCCACAATATGAGCTCTAACATGGAAAGTAAGCGTTTCCGGACACATGTCCACATAACATATTTTCTTTGTTTGTGTGTGAGGAATGTTTCGTGAAAGTTTGGCCGTACCTTTTTGTAACACCCTGTATATGATAATCATTAAAGCAATATTTGAGGGCTTTTGGTATCTAATACGGGTTATTTATTTATGGCGACTTTAACGTACAGTACCATCATTTATAATGTTCATCTGCATGTACAAGATGAAATGTGAACTTTTATCAAATTATCAAACAGATTTAAAGCATTTAAAATCGTAAAATAGTGTCTGCACAAAATTACATTCTAGAAGTCCTGATAGCTAAGAAATGAAGCAAGCATTATGACTTTGTTTTACAGCGAACAATGATTAACTGAATCCTTCACGTGCATAAGGACTCACAACTGTAGGCAATTTACGCATTACAATTACTCGAAGATCACATTACCACTTTCTGTGTTTTGCCTGGATTCGCATCTTGCAGTTATGTCACCTCGAGATTCCATTGAGAACAAAAGGTTTGTTCCCGCATCTCTTCTGAGAATTCTTCCGTTTCGGTAGTCGTTTACTATTTCCATGAGGGCGATAACATCCGTTCTCTCTCCACGGTGAAACTAGAATCTTTAAAATTTATTATTGAGTTTCAAATTAATCAGCTCATGGAGACTTTTCCACCGTAAAACATGGAATGGTTTTAATTAATGCAGCTTGACATCTGTTCCCTACGCTCACTGCATATAGAATCCCAGTTTGTAGTAATACATTCATCGCTCTGCTCCAGCCGCCAAAAATACAGCATTTCAAGCAACCAATGTTATCATTTTCTATTTCCAAAACCTTCTTATTGGCGGTCTTCATTTTTAGGGTATGAGTCACTGCATGTTTAAACTAAATTTCCGGTATCCTCAACCAAGTCGGAGCGTGTATTTATCCATTGGGACGCTGTTTTTTTAAAGTCCCTGGGCTGGAACTCCCAACTCCACTTCGGACCTATTCGTCTTCTCTGTACTGACTTAGCTGACATTTCCTCGTACTCAGGCTCTGCCTAGCCCTTACATACATTACCTTAGAATCGCTCGGGAATATTTTAGTACGCAATTGCATGTAAAATAATAGAAATAAGGGCCCAGATTAGGTACTAGGTGCTGGGCCATGTTGTATATGAGAAAATAAATAAACAAGCAATTGCAATAACGTCTTTTTCCCACTTTTTTAATTAAAATAATGATTATAACTGGGGTGTCACTTTTGCCGTCAATATGGTAACTGTGGACCAACTGCTGACCACGATACTAGCAAAGGAAAGGATATCTCATATGACGTATAGGAAGTCGACCTTCCAATCTGCTGCTACTATTTTAGATACCTCGCGATTAATGAAGTAATTTTGCTACACCAATAGTTTTGATCTTGTTAATATTTGTTGCAACCGAGCGTGGTGGGTGAACGGTTAATGTTTTGGCCTCGCATCCGGGAGGACGTAGGTTCGAATCCCCGTGCGGGCATCCAGATTTGGGTTTTCCATGGTTTCCCCAGATCACTCAAGGCGAATGCCGGGTTGCTTCCTTCAAAAAGGCCATGGCCGAATTCCGTTTATGTCCCCAGTCCCATCCCGCCTCTAATGACCTTGGCCGTCGACGAGGCGTAAAGCAATAAGAAAAAAATTTTAAAAAAAAAATGTTGTAGATACTTATGTCACAGGTATTTTTAAATTATTTACATTTGCAATATTTTCTTCACGAATTTGCAGCTAGATTGTAGATTATATTGCATTTACACACTGGAAAAACTCCGTTCACACATTACTCACTTTTATCAACCACTTCTTGGTCTCTAAATAAATCGACGTTTGTTCAATTTTTTTTCGCATGACTTAAAATTGGCAGAACAAATTATTCCAATAAATAATAACAGATGGTTAGCTTTGAGGTGATAGGAAGCTGCAAAAAGCCAACCGCACAACCGCTCGCCGACCAAACACATTCAAACTAAACCGTGTAGTATAAAATTTCACACTTTTCGCAGGCACCATTTTTTTTTTTTTAAGAAAAAATTGCACTTACTTGTCTTTTTCGGAGTTTACGCTGCGTTTATTTCTTTGCTGTTATTGCCTACATATCGGCACAATCTAGCGTTGTGTATAAGATTCCCTGTGATTGTGCTCAAGTGTACATCGGTGAGACTTGTAGAACGGTCTCCGTTAGAGTGAAAGAACATCTTCGTCACGCGAGGCTAGAACAAACCACGAAAACGGCAGTGGCGGAACATCACGCTGAAGGAGGACACAGAATTCAGTGGCAAAATTACTATCATTGCAAAACCAAACGATTTTTTAGAACTTAAAATAAGGGAATCTATAGAAATTTATAAAAATCCTAATAATTTAAACAAAGACGGCGGCTATGGTTTCAGCCAAATGTGGAAGTGTGGCGTTGCAACAACTTCAAGATTAATCCACAATGTACAAACATCTCTTGATCAGAGAATACTCTTTGGCGGAGAAACACAATCATCTCTGCCAGTGAAAAATAAACAGTGTACCGTGAATCAAGTGGTCAAATGTATCCACAAACCAGGCGGATAGATAAAGAGAAGCCCTGACGAAGGCCCCAGGTTGGTGCTGAAACGTAGTCAATAACAGCAAAAAAATAAACGCAGCGCAAACTCCGACTTTAGGAATTCCGGAAATAAGGAAAATTGAAGCATTTGAAATGTGGTGCTACAGAAGAATGCTGAAAATTAAGTGGACAGACAAAGTAAGAAATGAACGAGTTTTGGAAATGATGGGTGAGAAAAGAAGTTAGTGGAAGAAGCTTACAGAAAGAAGAGACAGGCTGGTAGGTCATATTTTGAGACATGCTGGATTTGTTAATTTGTTAGTGGAGGGAACAGTCGAAGGTAAGAACTGTAGAGGAAGACAGAGATTAGAATATATGAAGCAGATAATTGAGGACGTGGGTTGTAAGGGGTATGTAGAAATGAAGAGGTTAGCACAGGATAGGAAGGGATGGAGGATTGCGTCAAACCAGTCGAAAGACTGACGACAGCTAAACAAAAACAAAAAGATATTTTTGATTGAAATTAGATGAGAAAGTTTATTTAATTACAGTTGTAAAATAATATAACTATTTTTTTATTTGTTCTAATACAAAGTGGTAGTAACAAATTACTCTGTAGGTTTTCTAAATCAAACTATGTAGCGCGTAAATCGCACATTCTTAAATTCGCGGGTAATTGTTTGATAGAACGCATGACGTGATCTGAATTTGGTGATAGTAACTGAACTGTTCAGAACTTTTTGGTGTGCATAGAAACTGCTCTCCTACAGACGTTAAGGGGGCACAGTAGCGAAGGACCTCCCATAAGAAATCAATGTTAAAACAAGTAAACTTCAGGTACACTTTCTTAAGAAACTTATGGAGATACACATCTGAAACTTTCGCAGTATACAGATAAAACATCATCTGAAAATCACATAAAGATTTGTTACTATATTTTATATAGTTTATGAGATAATGAGTTTTTGTTCTAAAAGACAAAAAAATTATTACTTTTTATAGATACCTTGGAGCTTGTAAGTTTGTTCTAGTTGTTATGACAGGTCCCATTTTTTATTAGATTAATCATCGTCTTATTAACAAGAGATGCCAAAAGTCTGATGTCTTTATCAGTCTTAGTTTTTATACCAGAAGATCAAAAAATGTAGTTGTGAGAAAAAACTGTACTAAAAGTTGTACATACGAGAAACTAATGTACATTACAATACAGACACACTATTACCAAACATCGCGAAAAAAATTAATAACTCCGTATCTAATCGTCAAATTTGCATGAAACAAACGGCATTTTTGTAGCTAAATGATTGGAGCATTGAACAAGGCTAAAAAAAAATCGATTTTTTTTTTTAGCCTGTTCACGACTGTGTCCCCTTAAGGCCCCACCTGGAGGTACCAGAGAGCATGGGAACTGAGCCCTGCAGGACGACGAGGCTTCGTTTCTTCACCGCCAAAAAGATGTCGATTTTCCATGGTTTCCCGAAATCACTCCAGGCAAATGGCGGGACAGTTTCTTCAAAAGGTCAAGGCCGAATTCCTTTCCGTTCCTTGCCCCTGAAATTACACATGTAAATCATATTGCACTCTCCAGTGCATGCACGCGTGGTGAGCCGGGGATGCGGTGTTGACATCGCGCCCCCGCTGGCGGCGTGCCCTATATTCGCTCGCCGCTTCCTGGAAACACTGAAATACTGGCCTCCAACGACGCGATATCAACAGTTTACATCACAACTATTTTTACACACCATTGTCGAAAATCTGTAGACGTCTTGCAGTTTTATATCGTGTCGAAGGACACAATGGAACCATGACACGTGTTAGAATGTTAGCGGAGAAATGAATATGTCCTCTCTCGACCAAGCCCCACGAACTGGCGTCCTTGTCTGCAGGTTCACTTTAAATCGTACTAGCTGAAGTACGTGACAAATGATTTAATTAAATAGCGAACAAGAAATATAAACTCATGCTGCCCCAAGGAAACAAACGCTCCGAAACTAATAAAGATATAACCTTCTTAAAATTTGTATTTTACATTTTAATTCAACAAATATTTGTTTATGGTGCCTATGGCAGCAACCGAAAGGTGGTATGGATGTGCTGTGTCGTTAATATTAATATGAAACAACGCTCCGAATAAAAAATTACTACAGCTCCATCATTGGGGAAATTTCTCCATTATCTCGAGTGGTAGGGTTGTTGAAGGGTTTGTTTTCAAACTAACTGATACGTCGCTTCTATTATGATGTCGCAATGGTGTTTTCTTATTATTTTATTTTTTTTTACTTATGACTTTACGCCTCGTCGACGTCGAGGTCATTAGAAACGGGATGGGGTTGGGGACAAGGAACGGTAAGGAGTTCGGCTATGGCCTTTTTCAAGGAAGCGTCCCGGTATTCACCTGGAGTGATTTAGGGAAACCATGGAAAAACCAAAACCTGGATGCCTAGACGGAGATTCGAACCGGTATCCTTCCGAATGCGAGGCCAGAGCGGATGTCGCAATATAGTTTGTCTATTTATATTTTGTATTCTAAAAACAGAATCAAAAGCACCGTATAGCAGTAAAGGGGCAGTAATTTGATGGTTGGGAGATTTTTGCGCTATCCTTTTGACCTTGCCGCTTCGTACTGTGTTGAAGATGCCTTAAGCAGTGTCTTCCGTTATTCTGATCGTCAGCTGGCCGGCCTCTGTAGCGTAGGGGCTAGAGCACTAGCTCCGCGTGCCGAAGGTCACCGATTCAAATCCGGCCGCGGGCATGGATGTTTAAGTGTTCTGCGTCTGTGTGATTGTCTTGTCCATCCTGTGGTGTGTATAATTCGGAATCATAACGTACTGGAGAAAACTAATTCACTGGATGACATATCATAAGCACATTGAGCTGGCTAAATGGCTTAGTTGCCGAAGCCATATTTAAAAAAAAAAAAAATCAAAATCAAAAAAAAAAAAAATCGTCAGCTGTTCGTCAATAAGGATGGCGACCGGCCTATCAATATGCATCCGGTATGAGCCTTACTTTAGACGGAGTTGGATTATTTATTTTGTTGGAACTTGACTGTACGGATAGAATTTAATTTTCTGAAATTAATATTTCAGTACAGTGAATATGTTCAGTTTGATGACTTCATTTAATTTTAGAACATTATTGCTTAAATTTTAAAATTATGAAATAACTCAAGAAATTAACTAAACCTGAACGCAAGGTTCCCAATTAAAAAAAAAATGCCCTTGACTGAGCAATGACTCGTCTGGTATTCATACATGTTAGATATTCTGTATCTTTAAAATACCCGTTCCATACGAGAGTCGGTAAATATTTTCTCGCTAGATTAAAACCTTGTTATGAATTAATAATAATAGTTAAGAGGGGCCCCAATTTTTAGTACAGTTCCTATCTTAACTATTTGCTGTGCGTTGCTATTTACTAAAGTGTAAATAACGACCCTTCCTTGTGTGAAGAAACATAAAGCTCTGCACTGAATGTTAGTCGCATCGAGAGCGAGGGATACACAAGTGTTGATAAACACATCTGAAAAGTTCACGGTTCATGCAACGTACTAGGACGGAACTAACAAAAATACAAATTTAAAGACGAAAATAAGCAAGATATTGAAGACAAATGCGTAAATGGTTTTGTTCTTGAGAACAGTTTATCCTCGCAGGATAGGCAAGGTGAGAGATGTGTTGGGAATTTTGAAGTAATTCAAATAATTACGTTGATTTGAAGTGTCGGAATTTTTATTTATCCAGAATGTGAGGGGCGGGTGGGAGAGCCTTAGGTGTCGGTAATGCTGTTGGGTAACTCACTTAGTCAGCCTTTGATCAACGGAATCGATTTAGCGTCCCTGGTTCCCACAGTAACCTATCGCTACGTCCAAGTCAGGTACGCGTTTGTCTGCGAATAGAGTCAACGGCCTTTTTGCTAATATAAAAGAATGTGAGCGTTAAAAGCTTTTCTGAATTACCGCTGCTTTGGTATTAAATCTGAATAATTTCTTAGTTTTATTACTCCAAAGTAACTCTCTGGAATTCCATCTCGGCCCATTATTTTATACCATTTCTGAAAATTTGGCGTATTTGAGGTAAATTTACTGGTCTGTGCTAGACCGGTCTGTTCATCCCTTCCACATGCTCAGTCCAAGTTTCAACTCCGTTCAGCCAACACATATTTTTGACAGCGCCATGAATGAAGTTGTGTGTTACGAAAATGGAATATCGGAAATTAAAGCAACGTTGTGCAATCATGTTTTGTGTTAAACTTGGGGAACCCGCGAGCGTTACCTTTGAAAAGTTGAAACAGACCTTTGGGGAACATTGCTTATCGAAAGCACAAATTTTCCGCTGGCACAAATCATTTTTGGAAGGTCGAGAACACACTGACGATCAACCTCGCTCTGGGAGACCTTCAAAAACTGATGATAACATTCAGCGTGTGAGGGCTCATGTGAGATCAGACCATCGTTCAACAATAACGATGATGAGTGAACAATTAAATTTAAACACTTTCAGCGTACATAAAATTTTGACAGACGATTTGGACATGCGAAAGGTATGTGCCAAAAAACCTCGCAACTGAAGAGAAGGACAATCGAAGAAACGTGAGGGTTGATCTTCTTGAGAGTACAATGACCAAGAATTTTTCAATCGTGTGATCACAGGTGATGATGAATCCTGGATACATGAGTACGATCCTGAAACAAAGCGGCAAAGCAAAGAGTGGCACACTCCGTCATCTCCTCGACCGAAAAAATGTCGAATGAGCAAATCAAAAATCAAAATAATGCTGATTTGCTTTTTTTGACGGTAGGGGTATAGTGCATAAAGAATTTGTTCCTCCACGATAAACTGTCAACCAAGTATTTTTACAAAGGTGTCCTTGAAAGGCTCAGGAAAAGAGTGATTCCTGTGAGTCCAGATATTACAGACAAGTGGATGCTTCATCATTACAATGCCCCGTGTCACACGGCTTTTTCCTTCAGTGAATTTTTGATCTCAAAACGCATTCCTGTTGTTCCTCAACCCCCCCCCCCCTCATTTAGGAACTCTGGAGAACATTCAAAAGACTGTGACCAACCAGTTAACAGCCCTACCTGTTGAAGCCTTCCAGCGCTTCTACCACGAGTGGAAACAACGACTCCGCCTATGTATAGCTGCCCAAGGGAACTACATTGAAGTGGATAATATTATTTTTGTTTAAAAAACCTTTGGTAAGTAAAAAATCAGTCTCACTACGCTTCTCACACTCCTCGTATGTCTTTGGAGGATGAGCTGATATTTTTCTTCTTTCGGTGGTTATTTCAACGAATGGCAAAGCTTTTCCGGATTTTCTGTTTGCCTTCTAAAAACAATTTTTTTAAATTTTGACCAGTCCTTTAAAATATGTAGATTACCATTGCGTGTGCTAATATCCTGTTGCGGAAACGATTGGTGAATCAAATTTCAAGCGGCAAGCCACAGAAATAAATGTACGAGACGACAACATTTCCAAAAGACCGCTGTAAAAGAGAAGGAAACAAACACTAACAAACTAATATATACTGTCAGTTGTCGGAACTTGAAATTTTCTCCGATTATGACCGAAGCTGTGTAGGAAATGTCACTTCACTCTGAAGTTTAGTGGTTGTGTGCCAGGGATTTACCTGGCGGCTACTAAGTTGGCACAAAAAGAGCTGATTCTATCTTTGAAATGACGCTTGATTCATTGTTCGCGCCATTGCCAGCTTCCAACACAGCCTGCGTTCCCTAGTAATGATGTGAACTTTCTATAGATTCAGTCCGCACTTAAGTGAGGTGGGATCCCTAGAATCAACTTACCTATATACCTACCCGTCTTTTTTTCATACAATACTGCAACTTCTAGTAATCAACACCGATCATGTTTAATGGACGTATTGAGAGCAATAAATATTCTAGGAATCTCAAGACCTTGCGAAACCATTTAATCAGAACTCTCAATACGAAAAAATTAATACAGCTAGGATGAGAAGTTGAAAATTGTCTGAAAAATATACATTCCAAGATGTTTTAATTTTTTATGATTCCAGCGCTTATACATGTTTCTGGACATGCAATTCTGTTCTTTCATACTACATCTTACTGAAACTAAAGATATTAATAAATGTGAATCGTCTATTGTAGAATTTTACATCAATTAAGTGAAAAGTTGGAGCGGGCAAGGCCAGCCTAACTCGAGGTCTCATTGTAGAATTTAGGGAGACTTTTAGTATCAAAACTGTATGTTGCACAAAGAAAATAACAGTGAAACAAAACCAAACGGAAGCCAACTGAAGGATGGATGGTGATTCTAATTTGAGAAGTAAAAAAACTTTAAGCTAATAGTTTCAGAATTATAACTGAAGTAAAAAATTGCTTAGTTTGTTAAGTGTTCATGTCAGTAAGTGTTCCTTAATTTTAACCAGTGTTGTCAACCGACACATTGTGTAATGGACCTAATACAACTCTAGAAAAAATAGATGGCATTTTCGATGCCTTACGAATTTTAATAATCATCCCATTACCTCATTAAGCGTGCGAAGGCCGCAATCAACACAAAAAAATACAGAAAAAATTCCCAGCTTTCCACGACTACGTACCAAGTGGATCCAGCGACAGATATACCTGAACGAAATGAACTTTCATTTACGGCATACCAAACTGTCAACTCTTACTTCCAGAATTATCAGAAATGCGAAAATTAATATATTGCGTGGAACCGTATGAAATTGTTTCAACGAGATAATTCTGGATCAAGGCAAGAAACCAATAAAACAGACAGGCTTAAACATTGACAATTAATGAGAAAAAAGCTGTTACTGGAAAAGAAATTCAACAAGTAAAGAAATTTGGGGTGGATAGGGTATTGGCTACACTACCAAACTTTTGCACCGAATGCTAAAAAATGTTTTTCTGGAGTGTTCGGATTTTGTTTGCTGTAGAATTATCAGTCTCTACAAAGGAGTCACCAATCCAATACCCAGATAATCAACTGCACTCGTTATAATTAAAAACTTGAGAAAGCGCTGAATTATTGATTGATGTTCGTACTAGCTAAGTCATTGGCATATTGAATGTGATGAATAATTGCTGTAATGCGTCCAGCTCCTTTGCCAGAACGCTATTTTCAATTAGTTTGTGTTCTTAATTTCGGATTTTACTTCACATACGTCGAATTGGCGAACTTTTTTTCCTGTAACTCATCTGATTCAATTTTCCAATTCCTTCTTTCTTCATCTTACTAAACCTTCTCAATCATTTGCGTTATGCATTGCAATTTCCGTTTTCCTCTATTCTCCCTCCTCTCCTTTGTGATGTTATTTGTATTTAAAATTTGGCAATAATGGCCTACATTATTGTATCCTTCTTCAGAGCTTGTTTGTTTCATAACTAAATTGAATCATTGTGAGAAATCTGTTTTTTCTTATTTCTGGTATTACTAAAGCGCTGTGTGTCTTGGAATTTTCGGAGTCTTTCAAGGTTGTACTAATGGATTATACCGAAATCTCATCTATTTAGTGGGTATTTCGATAATCTTTGAGTTCCTTGTTTTGCTGTGGGTCAGTGAAGTTGTATGCTTATATCCGTAGCGTTCTGTTTTCCCAACATTTTTAAGTGTTTATTTTCCACTATTTGCTATTGCTTCCAGTTTCTCTGGAATCTCCGCTTAGCTTCCGTGGAATTTCTATTTTCTTTATTACTAAAATGTCGATTCTGCATTCATATCATCCAGAAATTTTAGTATATAGCCTATCTGTCGACTCATGGTTTGGTTCCGTTACCTTCCTTACTTTATCTGCCTTCATTATTTCTCTGCTCATATGTATCAATCCAGCTGAAGTTTTTTATTATTACTCTGGATTAGATTTACAATACAAAACTTCTATTTCGAGATTTTGACTGCCTATAACATATTCTGATTGATTTCTTCCCCTGGACATTTTGACGTTCATCTGGAATGATTCGTAAATAATGGATTTGTTACGATTAATTTATAGTTTCTACCAAACGTGGATAGTGCAATTTTAACTCTCACTTTTCATTTTCTTGATACCACAATCTTCGTTAAATGTTGAATTTTACTAAAAAGGATGGTGCGTGTTTATTTTTACCCATAGCCTTGTAATTCTGTTATTATATTGTTCATAGTAACATAGACTTTCTTATTTTCGTATTAATTAAAATCGAAAACCCAGTCAGTAATTTCGCTGTTAGCGGAGCTCTTTACATAACATTTCTATGTATTAATGCCAACCATAATGGGAGAAATAAGTCTGTTTGCCTGATTCAACTATGCGACATTTTACACTCTAAACGTAGAAGGTTTTCATTCCTCAGAGATCAGACTGGGCGGCTACATGCGTCACAATTTCGGTCCCAATCTGCAGGGGCAATCCCGCAGGGGCCCTGCAGATTGCAACGTGAGTAGGCAAATTGGGTGTGCTGCTCCCGATATCGGGAGATTGGCAGATCCCGACAAACAATTCACAGATTGTCCCTGCAGACAGGGATCAAATTGAGACGTGCGTAGCGCGATTGCAGTGATTGGAACAGTCGGCTTGGAGCAGGGATCGAGTATATTTCGTGCCATTAGTCGTGTGTGTAGTTAAAAATGTCTAATGAGAAAGAGGTGTGGACGAATATTTATAAGAATATACCCCAATTGTGGGACAAACACAACAAAACAACATAAACCACAAAATACGAAAGAAGGATTTGAAGTTTTTTCTCCAAATTTACAAGGAATTGGACCAGGAAATAATACTTTTAGTCTTTTTTTCTTCCTTGATGTAGTGTTTTAGACATTTGTAGATAGTCCAACATGTTTCAGGTATGATGTCTGCGAGCATTTGTGGTGAAATCGGTGAAATAAATTCCATATCATCATAGGTTTGTCTACTTGGAAAAAATTGTAAAGTAGCGACTAATCGTTCTCTGGCGCTTATACTTTCACGCATTAGGGTATATAAGGGGTCACTAAGCGCAGTATTTCTGCAAAACTTTCAGAATCTACTCTCAAAAAATTTCTAAAATCTGGCTATAGGTTTCTTAAAATGTTCATGTAAGATAACTTTTTTCTTAGTAAAATCCATGTCTTCAACCAGTACCTTCTTTTTCCCTCAGTACAACCTGTAGTACAGGTTATTGTTAAAACGATGTCAAATTTTTGTTGCTTTGACATAAAAGGAGCCATTGTTAAGCGCTTGCAACTAGCAGTCATGCGATCACAATGTAAACTATAATTGGAGAGAAATTGTGACATGTGGAGAGAAACCCCATATGATTGCCCTGCTGATTGCCCCTGCAGATTGGGACCGAAATTGGCTCATGTGTTGCCTCCTTTACTCTTCAAGTTGCTACGTGCTTTCAGAGATTTTTATTTCCTCTGTGTTTACTGCTATCTTCGGGTAAGAGGGTTCACAGTACCAATTGCTTCAACCAGGGATCAGCAGTGGAATAGAGGCTCATGACTGAGATCCTTGCACAACGCTCAAAATGGTAAATATTAGTCAATACTAGATGGCGAGAGTAGGAACAATCTGGATATTGGCAACTTCATATTTTGTAACCATGTATCAAAAAAAACAAACAAATTTTTGGATTGCAAAGAGTTTTATGGTGCATGCATCCAGATAATGTTGTAGAAACACAGCATTTCTAAACGAGTAATGTATTTTTCATTAGAAACACACACGGAGGTTCGAGCAGACGTAGAATCATGTAGTACGTATTTTGATGCTTCATTGTGAATACCATTTACTCCTCTGGCCACACCTAAACTGTATCAGAGATCCACCAAATGATAATTTTTCTGAAAAAGAATCATCTCCAATCAATTGATGACATCCGGCCGCATGCGAGCTCTGCAGTGGCCAAGCACTCCAAACTGTGAAACATTGGAAAAATCAGATTTATATGCTGTTTTGTGTCCTTTTAAGGTTAATCCGTGTTTTGATACACATTTCACCTGGTGAATGGAACAGTCAAACTGTCATTTAGCCGAAATTACTCGTATTGGTCCATTTACGATAATAAAAACGAGTGTTGCGTTCACAATTTGGAGATTTAAGTTTATTTTCCAAAGGATATCGAATCGCCTGGGACTGATTCTTGCAAACCACGACATTACTGAACAATTTTCTAAAAGCTGTTTGACTGAAGTTTGAAATTATTCTATTTTCTAGGATTTTGATTTCTGAAACCAAATTTTGCGTTCTAGAACTTCCTAAATAGGCAGAAATATTATAATTGTGAACTAAATATTTGAGAAACTGCGTGACATTGACAGTGACAGCCATCCTGGTTGTGACTTTCCACTTCAAAAGGTACAAGAAATAATAATAACACTTAACAGAAAACACGAACTTGAATAAATCAAAAAGGACCAGAGAAAAATCATTAGAAACATTCTAGGAGCAAGACACACTAAAGATGACAACAGACTACAATCAGTCGAAACAACAGAAAATTTTCGAATATCGAAATTGAAATAAAGAAAAGGCGAAGGAAATTCTTTGGTCACCTTAACAGATTACCAGAAAATCGATTGACAAAAAAGATAATAGATTATGTAACCTCAACACCTTGGCTGAACGAAGTTTGAATGGATCTCAAAAACGCAAACTTAAGATAAACAGATATTTATAAAAGAGTCACCTTCAGAGACAAAGTAGACAAATGGGAAGTTACAACTGAGCAACCAGAACAATAGCAACACAGACCAAAGTGGTCGGAAGAACGCAAACTTTCTCGGAAAGACTGAAAGCCTATTGGAACAACAAGAAGAACGCAAGGAAAACTTGATTGGGTCATTTGCTTAACGTCTTCCATTTGTTGGGTGAATTCGCCACTGATATTAATAATGCAAGGTAGGGGCCTGGTGGCTCAGTAGCGTCTAACTGGAGATCAAAAGATCTCTGGTTCGAATCCCTGTCTCGGCGGGGATTTTCATAGGCTCTTGACCCAACCTTCACCTCTAGAACAGCTTGCAGTGTAATGTGAAGTACGCCAGAACGCTTCCGTGGTTCAGATTCCACGTTAAACTGTAGGACTACTCTAAGGCTAACAATTCTAGCTGGAACACGGATGTGTGCACATCCAAAGCAAATTCAAGTTAAACGAATGCTTACAAACATACATAATAAAGTAAAAACAAAATCAAAAAACCTTGCTAGATGAACAGTTAGAACACAAAAAACAAAAGTTTAAATTCACATCATGCAATCGCCTTGAAGAATCGAAATTTAATGCTTCGATGAATTTATGTCCTACTGTCAGAGCTGCAGAATACAACATTCCACTTTGCTGGTCTTTGGCCAACTAGAATGACCTGTCCTGTTAACATGGCGACTCACCGAAATCCACTTAGGCGAAATGAATTGTGTATTGTAATACGAAAACTTACATGGCTGGGTCGCATTATGAACAACACAGTCTATATGTATTATCAGCGCATGAAGAGGCTAAAATGTCAACACGTCCTACCCCAAACAATATCACGTAGGATTAAAATTTATTACAACATTCACCAAACATCACTGAACGGATTTTCATCGTGCTTTCAGCGGATACGGCGTGGCTTATAGTTTGAGACATATTTTACGACGTTACGTAAAGAGAAGCTGCAACTTCAAACTTTTCTACCTATAACGTGGCATACCTTGAAAACTACTCAACTATTTATTGTTTTCGAGAGTATCTCGACTGGTCTGACTCAAGCCTTCATCTCTTCTTTAACCGAGCTTGATGGGTGTGTGATTAACGCTCTGGCCACGCATTCAGGAAGACGCCAGTTCGAATCCCTGTCCGGGCATCCAGATTTGGGTTTTCCGTGGTTTCCCCAAATCACTCCAGGCGAATGCCAGGATGCTTCCTTCAAAAGGCCATGGCAGAATTCCTTCCCGTTCCTTGTCCCAGTCCATCTCGCCTCTAATGACCTCGACGTCGACGAGGCGTAAAGCCATAAGTAAAAAAAAAAAAAAAAAAATCTCTTCTTATTTTGCGTTAACCCAAGTCCTCAATTATTTGCTTTCCTTCTAAAAAAAAAAACTCTTTTCACACCCATCATTTCCAAAACACGTTTATTTCGCACTTTATCTCTGCACTTAAGTTTTAGCATCCTTCTGTAGCATCACATTTCAAATGATTCATTTTTTTAATGTTATTCCTAACGTCAATTCTTCGCTATCATAAAGTACTGTGCTTCTATACATCAAGTTTGATTGAGTACTTTATAAATATTTGAAACGAAAAATTTATCTTTTGCAAGAAGTCTCTTTTCGCAAGTGCTATTCCGCTTTTAACATCATACGTGCTTTTTGCTTCCTAAGCAACGGAATACACTTACTTTTCTTATTGCAGCTGATAATATGGTTATATTTTATATGCTATTAGTGCTATCATTACTGCCACATGTCAGCATTTTTGTCCTGCATTGGTACGTGGAGAATTCGCTTCTCGTTGAGTTCTTATTTTTGTGTTGGTAGTGTGGTTACTGTGGCAGCTGAAGGCTGCGTGGATTGCATTGGAAGGTTTTTTAGGCTGAGCAAGGAAGATCAGGCTCACAAATAAATTCAACGCCTCGTGTTTTCTTTGCTAACTGTAAAAGTGTAAAAACAGCATGAATTAAAAAGTGTTATTACTAGCATAGAAGTGGATATCGTAATTAGCGTAGAAAGCTGATTAAAATCGGATATAAGTACAGTAAAAATCTTAGTAGTAGCATGAACGTTTTTCCGTAAGGTTAGGCACTCCCATTGACGGGGTGTATTTATAGCTGTCAGTGAATACCTGCCATGTAATGAAATAGACGTCGATAGGGTTTGCGGAAACATATAGATTAAATGTAACGTAACGTAATAATATTAGTTCTAGCGTTCACCTGAGACCGGCATAACTGTTACTGAGGAGTTAAGAAATAGTGTAAATATCATAGGCCGTCAATGTCAGAATCATGGAATAATACTTGGAGGCGACTTCAACTTGTTTTATTTCGTTCACATTACTAACAGCAGGGATAAATCGTTCTCGGTCTGTTCTCAGATATTCATCTTGAACAGCAGATTACAGAACCAACGCGCTGTTGTGACGGTAACGAAAACATTTTCGAACGTATCGTTACAGCTTCCCTACAATTATTCACAAACATTCCAACGACCACATGAACAACCGATCACAGAGCGGTAACCACAACAGTCATATCAATAACTGAGCGCAAAAAGAGAAATAGTAGATCGTTTACAGATTTAAAAAGGCCTCAGAGGAGTGTTCTGGGAAGTACCTGCTGGATAATCAACATACCTTCATATTAAGGACAGACTCCGTTCAAGAGAGTTCGCATTGATTATAGGTGTAGTCAGGGAAGGTATGGACACACATCTACAGAAACGGACAATCACAGAACGCAATGATCCAATGGTATTACGTAAGAAAAGTCATTTGCAGGGACGTCAGCATGTTAGCACTCATATACGGCAGTTGTGAGGTTAGCGAAAGCAGCAACAATGGTAACGTGCTTAATATCGAATTTAAAAATTCGTTCACTGATGATAATATGGGTGTTATACCTTTTTTCCCATGACGTGTGGAGTTTGTGATGGATTCGTTACACACATATACGACTACACAGGATGTCCAGGAATGAAAGGATAATCCTGCAACAGATAGGTCACACCACGTCCTACTATATAACAAAAATTTATTTTAGTAAAAGTCTCGCCACTTTCGAGATAGTGATTTTTTTTTTTCGAAATACGTAACTTTGTTCAGTTTATTCCACGCCATTTCTAGAAATTAAGACTTTTTGAACCCTATTCTTTTAATTTACTCAAGGATGTTTGAACACCGTTGCTCTAAATTCCTATGCATTTTCGTAACACACAACAAAAACACAACTTCACTGACGGCGCTGTCAAAAATAATGTGTTGGATGAACGGAGTTGAAACTCGGGATGATCATGCGGAAGGGATGAACAAACGGGTCTAGCACAGACCGGTAGACACAGCATTGGCAGATCGTAGTGTTACCAGTCTCATTACTTTTCTCATACATCTCGTACGTAGAGCTCTGGAGAAAAGAACAAGTGTAAAGATCGGTAAAGAAGATCCAGCGACAGCGGAGTCAACTGGTCACAAACACAGGTCTCCGCTAGATGTTCAAGGAGGTACTAGAACGACTCAAATAACGTGCCAATCAGAGAAGCAGAAAGTGGCTCGTAATATGCAAAAGGAAAACTCACGACGCATCTAATCAGCAGCAACAGAGCACGACAGAGTACACCGTGTTCAAGCAGAGGGCCCACCCTATACACCTAGGGAAAACCTTATACAAGTTACCAGGATTGAAACGAATCAACCAAAACGGCAAAAACTCAATATCTTCTGTTTTTTTCTAAAAGCAAGGTTATTCAGTAATTTTATAATTAACAATGCCCTTCTTCAAACGTTTAAAGGCTTTTGCTCCTGCTATAAGAGTTGAATGAAAAGGTTTAATTAAATATGTCTCATTAGAGTTGTCAGATAAAGAACTTAAACTTAAATGTTAAAGCGGTGGCATCGATTATTATTAGTGTCATTCTCTTTACTAAGAGAGTCCACGCGGAAGGCAAGATTGAAACCAAATCTCCCCAGACGGTTCAGATAACTCTTGATAGAAAATACGTACCAGACGGTGTACAAATATTATATTTAAGATTTAAAGTGATGCCATATATGTTTCCAGTGGCCCAGGGCTTCAAATACATGAAGTTTGGACAAATCACTAACAACTGTAAGGTCAACGAGAGCTGCCCTGGATGCTGTGAGGAATACAAGATAGCAAAACTATCAGATGTATAATAATAATAATAATAATAATTCCGTGTAATGACCTGGTGACAGGATTTCTATTGGCTGCACATTCCGCCCCTATCGTAGCCACCCTAACCTAACCCGGCAATCCTATCGGGCACAGGGGACCTACAGTTTAACGTGGAATCCGAACCATGGAAGCATTCTAGTGTACTTCACATTACATAGCAAGCTGTACCAGAGGTGAAGGTCGTTACATAGCAAGCTGTACCAGAGGTGAAGGTCGGGTTAAGAGCTTATGAAAATCCCTGCCGAGACAGGTATTCGAACCAGGGACCTTTCGATCTCCAGTCTGACGCCTTAGTCCTTGAGCCAGACCGCTCAATATCAGATGTGTAAACTGCGCGGGAGAGCACGTATCCAATGTCATGATAGCCTAAGGAAACTCATTGGCACACTATCAAGAAGCCTACGGAACTGTAGAAGGAACTGGACTGGGAGAAAATCCAATGTTGACTAGAACAGGACAACAAAAGGAAGGAGAAACAGCAGCGACGTATTAGGCGAGAGGGATCTACGCTAGACAAAATGATTATTCCAAAGCCACAGCCTGGCACCGACTAGTAGTCAGAAGATATAGACACTGCTAGATGGTGGAAACGTCGTTACTCTAAGGGAAATGGAAGAGACAAACGGAAGGGATGGATAAAATTTTGTGAGAGCGTTCACTAAGGCACTACTTTCGAAGAAATCTGGAAAAAATGCGATGGTTTAGAAGAGAGGCGCTCATCAACTGAACTACCTCCTCACGCTGAGTAGGATCGACGATATATCATGAGCAAGGAGAGCAATCCAGTACCGATAGAGCTGGACAAAACAGCATTTCATATCTTAACAGATTGTTGCATTGAAAAAAGAAGGATACCACTCCCGCAGTAGATAAAATTACTTGTCCCATGATAGACAGCCTGCCACCGAAGACCAAAAAAGTAACCTCGGAGCTTTTTAACGACTTATTTAAACCTGTTTGTCTCCAAGCAATGGAGAAGATTACTTATCATACCAACGGTACAGGCTAACAAGAGAAAATATAGCAGGCCCATATCTCTTATCCAATGTCTAGCGAAGGTAATGGGTATTATGGATAAAAACATCTGGAATGGTTTGTAGAACGCTACATATTTTCGACGAAAAACGTTGGGCTTCCGTAGGTGCTTTGGTAAGTTGGACAGTATAAGTACGCAGCTATGCAGATACACAGCTAGTTACGTTAGAGGCAAATATCTCCTCGTAGCCTTTGTATACATTAAGTTCACCTATAATAATGTCCCTTATGAAATAATGAAGAAGATTGGAATACAACAAAAATACGCAACATGGAGCAGCGAGTCACAGCGATCTCCACGTCGAAGGGAGGGTGCGTCACTAGTCCCGTAGGCGACCCTATCAGCGCCGTAGTATTTAACATCTACACGGCTAGGCTGGTTACAACTACCAATGCATTGGGGGTCTTTCCTGAAGTAAGCTGATGAGAATTTATCCCTGCTAGATGCAGGAGGCGCAGGATGATAAGAGGCGAGGTAAACGAACGTAGGCTAAGCCTGTCTATACAGAAAAGTAAGGTGTGTGCATTTACCCAAAGATAGCATCAAGAGAATGACATCAGGACCATGGAAATAGTCAGGATGACGAAATTCCTTGCAATTTGGGTTGATTCTAAGCTTGTGTGGATAAAGCACAGAGCAGAAACTAGGCAAGCAGCCACTCGACGATTAAATACCTTCAAAGCATTAGTAGCAGCAAATTGGGGCACAGCATGTACTATTCGCTGATCAGAGGCAGAACTGATTATGAATGCATGAAACGCGCTTAATAAGTTCAATACAGTTCAATCTGCGGTTCTCACAGTTGTGAGGGGTTTTATCCAATCGCTGCTATGGAAGAAGAATCAGAAGTAGAACCTCCTTTGGTTTTAACCAGGAAGATATTACATCTAAATAATTGGATAAAGGTCAGATCAAACAGGAGACATCCACTCCACAGAAAAGTACATACAGCAAAGCACTGGGATCAGCGGAGAAGTCCACGCCTGTCGGAGATTTGGAGAATAACCATCCTGTGGATTAACTCCTCAGTAGAGATGAACATGCGCGTGGCAGAGGTCAGACTTTTCGCAGTTAATACACGTCAATCTGATGCCTCACCAAACGGGGAAATCGGATCAGACTAGGGAAAAACAAAAGCAGCCACCAGTGGTCGGAAAAATTCCACACGGGTGGATCAAGACCAAAGGACGCATCCATTGCACTTGAGCATGTCATTTAGAGTGCAAGCTAATTTTTCGTCTTCTACAGCGGAGTTGTACATCCAGTATACAAGGCAAGCCATATAGTCAGCAAGTCTAGCGGTACCCAAGACGAAAAGCAAAATCTACCGTGTTTATGAGGTACGAGCTACACAGCTCCCAAAAACATATATAGGAGCACGACATAAGCTCCAATTGATTCCCAACCACGTAGGGATACGCGGGGATGAAATGGCAATCATGCAAGAAGGAGTATGGAGCCAACAAAAATAGAAAATGAGGGACATCCTACAAGACAGCGAAAACGGATTGTAACACAAGATGGCGAGTGGAGGAACAACAAAAAGACTCTGGCGCAGAGCCTTTTCAGGCTTCAGATTGACAGAAAAGGGGTAACTGTAACTACAGCCCGTTCAGTCAAGAGAGGCGACTCAAGGAAACTCCGCTTTATCCCCACTACTCGACTACTTGGACACAGCGCTCAGCCGGAGAAGCTGGGCCAGGGAAACGTGACCTTGAGTCGCCAGTTCAGAGTGAACAGGTTAGCACTCCTAAGAGATAAAATGTTTATCTTCAGAATTGCAGATTCTTCGAAATGTTGAATCTGCAAGATACTTGCGGACATTTACCACTACTTCCTTTGATTTGAGGAAGAAGATGCTAGAGGACAAAGTCAACAATGACATTCAAACTAAGAAAGAATACAATACGTAAGTATGTAATAAGTTCGAATGTAAATGAGGCTTAGATAATCAATAAGAAAGTTATTGGCTGTATTAGCCGGAAGGTTAAAGAACAAAACAAAACCATACAAACAAACAAAAAAGACAGAGGACCGTGGTGTAGCAAAGCTGACTATTAATTTAATCTCAACGGCATATAATGAAATTAATGGCAATATTTGAATGGTCGACAGCAAAATAAAGAGCTTATCTGGTCATAACGGTTATGATTCTTCGATTCTTTTGCGAAAACTTCTGGAATCTGTTATAAGATTAAAACTTTTTGAAAACGCCACTTCTATAATAAAACGGTACTGTATACCCCTCTTATTACCCTCTTATTACTGTCAAATATTAATAACTTAATTTTCAAAATGCATATAATTTATTATTTAAATTAAGGAATTAAAAAGGTGCTTGAAATGATTTCCTCATCAAACGTATCATAAACTGATAATATATTCCTTTTTTTAACATATGGCACACAGAAATAATGTTTATTTACATTTACGGTTAATAAACAATTAAAATTATATCCAAACAACACCTTAGTCCTGTATTTTTATAACATATTCTACGTTTTGCATAATCATAGTCTGTTTCCATATAATATTATCATATTATTTTCGGTCTCATCTTTCAACAACAGAAAAAATTGGATGATTTAATGAGTGAACTAAATTATTTACATAACAACGTACGTGTTGTAGGATAACAGACAGGTTAACCCAGAATACTTATTTTAATGTCATTCTATATCTTTGTAATGTTTGAGTTCCATGGCTTGTTAGTATTACTCTCTTAAAAGGTTTCCATAGTAACAAGATATACAGCTATAACTAGGAGATTGCCTAGGTTGTTAGCGCTAAGGAGAACCTGCAAATAAGTCCGATTATGTAATTAAAGTGATGTATTGGAGTTTATCAAAACTAAGTTAAACTGTGCTAGGTATAAAAAACTATCAGTTTATTTATTTAGTTTAGCTGCACATTCTAAAAAATAAAATAAATAGCTCCACTTCCCAATGAAATCACGAAGTTATTTAAGAAGTATAAAAAGAAAAGAAAATAAAAACTCTTCTGAAATACAATAGCGTCCACAAAACAATCTTTGTCACATGAACTTTGCGACTCGACTAATTGAAGAGTCAAGCACGAGGCAACGCCACCCGCCTTTCCACCGCTCCAGCGAACCATTCACAGTCCAATGTGTAGGACATATGATGATCCGATTTTCCAATGTAGGAAGTTGGGCCATTAAAGGCGCTGCAGTACTACATGGTTGGACTCCAAAATAACCAACATGAGCCCCAACTAGCTATGGCGTTGTATCTTGATTGTAGGAAACACCCTACGAGTGTGCGATAAGGACACTGGTGCGCCGCTAGAAAGGACGTGTGGTAAGGTCTGCTTGAATCCCTTCTAGTAGAGTTAAGGGGTGAACGCAGCCTACGGTAGTTCTACGCGGAGGTCCTACAAGTTGGACCGCGAATCGGTAGCTTTACTTTACATGCAAGTCCAAACTTGTAAATTCGTGCTTAGGTAACAAGACCGTTCAGTTCACTTTTACTTTTATTACAGTATCGTAAGAAAGGAAACAATCAACGAGCAACGATAGGGCGATTCTCGTACAAAGAGAAAAGAATAACCTATATATTTAAATGGAGACTTTCCCGGCGTATTGATTCAATGAAAGTTTCACGGGTGTCCAGCCGGAAGGTGTCATAAAACGACGACGTTTCGACAACCTGCTCGGTTGTCTTCATCAGGTCTATTTAGATGTTGCTTCTGTTTGTGATTTCGAGAAGCAACATCTAAATAGACCTGATGAAGAAAACCGAGCAGGTTGTCGAAACGTCGTCGTTTTATGACACCATCCGGCTGGACACCCGTGAAACTTTCATTGAACACATATATTGAAATGTAGACAAAACATCAGCTATACTTCCACATTTAAAAGTTGTGGATGTGGATGTGAAAGCGGAGGTAAAATTTTGTGGTTGAATGGAAGACAATGTTAGGCAGCGTGGCGTTAAGACTGAGCGGTCTGTTTTCGGGGAGAAACAGAGGGTAAATGCCTGATTATTTGCATATTACAGAGTTTCCTGTTGCTTCGCTCAGTCGCGGGGAATTTGAATCTGCGTCATGTCGCGTCTGTAGATTGTTCGACATGATTCCCGCCGGGATGAAAGACGAATTAGGCTTTTGGAGAGCAAGAGAGGGACATCTTTGAAAGGACTTGGATCATGGAGGACCAAGTATAAAGTGACTTTTCTGGAAAGGGGCGTCCATTAATTACATGAAGTGTTTTTTTTTCGGAATTCCGGACCCCCCTCCCTATGATGAGATTTGGTTGCCCCCCCCCGCCCCCTCCCAAGATGACGTGAGACTTTGACGTGACTTCCCCCCTGTTAATCGACTACAAAAATTTTTTGTGATTTTTATTTCAAGCTCTCCTGCTTCCGAAGGTGGTTACACCTCCCCCCCCCCCCAAAAAAAGTCGATATCCGCGTCGTTTGTGGACCTTTTTTTCTACTGTCCTTCAAGAATTTCAAAACCTTAAGTGAGATTTCTCTTGGTCAGATCCTCCCTCCCCCCCCCCCCCTCCTATTTCACCTCACGTTTAATTACGTCTCAAATCAGAGGCCACGAGCACAGAATCTGATATACTGCACGGCATCACACAAGTTGAATTATGTGGCAGATAAAGTAACCATTTAAAGATAGGTCTCGTTTCTCAGTCACTACGTTCACCGTGATTTCAACAGACGAGCGTTCGGAGGACTGAAGTTGCAGTTTGAGACCGTTCATGCAAAAAGAATCTGTATTCACACGCGAACCAAGTTGAAGGCAACTGCTAGTTTTTAATAAACAAATTGTTTATTGAATAGCTTCGTTATTTTTATTCATGGGCTTTAAACTAATTATCATTTTTATTGGGGGTCAAATTTAAAAAAAAAAGTATATTGAAATCGTTTGAGGTAAAACATTTAAAAACTTCATATTGTAATCCTAACATCGCACTCCATGGTGTCGCTTTATAACTGAAGCAATGACATCTGTTCCTGAGGTGTTAATTTCTAACATAACTTTCTGATGCCATAAAGAAACATCAAAAAAAAAATCTTGAAATACAATCGGAGTCATTTGAGTGAATTACGTAATTTTGGCAGCTACTCTATCTACAAACATTAAAATTTAACCATCCAAAAAATTTGGAAAAAATCCTGCTAAAAATGAAATGTGGGAGAAATGGAATTGACGTAGTGTAACATTTTATGGTTTCTGCCGGCGTCATATTTGACGTAGTTGGTGAGGCGTTCTGCTATAACAGAGACTGATGATACACGCGGGAATGCGGCTTCTGTTTATCCAGTACCGCACATTTTCATATCTGACACGGAAATTTATAATCACTCCTAATATTTGAACAAAGAATGGCTGAGTCATTCTGTAACTACAGCGTGAGCGCGAAACAAGGATATTAAGCAGAGCTGCGTGGAGTCCGTAAGCTCATATTGACTGAGTACGCGCCTAGCGTGGACCTTGCCAGCCCTACAAATAGCAGCAACCTTCCCTACTACGCACATCAAAAATATCTTCCAGTCTGTGTTTCACATCGGCTGCGAGCGGCTCGTTGCTTCTCAGGTGATTGTTATGAACGGCACATAGCAACCGTTATCGTGATCGAAAAGTGTGACGTTTACAAACAAAAAAAAAAACGTTAATAACCAGGAACAATTGAATATTCCAGTATTTTGCACTCCTTGCTTAGCGCAGAAATTATACTAGTGTCCAACCTGAAGTAGTTCATTGCTCTGCTGAATCAGTGTTGTTCCTCACACATCTTTCTTCAGCTGTTCTCATTAATGTCGTCATCATGACATCTCATTTTTAAGTCCTTGAAAGCAGGCATCGTCTTTCTTTCGTGCCTATGGCTCAGCCATGTACCGATACATTCCATACCAAAGATTTTTTCAACCTTTTTCTTATTGTCAAGTACTGTTGTCATATTAATACTTTTGTTGAAAACAAGATTTTCATGATTTCTTCTGCTGACAATACCCGCTTTACTTGTTTTATCCATAGTAACTTTGCACAATTGTTCAACTTGTGGTTATTCATCCAGATGTGTGAGTGGATGTTCCCGTCCACACTGCAAATAAAAATTTTGGTTTTATCTTCATTGAATTTTATGCTATTTCTACAAGATGTCTTACATACATTTTAAAGCTTTTCTAGCATTCCAATGTTCTGTCCACGAACTTTTACCTCAAAGTCAATTTTCTCATTAACATGAAAGATGTTGACAAGTCAAAATAAGTACAAAGGATTATCTCACAATTCATATACAGGCCGAAAGGTTCAGTCAATTTAATTAACGTGTTTGATTGTTTTTCACTGTTGCTTGGCAACGAAGTTAGTTTTCGATTGTGCGTTGAAGTACGCTACAAAACAATGTAGCGCCTCGTGCGATTTCCTCTGTATAACAGGATTTGAGAATATTTTCTAATTTTTTAAAAGAATTAAGTGCCAATAGATGCCACTATGTCAAACAGTAAGCATATGTAAGCGATGTTCAATATTTATATTTAAAAACTATCAACATTTTTCATTTTTTACTAAGTGAATCTTCACTCATTTACATTTTCGGCTTTAAATTTTAGTCTTTACTCGCAGCTGAAGCTACTTTTAATCAGATATGGTATTTTAAAATACATTTACCTTACATTTTGCCCATTACAATCGTGGCATGTACACAGCATATACGCTATAACATGTCTTGTGTCTATCTGGAATGTTTCGTTGCCAACAAATCCTTTTCACTAGCCTCTTTTCTGATTGAATGTGGTCATACTTCTCTTGGCAATCTCTTTATACAAATGTACGCAGTCCATCCCATATCCACAATAGCTGCATACCTATATGTTACCAATACCACTTCCCAAAACACGAATTTCATGAAGTTTTCTACCGAGACCTCTTCAAGAAATTGTATATTTTTACTTCACCGGCTAGTTTAATTACAGCATCCTTCCATAGGGCATATTTGAGCTTTCCTTTTCTACAGGATTATTATCAAATACAATGAAACAAACTCTTCCCAGCCTTACTTTGTTTATTAAGTCTGACGGGAGAAGATGAGAAGAGCTGTGCAGCTATGTTCGACTTGTGCCATGACTTTGGAAGAACCTGCGATTCTGCAGTTGGACTTTTTAGTCACTTAACGATACATAAATAATAAACCGAAACACATGATTATGCTCGCAAGGGAGTGAATGAAGCAGGCATTTATTACTGCTGATCGCCACACACTGATTTATTGTTGAAGAAACGTAATTATAGTCGGAGAAGTGCTTTACCATTCCTGAGTTTTGATAGAAAATTCAACGATTTTTAAATCTTTTGTGTACCATAATACAGAGGAAGTAGACATTTCGTAGCTGTTTTATGTTTGTATGTCATTGAATATTATTGACTTTTACAACCTATAAACAGTTATAATCATTAAACGTGACTTGTTGGTCTGCCCACTCGATAATGGGAAACTGGGGGTATTGAATTCTCTTACGTACATCTCCTCAATAATATCGCTGTTTCCACAGAATATTTATATCATAATATTTGTGGCCTTGTGTGTGTCATACAACTTTATAAACAATGCTAATAGTATTCCAATTTCGCGATAATATTTCTACCGTTTAATTGATCTTCCACCTGTTTAAGGATGTAATATTTACACAGTTTTTCCGAAAACTTTGATTTCACATTTAATAATGCCAAGTTTGAATATTCAACCTAGTAGGAGTTATTTTATGATACAGTGGATAATTTTATTAGACAATGGTCACAAGTCGAATTACAATTCGCATTTAAAAATAAAAATACAAAACACACTATATTATTAATTTTTACAATCAATTCCTACGTCAGAGAAAACGTCTTTAAGACTATATTGTTTAATACATTAGATGTACCGAGACAAATGTAAATTTCATGATATTTTACTTAGGAGCCTTAAAATGAAGAACCTGTAGATTAATTAATAACAGTTGGATGTAGATTAATCTCAGAACTGCCGGTTGTATTTTTTTAAATATGTGTCTTCGCAGTTATCAGATATCACGGAGGAAGACATAGATTTCGTGTGTTTTCAGTTTGGCTGACTCTTGATAGCTGCAATACGAACTGTTAATTCTAAGACGAAAAAAATCCACATCATTTATATTTACCCTGATCACTGCACCAGCTGAAGACAACCCTGCGTTCAGTCATCTATACAAGCCAGACTCATATCGAAGGCTGTTACTGGTTTCCAAACTTTATTTTCTGGTTGTTGCTCGGTTTAGTTCAGGATTCCCTCAACATACACGCACGGAAGAAAACAGTATAAAGAATCGCTGCAACAATATACTGCAATCCCACAACATTTTTCCATATATAATGTGAAACCGTTTTTCAATCTTTTTTTTTTTTAATAAAAAAAAAAAAGAAAAGTAAATCATTTGTGCATTCGGTTGCAGAGTAGATAGGAAACGGATTTAGATTTAATGAAGTAAATAATGCATTACATTTCGCGATTGCATCGCTTCCTCAGTAAGCTGCCGTCTCCACGTATGTGAGACACCACTATATTCAACATAAGCATCAAGACTGAGTTATGTTGCGACTAGGAATTATGCAAGTTATTTGATACTGTGAGAGAGAAAGCGCAGAGTCGAGTTTGTGAAGACTTGCGGTTGCTCATAAGCCGCAAATCACATTACAGTAAGCCCACACCGCCGAACCACGGCCAAACGTTATTTACAATTATTAAAGCTTTAGCAAAAACAATACAGCGGCGAATCAAATAGACAGAACTTCTCTATTATTATACATTAACTAGTATTTAGATTAAAAGATGTAGTTTCAGAATTCGATGGCAATTTTTTTGTGAACATCTCCGTTATTTATGAAAATAACCCTTTTATTTGTTGATACACTTTCGTTTCGTCAACCCAGGAACGAATGAAAACAAACTGTTCTAAATACTGCAGTATTGTTGTGAAACCAGGTAAATTAAAAAAACCTCTCGATGTGGCCACAGAGGATCACCTGAATACTGACCACCTGTTTTCACAGGCCAGGAGCGGATCTAGGAATTTTCCGAGCCGGGGCAAAAAAACTGTGAGATTGCCACCCTATCGAACATAATTTTGCCACCTCCATTATTTTTTTTTTTAAGTCACTGCGATATAAAGAGCGCCCCCCTGAAGTTGCCGCCCGGGGCGAGAGCCTCGGTTTTCCCCCTCTCCCCCCCTAGATGCGGCTCTGTCACAGGCGGCTAGTGTGAATCGTGATGGGAAATGTTTGTGCTGCCATCTGTCTGCGTAACGTGTAACTTGTGTTCTGTATAGTGAGTGTATTTTTGAGGTGGAGGTCGCAGCATTCGCTTAGACGGTCGGACTCGAACCTCCCTGATTCAGCGTGGTGGCGGACCAGATACAGTTTTTATTTATCTGTGGGTTGTCGAATTATAGAGAAATTGGTCCACTGAATTTGCTTAATCTTACACGGTGACATTTTTGCTATTATAATTGCAGGATGATTAAATATGTACAAAGCTACTTATTTTTTATTTAATTTTTTTTACTGCCTTTGGTCTCTTCTGTCAAATAATGTTTAACTGTAACGATATTTTTTTTAAAGAACATTGGTTAAGGGGGTAGGTACAGTTATCAGGTTTCAAAAAAAAATGATTTTTTTTCTTTGATTCGCAAAAATAGTATTTACTTTTGACTTCATCTTGTTGAAAAAATTATTTAAATATCTTTGATAGTGTGGGAGTTATTCGTGATTAAGCAAAGTCCTGCACGATTGACAGCCACTTAAATCTTAATGCAGTTGAAAGTAAACCAAATTTTTAACCTTAAATACCTCAAACCAGCAATTCATCAAATGGTTTTAAAGATAACTTTTTTCCATACGCATAGATCTTTTTCAAATTTGCAGGACATGTTCTACATACTAATTACTACAGTCCTTACCATTATTGTTTATGCAGCTTTTCCCAAATGAAAAATATTGCTTTATGTTTAAGCAAAAAAAAGCAAAAAATTTAATTTCTTGATTTTTTATTAATAACAAATATAGATTTAAATATGTTATATTATTGGTTCAAATTATTGCCTTGATATTAGTTTACAATATTAAAAAAAAACATTTCTGAAAAATTTCAAATACTTTACATTCTGTCATTAAAACCCTTCACAACAACATATTTTTTACTGTCAATTTGGATGGTACATTAACCTATTGTTAAACAATATTTTTATTTTAAAAATCAATTTTTATATCTAGCTATAAAAGTTCTATTGAGCTATGAAATTTTAACCCTCAAATTTAAATAGATTTTGAGAAAATTACATTTCAATTTTTTCAAATATTTGTATGTGTTAGGTATACCTATCCCCTTAAGCTAAACGCAATGCTTCTGAAAAGATTACTCAGCATTATTTTACTTTATATATATATACCTGGCCGATAATGACAATATTGTAAAAGAATGAAAACAAATGCTGGCCTACACAACTAATTATTTTTACTTACTTGCAAATCAACTTAAACGTAAACTTCGCATGTTTTCGGTACTACAATATGAGTTCAATGAATTGTTCATTTACTCAATGCACTAAGCTTCAGTACAGAATGGCAATAACAGGTTATTCTTTCACTCGATAATTCCTTCCTATTCCACTCCCTAATCACTCGTAGAAAAAAAGGTTATAGAAATGAATCGATTTTGGCCCTGATTTCTCTTATCACGTTTTCTCTGTCATTTTTAGATATGAATGTAGCTGGTAGTAATATGTGTTTGCCGTCATCCTGAAATGGGTCAATCGTGAATTTTTCAATCAGCTTCTGCCAAGAGCAACGCCTTCGGTGTTCCAGGTTTCCCAACCCAACTAATTCAACATCTCACTTACGCTTTTCCTCCAGCTATATATACCTAATATATGAATTACTTATCAAAACAGAATTAATGCTTTTAACAACAATAATATTGAGAGGGGGACCAGGATCAGACGTCACTCTAGTCTATTCAGTTCCACAGGATAAGTGATTGCGTTGCCTCCTGAGGGATTGCTTGTCCGGGTGGCGTCGCGTCGATTTATTAAAATCCGACTTGCTGTGGCTTTCATCAGAGGACAGATGTGTGTAAGGCCACTGTCACCTATATATAGTTACCGGAAATGCGCGCTGACGTCACACAAGTTACCGAGACCGGCGTAAACGGTCGGAAGGTTTTTTTTATGGCCTTACGCCTCGTTGACGGGGAAAAAGGGTAAAGACTGCAGGTAAGGAAAGGGAGGGAATTACAGGCAGGGGGAGGGGAGGGAATTCTGTAGGAACTATCCCGGCTTTCGCCTGAAGTGATTTTGGGGAGGTATGAAAAATCGAAATCTGGATGGCCCGATGAGGATCCGAACCAGCGCCCGATCGTTCGGAAGAGATATGACCATATTCAGTTACATACTATCCCTCTATCGGCGTTAGTGTTTAAATCTCAGATTATTCTCTTACTCGGGAGAATAAGTCAACCAGACAGTCACTTCGACAGAAGAGGAATGAAGGCTCATTCAGCAAGCACCACATAAAGTCATCTGCATACTAACGTATCCGATAGACGCGAACGGAATTACAGCGTTAGACGCCACAAAATTCAGCCTACATATGATCATCAGCAACGCTTCACGAGTCAGCGATTGAGTCCTGATGGATAAAGTGTCGCGGTATCAAGCTTCGTACAGAGAGGAGAACAAGCCACTAATTAAGTTTTCCATATTAGCAGAACAGCCACATGGAAATGTGTTGGAAAAGCGTGTAGTCAACCTCACCGAAGAAACAATTGCTCAGTTCTTGCTAAAGTACTCAAGTTTCCAAAATACCAATGGATAAATCCATCGGCTGTCCCTATCAGTTAACTATTCTCAACAAATAAGAAGTGGAACTGCGAAAATATAAAGTGCAATGCTTCTCTCGAGAAGATAGTGGTCGTAACGTCTATTCCTATTTTTAAAGTATTAACCGATTACAGTGGACTAATTATGGAGTTACAATTATCATGCAGTCGATGGCTGCAGTCAGTAAAGACTCAAGTATCTAAAGGAAATGGGTTTCAAACTACTTGAACTAGCCTGAACTCTTAGATTTAGCACTGTCCTTGCCTTTCTCACAGGCTCAAGGACCAATGAATACAAAATCTAATCAGAATATGCACTGCCCACAATGTTAATTGTACCAACTGCAGTTTTTCTATCATCTGTTGACTCTCCGGTTCGATTCAAAATATTATATGCCGGGTACGTAAATTCTACGACGAAAGTTCTATGTAAGTGTTCACGTTGATTACGCCCTAATCATGTCTGTTTTAGTTCCTCAATCCTCCAACTGATTTTCAACAGCTTAATCTGGCTTGCTGCAGCGATACCTGGCACAAAGTTACGCATCTGACTGTCTTCACTCTTCTGAATAAACTAACATCACTTCCTTGAGTGAAAACGAAAAATTTAAATCTGTTATAGTTAATTTTATGCAGTCTTACAATATTCATTTTTCTTGCTCACGCGAACCTATCTTTTCGAGAGATAAATAACAATTTAAATCGGTATAAAGACTCTACCGAATTACATCTAATTACTGAATAAGTTAATTGGGCCTTATCGCTACACTACATCAGACACAGAAATTAACACTGGATTTGAGACAATATTCTGAGCCCTCAAGAATCCTGAAAGGCTTGTCAACGAAACACATTAATATTTGTCCGCACTTCACCTATATCCGATTCACTACCTTTTAGTGATTAACACTTACGCCCCGAATTCAGCTAACATGTATGTCGATATTCACTTCTAGTGAAGACTCTTTCACAATTCACAAGATCTGTGACTGCTATACGACGAATGGCTCCCTATATATGTGTATCCTAAAATTTCCCCATCTGGTGCCACTTTTCGGCTCTTACACTGAAGTCCTCCGGTGCAACATTTTCCCCTAGTGATATATCCCACAAAGCCCTGCATCACGTACAAGTGACTCAGATAAACCCTTAAAATAAGCCCAAGTAACCTCACAAGCTACTGTCAGATAAACGGATAGTAGTTACAAATATGTAGCCAAGAGGAAATTAACCACCGAATGGTAGCGCTTGGGCCTGATATTAGGGAGGACGTAGGTTCGAATCCCCATCCGCCCCTCCCCCCCCCCCCGAATTCAGGCGAAGATCGTGTTGGCTCCTTTGAAATACCATGGCCAAATTCCATCTTCTATAAACGCTAATGACCTCAATATCAATGAGGCTAAAAGCCATTAGCAAAGAGGAAAAAAGGGAAACTAACCACCCGTACAATCTAAAGCCACGACTGTACTGTCTTCCATGCAACCTTCAAAATCTGTCGCACACGCGGCAAATTTGCCATAAAAAATTTCACCATAAAAAAATATTCCGAATTCATAGAAATCATCGAGAATAGACATGCTAGTAAACTACGACGCCACATCGCTAATGCGCCAATAGACGTACCGAGCGTGGCGGTATATTCTCGCCTCGCATTCGGGAGGACGGCCGTTCGAATCCCCGTCCGGGCATCCAGATTTGGGTTTTCCATGGTTTCCCAAATCACTCCAGGCAAATGCCGGGATGCTTCCTTCAAAAGGCCATGGCCAAATTCCTTCCCATTCCTTGCCCCCATCCTTGGCCCCCATCCTTGGCCCCCATCCTTTCCCGTCTCTAAAGACCTCGCTGTTGAGAGACGTAAAGCAGTTAAAAAAAAAGCCAATAGACGTAGTCATGCGTGTACTCAAGGAGTGATATAAAAAATCTTGCAGCCTGCCGCTCAAATAGGCTTCACTCACTGACTTCTACAACACTATGGCATGATTAATACATGAAGACACTTGAGGCTGAAGTCCTCTATAATTCCACCCTGAAATATTTGTTATGGTGGAGACATGTCGTTGTTACTATTGTGGTCTGCCCTCATAGGCAAGAGTCAAACAGCGCACATGAAAAAATCAATCTCACCGTGGAAATAAAAACATGTTAACATTTCCTGTCCTGTTCGTCACAATAAAAAGAAGTGAGAATGGCTTTCTGTGCCACAGAGTATATCTACACGCCAACTCTCACCAACATGCCACAGTAAAAAAAATTTAAAACTTCAAATCTCCGCGCATCCACGATATGTGACGGAGCGAGAATAGTCTATCAAAGGAAGAATTTACTGCGGACGTTTCTGGGCATAAACTGCGGGGGGGGGGGGGGGAGTCGGGAGTGATGGGCTGGAAATCTACGCTGGGCTCCCTGGTGGGAGGAGGGGAGGAATCTGAGCCAAGTCACGTAGCTTTTCATTCCTATTATTTGTCACAGTTAAAATAAATACAGAACACACAACAGCGTGTGAACAATTATTTCCATCATTTAATTATCTTCATATGTAATTTAAGATAGACTGACAAAAGAAATCAGTAGAAAATGTCTTCTGGAATCAATAGGGAAAAAAGCTACGTGCTACGCTGGGAGGGGGGGGGGGGGGGGGGAGGGAGCAGGCTAAAGCCACGTTAGGCTACGGGGGGGGGGGGTTTCACAGGAGGCCAAAATGGAGCGATTTAGTTTATGGACGCTCCCTAGAGGGCAATAACTTTACCAAATACTCAGGATGAAAGACCTCGTCCGATCATCTAAAATTTAATCACTATATTTCTAGGCTCGACCTAGAGTCTGAGTGTTGCAGTCATGACCTACTTTGGTTGCAGCAGTTGCCAACATCGCTGTCTCTACTCCAACAACAAGTCGAAAAATTTTACTCACCTCCTCAATTGTTTTTTACCATTGAGGTAGGTGCTGCTCCGGTAGGTACTGTTTTTTTGTGACCACTGCAGGTATGGATCAAGATATTCTAGTGTGATGTTAAAATTATCCTACGTCGTGGCTGCCTACGAAACACAAAGCCGCAAACATCTATCTCTCCCTATAAAACAATACATGATCTTTACCGAGCGTGGTGGTGTAACGGCTAGCGTTCTGGCTTCGCATTCGGGAGGACGGTGGTTCGAATCCCCGTCCGGGCATCCAGATTTGGGTTTTCCATGGTTTTCCAAATCACTCCAGGCAAATGCCGGGATGCTTCCTTCAAAGGCCATGGCCGAATTCCTTCCCATTCCTTGCCCCCCATCCTTTCCTGTCTCTAAAGACCTCGCTGTTAGAAAGACGTTAAGCAGATAAAAAAAAGAAACTTATTACTTTCTCTCAGATCATTTATCATTCTAATCGAGGATAGTATAGTATATATAATAATCTGTTGTCGAGGCTGTTTCACGTTCTTCTAGAGAGCCTGCGTAGTGTACGATACTGGCAACATGGCTAAAGGCCCAAACAAGATGGGAATATCAAGTGTTCCCCGGCCCACATTAAAACTAACCAGTGTGAAAACTAGTAACAAGGTAAACGGCATTCTGTACAAGGAGTAATATTACTCCCGTCCCCTCCACGTCGCGGGAAAGCAGTTAGGTGCCGATTAGCAGTTCCTCTAAAACGAAATGGTTAACATTCGAATACTTAATAGTAGCGCTCTGGCCTCACATTCGGAAGGATGCGAGTTCTAATCCCCGTACGGGCATCCACATTTGGGTTTTCCATGGTTTCCCCAAATCACTACAGGCGAATGGCGGGAGGCTTCCTTCAAAAGGCCATGGTCGAATTATTTGACCTCATCCTTTACCGCCTCTAATGACCTTGATGTCGACGAGGAGTAAAGCCACAAGCAAAAAATAAGTAAATAAATAAATTACAGTGTGACGTATACACGTTAACACTCCGAATACTACATATCACTTTTTTTTTATTTGAGAAGTTGTAGGAATCGTTTTAAGAGTTTTTATTCGCTGAAGTTTTGTAATGTGTTTTAGTATCTCTGGACGAAGTTGGTACCCTTCCGTGTTTTGTTTGAGGATTTGGCAGAAATGAAAACAGCTAGACAAACAGTGTGTCATTTCACTGAACTATTCACAAGCTGTGTTAGCCACTAACCTTTGATGAATCCCCGGGCAACCGGACTGCAGTAACCTGTTAATTAAGTTGCAATCGGCATTACCTGAAAGGAGCATCCAGCGAGATCCCTGACAAACTGACTCTGTGTTACAGCGTGTCCAGGAATGAAAGGACATTATTACCTACTATATGACAAAATTTTATTTTAGGAAAAATCTCACCATTTTCGAGATATTGATTTTTAATTTTTTTTCCACGAAACGTGACTTAGTTCAGTTTATTCCATGCCATTTCTACAAATTAAGACTTTTTGAATCCTGTTTTTTATAATTTTTCTCAAGGATGTTTGAGTCATTTAAAACAATGTTCTTTTCTTTCTTAAAACGTTGAAAAAAACCATAACGAATTTTTTTAAAAATCATTATTATCATTGTTACTACATATTTATAATGCACAGTGGTCTCTTTAGCAGATTGAACTACCATAAAACAATCATTTTAAAAGAAGTATAAAATAATTACACCATGGGTTCAAAAAGTCTTAATTTGTAAACATGCCGTGGAATATTAATAAACTGAACAAAGTCACATGTTTCGAAAAAATATTAAAAAAGTCAATGTCTCGAAAATGGTGAGACTTTTACTAAATTAAAATTTTGTCATATAGTAGAACATGATGGCGGTTGCAGGATTATCCTTTTATTCCTGGACACTCTGTACGCTCATTATGACTCGCGTATTTAACAGCGAGAAAGGAGCGTGTGGTAGCAAGAGTATGTGAGGATCAAGGCCATTATGTGAGCTTATACCTACTGCATGCAATTTCAAATACATCTGTGTATTTGCAATACATCTCTTTGGTTACACCTAAGACGTGGGAGTTCATATCTCCAGTGGTGTTTTCTGACTGGTAGATTATTTGTACTGACATCTTGCAATCAAGTAGCCTCACCACAGCAAGCGTATTTATTAAGTACAGACGCAGATTGCAGACTGTGAAGAACATTTTGTATCATTAAATGATAAAGATAACGAAATAATATAATTTGGTAAATTGAAATTATTAATCTGGAAAATGTCGCAAATTCTACGTTTGTATTTTACCGCAAATTAAAGTAGTATACAAGTTTATTGCAAGTTACCATTTTGGTTTATGCTACGTGGTTTTTTTTTTTTTTATAGAGATTTTTCTGCTCTACAAATCTCGCACAAATTGTGCTGTTATATCTTTAATGGTTTAGCAGCGTATGATAAGATTGCCGAATTTTTGTATCACTCGGTTCATTAAAAACCGTTACTGCTCAGATCACAAAGGTAACTTCTCAATATTCATCGAGAACAGGGCTATGCATCGAATTCCATCCGATGGTTCTCGATAATACGATTCATACAAAAAAAAAATTTTTTGGCATAAATGCTTTTTCTCAATCAAACTTACCGAAGTTTAGTTGATAAATTTTTTAGTTTCCAAAAAAGCGACACGTTTAGTTGTGTTACAATAATTTTATTAGAAATTACAATTCCTCCGTTATGTTTGAAATTACAATGTTGTGGTTTAAGCGCCACAACTCAGATGTACTATACACTATTACACAAGTTTCATTACACTGGTTATGAGTAATTCTTTTGGAAAAATAAAAAAATCTTTGAAACCAAATTATTTCTAAAAGCACAGATCCATAAATTCTTCTATCTAAAGAATTAATTGCATTAACCCCCAACACATTTTTATAGTCTATCACAATTTATTTCTACTGGAATGTAATGTGTCATATAAAATTTACTAAATAAAACTGTACCTTACAGAACCATAAGTTGGAGCATATCTCAATAAAAGGAAAAGTTCATACGCCCATGTGCCCTTTCTTGAATTGTTTTCGAGGTTTTTTCCCAACTGGCAAATTTGGAATAGTTTCTGCTGATACAGTTTGCTACTGTAAGGTTCAAGCCGTTCAACTTCAAACGACAACTGTCAATACATTGGTAAATGGTAAATTATCTACTCGGTTTGCTGTGTAGTAAGAACAGACACATAATGCTTAACTATTTTCAACTTGCTTGGCGGCCCAGATATTTGAACCTTAACTTCTTGGCTTCTGTTGTTCGGAAACTTGGCGAACTCGATGTGAATTCCCAATACCTAACCTTTGGACTCGATTTTAGGGGTAAAAATACATCAAGGTTTAAAGACCTAGAGCTCTACAAATTGTTAGTTAGGTTATGATTTGAATGAAATAATTTTCTCTTTGAATCAACAATTTTTTCTACTGGCGACACGGGTAGAAACAGTGCATCACATAAAATTTTAACATTAACAAAAACGAAAATGTTGATTGTATGAATAATTTTGCACGTATTTAAATTGTGTTCTTGATAAATTGCAATATGGAACCACTATAAGTGACAAATTGAACTAATTACCACTAGATGGAAACTAATAATATTGTATGTATCTATGACATGAAGAAGGTAATTTTCAAAGGGGAAAAAATAAAAATTTTCCCATAAATATTTCCTCTTGATGCATGCTCGAAATACAATTCGTACGGGGAAAACGAGGCATTCAAGAAGTTCCATCAAACACGCAGTTGGGAACGAACTATAGACTTCCTGAGTTGAACGTCGTATACTGCGAAAACCACAATCTGTTTATTTTTTTGCGTGTAAAGCGGCGTACTCAACGAAGATGACACCAGGAATGTCACCAAAATCCCTTCTAAGCAAATTCTTTTGGAGATGAACGCAGTATCAGGCAAAAACATAATTTTCGATGTCCCTATGAACGAAAGATTTTTTTTTATCTGCTTTACGTCTCTCAACAGCGATGTCTTTAGAGACGGGAAAGGATGGGGGCAAGGAATGTGAAGGAATTCGGGCATGGCCTTTTTAAGTAAGCATCCCGGCATTTGCCTGGAGTGATTTGGGAAACCATGGAAAACCCAAATCGGGATGCCCGGACGGGGATTCGAACCGCCGTCCCCCCGAATGCGAGTCCAGAGCATGAACGAAAGAACGAAAGCATTTTACTCACAAATAATACTACTTTATTAAAAAAAATGGGGAAGCTGATACTAGAAGATGAGATGTGATAGCCAGTAAAATCATTAAGGCTATGTTACGTGTCCATCTGGAATATCCTTGACAAACAGCTGCAGCGTTGCTGTCAACAGAAGAGTTACAACCAATGAAAACTGCATCTAACAGTATGACGCAGGGATTACTGAATACTCCCTTCCAGAAAAAAATCGACAGTAAAGATAGAAGACACCATCCACTAGCACTATGAACAACGGAAGATGAAACCTCTCGTAATGCTCTGTCCATAATTTCTAAAGCAGTTTAACCGTTTTTCGAATCCTTATGCGATTCACAGACTTATTTTCCAGCTCTGTGTAAGGATACATGAATATTTCTGCCATCTCGGCGTTACATATAGAAATTTCGCTAGGAAAAAAAAAGAAGGCGAACAGCTGTTGTATTAGTGAGAGGCGGCTAGTAGCAGCATCGGCCAGAGAGGCACTGCTCAAACATTCACGACAGTCAGCCTGTTATTATTACGTATTACTAAAAGTGGGAGGCGGAGGGTGCGTTACACCAGACCCTATGCGTAACCATTTGTGCAAAGGAAGGGATATACGGGACATGGCAGGAGGTGTCCATGGGCTATTTTAGGAACCATTGCGACATTCGCCTGGAGCGATGTGGAAAAACCATGGAAAACACAAAACAGGATGGCCGGAGGGGTTTATAGATACCTACTCCTATCGGAATCTAAGTTCTCTCGCTCCATAACTCCTTCCTATTTCACTCCCTAATCGCTCGTGGAAAAAAAGAGTATAGAAATGAATCGGTTCTGGCCCTGATTTCTCTTATCTTATTTTCTCAGTCATTCCTGGATAGGAATGTAGCTGGTAGTAATATGTGTTTGCCGTCATCCTGAAATAGGTCAGTCCTGAATTTTTCAATCAGCTTCTGCCAAGAGCAACGCCTTCGGTGTTCCAGGTTTCCCAACCCAACTCATTCAACATCGCACTTATACTTTCACTGCAACTATATATACCTGCCACGAATCGGCTGGCTCTTCTTTGGAGCTTCTTCAGTGCCTCCATTAACCCCTTTTGATAGGGACCCCATACAGAACAACAATATTCCAAGTGAGGACACACTAGTGACTTATATTCAATCGATTTAACTTCCGGAGTGCATTGTTTTAAATTACGACCTAGAAATCGCAGCTTACGATTTGCTTTCCCAATTACATTCTCGATATGCTCATTCCACGACAAATTATTACGAATTGTTACCCCTAGGTATTTAGCGGAATCTACCGTTCTACTGACAGTTCATTCATTGTATATTCAGAGGTAAATAGTATCGTTTTTTTACTTATACCCATGACTTGGCACTTTGTAGCGTTTAACTCCATCTGGAAGTCTTTACACCACGCAATTATTTTCATAATATCGGCTTGTAACAAAGCGCAGTCTTCCTGGGTTTTATTTCACGATAAATAATAGCATCATCGGCAAATAGTCTTTTTTTCCCCTTATTACGTCGCATAAGTCATTAATGTATATGAAAAACAACAGTGGCCCTATCACATTTCCCTGGGGTACACCGGACCTCACTTCGATCAGTGATGAACGCTCACCGTCGAGACCTACACATTGCCCGAGCCGTGAAAGAAGAAAATACAGATTGCGAAAATACTCTGTCAGCGTGTGGACAGAGAACAATGTAGTTGGTTACGCACGGCAAGAATGTACACAGTACAGATCTTTGGTATATAATTTAGGCAACAGTAGACACCGAGAGATGCGGGAGTATTCAATGGCGACTGATCTCCGTCAGTGATTTAGTCGCGGTGGTGTGACAGAGTGGAACGCCGTGGCAACGTCAAGTTCATTAGAGACGGGAAAGGACTGGGGGTAAGGAACGGGGAGGAATTCAGCCATGGGCTTTTTAAGGAAGCATCTCTAGGAGTGGAGTGATTTGGGGAAACTATAGAAAACTCAAATCTGGATGCCTGGACGGGTATTCGAACCCGCGTCTTTCAGAATGCGAGGCGACTCACCCACCAGTTAGCTGCAAAGAATGTTGAATGGTCTTCTTTCTCCGCGGCGAACTTTACATTTATGAAGATGGATTATCTCAGTGGCTTAGCTTTTATGCACAGAAAATAAAATGAATAAATGAAAATTATCTCATTCGTTCAATGGTACCTGACTACATGGGTACAGTGGAAATGATCCTACACATAGGTAAGAAGAATACTGTAGCGCTGAGGTCACGGTGCTTCCAGGTAGTCCTGGCACCTCACTATTGAACGCAGCGAGAATGGGTCAAGTTCACCGCTCGGTTTCCTGGCCAGGAAGACGTCGCCAAACCACGTATTTTCAAAAAGAGGCTACCAATTTTCAATGCCGTTTTCTTTTCTGTTTCAATCGGTGTGTTTCATGTTTTAAATCCATGGTAACTCACTTTCAGTAAAGTAAAATGTTTTGAAGATACATTATTCATATAAAAACTAGGTGTTTATTAATTGGTACCCATCTAGACACAAAGGAGTGGCTTCATCGTCCTCTGCAGAAACCCAGCAAGGTCAGCATGCGCAGATCACTTGCGGAAGTTTCAATATACGTGAAGAAAATTTGAGATATGTAGAATATGTTGCAAAAAAAAAGAAAGGTGATTAATGCATCTCAATTTCATATTCTGTCGTAACTAAATACGATGTTAATTACATCAGTCTCGGGATATCACATAATTAAACTACCAGGTCTTCAACACCGTTTCATATCATTAGGGTTCGCCTGCCTTTGACGTGTTTTCTCATCGCTGGCATGTCCTGCCAGATCGTAATAAGTACTAATGGAGGAAGTGTAGCCATGTGTCTACAAATGTGTAAATCCCTGTGTGTAAGTGTATTTATTGTTTGTGTAATGTGCAGTTTATGATGATGATATTGGGAAGCGCCTTGGTGGCTGCGGATAAACGGGACCACACTGAGCCGCACTGGCGGGTTCATAACTGATTCCGTAAGAAGAAATAGCGTATGGAATTCATGTAGTATAGTTGCGCCGCTTAAATGACAGAGTTTCAATTTGTGATGTAAAACGCCTGCGCGGAGCGTCCTAACACGAACGAACAAGCGACTTGCTGGATACGAAGATACCGCCTAGGAAGAGATTCGAACTGGTGACTTGGCGATATACACGCATGAATATTATCCTTTGAACCACTAAATACGAGTATATGACCTGCCACCCAACGTGGAGATAGATTTTGAAATTCGGAGGAAGAATTTTAGCTCACGATTATATATGTGTTTTACAAAATGTTAGATGGTGGTGAGAACAAGGACGGCAGCAGAAATTAATACAGCTTTGTTTACAGCTAATGTTAACATTTTTATATAGATGCATGTGAATTTTCAACGATAATAATCTAACATGTATGATGTATTTTTATATTGATGCAGTTTGTTTGGCTGTGACAATTCGCTGTCGAAATTGTTGATCATTATTTGTAAGATTATTCAGATACATCGTTCCTCACATATTTGTGCTGTGAGTGTAAAAAAAATTCTAACTGGGGAAAAAAATTAAAAAATAAAATAAAATGGCAGGTAACGCTTGGAACACAAAAAATAGTGGAGGTATAAGATTAGGTTGGTGCATAAGATATAAGCGTTTTTTCACGTGTTTTTCGTAAGTTTATTGAACACCTGAGATACACATAACGTAATGTTTTATTACGGAGTGCAGTAGAACTTCAATTATCCGAACTCCGATTATCCGAATCGCTTTTTTAATTAAGATGGAAAAGTACTGCGAAAAGCTTCACCTCTTTTACAAAAAGCAACCCAAAGCTTGGATGCCTGCAGCATGGTTTACAGAGTGGTACGGCGAAATTTTCATTTCTGAAGTGAAAAAGCACCAAAAATCGCTTGGAAAAGAAGGAAGTAAACAGCTTTTGGTTGTTGATAATGCACCAAATCATGCCACCGAAGAAGATTTGAAAAGAGGGAATGGCCAGTTTAAAACAACCTTTTTACCACCAAACGTCACAAACTTGTTGCAAGCAATGGACCAGTCTGTTATCGAAGCCATTAAATGCCATTACAGAAGGCAACTTTATGGAAACTTTTGATGGAGGGCGAAGACTACGAAGGTGTGTTGGCTAACCACAAAAAAATAAATTTGAAAGATTGCGCTTACATGGTGACGGAAGCTTGGAGGATGGTTAAGGCAGTCGCATTAAGATGTGCGTTGAACAAGTTGAAAGGCATACCAACTGACGAAGGGAAGGAAACGCAGAAAAAGGAAAACGAAGCTCGAGAAAAAGAAATGGAAGAGAGAGGAGATGTGTCACTTGAAGAATTCAGAAACATTCTTTTGAAAATTCCTGGATGTTCAGAAGTTAGTGCTGAAGGTATAGATTCGTCAGACCGTGGGTATGAAATTCTAAATGATGATGAACTTATTGAAAGTGTCGAGGAAGAAGTTGACCTTAATATCGAAGTTGAAGCAGATACGGGACCATCAGCGTTGATGTGAATCGAGCGTCAGTCCGAGTGTGACCACATACAACTTCTCACTGTCAAGCGTTTAGGCGACTAAGCTGCCAGAAAACGGATGAGTACAGTCAAACAGCTCACTTTGACCGAGATGTTCAGCAAGCATTGACTTATTTACAGTACAGTACGTACATACTGTACTAATGTACAGCACTTGTAAGTACGCTTAACATGTAATAGTGTTGCCTTGTCATTTAATTAATTAAAAGCTGTTTTTCTCCCATTTTCAACATATATCCAATAATTAATTAAAGTAGACCCTGTTTCAGAAAAAATCCAATTAACCGAATTTCTGATTATCCGAATGGGGTCCGGTCCCAACTGATTCGGATAATTGGAGTTCTACTGTAGTAGGGATATTTGTCTCCAAAGGTTCAAGGCATTTAATAAATTACAAAGTTCACCAAGGGACACAATTTTTGTCATATTTATTAACGGGACGAATGGATACGTAAGAAAACAGATAAAAGGAATGTGCTTTGACATGGTTATTGTGCGTCAAGTTGTTCCCATCCTCCCCTCCCTCATAGAATGACCATCCAAAGTGTATATATATGATATGTCTTATCAACGCTTTTGCAGAGTAAAGTCCATGTATGTAATGTTTTTTCGTGTCTTATCTGGATATGATATTTCGTACATTTTACTTTTCCCTTTTAGATCCAGTAATGAGTAAAGGAAGAATGTTTCCAATTAATATTACCCGTATGCGTGAGAATCATTCCAATGTCTATCTATATATCATAGTTTATTATTGGACATTCACTGCAATTTGTGTAATTTGACGTGAATTTTTAGTACCTAATGTTTGTTATTTTATTTATTAAGATGTTCTGTTCGTAGGCATAAGTGTATATTTCACGTGTGGAATGAGAGCAGAAGAATTAATGCATCTATAGCTCCAATAAAATGTTGTATGGGAGATCTCGAACGAATTTACGTGACGTGCCAAACGCAGAGTCTGGAATATGGCACTGACACGAGAGGACAGGGCAGCGTATCTGAAGACAAATTTTGTGGATTAGAGATGTCTCCCTTGCGATGACATCGTTGAGAATGAAAGGTCCGAGAAACTAATTTCTACGAAAATCTCATGAAAATGCTGACTATTTGCTTATAATATATATTAATTGATTGTTATTGTATTTTGACATATGCTACCAACCCTGATGGGAGGGAAAGAAAGTCGGCGTCTGATTGGACGGATCGAGCTTCGACGGCCATGGCCTTTTAAAGAAAACATCTCTGCATTCGCCTGGAGTGATTTAGAGAAAACATGGAAAACTGAGACTAGGATGCGAACATGTTAAATGAACTGATTAGGAAGGCGTCAAACAGATGCTGCATAACTCGTTTCGTTCTCTACTGCATTCCAAGTTCACATTTGCGCACTACATATTCGCTGGGTTAGTTTCAGCATACGAAACGTCCACATTCAACGCTGCTATTACATGTTCTGTTCATTGATAGGCATTGTTCAGCGGTTTGAAATTAGTACAAACATTTATACACTTTTTAAAGGCACTTCTGATTTTGAAAAGTATTTTCAGGGAACATTAATTACTAACACAATTCTCCGCAGGCACAGACCAGGTGGTTCAACATCTAATATTTCTAATTTCACTATGGAATAATTTGTGAGGCAAACACAGCGATGACCATAAAACAAATAAAAAAGGAACATTTGTAAACAGGTTCTACAGATAACAGTGGAATGCATCCAACGCCGCTTTCAACGTTCCAGTTGTTCCAGTTTGTGAGAAGTAGTCAAAATCCTTCACTAATTCGTTCTTAAATGAATTTCCCTGCTTTATGAAGGATTAAAAGGTTTATGAACTATTTTTCTTCACTGACAGCCGCCATCGTGTCAGCTGTCACAACGTATGCGCTGTAGTGTCCATTTCACTAGCATGGTTTCAAGTCCTCGTCAAACTATAAATCTGCTTGTCTATATTTATTATTCAACACACACATTTTATAAAAGTTTCTTGTTATCAGATCCACATGCCACGGTTACTCTGGATTACTACCAGATAAAATATCCAATGTTCCTAATACTTCGCTAAATATTTCCTGTTACCTTCAGCACTTGTCAAATGTTTCATACACATTGACTATTCATTTCTAATAAAGTTCTCTTTATACTAAATCTTGCGCAATTTGATTTTCCAGCTCGTAACTCTAGAAACAACTCACCGTATAATGAACACTTAAACATCTTACGAGAGCCGTCAGAGTGGCTGAGACGCAGCGCACAGCATCGGGAGGTACAACGGCGCCAGGCACGAGTCCAGGCCCAGCGTCAATACAGTTATCATTATTTCATTAATACGTAGTACGACGTGGCAGTAGTTATAAAATACTTGGCGTCAGCAAGGGCATGTGGCTGTAAAATTAAAGCTCCAAATTTGACCATGCCAGCGATTAGTAACACTCATCAAAGGCAGTCGGACCCTAATTGTGGGAAGAAGAGGAATTATATATCTCACGAGTTAGACAGTTGAAAACAATTATTCCAGAAACAGCAAAAGAACTAAATAGGGATACATTTCACTAGCCCACAATACGAAACAAAATAATGATGTTGGTACCCTCGTGAAAATTATAACAAGGTAGCCGACGAAAGAAATTTAACACTCCATTTCAGATAATTCTGGACCACTAAAAACCATTCACCAGCAGTGACCAGCACATGCCAACCACCATCTAGATCCTCAAATGAACAACACTCGACATTCAAAACTGCGGCCTCCTCCACCATGGTGCAAGGCAGGAAAGCCATCCATGAGATATTTCAGAAATTTAATCAAAATCACGGTTATTTTTCTATACACTTTCTTGAAAAAGAAAAAAAAAATGTCTTTACGCCAAGACTGTAAGCGCATAATCCTTTTTATGTAACAGTCAAAGTTGCTATCCTGGCAGTAAATATAAACCACTACAATACACTCAAAACTATTTTTCTCAGCATCTTTTTAACTGCTTTAAAGAAAAAAATCCTGGCTGTATGCCTTGTCGACGTCGACGTTATCAGAGGCTGTTCGGAAGGGTATCTTAACAAAACAATCCATCTCCATGTCCATTGACGGGATTATGTAAACATTGTGAGAGTAGCGATGGTTCGAATTTTTCTGATTCCTAAACATTTGACACTAAAAACGATGATATCAATAAGCGAAGCTGCAAACATTGTGGCCTAAAGGATACATTTGATCGATGGCTTGAATCATATCTTTTGATTCATTGCCCATTTGAATAATCTTCCTGGAGCGCTGCGTCGAAATGCAAAGATTGGATGATGTGCACGAGCGGTCACCGTTGCTATCGAACGAGTAACGCCGAGGTTCGGTAGACAATAAGCCCGTTACACACACGCTCCAGGCGCGCTTCAATCCTTTCAATGCAAATGCTCGGTGCTCGGAATACGGTCCTCTCGTCCCGCAATTACCACTCTCCGGCGCCGTGCCTGTTTCCTGCCTTTTTGGCTGTAGTTTTGGAGTTCATTCCCATGCTGGTACATGTGCATGGGGCGAGGTTTAACCTACTTATCTATTTCTACCGTGTTACAAACAAGACATGTCGCTACCTGGAAAAGAAAAGTATGAGGCGCACAATACTTAAAAATAAACCAAACCAAGGTGAAAGAAACTGAGAATGCTTCAGAATTGCTTGCAAAATTTTTTAGAGTTGAGAAGTCATCTGAATCGTCGTTCCAGGAACTAGTTCAACTCGCGACGGAAGTTCTTCAGACGAGGCTCCTGATGGTAAAGATCAACGTGTACTATAAGATTTAGTTACGTCGTCTGCAGTTCAAAATTTTACAGAATGGGGTATACCAGACATACCACCACCGTCGCTTCTGCGTAGTACAAATGGTCGCTCATTGACTCTGCAGCCAGAGATTAAATAATTATACAGCAAACACTTGAATGTTGCATTAATTGGGAGAAGTTGAAGATTTTTTTTTCTTTTTTAATATGGCCTTCGGTCTTATCGACAATTTAGCCAGCTCCAATTTGTTTACGTTGCAACTGCTGTATCAGAAATTCACTATGATATTGTGGACACTGCAGTGAGGACAACACAAGACGAACACAACACATTAAAACCACCAATGCCCGAGGCCGGACTCGAACCGGCGGCCCTTGCAATGCGAGGCCAGTGCGCTAGCCACTACACTGCCAGGACCGGCGAAGTTGAAGATAAACTTTGGCGTCTCCCTCGATCTAAACTTGGAACATTTCACAGCCCCTGTAAACACATCAGTCAGAGGAAATATTTTCAGTCAGTCATGAAGCAAATTCTTTATTCGACAGTCTGACACTAACACAAACCGAAATTGGAACAATCATAACAGAAATAGTTCAGTCGCGACGTGAGTAATGTGCAGTTTCAATGATTAACCAAGATCGTCTTTTAAGCTGGTTTTTAACTATTAGTACCACGACTATCGTGTCTTTATTACAAAATTGCAAGTTTCTCCAATGCTGTAAAATGTTTAAGCCAGTCTTTTCTTATATATCTGGATTGAGTTTTTAGTACGAAGCAATAAAATCGGTCAATCGTTTTACTGATACATAGAATATTATGAATCCAATGTCCATTGTTTTAAATGTATGAAGATATCACTGCTCCTGTCCATAACTGATTATAAAATAACGACAGATCTGTGTTATGTTAGTTGTCTCCACATAGACACACATCCATGCCTTAACTAATGTAATGGATTATCAGAGGATTTCCACAGTCGGTCTGACCATTTTAGTTCAAAATAATTACGTGTTGACTAGCAGGATGGTTTTCTGATATGAGATCTATCCTTTTACCTTTTCACCATCAACAGCGTCGTATGCACTCGCTCCATATGCACTGAGACATAGACGGGTCCGAGGTTTTTGTTGGAGGGGGGGGGGAGGGTAATGTGAGCTGAAATAGGAGAGGGGGGGGGGCGACGACAAATCTCACATCACATTTTGTTTCAGATTACCGCCCTTAAACGAACAGTAGAGCTAAAAAAAAAAAGAGCCCCCCCCTGGATCCGCTGCAGCTGACTGAGGAGAAGTTTGGCATTTAACCTGAGACTACGATACCACCACCTCTCCTAGAACCCACCTCAGTCAATCGTAGTCATTTGAGGAGGGAAAGGACTGGTTACAAGGGACTATCTGGATGGCCGGAAGGAGCTTAGAAATGCGATACAAACTATTAATGGACCAGCATGTGTTATGACTGTTGCTTTCTTCAAAATCGTCAAAAAGAGAAATCAAATACAGTAGCTAGGCACTCATCCACAGTAGTAACCCGCTGCATCCATATTCAGAAACGTTCGATCGCAGTTAACCCGCCTCCCCCATTCCACGGGAAGCCAGTTAAACAGCACTGCTTTCATTTGATCTCTGTCTCCTTTGTTGCGATATTCACTGCAATAACGGTAGAGCCAACGCCCTGGTACGTTATTTGTGATTGCCAGAATAGTTTTCATATTTTCCTGTCTGTCGAACATGACTATAGCCGTTGAGGTCTGTGTTCGGACACTGCCGTAGCGACTTTATTACGTTCTGGTCCAACCTGGCACATTCATGCACTACTTTCTCTATATTTCGACTCGACTTTTTCAAAGCGTATAAGCCGAAATTTTGTTCTAGCATCAGCATTATAACCAGTCAATAGAGTTGTCAGCGTTGTATTCTCATCCGCTGGATATCTTTTGGGTTTTGGAGGTTCAATGCTACCAACGTTTTCATCGACTTTGCTAGAAAGCCATCTAATTCTAATTAAAAGGCGGATTACAGCAAAAAACAAAAAGACTATAAAAACAATGTGATAATAAAATCCGAGGATACTCAAGCAGTGTGATTTTAAGTATTTACTCGTATTGGCTATCGATCGTGTTAGGTGAGTGGTTACGCTCTGGCCTCGCATTTGGGAGGACGGCGGTTCAAATCCCCGTCCGGGCATCCAAATTTTTTCGATGGTTTTCCCAAATCACTTTAGGCGAATGCCGAGATGCTTCCTTCAAAAAGCCAATGCCAAATTCCTTCCCGTCCCTTGCCCTCAGTCCTTTCCAGCCTCTAAAGACCTCGACGTCGAAGAGGAGTAAAGCTATAAGCAAAAATAAATTATATATTGGTTCCACGAAATCGGACGATTTGACTTCCGTATTTCCTGTCAGATTCACAGAAATGATAACAGTAAATAAATAATAGTAATATCGTGTTGTAATGACAACCTAGTGACAGAGTTTCGTATCAGCTGCTAAATCTGTCTCTGCCATCAGGACTAACCCGGTAATCCTGCCATGGGTGAATACCACTAATACTATGCTGTCGGTTAAAAAGTTTGTTTGCGAGAGCTAACTTACTAATTTGTGAAAATTTTGTCTCAACCTCTCAGCTTTTCGAAGACGTAAATGAAACGTACCTTATTTTAGTTCTGAGACCACGGAATGTACAGTGTTCAAAATTAGACCAGCAGTCTACGTGAATCACTTTCAACCGTGCACACAAAATGTTCAAAAAGGGTTTATTCAATTCGCTTATTAAAAGTGACACAAGCTCAATTTTCTAAAAATATCTTGCATGTGTTTATTTTGTCCCTGTTACTACTCATCATTTTTGTTAATGTTGAGGTCAGGAGAAGGAACAGGCATGAATTAGGCACTGCGCCTTCATTCGCCTGGAGTGATTTCGGAAACTAGAGACGATGGTGTGAACCTTCAATTAATTATGGCTCACTTTATTTAATATCTCTGCTTTTGATAATTTTCAAATCACATGTTATATCACATACCAAAAATAAAATTGTGTAACAATTACGAAAACATACCCATCAGTGTGGCTGAGTGCTCTGGCACGAGACGAGGACCTGACTGCGGTTCTTACGCGGTTTTCTGCACTCATCAAGGTGAATGCCAACACGGTCCCAAATCTCCGCCTCATAAACCACACACTTCACAGATAAAAAATAAACTTGGCACACAGAGCATAGTTACACTCTCTCCATTAGTACGTAGTAGGCAATGGCATGCGGCTGGAACAACAAGGCTTCAATTTTTACGATGCCAAAGATGAGTAAAACTCGTCAAAAGCAGCCGTCCCCAGAATGTTTGCAAAAGTGGTGAAGAAGAAAAAAAAATACAAAAAGATCTCAGTCACTATTTACTCGTTGTCATCATGTTAATTGATATAAACGGAGACTGTTTTAAGAAATTGATCCAAGGGAGTTTACGGCTGGAAGAACTTAAAACACGGTGTGCTATATGGATGGCTTTCATTGTGATCATATTGCCACATTATGTAATAAAACAGTTACATGCGGTGCAGCTATAAACAGTTAGAACACGAACGGCAGATGGATCAGCAGGGAGTGGGGTGGGACTTCTGAAGCAGACACACAGCACTCGTCGCTCACACCGCGTGGGTAATGGGAGCGCAGTGACAAGCGAACATGGAAGGTTATCATCATCTCGAATCGAATCGACGGCACGCAAAGTGCCAGTTAAGAATCAAAGCTTATTCTCATTGTGTGCCCAAAACCAAGTTTTGTTGATTCAAGATGTTTCACGCGTATCGACTATAAGACATAGAAAACATCTGTGGGAGAAAGAGAGGTTCGAAAAACTTATTTCTACGAAAGACTCATGAAAAGGGAGTTCTTCCAGCCAGTTAGGAAGTACATAAATACTGACGAGAGCCAATAAGGATTCAGTTATAACATAAATACACATAGTTTTAATGTATAAGGAACAAACGAGCTGGATTTAGGAAAGTTCTAACTGGTGACAGAATCAGTAACAAAGAGGGTTTGCGACAAGAGTGCGGTAGTCCACATGCCCGCCGCTAGAGGGTCATGAGTGCAAGTCACGTGACTACAAAGCAAGCAGAAGCATGCGTCAGTTGCTCAGCACTCGTTCGTGTCGTAAGCAGTGAAATGGAAGCGTCAAAAAAGAGCAATAACAGCCGATGGAGTAAGGGGAACGGACATTCATCGAAGAATGTCGCAAGTGTACGGTGAACACTGCATGTCCCTCACAAGGGTCAAGGCATGACACAAGCGCTTCGGGGAAGGACGGGTGTCGTTAACCGATGATGCACGGTCTGGAACACCACACCGCATTACCGATGACATCGTCCAGTTGGTTGATGGACTCGTTACCCAGGACCGCGGAGTTACAGTGAAAGCAGTAGCCGCAGAGGTCGGATTGCGCGTCGGAAGTGTTCACACCATCATGACGGAAAGACTGAACTGGCGCAAAGTGTGCGCCCAATCGGTGCCCCACAGTCTTCAAACACAACACGAAAGGGAGCATGTCGAATGGCCCACTGTCTCGATCATCTGCAGCGCTATGTCAGGGAAGGGAACGAGTTCCTGGCACGAGTGGTGGATGGAGATGAATCTTTGTGTCATCACTTCGAACCAGAATCGAAACGACAATGTCTCCAGTGAAAGCAATGCGGGTCATCACAACCAACAAAATCCAAGGTCATCCACACAAGTGCAGGTAAGGTAATGCTGACGTTCTTCTTTGACCAAGACGGCCCCCTTCTGATAGACTTCCTGCAGCACGGGACAACAGTGAGTGCCCTCTGCTCTGAGGGGCAAACGATTCACCTCGGACGACGACGTCCAGGAGTGCGTGTGGAACTGATTCACATCGCAGCCAGATATTTTACGAGGCAGCCCTTCACCGCTTTGTGTCGCAATGGAACAAGGGCCTCAACAGCCAGGGCCAGTACTTCTGAAATACAGGTACTGGCTTCTGTTCCTAGGCCTCCGGCTCGTTACTTCTTGAACCAGTCTTATATGTTGACATGTACTGCTGGTCCTGATTGGTCGGGCAGGAGAAGGATGGCCGGGGAGGACTGTGTAAGGGGAGGGTGGGGGGGGGGGGTGACGAGTCGCACTCACTAATCTGTTACAAGCTTCACAACTGTGTTTTTGTTTCTGAAAGCTAAAACATCTTCGTGAGAGCAGGGACTTAGTGTCGGGTGACACGGTAGTGACTGCGCCCAGAACTAATAGGCAAGTGCTGACGGTACAGAACATTCGAACAGTATCTGCACTAAACCATCTTTACTCTCAAACGCCCAGTTAACGGTCCGGGAAAAAGAGTTTTGGATATTAAGATTCCTAGTTCTACCGATAGCAAATCAGTTGCGCTGGAGTCCATATTTTGATGTAATTGTTACAATTTCAGCCGAAGTCGTGTCTTACCAATAAACAAGTTTTTAAACACCTGAAATAATTTCTAAATGATAATTTGTTCTTGTATTTGTAATTTCACTTGTGTTGAGAATTAAATGGTGTTAATGTGTGATTGCATTTGTAACTAAAATTCAAGTGAATAACCATTGACTGTCTTTTGTTTATCCAACTGTTGAAAAAATAATCAGGTTATGGATATTCAATTCCATATTCGGTTCTTTCTTGAACAACCATTCATGTGGCAATTTTAATATTGAAAATTCAGTAATTAAAAATTAATAGCTTCTAATCATTATTTAAGGTAATAATTAGGTGACCGAAATCTCACCCATGAAACCATACAACATTTTTCAACTTGCGTGAAACAAATGTTATAAACATCGCAGCAGCCTAAATACTGAAATAGCTGATTAGCAATTCAAGAAAACAAGAAGGAATGCGGATTTCATTCTTTCTGTAGATTTTCGGCCAACATACTCTTTCACGTGATGTTCAGTAGCTTTAAATCATTGAGCAAAGGGAGAAACTGGTTGAAGGTGACGAGTCTTCCAGGCGTATAAACTCTTCAGCACAGTAGATGTGGTAACTAAGAAACGAATTTAAAAGTGACTTAACCATCAAAAAATAACGACAAACCAGTTGTTAACAGAGTGCTTTAAAAGCAATACTCCAGGGTAATGGAAGTAAGCTGAAACATAAATCATGTATATAGTATGAAATTAAAGAATTTCCATTCTAGTGATCATTTTTTTTTTTGCTTATGGCTTTACGCCTCGTTGACGTCGACGTCATTATAGGCGTGATGGGACTAGGGATACAGAACGGGAAGGAATTCAGCCATGGCCTTTTGAAGGAAGCATCCCGGCATGCTCCTGGAGTGATTTTGGTAAGCCATGGAAAACCCAAATCTGAATGCCCGGATGCGGATTCGAACCGGTGTCCTACCGAATGCGAGGCCAGAGCGTTATCGCTCACCCACCACGCTCGGTCCGTTCTAGGTATCTACCAGATTATCTTTGTCTTTTTTGTGTTTAATTCAAGATCAGCTGTTATAATTGTTAATACCAAACGTTTGTTGTTATTGACGCTTGAATTATTTTTACTAGGATTGGTACTCAGATAAATGAAGAATTCTCGTGAGTACCAAAGTAACAGAACCTCACTCTAGAGTGACACTTCCGAAGTGATGAGGGGAGACATAGCTTGTTTACGGGACGTAAAAGCCTGAAAGTGCTACTTTCCGACTGTAGTAACAACAGGGAAAGGAAACTGCTCGCACAACTGAGGCAATAGGCTCACGCTTCTTTGTCATAAAGAATCCTCCAAAAGAAAAGTTCGTGATACTTACCTGTCTATTGCTAACTGGAAACACTACATAATAGGCTGTAATGAAATTTTATGATTAGTCTAACATGAACGCAAAAAATGGAGAGCTATTAAGAACAGTATGCTAATACATATCAAATAGGAAGATATTATTAAGGCATATGGAAAATTAGCATCACTGGAGTAAAGTGAGAAGCGTAGGGAAAGTTCGGGTAGATCCGGAAACCTAAAATTAATTGCAAACACATTTTCTGTCTTTATTTTAATCTTAAAATTAAACTTGCAACTTATGCAATTATATTAATTAAAAGTTAGAAATCATAACATTTTTTTCAACGAATTAAATTGAAAACACTTTCGCTTTAATTTTTTGGAAACACAAAAGTTGTCGCGTAGGCCCGGACACAGTAATAAATGGTGGCCTAATCTGTGTTTGGCCTTACAAAAATCACAGTAATAATGGCTATCCGAAGAATTTATACAAATACAATTTTCATGTACCCTGACTTAGTTTCATAGCGCTGAATCCAGTCTTCTTCAAAACTTTCTCCACACACGATGCATTGTCTGTTTTACTCGAATTGCTTCGGAAAGACTTTTACTTCTTTTCTTTGAATTCAATGTCTTTACAGCGCCTCTACTTTTTATTTTTTTCGCTTCCCCCTTTACTTTTCTGCCCGTCCTCTACACATTTTTTATATGGTGAAGATGTTAAAATTTGTCCTATTTGGATTTTTTCGAGCACGCTTTACTATGCGTTTATTTGACGCATCATATTCAATAATCTCCAACGAATATTGAAGGAGCGCCGGAAAACTTCTGCCAGGGACAAAACGCACACTAATGTGGAAATCACTGGGTGTGCAAGCCACAGCTCAGTTGCATTTGTTTTTACACTACAGGGTGCTTATTTAGAACAAAATTTTACCGACGCAGCGTGTTTGGTTTTTTACAACTTTAAATGTACGAGGCTACCCGCCAACCGGGGTTAACGACTTTCCCCTATATTATGAAATAGATGAAAGAAAAAATTTGTAAAGGAAAATTATAAAAAAAAGCCATGTGATCGGACATCTTGAGGTAGGCTTAGACCCTAATCAGGAAGGTTGAATTCTGAATGCAGCGAAATACCTTTCCTACCTGCCTATCATCTTCTCCAACAGCAGGTTACTGAACCAATGAGGCGTCGTAAGAGTAACAAAAACATGTCCCATCTTATACTTACAAATAGGGCGGGATTATTCCCAGACATTTCAACGACCACGGGAATTAGTGATCAATAAAGCAGTAATTACAACCATAACATGAATAACTGAGCGAGAAAAGAAAAAAGCAATAATTGAATGTTTTAGAACGTTTCTGACGGATAATTACCTCAAAAGAAGCATTATTGAAGGGAAGTACCATCGATTTATACTTATAGTCAGATAAGGTATCGAAATATATTCACCGAAATGGACAATCGCAGTAGGGAATTATCCATCGTGGTTTACACGTCAAGTTAAAAGATTAACCAAAAAGAAAAGAAAGATAAACGCACGTTCAAGACGAACGGGGTTCCGTGGTGACTTAGGAAACTTAGGCAAGAGGACGTGTTAAAAAAAGAGATACGTGAAGCCTTTTATGATTTCCGTCGCGATTTGCTTTCTAAAACCAAAATTTTGTCGTACGTAAGGAAAGTGTAGTGACAGCAATATGCCAACACTAGCGCACAGTAGCGGCTAGAGTACATGGGTGTTCAAGTGCTGTGGTGTCTATTAGTTTGAAACTATATATACTGGAGAAACAGAAAACACTGCATGAGTTCTAATCACACTTGACCTAGCTCTATGGCCTAAGAAGCAACGGGTGTGAGGGTAACGACAAAGCCCACGTATCTAATATCGAACTTAGAAATGATGAAAATATGGATAATATATACATTTTACCACGTCTTGCGAAGCTGGAGATGAATTCTGGAGGTATTGTGAATCAATTAAAGTTCGTGATTGGGGGGGGGGGGAATGGGGAGGGGAAACGCAGGGACCCGATGGTATCCTGGTAAGACTATATTCAGAGCACGCGACAGAAACCGAAGCACTCCTGACTGACATACATCGTAAATCCTTAGAAAAGAAAAGAAAAAATTCATTCCGATTGGAAATTCGTATCGGTAAAACACCCATTTTCAAGTAACGAGATGGAACAGATTATTAGAATTACTGATTAATATCTCTAACTAGCCTCGTACCCGCGACTTCGTACGCGTGGATTAAGAATTTTTTTGCCAGAATTAAATATAGAAAGTTGTTGGTAACGAAGGATTGGTCCCAACCAATATCGAGTTGGTATAATATGACAGGAAAGCTATCACTATATCATTCTACCGTCGAACCTGCCTCTTGAAGAGAATCAATTTCCAACATATTTCTGTCACTATTCGATAAGATTTCAAAATTTCGTGACTACAACTGTTAATCATACTGGATAAAAATATCCTGTGCTCTTCATACAGCTTTCCTTATAAAATTCCATCACAACGATATAGCCATTTAGTCGTCAAAAGGTAACAAAAAGACAGAGACTTACTTCCGTATTTATATTAGTATTACTGTGGTTCACACTCACACACTGACTGCGAACAACACCTGAGGGATCATTATAACGTAAAAAAGTGTACACCTACAAAATTGCAAGACTACCTACGATTTGCCTCGCATTGCACCCCTAACTTTATAATATCTACAGTTTAACATTCAATCCAAATAACCTACGGCCCAGGCCTGACTCTTACGATGAAAAACAATTTTTTAAAATCTTAGCCTCCACGGAGATTTGAACCGGAGACCACGACGTTCGTAAGCAAGATCTTTAGCCACTGAGCTGCCAGTTCACTACACGGAAATACGGTCTGAAGACGTCCACATCGCCGTATTTCGAAGTTATGAGACAACATGTGTTATTTATACAGATAATTTTTCAACCAAATGTAGACAGTATTTTTCTCCTTGTTTCAAAGGATATGTGTGCAAAGTTTCATCGAGATCGGATGAAAACTGTGGATTTGTATGAAGAACAAAGAAACCAACAAACATTCATCTTTATATATAAAGATATCTGTTTGCAGTTCACTTCTAAAGCGCAGATTATGAGGTTTCTAGACAAAAACGAATTGCTTATACCAATGCGTATATCAGAAGAACAGATCGCGTGAAACGTAGCTGTCCTTATTTTTACATGACGTAATGATATTTACTAATTGATTCATTCGGCTCCGTACTACACAACCGCCTTTTAGCGAAGATTGAAGTGTGGGGTACATCGGTTTTCTGAATGACTGCGAGATTTCCTAACTGATTGAATGCAGTGTTTCGTCGTTGGCGGAGAAGCCTCTTCTAATCCAGATATTACATCAGCCATCCTGCTATGAAATGTATTAGGACCTCTTCTTTTCTTAATTTTTATAAACGAACTCTGAGACAGCATTAATAACAGTTTGCGATTGTTCGCTGATGATGCAGTTATCTATAGCTAAGTAAGGTACTTTGACGATTGCTTAGAAATTCACCGCGATCTGGATGTTATTTTGGCATGGTGCAACGATTGGCAACTTACACTAATTTGCAAAAAGTGCAAGGTAGTGTGCATAACTAACAAAAAAGGAGCGTAAAACAAACTGTTCAATTACCGGCATGCTTGATTCCCTGAATTACGTGGGCGGAACAGTAGGCCTACGGACCCGCACATAACTTCGAACTTTGTTCGGGCTAATTCTAGACAGCGGTTCATATCTCGAATTTTGAAAAATTGTAATGCAAATACAAAGAAATTTGTGTATAAAACTCTTGTGCACCCACACTGGACTACTGTTATGGCGTTTGGGATCTGTATCGCAAGGGGATTAATTGGCAGCACTTAGAAGAGCGGCTAGATTCGTGACTGCTTACGAAACAATCATAAAATTTGTACATCAATTAGACTGGAATTGCCTCGCAGACAAATGATGTAGGTTTCGTTTGACTTCATCGGAAAGATGCATTCACCACCTTTCGTTTTCGAGTGCAATGAAAAACTTCGCGCACCAACCTATTTGGGTCGAAATGATAGGAGAGATAAGATTACGGAAATAAGGTGTTGTACTGATTCTTACATGAATTCTTTCTTCCCTCGTGCTATTCGGGATTGGAATGCAAAGAGTAGAGAGTAGTGAAAATCGCCCTCTATCAAGCACGATTGGAAAGCACATTTTGGTTAAAATGTTTTTATTAACTCGCTTTGGCCTTTGTCTGTCCGGGTTGAATTTAGTAATTGATTTTAAACTAACTTCTCGTTAAGCTAGAGACTTGAAATTTTGACCATAGCTCAGAACAGGATGACAATGCATGAAAATAGGAAAAAATGGAAAAGTTGTCCGGAAAATTGGAAAATACAAGAAAAACGGACTTTTTTCTATGGACCGATTTGGCTAATTTTGATAAATGTTCGTAATAGTCCGAATAAGGTTTTTAGTTAATGAAAAATGGGAAAAGTTTCCCGGAAAATAGGAAAATTCGGAGCAAACTGAAAGTCTTTTTTCTGTGTACCGATTTGGATATTTTTTTCAAAAATGTTCGTAATAGCCCGAATAAGGTTTCTAGTTAATGAAAAATTGGAAAAGTTGGCCGGAAAATTGGAAAAACGGGAACAAACTGAAAGTCTTTTTTTCTGTGTACCTATTTAGTTAATTTTTTAAAATGTTCTTAATAGTCCGGATAAGACTTTTAGTTAAAGAAAAAATTGAAAGTTGCCCGGAAAATTTGGAGGAAACTGAAAGTCTTTTTCCCTGTGTACCGATTTGGCAAATTCTTTTAAATGCTCGCTGTACTCCTAATAAGGTTTTTAGTTAATAAAAAATTGGAAAAGTTGCCTGCAGAATTGGAAAATTCGGAGAAAACTTATTTTTTTCTAGTACCGATTCAGCTAATTTTTTAAATGTTCATAATAGCCCTAACAAAGTTTTTGAAGAAAGAAAAAATGGAGAAGTTGCCTGGAAAATTCGGGAAAACCTGAAAGTACTTTTTCTATGGACCAATTTAGCTAATTTTTAAATGTTTTTTATAGTTTGAATAAGGTTTTCAGAGATAGAAAAAATGGAAAAGTTGCCTGGAAAATAGGAAAATTTGGCAACAACTAAAAGTACATTTTCTAGGAACCGATTAGACTAATTTTTCAAAATGTTTGCAGTAGTCTGAATAATGTTTTTAGGGAAAGAAAAATTGGAAATATTGCCCGAAGATTTCTGGCAGAACTAAAAGTGCGTTTTTCTATTGAATTTTTGATCGAATTCCAGACCACAACTTATGATACAAACGATGGATTTCCATAATTCTTTTTTTGTTTTGTTCTTTATTTCCCCAGGCTTGAAATAACTCAATTAAATGTTTCATTTTTTTATTTTATTTTTTTAAACAGGAATTTGTAGCATGGCTCTGTGATTATGTCATCAAGGTGTTTAAAATCAATTACAATTTTTCACTCACATAACCCTAAAAAGCAGAAAATGATATTTAGATAAAAAACTTTTTAATGTACAATGTTTTTTTATAACGAACTAAAAAGTATAAAATAATTTCTCTAATCCTTATGAAGGATAAAACCACATACAGATTTCTAACTTCTTCTAAATTGTCCTGGAAATTTATACTTGAAAATTTTTGTTAGTTATTAAAATATTTGTAAGATTGGTGACAATAAACATTTGGCGCATGGAATACATAATTATAAGAAGTGTAGAGAGTAGTTATCAATGAAAGAACTTACTTATCAGTTCACATTGATTGCGATTTAATAAAATTGTTAGTTGAGCTATTAATGCATCAATTATCTGTTCCATGCGCCCAGTGTTTTTCGTCATCAATCTTACAAGTATTTTAATAGGTATCAAAAATTTCCAAGTATATATTTTCAGGACAATTTAGAAGAAGTTGCAAATCTGTACGTGGATTTATCCTTCATAAGGATTAGAGAAATTATTTATCATTCACTCTTCCAGCTACCAAAATGTTTATCATTTACACATCACTGTATATCCTAGCACCTCCCCTGTTATAATTAGAAGGTCGTTTTTGCGCTTGATTTCTCACCTCAGGCATGAATGGACGCTGCTTCCAATAGTTCCCGTCTCCCATTGGTCGCTTTATTGAGCCAGAGAGAAGCTCCCCGCTGCCGCATCAGTCACATAGGACTTCATCCCTGTATTCCAAACACATATTTACCTTTACAAGGTTACAGCATGTTATGTTACCAACTTGTCATAAAGCTTAGTTACTGTTACTCAACATGATGCTAGCTGTCGTCCGGCTTACCCCCCTGTATAATCACTGGAGACATATCATGTACATAGAACATTGTTGTCGGGATTACGGCTGTTGGAAACATTTGATATCAGATCTCAACATCATGACCATGCTCATAGTTTGCTTCTGAGTAGCTCGTAAAGATATTAGTTCTGTATGCTTTGCTGGTACTAGGGTATAATCTGTCCTTGTTGCTGTGGGAACATAACGTGTTTGCTGCCAGGGAAGGACCCCACCAGGTGCTGTACTTCATGTCTCGTTAATCTTAGAGAATCATCAAAACCCACATACGTTGCTGCTGTAGTAGTAATATTCGATTTGTCTGAATTGAACGTCAGAAGATCTGGTTGACTTTTGCATTTATCCTGTCCGTGAGGAACGAATCCATTTTGTTTCCAGGAATCCGGGACGAATGGCTTGCGAAATATTTATCATACGTCTGTTCAAAGCTGGAGGCTATTTCATCCACCCGGTATCCATTACCCTCAGTATTTCATTTCCTTTTCGCTTTTTGTATTATTCCGCTCTCCGCTATATTATTCAGCAAGACACGATCTATCTTGGAACTGATTACTGAGTTAATCACAATCCTGGGAAATATTACCTGGGTTTCCTCTTCTTTTGGGAGACCGAGCATGGTTTGTGAGTGTTAACGCTGTGGCCTTGCTTTCGGGAGGACATGGGTTCGAATCCCCGTCATGACATCCAGATTTGGGTTTCCCCAAATCGCTCCAAGTGAATGCCGGGATGCTTCCTTCAAAAGGTCATGGCTGAATTCCTTCCAGTTCCTTGTCCGCAATCCCATCCCGCCTCTAATGACCTCGACGAGGCGTAAAGCCATAAATAAAAAAGAATAAACACAAGACGCGTCTGCTGTGGGATCCGCTGGCGGCTTGGTCAGCGTCTGCTCACCCAGTGGGTGCGGCTGCCATCTCTGCTCCAGGAACTGACAATCCCTGGTTCTAACTTCCCAGTGGAAACACTGGGCAAATATCTTAATCACAAGCCATGATGATTCGTGAGAGTAATGACAAAATTACCCCAGGTGGTAACCAATCCACCCGTCGATGGACGACAACCGGGTATTCGGATTCCGGGGAACCCCGGCGATCACGAACACAGAGAAAGTCGGAGTTCTCTGGTAGACTTCCATACAATACCCCTACGTACATTGGTACCTTAAACATCAACACCCTACTCCAGCCTGGGAGACTACACACTCTAACATCAGAAATAGATCGACAGAAAATAATGATACTAGCGCTCCAAGAAACACGATTCACCGATGAAGACACAATCGACTACGGCAACTACCGCATCTTTAAGAGTAAAACGGGAAAACGAGTCGCTAATGGTGCCCCACTACTGGGAATGGCCTTTATGGAACACAAAAGCATAACCAGTTCAATCAGAGAGGTCCCTCCCACAAAACAACCGTCTCATGACCATTCAAATACAATGTGCCAACAAAAAGTACTCCCTAATAAATGTCCACGCACCAACAAATGTAGACAATAAAAAGAAACCACTAGAAACCGAAAAATTCTGGGACAAACTTGAGAAAGTCATGGAAAAAGTCCCTAAAGAGGATGCAAAGATCTTACTTGGTGATTTTAAAGAATATCGGAAAACCATTGGTAAATATCCCACTCACCGATTCACAAACAAGAATGGCACGAGACTTATTGAAATATGCCAACACAGCAACTTAAAAATCATGTCAACTTCTTTGAGAAAAGATCCACTAAAACAAAAGACCTGGAGATCACCCATACCAGAACTTGGTGAATATCAGATTGATCACATTGCCATTTCTTATCCTCCACAAAAAGAAGTCTATGATGTTCAAGTCCGCAGAGGGGCAAACATAGACACAGACCACTATTTAGCAAGAATTAAAATGAAATTCACCCCCAAGAAAATATATCAGAAAAAAACACACCTACAGAAATTTGACACATGGAAGATCATGGAAACTAACCTGAGAGAAGAATGGGAGAAAAAACAAGCAGATACCTGGGAAAATTACACAAAAGGCCAAAATACTAATACCATTGAAAAAGAATACGAGACATCCTTGGTGGGATTCAGAATATGAGAAAGCACTATCGGAACGCAAAGAAGCTTTTCTTAAATACAACAATAAAAAATCAGTGGAAAACTTGCAGCACTTTAAAGAAATCCGGAAACAAGTGACGAATATCATCAGACAAACCAAGAGAAAGTACCTGAAGGAGCAACTGGAATCCATCGAAGAAAATTTCCGCAATAATACCCGAGACTTTTATAGAACTTTCGCAGGAACAATCCGAGGATATACTCCTCAAAACTTATGCTCCTGGAAATCGGATGGAAAGCTCGCACTAACTAATCAGGAAAATTGTCGAGAATTGTCAAAATACTTTCTTGAACTGCTCAACTGCTCTGAACCTCCATCAAGATTCCCGAAGGAAACCCCCACCTATACCTATCCGGAATCCCCACCACCATCACAAGAGGAAATCCACAGGCATATTCTCAAACTTAAAAACAACAAAGCACCTGGAGAGGATGGTATCAATGCGGAACTACTGAAAAATCTTGGACCAAATTCACTTAAAGAACTCACACAAATCATTAAAGAGATCTGGCAGACAGAAAAATTACCTGAAGACTGGAAAAGCGCCCTCATTCACCCACTATACAAGAAGGGAGATAAAACGGACGTCAACAACCATCGAGGGATCTCCCTTCTTCAAGTTGCATACAAAATTCTTTCAGCATGTCTTCTCAAAAGAGTACAAGAGCAACTCGACCACAAAATTGGCGAGTACCAAGCTGGCTTCCGCACCGGTCGGAGTTGCATAGAACAAATATTCAATTTAAAAACTACACTAAAATATAAAGCACTTAGGAACAGCCCGGTCATTTGCTCCTTTGTAGATTTCAAAAAGGCATATGATTCAATCAACCGGCAATCTCTCTTCAACATCCTCGAAGAACAAGGGCTCGATCCAAAAACCCGAAATCTCATTAAACAAAGACTCACCGGCACAACCTCCAAAGTGAAATTCATGGGAGAGATATCTGAACCGTTTCAGATCAGTACCGGCGTTCGGCAAGGTGATGGTCTGTCCCCGATACTCTTCAACCTTGTTCTGGATAAAGTCATCCGAGAATGGGAGAAAGAACTTAAACAGCAGAACTATTGGAAACCTATACAACTCGGACGACGTAAGAATGGTATTAAAATTTGCCGCCTAGCCTTCGCAGATGATTTAGCCATACTAGGAGATGATGAAACCACAGCAATCAAACAGATAGAAACTCTGAAAGAATGCGCTAGGCTTACAAATATCGTTCCAAAAAACCCAAGTCATCTGTTAAAAACTCCACACTCAAAATCTGGTCACAAAATATGGACAAATTGAGAGAGTCCCATATTTCAAGTATCTGGGAGAAATCATCGAACCCACAGGAGGAGAGAAAATAGCACGGAAAGTTCGCATGCAAAAACTTAGAAGAGCCTACGGTAGAACCTACAACATATATAATAAAAAATAGTTGTCCATATATACAAAAGTCAGACATTACAACACAGTTATCAAACCTGAAGCCCTGTACACCAGCGAAACTTTAACACTACACAGGAAAGGTGACCTAGAAACCATTTTGAAAGAAGAACGCAAAATTATAAGAAAGATTCTTGTCCCAGAATAAACAGATGATGGATACAGACTTAAATATCGAAAGACAACAGAAACACTGTCAAACCTCGCGGTAGACATCAGGAAACGAAAGATTAAGATTTTATGGACATATCCACAGACTTCCAGTAACAAGACTGATTCATAAAATTGTGATATATATAGAACAGCTAAAAACTATGCACGGGGTCCCGGAGATCAAAAAATACATGGAAAGAGTCCACATAAACTCATCAGAAATCGTAGATAGACAAACATACAGAGAAAAAATTAAGAAGTGGGAAGTACCGCCAGAGAATGAAGTCATTAAGAGACCGGGGGGACGAAGTGGACTGAAGAAAGGAAGAGAATCCACGAAGAAAAAATGAAAGCTATATGGAAACTAAGAAAACTGAATCGTTAAGGCTTTGCGTGATCCGACAGGGTCCAATTGCAGATAATAATAATAATAGTCTTTTGGGAGGGGGTGCACCGGTACTTTCCCAATGCGATTAGTGATTACGCTTGTACCCATTGTATCCGTAGTGACCATAGCATCGAGTGTTTTGGTAGGCCTCCACTGTGCGTAGTTACGTTAGGCTGCTATGGTAGAACAAGATTGTGATTTCAACTGAAACATTGTCAGCTAGGGGACTCCCAGGCTATCACACCAAACGCCCCTCAAAAACATTATGACCAGCTGCTTAATAGCTTGTTGAGCCAGCACTGGAACGATAACTCCTTGGTATCGGCACCAAACGTCTACGCATGCTTTCTATTACTGGTAGTTTGAGATTAGGTGAGTTAAATGTCAAAGACATCAACGTGAGTTCACCATCACGCTCCTGAAACCTCTGTAGCACTGTTCTGGCTTGTGGCAAGGTCAGTTATCCTGTTGGAGAAATGTCATCTCCATCTTGACATAAAGCAGGAAGGGTGCAGATAACCTCAATAATTTTCACGTTGTTATGATGCCTGCGATCACAGCCACATGGACCATGGAAACGCTGGTGGATGCCCCGTGGCGTTGGAGCATCTGTTCGCCTGGAAGGCGGCGTATCCGACCTGGTGTAGCAAGAAACGTGGTTCGGTCGACCAGGCGCACGTTCCCATTCATCCGCGGTCCAATCTCGATGGTGTTGTGCCCAATGCAATCATAATTGACGACATCGTTGCGTCATCATGGGAACACGTGGAGGCCGTCTGCTGCGCAGCACCATGTTCAGGACACGTGAGCCTGCACCAGCATTGTACTCTGCCGTCAGATGAGGCGTGGTGGGTTATCTCTTATGTCAGTGTATTCACCCATTTGCCACACGTATTGTCGCTAGTGTGAGTCCCCATGTGTCTTCTATACGGGCCACTCCTATTGCATGTGAAAGGCGACCAGAATTCTTAGCAAATTGAAGCCGGCTGCCGCCGCCATTTTAGGGGCAAGAGATTGCGGGAACTTTGGAACCCTCGTACAGTCACATAACAAACCACTGTAGAATGGAAAATTTTATACTGTTAAGGGTCTTCACTTGCTCAAAGAAGATGGAATGACGTTAATTATAGAATTTCCGCTTACTATAATTAACTTTCGAACTTTTCTTCACTCTGAGCAATGTTAAATTTTTTTCTCCCTCTTCAAGTAGGCCAATTAATCTGATCCGGAAAGGTGTTAACATTTCAATAATAGTGACTTATTTATAAATGTAATGAAGGAAAACTGATGAAATACCGGTTCACAATTTTAAGAAGTCAGACTAAGTTTTCTTCTGAAGTTGAGCAATCATTTTCTGATCAGTTCAAAGACAGAATCTGGCATTCATCATATTGAAATGAAGAATATGACCGAGTAGTTCTTTCAGTATGAAGGCAACTGAAGAAGGAAAGGTTTAGCTTTTCTATTGTGATCCTTCACTTCTAAAGACTTGGCAATTCAGCACACGGGTCCAGGAAATCTAAGCACGATACTCCTTGCTAATCAAATTTTGTCAAGGCCAACAAAATATATTAAAGTGCATTTTTCATATTACATACTACTTGAATTCAAGTGCACCCCCGGGTTTTAAATTATAACCTTGTATATCAAAGTCACTTTCCATTCTATTTTTCCCCTATTTTTGTATACTCCAGAGACTACCTAAAGTTTAGCTGGCAAGGTGCCAATGTCTACATTAATTCTATACCACCTTTAATGCAATATCTGGAGAACAAAATTACGAAATTAATAACAATCATATCATTCATATGTGAATATTAGGGAAGTAAATACAAGAAATTAACTTGTCTACTTCTTTTATTCATTATAAAACAACACAGTTTTGTTTAATTTCTGTCTGATTGACACTTTCTGATTTTTATTGTGTATTTTTGCAGCATGATAAATCTCAGCCTGACAAACATATCAATCATTTTTTCCGAAAGTAGGATAACATGATTTTCAGAATCCGGCGTGTGTTAGCTAATCTCTCCCTCAATTTATTCAAATATTGGAGCGGAAATCTGTATTGAAAGAAAGTATTAAACATGTGATCAGCAGGTTCGATCACAAACCAGGTGTTAAGATAGTAGATGATTCTGAACTTATTTAAATGCTTAGTTACTTGTGAAACGACAAATTTGTGCCTCTTGTAGCACAGTTGGTGTAGTTGTATGCAGCGCAAGACTCCATTGTAGAAAACACTTTTAAACCAAAAATATACGAGCACGCGGTCATGTCAATACGTCTCAACTGTACAAAAGTAAACACTGAAAGCTACCGGTTGCCCTCAATATGGCGGCGAGCGCATCGTTCAATTTGCGAAGGAACACTAGCGCCGTTGCTCCTTCTAGTGTATAATATTCAAACTTCTTTGCTTCTATACCCGCAACGTCACGTGGTGGGCTGTGGTCATAATGTTTTGGCTCATCAGTGTATTCCTGAATTTAATTATTAGTCGTTTAACGTGTACTTATTTGCTTGATAGTAAATAAAGACGACTGAATTAAAAACGTAAAAATGTGTCAAGCGCCCGAAATACTTACAATTACTAATAGCAAATTATACAAGAAAAACTTTGACGTATACTCGTACTTTACCAATATTTGTTATGATTATAGAGGATAGACGCAAATATCCATCGTGTTGTGTCTCGCTAACGTTATGTTTTAATTATTTAATTGAACTGTGTTCTTCGTGTTTGTGTAGACCGGACACATGAAAACAGCCTAAATACAACAGAAACCCTTGAAGCAGCTAAACAGCCGATAAAGCAGAATTGGACAATTATTTTTTTAAAAAATACAAAGAATATATTATTGTTTTATGAAGTGCAAAACTACGTACGTGGCGTAAGGCTTTGAGAAATTTGAATAAAACGATAAGTCAGTCGGTGCAGGAATAAGCGTTTACTTTCGTCAGTATTAATTAGCTCCATCGCGAGGAAGCATATAGTTTCTGTGCTAATCAACTGGATAAAATCGATTTAGACTCGTAATGTCGGTGATTGCCCATGCCCTTTAACAATTCCTTCGGCAAGGGTCATTATCGGTTATACGATGACTTTTCTATGCGGGCCATTGAAATCCATTTTATAATTCAGAGGTGTATTACTTCATCAGCGGAATGTGAATGTTGGCGAGTTAGACTCCCAAAACTTTCGATTGCGTTAGACATTCAGTGATGATATTCCCTTGAGCCCGCTTTGAGGTTCAGGGAACTAACGTTATCCCCTTCGTTTCACAGTCGGAAACTTAGTATATCTTATCACCTTGCTATGAAAAAAAAAAGGCAGAATACGATTATGTCGTCAAGAGTTCATATTCCACACTGTTGTTATTTTTGATGCTTCACGTAGTAATACTTGACATGCAAGCTTCTGAAATTGTTAGTTTTTACTGTTATACACTGATCAGCCAGAACATTATGGCCGCCTACCTACTATCGATATAAACCCGTCCAGGCGATAGCAGCGTCACCTGACGAGGAATGACTGCTAGTCAGACAAACTCATGGTGCATGTAGGTAGTATGAGTGAGCGTGCTATCCGTGTTTAGAATGTGGAAGGCGCATGATCTATCTGAGTTTGACCGAGGGCAGATTGTGATGACCCCGAGGCTCGGCACGGCCTTTCGGAAGCTGCACAACTTGTCGGGTGTTGGAGGAGTGCTGCGGTGAGTGTCTTCAACAAGTGGCGAAACCTAGGTGAAACCACGTCCAAACGTCGAGGAGTTGGGCGGCCACCCTTCATTACAGGTGTCGGACGTCATTGGCTGAGCAGACTGGTAAAACAGGACAGGCCGCGAACTGTGGCGGAACTAACATCAGACATTAACGCTGGACAGAGTACAAGTGTGTCAGAACACACAGTGCACCGAACACTCATAACGATGGGCCTCTGCAGCCGACGACCCATGCTCCCATGCTTGTGCCAATGTTAACACCACGACATCAGCAACTATGACTGAAATTGGCAAGTGACCATCGTCACTGGACGTTGGCGCAAAGGCAGAGCGTTGCATGGTCTGATGAATCCCGATACCTTCTTCATCACGCCAATGGGAGGGTGCGATTCCGTCGTTTTCCAGGGGAACAGCTTCTTGACACCTGTATTGCGGGACGGAGACAGGCTGGCGGCGGCTCAGTTATGCTCTGGGGAACATTCACGTGGGCATCCGTGGGTCCAGTGGAGCTCGTAAAAGGCACCATGACGGCCAATAAGAATCGTACACTGGTTGTAGGCCACGTACACCTCTTCATGAAGACAATGTTTCCGAACGGCAGTGGCATTTTTCAACAAAATAATGCGCCATGTCACAATGCCAGGAGTGTGATGGAGTGGTTCGAGGAACACAGTGGCGAGTTGCAATTGTTGTGCTGCCCCCCCCCCCCCACTCGCCAGATCTGAACCCGATCGAACATATGTGGGATGCGATTGAACGTGGCGCCAGAACTCTTCACCCCCCTTACTGGAATTAGGTGACTTGTGTGTGCAGATGTGATGCCAACTCCCTCCAACGACCTACCAAGGCCTCATTGGTTCCATGCCAAGACGCGTCGTTGCAGTTATCCGTGCCGAAGGTGGACATAGCGGCTATTAGGAAGGTGTTCATGATGTTCTGGCTGATCAGTGTAGGAACATGACGCCAGGTGGGGCCCAGGTACAGCGGACGCAGTTCAGGTCCGTGAAGGAATCGAGGCAAATGTTTGGTATTATGTGTGATTCAGTTACCACGTGGCTTCACAGAGCAGTGCAACATCGCATGCACCCGTTCTCCTCACACAACATCTTAACTACACTAGATTCTAGTTTTCCACGGAGTTGACTATCACGAGGATGCGCGACAAAGCTGTGTGGTTATGGGCTCAGAGTTGCAAGCGAACAGACGTTTTCACGTCAAAACAGCTACCAGGTAAGTTCTCTCAGCTGCGATAATCCCAGCGCAGCAAACTTTCTCTAGCTAAGCTCCGTATCATGGGCTCACAGGATTCTATTCTGTTCCGAGGTTTTCCTCTCGAAGTCCAGTATCACTACGCTTTACTTTTTTGCATGCTAAATAAATGGTACTTTGGTAGAGTACTTGAAAAAAATATTCCATTGACTTCATTAAGGGCATTACTTGAAATGTTTATGTAATGAAACACAGTCTCTTAGTTTTAAGGAATTTAATAATTAATGTTTCTTTTTCCCTTTTTATGTTATTTCTATGGGAAGTGTTTATTGGCAGCGGTATTTTCGATTCACTATTTGGTTTTGATTAATATTAAGCTGATTATATGTGTATGTTGTTAAAAAAAGCTTTATATCGTGTTACTATTATTTCTTACATATTGTTTCAAAGAAATCCACTCGTTGTCATTACCAGATGAACAATCGTATATGAAAATCTCTGGACGATAAACAGTGAGTGCAAGAAGAAGATCTTGGAAAAGAGAAAAAAAGTAGTGCGTGAACACGGCTGGTATTATTTAAAAACTGCGTGATTGTACGTAAAAACTGTTAATTAAAGGAGATTAAAACAAATGGAGTTCTTTACTGTTTCATTTTTAATTGATGAAGAGTAAAGAAAGAAATTCACAAATATCTACAATACTAACAAGATTTTTTTTAAAACTGCTTTACGTCTCTCAATAGCGAGGTCTTTAGAGACGGGAAAGGATGGGGGGCAAAGAATGGGAAGAAATTCGGCCATGGCCTTTTGAAGGAAGCATCCCGGCATTTGTCCGGAGTGGTTTGGGAAACCATGGAAAACCCAAATCTGGATGCCCCGACGGGGATTCGAACCGCCGTCCTCCCGAATGCGAGGCCAGAACTCTAACCGTAACACCGCCACGCTCGGTTCTAACAAGAAGATAAGGTCCGTAATTAAGCAATTAATTTACCAAGAATGAGCCTGCTGGTGCGTGTCGTTCATTTGACAATAACGTTCGAATGGTCAATAAAGAATCTCGAGAGGCTCACTTCCACAGAGGCTAAACAAGCATCTATAACGTCCAGGAAACAACGATAATCAGTATACTGGCCGCGGGTAAGTTCAGTGGAAGAAACGGGTTGATCTACATCTACATATGTACTCTGCAATTCACAGATTTGTTGGTGACAGAGGATGCTTTGCACCAAATCTAATCTTTACTCCGTGCATTCCAATCACGAATGACACGAGGGAAGAAGAATTCATATAAGTATCATTGCGGCATCTTATTTCTCTAATCTTATCGCTCCTGTCATTGCAGTCGAAATAGGTTGGTGGACGAAATATTTCATCGCACTCGTAAATGAAAGTGGGTGTACGTATGTTTACCAGTAATTTCAAACGAAACCTACGTCGCCTGTCTATAGGAGTATCCCAGCCCAATCTATGACGTTTTCATAAGAACTGTAGCAAGCGGTCACGAATCGAGCGGCTCTTCCCTGTACTTTCTCTATACTGTCAGTAAGCCCCCTACGAAACGGGCACCGACCGTGGTGGGTGAGCGGTTAACGCTCTGGCCTCACATTTGTGAGGACGCCGGTTCGAATCCCTGTCCGCGTATCCAGATTTTGGTTTTCCAATGTTTCCCCAAATCATTCCAGGCGAATACCGGGATGCTTCCTTGGAAAGGCCATGGCTGAATTCCTTCCCGTTTCATGTCCCCGAGTCCTATCACGCCTCTAATGACCTCGACGTCGACTAGGCGTAAAGCCATGACCAAAATATAGATCTACGAAGCGGATCCCAAACGTCGCAACAGTAGTCCAAATGTGGACGCACGAGAGTTTTGTACGCCATCTCCTCTGTTTCTGTATGACAATTTTTCAATATTTGACCTATGAATAACAGCCTAGAATTAGTTCTACCTGCGACAGGATTCTTGAGCAAGTTCCATTTGATGTTGTTTTGTGCTGTTACGCCCAAATACTTCACGGAATAGGCCATATCAAAAACTGAACTTTGTATTTCTGAATAATCGGATTCTTTTCGTTAATTATGCGCTTTGCCTTGCACTTTTTACAATTTAGTGCAAGTTACCATTTGTTGCACCACGCCGAAATAACATTCAGATCGCGCTGTATGTCTAAACAATCGGTCAAATTCCTTTCCTCCCTATGGATGACAGCATCATCAGGAAACCATCCCAAACTGCTCTTCACGTTGTCTTGATCAAACAGAAACAACAATTAATAACTGGATTTTCCGGGAATTCCGCGTTATTTACTTGCATTTGTAAGCTTTCCGCTGATACCGCCTAGCTTCGAGCGTTGTTGCTTTTCTTCAGATTTCTGCTGCCTCATTCACAGGTCGACGCCACCACTGGTCTTCTCATGCCCTGTGTCGAGGGCGGATTCGTCGCTGTTGTTTTGTTTATAGTGCTGGATGTGTTCCGTAAGTCTCTCCGCCACAGTGCGACCGCCTCACTGATGTAAACATCGCAACAACTGCAGGGATTTCGTAAACACCAGTAAGCTGGCGTTGGTGTAAACAGCCTTTCACCTAGTTAGTAATCGGCCAAGCTCGCAATGAGCCTTATAAACTGTTCACCCCCCCATCCGCCCCCGTTTTAACAATCTTACAATCCGGTCTGCGATATATTGTACGCAAGGCAGAAAGGTGAATTTCTGTCGATAATTAATGTCGTGGGATAAATTGAAGTCTTCCATGGTTTTGGTAATTGATGTCGGATTCAAGGTAGGCGTTGGCCCGGAATTTACTTGTGAGAGAATCTAATTCTCGTTGATAACTAAACAAATTCAGAATGTTGCAGCATATAAAATAAAGCTTAGAAATGCAAATGAATAATGCGACATTTCCGGAAAATCCAGACGGCCGCATGTGAAATACGTCCCTGCTAAAACGCATCTTTTGCAGACGGCTATAGAAGTCCAATTTCTTCCTGATGCTTCTGTAATCCGTATAGATTCACAATGTTTTGAAAACCAGTTTACAAATTGATAAAATAATCCATTAGGATACGTATCCCTTCCTTCGAACTTTCATTGAAACGTGTGATAAAATTAAACAGTATCCACTGATAGACAGATTTCGTAAGCGATGTTTGTATGTATGTAGTATTTTCGCTTGGGCCAACAAGGACCACGTTAAGTCGTTGTTTGGCTTGAATTTCTTCTGATGTGTGAGGACCTACAGATTAACGTGGAATCAAACCACGGATGCGTTATGGCGTACTTCACATTACACAGCAAGCTGTGCAAGTGGTGAAGGTCGGGTTAAGGGCCTATGAAAATCCCCGCAAAGACAGGGATTCGAAACGGTGACCTTTCGATCTCAAGTCAGATGCTTTAACCACTGACCCACCAGGCCACCTTTAATTTTTGGTTTAAATAAAATGAGAACAACACTTCTGCGCGGAAAACACTGATGTTAAGCAACGCATACGAAATACATGCGTATGCTCGCTGCGCAGCTGAGATTCGATTGTGACTCGTTGGGAAGCCATTATTTCTCCTACCAGTGACGTCAGAGCCCAGGACATGATGCACATGACAGTCACAATCGCCTGAAATACGACGGATATATCTGTCGCCTTAAAACGGTATAAAGTCTGTCATGAGACGGTGCTGGAACCATGATTAACTGGTCGGCTCCTTATACAAATCTCTGATGGTGACGAGGGAGAGAGAAGCCAGTTGTATTCATCCCTTCCTTTCATTTTGAGCGGTATGGTGGCTCAGTGGTTAAGGCGTCTGACTGAAGGTCCCAGGTTCGAATCCCTGTCTCGGCGGGGATTTTTATACGCACTTAACCCGGCCTTCACCTCTGGCACAGCTTGAAGAAGTACGCCAAAAAGCATCCGTGGTTCGGATTCCACGTTAAACTGTTGGTCCCCTGTACCCGGCAGGATTGCTGGGCTATGTTAAAGCGGCTACGACAGGGGCGGAATGCGGAGCCAAAAGAAACCCTTTCACAAAGTCATTACGACCACAAGAAATTATTATTATTATTACGTCGGTCCAGTCGTGAGCAGACCGTCGTACGGGTAACATCGCCTCCGATACGAGGAAGTAGTGTGCGCGATCGCGGGTTGACTCGACGGCAAGTGCCAACAACATAAACAGTTTTCAACTTCGTGTGGTGGACAAGAAAAGTGAATTGATAATCAAGAAACAACTAATATAAGTGTTAAGTGACATTGGCCGCCATGTATGGTGGCCAGTGTGGTGAAGGCGGCTACGAACAGGTACAGCCGACGCCGCACATACTTTTATATAATGGAGGTAACGTGAACATTGCAACAGAAGATAGCTTAGACAGTCAAGTGCCATCCCTACATCACAACACAAGTGAAGATGGAAGGGAAACGAGAAACATCATACAATCGTCATTCGAAACCGTCAATGTACCATCTTTTGCTGCTAATCTTACCATTGACCAAACGAGACAACAGGAACTACGACTTGTAGGAGAGGAAGAATCGACCCCACCTGCAGCCCAGAAACGCCCCAGCACACCAACAATCGAAGACATCAGCAACAACTGCAACTACAAAGTACCAAGAACAGCAGAACAGCCGAAACCTACAGACATCAGTATGGAGACGTCACCAGCTAGCAACACACAGCAAAACCAGACTACAACCACAACAGTCAGCCATGATCAACAGGTAAATAGCGCAACGCCAGTGATATATGAAAACTATGACCTAGGGCCCTATTATGTGATTGTAGAAAGTGTCGATAAAAACATCAGTAGACTGCATCCAATGGCTATAGGTCGCCTCATTAACTCCCTCTGCCGTGATACAAATAATCAAATATTACAGATAACTACAGCAGGCCGTAACCGTGTCAAAATTGAGGTGAAATCGGTAATAGCAGCCAATTCTATGATTCAAAGCTCAGTCTGGAAGCAGAACGGTTTGCAGGCGTATATCCCATACTCGTGCACCACACAACAAGGCATCATTAGAAACGTAATGACAGAATTATCAGAAGATGAAATTAAAGCGGTAGCGCAATGTGAATACAGGGTGATAAACGTTAAACGATTTGCTAAGAAAATGGTAGCAAACGGTCAACCTACAACAATCCCACTTCCAGTTTGCCTGATCACTTTCAAATCGCAAAGACGGCCCAACTATGTTTACATACACGGTGTCCGCTGTCCAGTCGAACCATACATAAAACCTGTTATGCAATGCTTTAACTGCCTGCGCTATGGTCACCTGAGCAAGCAATGCCGAAGTAAAAAAAGATGTGTATTCTGTGCTGGTGCACACGACGACAAAGATTGTTGTAACCAAAACAACCCCATTTGTATCTATTGTAATAGTGGCCACCCATCTAATGAAAAAAGATGTCCTGAATATGAAAAACAAAGAAGAATCAAACAGTTAATGGCGTACGAGAACCTAGACTATAAACAAGCCCTTAGAAAGATCAACGCCGGTACGTATGCCGGTGTACTAGCAAGACCGGCCGCAACCACCCAAACCACGGTCGTAAATTCGGAATGTTACGAGCAAAGAACCCCCATACAGGATAACTTAAATATTGCCACAGTGCCTGTAGGGACATCGCAACAACAACATCAACAACTCCACCAAGAACTACCTACCCAGACGTCACAGTTGGCCACCAGCCCACCTGGCATGTTAACAAACATGCAAATAAATCCAATGCCTACTAACCAGGCAGAATCCCCCTTAACGGAAAGACATAATAGGCACTACAGAGCAGGAAGCAACTCTAGGGATCTATCTTACAAAAATTATTGGATCCCTAACAACAGGAATATACAACCAATTGCGTACAACCCATACCCACCCCAACCTCACAGCACTGTACAAAGCGCAAGCACAGCTGATATCTTCACATACAAAATGATCGAAATCATAATGAATATCTTAAACCAGTATGTCGGTAACCAACAGATCGATCCACTGCAATTCGCTCCAAGTATCAAACAGCTTATACAACAAACACTCACCAATGGGTTCAACTGAGAACACAATAACGCATTCGATACCCGTTACTGGAGGCTTAGATTCCATGTACCAAAATAACATACCACATAATAATCCCCAAACGAATGAAAAAATTGCAATCAAAGAACTCGGAATCTTACAATGGAATGCGCGCTCAATCAAAGCCAATAAATTAAGTCTGATGCAATATATGCTGGCCCATAAAATCTCAGTAAGTGCGATCTCAGAAACTTGGTTGAAACCAGGAGAATCTTTCCTTTTCCAAAACTATAATATCGTACGAGCAGACAGAGCGGACGGTTATGGCGGCACTGCCCTATTGATACAGAAATCAATCCCATTCCAGCCCGTAAACATTACGCCTACTAATCTGTCTTTCGAAGTTTGTGCAGCACGGATCCTCTTATAAAGACGAATATATGACGGTAGTATCTGTATACAGGTCACCAAACAAACCAGCATTAAAACGATCTGAGTTGGAAATACTAAAAAGTCATCTAGAAGAACCAATTCTGCTCCTTGGTGACTTAAATGCCCACCATTCCTTATGGGGAAGTACATATGACGATCGTAACGGGCGACTAATTGTGGAAGTAATGGAGGAACTAGTTGTACTAAACGATGGCTCTGCAACTCGAATCAATAGACCATCACAACAACAATCATCTGTTGATATATCATTAGCATCGGCGACTATTGCCCCACACCTAACATGGGAAATCATAGAAGATACTCTGGGCTCGGATCATTTCCCGATTCTGCTGAAGCGCCCCTGCACTAAGCTGATAGGGCAAACTATCTTTTCGCACTACAAATGGAATATCAAGCGGGCCAACTGGGAAAAATACCAACAGGAAGCAGAAGCTGCATTTTCTCATTACAAACCTACAGACGACATACAAAATGATTATAAAGCCTTCATAGATTGCATTGAAAAATCCGCAGGCTCCAGCATTCCAAAACAAAAACAAAACTATGTAATCAACACAACACCAGTTGAATGGTGGGACCAGGAATGTGACGATGCAATAAAAGAAAGAAAGAAAGCTGTCAAAAATTACAGGCAACACCTCACAATGAGCAATTATATTGAATGCAAAAGGGCATGTGCGAAAACAAAAAAACTCCTGAGAAAGAAGAAGAAGAAAAACTGGGAAGACTACTGCTCAAAACTGAGTCTCAACACGCCGACCAAAGAAGTGTGGATGAAAATACGAAGGCTGAAAAATATAAAGGAAGCGAGGGTGCCAGAGCGGACACCACCACTGAATATTCTGACTGAGATATTAGAAAACATAACACCACCTTATGTGGACCCTCAACCCCTTAACGTACAGGAAAATACACAGCACATCCTATGTCAACCTTTCAGGAGTGAAGAGCTCAGCAGAGCACTCTCCTTTGGCAAATCATCAGCACCTGGGCCGGATAACATACACTACCCCATGCTCCGCCTACTCCCTGCCAACGGGAAAGCATACCTGCTCGACCTCATTAATCGTATTTGGGCTGAGAAAAGCGAGATACCACCTTTGAAGACGGCCAGAATAATTATTATAAAAAAGCCAGGAAAGGAAACTGAATGTGCCTCAGCATATAGACCCATATCCCTCTTATCTTGTGTGTTCAAAATTCTCGAAAGAATGGTAAAGTATAGACTCGAATGGTGGTTCGAACATAATACATTGCTGCCGCATACTCAATACTGGCTTTCGGAGAGGGAAAGGCACGAATGACATATTAGCACACCTTGTTACAGATATTCAATCGTGCCTTACAGACAATAAATACATGGTTGCCATTTTCACTGACCTAACATCTGCCTATGATAAAGTTCTGCCATCGACCTTGGGAAAAAAACTAAAAGAGAATGGCGTGCCGGGCCCCTTTACAGCGAGGCTGCTAGCTATGATTACAAATAGATGGTTAGTAGCCAAGTGGAAAACAATTACTCTAGGTCCAAGAAAGTGTAGCCAAGGGGTACCTCAAGGATCAGTTTTGTCTCCGTTACTCTTTAATATATACACAACTGACCTACACAAAATAATGCCACCTTCCGTCATAATACTTCAATATGCGGACGACATCTGCCTGTATACAATAGGCACAAGCATCGAAAGATGCCAAGCCATATTAAACGAAGCGATGTGTAAACTAGTACAATGGCTGTCAGACAATGGACAGGAGATCTCAATAGATAAAAGCTCAGTCTGCATATTTACACGACACAGGATTCCTCCAATGATCCGCATGACTCTTGGACCATACCAGCTCCCAGTTAAGAATAGCTTGAAATATCTAGGCCTGATAATAGATAATAAACTCAAATGGTGTGAACACATCAAACAAATAGAAAAAAAAGTCTGCTCAAGGAACAACCTTATAAGAGCAGTAACAGGACTAAAGTGGGGAGCAAGTCCACAAATAGCACTAACTCTATATAGAGCCCTAGTCCGTCCACATTTTGACTATGGGTGTATTTGTTATGGTGCGGCCTCCCAACGGCCTTTAGCGAAGCTTGATGTACTACAATACATGGTACTACGCACCTGCCTAGGGGCAATGAAATCTACGCCCACAAATGCACTATGCGCAGAAGCAGGGGAACCTCCTCTGCACCTACGTAGATCCTACCTAAGTTCAAAATTTTTACTGAAACAGAGTCAGTTGACGACCAGTAAATTATATAATTCCATACACAACTTATCCATAGACTGCCTAACAAAAGGATATTGGAAAAACAGACGACTGCCACCGCTAGCTTCAGCGTATCTGGAAACCAAATCACTATACGATAAAGCCATCAAGAGTGAACAACTATACTGCTATGAGGCTCCATTATGGCATACATGTAAAGAAATTACAGTTTTTGGTCAAACAACGCAACAGAGCCCCTACAAACAGACGTACCTAGAAAAATTGGACAAATGGCTTCCGGCTGGAATCATATATACAGATGGGTCTAAGAACAACAGTTATGCTGGTTGTGCATACATCAACCTTGATAGCATGGAACAGGGCACTTTCCAACTGCCTAAAGAATGCTCTATTATGACAGCGGAACTGATAGCAATATTAGAAGCACTTAGATATGCCGGGAGCTTACCGGATAGTAACATTATCATACTATCTGATTCACTCTCTGCCTTAACGTCATTAAAAAATCATCACATAAACCAAAGCAACAACCCGATCATATACGAAATTATTAAATCAATCATAGACCTGGAACAAAGTAATAAATTAGTAGTACTTTCCTGGGTGAGAGGCCATGATGGGTGCAGGGGCAATGAAATAGCGGACCAGCTGGCAAAACAAGCAACTGAGACCGGGGTAACTATACACCGTAAGATACCTACTTCGGACCTGATTGTGACAATAAAGGAAAAATTATACAAAGATTGGAACGTAGAATGGAGATATACATCTGCTACGAAAGGTAAACACTACGCAAGGATACATTCTGAAGTTACAAAACGGCCATGGTTTCAGAACATCCGGTGTCCTAGAAGCCTATATATCACAATTTTTAGGCTTAAATTCGGACACTGCCGCCTCAAGCAGCACTTATGTAGAATCGGTGTGGTAGAGGAACCGTACTGCCAGTGCGGACACGTTGAAGACGCTAATCACATATTCTTTGGTTGCCCATTTAACAAACAAGCCTCTGACAACCTCATCAAGCACTTGGTGCAAGCAGGACAGCAACTCCCGGCAAGTGTTGAAGACTTACTAAATACAAACAAATTTAAAATCTTCTTCTTCATGTACTCATTTTTACGGCAAATCAAACGAGAACTGTAACAATAATCAACTGTATAATCAAGTGTAACATATCCTTACATTTCATGTATATATGAGTCTTTGTAAATAATTTTTTTTTTTTTTAATTTGCATTACTTTTTCTAAACTTAATATTTTAATGTATATAATGTAATATCAAATGGACTATTTTAATGTATGTAGGCCTATATGCCAGACAAAGGAACAATAATTAACTGTATAATCAGATGTAACATATCATAACATTTCATGTATATATGAACCTTGTAAATCGATTCTTTGCCAAACTCAATATTTCAATGTGTATAATGTAATATCAAATCGTCCATTTTAAGGTATGTATGTGCCAGACAAAGTTACTACCTTATGTACCCAGCGTATTACGTAAATGTATTAGTTCTGGCTTTTAATGTGTGTAAGGTACTATGAAATACGGATAACCTACAGAGACAATGTATATTAAAATTTACTGCTACGATGTGTAAATGTTACAGATGTAATAGACAAACATTGTAATAAACGCTTGTACACTTGGTAATGGCTAAATGGCCAGCATGGCTAAAGGCCAAATAAATTAAATAAAAAAAAAAATAAAAAATAAAATAAAAAATTACGTCGGTCAACAAGGACGAGACGTTTGGAGTCCAGCAGACAATTAGACCGGTTATACCACTGTCAGTAGAGTATAACGTTTACGTGTCACAAAACAAAATATTGAAAAGAATAGTTACTGGAATAAAACATCGTCAGTTCGCTAGATAATGATCTGCATTCACGCGCCCCCGTTTAAAACAGTCTTGGTAGGCATAACTGATGTACTGGAAATGCTGTTGTCTTTATTGTTCATAAAGATAGTATCTGATTTTTTATGACCGTTAAAGCTAAAGAATTATATTTCATTCTGAACCGTTGTCAAAAACCTTTTAAAAGATCGTTTAGGAAATATTGTTCAAAAATACTAATTTCTTCTGACAAAAATAAAGTGAAACATCAAATAAAAAACCGGCTCTGTATGTAGACTGATCACCCAAGATCGAGTTGTAGTACAGAAAATGGCTGACCCATTAGGTTGTTCAGTACAGACATTAAATCCATTACTGCGTTAGCTCAAGTGAAATGGAACCGAACTACATTATCTGATATGCAGAGTCACTTCCCGTAAATTAAAACTTCTGGATAAATGGATTATACTTCGCTCCTGCTTTAAGACTCTGTGAAAACGTTCTAACTGAAACAAGGCTGCCTCCTCATATGTGCAGATACGGAAGCGTGGGTGAAGCGTGTTAGGTGGGACAAGATGTTCAAAATTTTAAAGAAGTCAGGCCTAAAGTATCGAGATAGAAGAATACTCTATAAACTATATAAGAATCAAGTGGCTGTAATAAAAGTAGAGAATCACGAAAGACATGCATCAGTTAAAAAGGGTGTGAGACAAGGTTGTAGTCTATCCCCGTTAATATTCAACTTGTATGTAGAAGAAGCAATGAAGAAAGTCAAAGAAAAATTTCCATGTGGCATACGTTTTCAGGGAGAAAAAATCAGTATGCTACGATTTGCTGATGACATTGTCTTGTTAGCAGAGAGGGCTGAGGATATTGAGAAGTTATTTCATGGCATGAACAAAATACTGAAGGAAGACTTTGGACTGAATATAAATCAAAGTAAAACAAAAGTGATGAAATGTAACAGAAATGATACCAATACTAGCAGATTAAATATAAAAATAGGATCTGATGCAATAGGAGAAGTGAGTGAGTTCTGTTACTTGGGAAGCAAAATTACAACCGATGGCCGAAGCAGGAATGATGTTAAAAGCAGAATAGCACTAGCAAAAAGAGCCTTCATGAAAAAGAGAAACCTTTTAGTTTCAAATATTGATCTAGGAATTAGAAAGAACTTCTTAAAACTCTATGTGTGGAGCACAGCACTTTACGGTAGCGAAACATGGACTTTAGGAATACCGGAAAGAAAGAAACTTGAAGCATTTGAAATGTGGTGCTACAGAAGAATGCTGAAAATTAGGTGGACAGACAAAGTAAGAAATGAACGAGTTTTGGAAATGATGGGTGAGAAAAGAAGTTTATGGAAGAAGCTTACGGAAAGAAGAGACAGGCTGGTAGGTCATATTTTGAGACATGCTGGATTGGTTAATTTGTTAGTGGAGGGAACAGTTGAAGGTAAGAACTGTAGAGGTAGACAGAGATTAGAATATATGAAGCAGATAATTGAGGACGTGGGTTGTAATGGGTATGTAGAAATGAAGAGGTTAGCACAGGATAGGAAGGGATGGAGGATTGCATCAAACCAGTCTAAAGACTGATGACAGCAAAAAAAAAAAAAAAAAAAAAAAAAAAAAAACGGAAGCGTTAACTCAATACGGAGTGGTGCGGAAGCCACTGCACATAGATGATGCTCTGTTTCATTTCTCCAGAAGGAAATAAACTTGAGGGTGAATTGTCTAAACTGAATGGAAAGCTGTGTTCAAGAAGTAATGCACCCACACATCGGAGTGATTCGGATCACGCCTTCACTCGTGCTGTAGAAAATGCGACAGCGAATTAACTTTTTGGCCTGAAAGTGAATTAAGGAACTTAAATGGGCAAAATGCATTGGACAAGTAGTAGGCAAAGGGTTCAAAATCCTTCACCTGTTGGAAAGAGTGATGAGGGTATGTACCAGAGAAGTTGTAAAACTTTGGTCAGATGGTGTAGTATGGGATACACATTTTTGGCATCAAATACAGGAGTTGGAGGGGATGCAAAAAAGGGCTACTAGATTTGTCTTTGTAAATTTCTCAGAACACAATCATTAACTGATAAATTAGCTGGAATGGGATTGATTGGTAAACAGGGGGAGGGTGAAAAGAGTCATGGGAGTGTACAAGGCGTATATTGATGACGAGGCGTGGAAAGATATTGGTGCAAGAACGGGAAAAGATGACCATGACCACAAGCTGTCACTTGAAATTAGGTGTGAGAAAATCTTCTTTTATATTGTAATATCCCTTGGTGACGGGAAGTTTATGCGTGTGAATTCCACGTTTCTTTGGCATCGGCGAGAGCCAGGTGACTCATACCTGCGCTGAAAGACCGAACGATTTATGGCAGGCCGTAAAGTTAAAAGCTTTACGCATTCAATGAAATTCAGAGGACAGTATAGGGACTTTGCCGAAATAAGGATTTCCTGGTATAGTAGAAAGTTGAAACTAGAGAAACGATGCTTCGGAGAAAAAGTCAGGTTGCGGAACACCTCTGTTGGGAACCAGCGAATCAAACTGTGTTATGAACTTTTAGAAACCATAAGTTTTTTATGTTGCATGAGGAGCGCCAATGGAGAGAGTGGACGACCCGCCAACTCGCTGAAATTTCCCGCGCCTGCAAGTTTTCAACGGAGCGAACAAGCGGGAAAGAAGACATTCTGTTTCTGGCCAGCAAACAATCCACACCGGCGCACCACGGGAGATTGCCGGAGAGGTGACTGACTACCTGCGGGGAGCTAGCTCGCCAAGTGACCTTGCACCCAGCTGATCAACGGTAAAGAACGCCGACGATGTATAGACACTCTTGCGTCATTCAACCCTAGGCAACGCTCTGAGATGAGAATCATGCTCTAAATTGTTCAAAAGAAACTTTTAATATTCAGTTCTGTTCAATAAAGCAATCAATTTTATATTCAAAGAAAATAATAGGTGTTGTAAACCCTGCTTTCAATAACTTCCTTTAATGTACCAGTATATCATTTGATTAGATAAAGATTTGTGTTTTTTAATGGTATTTTAAAATTACAATTGCTTTGATTAAAAGTATTTCAGAATTGGAATGTCGCTTCTCTCGGATAGAGAACACTTCCATTCTTGGCGCCTACCCGGGATTAATTTTGCAAATTAACTTATTAATTAATGCATCTCATTATTTTATTCTAATTTTAACAACGTCATAAACTAGACGTTACAACATGTATAGGGCACGCTAATGCGAGAAATGTTCTTCAGTTGTCATGGTCCCCCAAATCACCAGATCTGAACCCATGGGGTTATGTGAAGGACAAGTTTATGTACCCCCAGTGCCAACAACACTGCAAGAATTACAGGAACGGATCACTGCTACTGTGACGGACATGATGTCGAACGTATAGACGGAACTGGATTACCGTTTGGACGTGTACGGGGTGGCTAAAGGCGCACACATTGAACAGTTATAGTATATACTAGAAACTTGGTTAGTTTATGTATCCTGTCATTTACCACTCGTCTTTTTATGTCGTATACTTTTCAATTCACAGTATTTTGAATCCCGATGAACCAATTTGTCTAACCCTGTATAACATGACCCTCAATGAGCATTCTTGTTTTTGTGCCTTCGTTTTATGCTTATTTTACTCTAAGGAAGGTAATCATTCAAACTTTGACGTGTTATGAAGGATTCCATTGTTCCATAGTTGATTATTAGGGTCTACGCCGCATTTCAGATGTTCCCTCATACATTTGATTCTGGTAAATACAGTTTTTGTGACGGGGAAAAATAATACTTCGGTTTTCGTGACAAACAGTAATTAACCTTAGAAATGTAAAGAACATGGAAAAAAAGAGCTTATAATATAAGATTAATATATACCCCGAGAACTGACGGGTTTTTTCATTTCCTTAGATTAGCTTTGTTGTCATTTATGATAATCCTGAATAAGCCTTCTTGGAAAGATCTGTTATGCCGGTATCTTTTCTCTTTGCTATTCCAGTACTTTCTTTCTTAGCTGAAAAATAAAGACGAAGAATGAATTAATTAATCGAGCGTTCTTTGTTTTGTTGCCCCCATGTTTTATCCGATATCACGCTGTAAGATTTCATATGACATTTGGGTTCTGACATCACACTAAGTCTTGCTGTATAATTTTGGTTTTATCTTCGTAGCAGACGGCCACATAAACGAAATATTTTGTAATTGTTAGTGGCAGCAATGCGATAACTCAGGTGAACTGTACGCGGAAATTCGCGCAAGTCATGTGATATAGGTTATGACTCGCTTTTTCGTGTATAACCAGTTGATGAGTTGGTCATAGAAACATAATTTACAAATATGTAAAGGTCTCTGACGACTGAACTAGTGATGTAATACCATTAGTTTACATAGGCTCACTGGAGTGAAATTAAATTCTGAACGTAGAAACATATATTAATTCAGGAATGAATCTTCCAATGTTTGCCAACTTAGCAACTAAAACGAATATTTATATTAATCGTCATGCATTGTAAACGGCCGGTTTTCATATTTGATTTCACAATGATTTGTTATTAATGTACACGCACAGACACACAAAAAACTTTTTAATCTGACACATCAGCTTTGCCTCATTTCTTACATCATGTCCTCCTTTCACTGCATTAATTTACTATTTTCATTGTTAAGTATTAACTTATTTTCATGGAATATGATTTTTATGATGGTGAGGCACGCAAGAAAATACTCCCACGATCTTACCTGAAGTAGCAGGCAATGTTGCCATCCCTCACGGAAATGTCACTTACCTGCAAGGAAAGTAAAAAAAAAAAATATTAGAATAGTTTATACACATCTAAGTGACGTTCAACAGTATTGTGGATGAGGGTTTTTTGTTTAAGTTATAACGAACTGGTAACTATTATTTGGTGGCTATACAAATATTTTAACTGGTACTATTTCTTGGTCGCGCAAGATTTAACTGAATGATTAGTTTCTAACGTACCGTAGCAATTGAAGTTTCACTTCACAAATAATATATAACTTTGAGACACAGTTATACCAGTCTTCAATTATTTCTTAATACATAATGTTGAGCACATCATCAAGTGCTCTTTAGCCTTGTTTTTCGGAGCTGCTACAAGTGAATAACATTCCACTATCAGTTCTTTTCGAGAATAATATCAAATACTTTATAAAATCATTTCACTTAAGGCGGTGTAAGTCCAGTTTCCTTCTCACTTACTTTCCCGCAGGTTTTGTTTCTGTCTCCAAGCGGGCTCGTCACTTTGACACAACAATTTTGTACGCAGCTAAGTAAACTACGTGACTCGGTCTAAAAAGGGGGGGGGAGGAAGGGTTGGCTGGAAAGCTACGCTGGGCTACGTGGGGGGAATGTTTCGAGCCAGACCAGGTAGCTTTCCGTTCATATTATTTGTCACAGTTAAAATGAGGTACAGAACACACAACATCATGTGAATATTTATTTCTGTCATTTAATTATCTCCGTATGTAATTTAAGATAGTCTGACAAGAGATAACAGTACAAAATATCTTGTGGAATCAATAGGGGTAAAAAGCTACGTGCTACGCGAGAGGCAAAAGACACGTCGGGCTACGTAGGGTGAGGGTTCACAAGAGACCACGTGGTTTATGAACTAGTCGTTACCAAACAGAAGCCAAACCTTCAATAACTGAATTCATGAAACACAAAGTGTTAACTATAGCTGAAACAGATTCCTTTAAAATTAACAGAAAATAATCAGAAGATTAACAGAAGATAATCATGGATTTTTGTGTCTGGCAGGAGTACCTCTACTACTCTGAACAACCAAAAGTCATGGGACACCGTGACAGTGTCTCAACAAGTCGTGGCTAATATACAGCTTTGCTTTCTCTACAGTTGCACCAACTGACTTTACGATCGTGTACCAGATATTTTCGATTAGATTCATTTCTGAACTCTAGGTGGCCAAATCATTCGCTGTTCCTCAAACTATTGTTATTACACATACTACCTAAAGCGATAAAAATCTTTTTAGAATGATTTACTCATAGAAGTTAAAAAATACATAGGAGTCCCAAAATTTAGGTGCAGGAACTGAAACAGTTTACATTCCTATAGTAAAATGATTCATCTCTAAGAAACATTACTTCAATTCCTTTAGTGTTCCATGGAATCCCTCACACTGTGTTGAATTTGGAAATAGCTGATTTTCCGTATATAAAAACGAAGTGAGAGTGTCCTTAAACTACATCCGGTGGCAACGAAGTAGAGAACGGCCTGTAATTTTGAGATTGCCGGAATTGCGCTTCTTAGAAAGGTTTCTTCACGTTGAATTTGCGACTGCATTTTCATTAACACGAAATTTACAGAACGTTTGGACATTCTCAAATTACACCTAGGGATCTTCTAACGCTAATTCCTTCAGAAGACAATTTGGTGCTCCTAGTTCATCCCTTCTATTAATCCATTTTTGTACCTATCGCTTTCTTTTCTTTATCGCATAAACTTCTTCATCCACCTCTTCTAAAATAGCGATTAACCAAAGCTTTATCAGATCATTCACTTTGTTGCGTTGCAGCCTGTTCAGCTTGCAAAATACCACGAAACTTGTGTACTGTATTCCATTGTACTGCGATCGATTTTTTAACAGTAGCGAGTATTTTCGCAACTAAAATACTAGTCACTTGACTAAATTACTAGCGCAGTGCGAACCAGCCTTTACCAACTGGAATCGCGACTCGTCTGACAGCCAATGGAGAGGCACTGCAGTCGAAGACGTTTTGTTCGCAAAGTCTCTTGCTACCGTATCCCATCAACGCCGAATTTGGCAGCAAAACCGAAACATTCTATTTATTATATTTAAAAACAAAATCTGAGCCTAATCGATAAAGAGATTTAATCCTTTTTTCTAGCTCTATGTGGTAAATCAGGTTGACGAAAACGAAAAAAATTAATGGGAAGCATTGTACTGGGGTGGAATGCTTAAGAGTTATGTGAGCAGTACTGACAATGTAAACAGAGACTGCAGATGGAAAAAGAAATTAGCTACTGAGGCAGGAGACGCAACTTCACAAACCTCCCTCTTCAAGATTCCTCATCTAATGCTGCACTGGTAGTTCGTGATATAAATTCAGAGTCAGCAAATCTACTGTCTTCAACAAATTTCTGTAATTTAAACAAAATCATGCTTTTATTTCTATTGCTGGTGAATTTTCAGAGAAAATTAGTGTAGTAAGTTACTCGTCGAACAGATAAAGAAATACGAGAAGAGTGTAGGCAGCTGAGGTGTCAAAAACAAGAAGAACAGAAACAAAATAACGGCAGATAGGCTTACACAGTGCGGACATGTACTGTACGAAGAGTGGACACATGACAGAATCAAGTACGAAGAGAAGTAAGACAGAACTGTCAATAGACTTCATTCTTCGACCAGTCCAGAAGATGGAGCGACGAAAAGTATTACTAGAGAATACTCTTCTAGGTGTGTGATTTAATTTACCCAACCCCACTGAAGAGACAAAGAAACTGGTACAGGCATGCGTATGCAAACACAAAGATATGTAAAAACTCAGAGTAGGGAGCTGCGGTCGGCAAAGCCTATATAAGACAACAGGCGTCTGGCGCAGGCGTTAGATTGGTTGTTGCAGCTACAATGGCAGATTATCACGATTTAAGTGAGTTTGAACGTGATGTTATAGTCGGCGCATGAGAGATGGGACACACCATCTCAGAAATAGCCATGAGGTGGAGATTTTGCCTTACGACCATTTCACGAGTGCACCATGAATATCGCGAATCCGGTAAAACATCAAATCTCCGACATAGCTGCAGCTGGAAAAATATCCTGCAAGAACGGGACCAACGACGACTCAAGAGAATCATTCAGCGTGACAGAAGTGCAACCCTTCTGCAAATTGCTGCGGATTTCAATGCTGGGCCATCAACAAGCGACATTCAACGAAATATCATCGATATGGGCTTTCTGAGCCGAAGACCCACTCGTGTACCCTTGCTGAATGCACGACACAAAGCTTTACGCCTTGCCTGTACCCGTCAACACCGACATTGGATCCTCATGAATTCATGGACCCTACATGTCAGCAGGGGAATTTTCAAGCTGATGGAGGCTCTGTAATGGTGTGGGGCGTGTGCAGTTGGATTGACATGGGACCCCTGATACGTCTAGATACGTCTCTGACAGGTGACACGTACCTACTCATCCTGGCTGATCACCAGGATCCATTCATGTCCATTGTGCATCCCGACGGACTTGGGCAAATCCAGCAGGACAATGCGACACACGCCACAAGTCTAGAATTGGTACAGAGTGGCTCCATGAACACTATTCTGAGTTTAAACACCTCCGCTGGCCACCAAACTCACCAGACATGAACATTATTAAGGATATCTGGGATGCCTTGCAACGTGCCATTCAGAAGAGATCTCCATCCCCTCGTACTCTAACGGATTTATGGTCAGCCCTGCAGGATGCATGGTGTCAATTCCCTCCAGAACTACTTCACACATTAGTCGAGTCCATGCCACGTCGTGTTGCGGCACTTACTATAACTATTACTATTACTCTGCGATTCACTAAAAGTGTGTGGCAGAGGGTGCATTGCACCTATCCGAAAGGGTAATAGTTTGGATATGGCAGGAGGCGCCCATGGGCTATTGTGAGGAACCATCTCAGCATTCGCGTGGAGTGATCTGGGAAAACCATGGAAAACCCAGATCAGGATGGCCGGAGAGCTTTATCGAAAGCTACTCCTGTCGGATTTTAAGTTTACTCGCCCGGTAAATCCTTTCTATTCCATTCCCTAATCGCTCGTGGAAAAAATGAATACAGAAAAGAATCGGTTCTTGTCCTTATTTCTGTTATCTTATTTTCACGGTCATTCCGAGATACGAATGTTGCTGATAGCAATATTTCTTTGCTGTCATTCCGAAATATGTCAGTCGTGAATTTTCAATTAGCTTCCGTCGAGAGACGCCTTCGGTGTTCCAGGTCTTTCCAACCTAACTCCTACAACATCGCACTTACGCTTTCCCTCCAAGTATATATACCTGTCATGAATAGGGCGGCCCTTCTCTGGACTCTCTCTAATGCCTTCATTAAACCCTTTTGATGGGGACCCCATACAGAACAACAATATTCCAAGTGAGGACGCACTAGTGACTTATATGCAATCGATTTAACTTCTGGAATGCATTGTTTTAAATTACAACCTAAAAATCGGAGCATACGATTCGCTTTCCCAATTACATTCTTGATATGTTTATTCCATGACAAATTATTACGAATTGTTACTCCTAGGTATTTAGCGGAATCTACCGTTGTAAGGACAGTACCATTAATTGTATATTCAGAGCTAAATGGTGTCACCTTTTTACTTATACGCATACTTGGCACTTTTTAGTGTTTAACTCCAACTGCCAATCATTACACCACGCAATTATTTTCGTAATATCGTCTTGTAACAAAGCGCTGTCTTCCTTGGTTTTGATTTCACGATAAATAATAGCATCATCCGCAAATAATCTTTTCATCCCCCTTATTATGTCACACAGATCATTAATGTATATGAGAAACAACAGAGGCCCTATCACGCTTCCCTGGGGAACCCCGGACTTCACCACGGTAAATGATGAACTCTCACCATCGAGAACTACACACTGTGTTCTGCCCTTCAGAAAGTCCTCAACCCAGTCGCATATTTGTCTAGATATGCCGTAGCCACGAAGTTTCCTAAGTAACCTAGTGTGAGGCACAGTGTGGAAAGCTTTTTTAAAATCTAATAGAACTATATCAACCTGGGATTGCCCATCTATTATACGGCACAAGTCGTGAATTAAAAGTGCAAGTTGTGTTTCGTAGCATCGGCCTTTTCTGAATCCATGTTGATTTGGGTTTAAAAGCTCATCATCATCCTAAAACCGCATGACATTTGAATAGATGATGTGTTCTAAAATCCTACAAAATATTGATGTTAACGAGATCGGTCTATAATTTTGAGGATCATTAACATTCCCATTTTTAAACACTGGACTTACGAAGGCGGTCTTCCATTCGGCTGGTATTTTTCCTTGATCCAAGGAGGCGGTATATAATTTCATCAAATACGGTCAATTTCCTTTGCGTACCTGGAGTAGAATCTTGTAGGAATACCGTCTGGTCCGAGAGTCTTATTGGTTTTTACATTCATAAGCAGTTTAGTTATACCCTCGACATTGTTGGTACGGTTGGAAAATGTCGGAATCTCCTCTGAGTTTTCTGTCGTGAAAGCTTTTTTTTTAAATATATTATTCTAGATTTCTGCTTTATCTACGCTAGTTTCGGATAATTCCCCATTTTCCTTAATCAGTGAAGGCATAACCTTACGAGATTCTCTTAGTAATTTGGCATACGACCAGAACTTTTTTGGATCAGTAATCAGATCTTCGGACAAATTCCTGGCTTGGAATTCTTTAAACGCATCACGCATTGCCTTACGCACTTCCGCTCGTAACTGGACTAATTTAGCACGATTAGACGAGTCCCCCGATTTCTTTACCATGGCATGTAAACGCCTTTGCTTCCTGAGAAATCGATTCACTTCCCTATTGAACCACGGAAGGTTCTTACTTACCTTAATAAGCTTCTTAGGAACAAATTGATTTAAACCGTTCCATATTATTTCTTTTAAATTTAACCAAAGTTCCTCAACATTTGTATTTAGCGGGTACATTTCAAAATTATTCGTCAAGTGATCAACCATACCCACATCGTTTGCCTTGTCGAAGCAATATACGAGTTTGTCTTTGTCATGCTTCAAATTCATACTAGATTTCAAAGTTACCACAACCTTGTGATCAGTTATACCGTCTTCTACACAAACTGTGTCTACAATATCAGGATTTCTTATAAGAAAAAGGTCCAAAATGGACGAGGAACCTTTATCGCACCGCGTTGGCTCTTGAACCATCTGTTCAAGAGATCTTTCTGCAAATACTTCTAGGAATGATTCGGTTATTAACCTATCTCTTCCACCCAACCTGAAAGTGCATGTGTCCCAATTAACCGACGGTAGGTTAAAATCACCACCCACGATCAATATATGTCCATGAAATTTCTTATAAACTTTATTCAGTGACTCTCTGAAGTATTCCGCGTTAGCCAAATCCGAGTCCGTAAGTCGATAAAATGACCCGGTTATGAACTTTAAATTTTTACTAATTTTTACCTTGACCCATAACAACTCGCAAAAATTTTCCGTTTCGGTTACGACAGAACAATTAACGGTTTTGTTAACGGCCACGAACACACCCCCGCCCATTGAGACAACTGTATTTCCGAAAAAACATTGAAATGAGGGCCAAATACTTCCCTAGATTCTACCTCTGTCGTCAACCAGCTCTCAGTTCCTAGTATTATATCGACACCACTAGTCGCCACTGCGGCATGGAAATCGGCTACTTTCCCTCTAATACTCCGACAATTTAGGACCATTATCCTTAGCTGCTTTGTATTATTTATGGAGTATAAATTCGTATTTTTCATATTCGCATTCTGCCGGGAAATGGGTGAAGTATTTGGGGCTGCGACATTCAATTTATTCGCACCATCACTACCAGAATCAAGATCTAAGTTATCGGCACCTCTTCTTCGATGAACTGAAGGATCCTCGGGCCTCACGGTGTTCCTAAAAAATAATTTACATCAAGACGGTTCCATATTTTAGCAGCCACCATGGTCGCCATTCTCGGTGTGTAGTGGACGCCCGACTTGTCAAATGCGTCCCACCTGGCAGCTATCATCAGTCGAAGGTCATCGAAGCCCCAGTTGTTTCTGCGACACAGCTCCTGAAAACTGCAATTCAAAATAAAAATTTTCCGTTATACGGCCTCCCCACAATCGATGCGCGGCTCGACACTACAAATGGTGAACTGCAACGATACCGAATTATCCTGCGCGGCTTCATACGCCTTCTTGCCCAATTTTTCCATAGATTTCACTATATCTGCAACAGAAACACGACACGAGTCATTAGTACCGACGTACGCAGCTACTCTTAACTGACGGCAATTCGATTCTCTGATTGCTTTCGGAATGGCCTCCATGACACGTGGTACGGTTGCTCCTGGAAGACAAACAGAATGCACGTTAGAATTAGGGTCTGCACCGTTCTTCGTGGCTAGTTCTCGAAGCGGTTTCTCCAAACTTCTGACGTAGGAGCTGCCAATGACCAGTAAACCTTTTCCTGACATCGCTCGGGGTCTGCGAACAAATCTTCTCTGCTGCTCTTCTGGGCCATCCACACTTGAATCTTCGGCCTCCTGCAACACGGAAAACGGATTCCTTAATGGCCTCTGTGTGCTCGCGGGGGCCCTACACGATGTTAGGCAGGTGTACCAGTTTCTTTGGCTCTTACCCTCCTTATCATAATTCGCAAATGATTTAGTCAGATTTAACGTAAATCCTCAACTCTGTGACCTTATTAATGGAAAATGTTTACGGATCACTACTTCACTGATTTTTAGTCTTAACCAAGAAAAATACTAAAATTTCTATTGTACGGGAACATTATGACATAAGGAAAGTTGTCTGCTACCTAATAGAGCAGCACTGTACATTTCGTGAGTTTTACAACTATGCTAACGAAAATATAACAAAAGGCATTTGACATTGTTCCACAAGGTGTGTCAGCTGTACTAGGGGACACAGGATGTCGTGCGCCGAGTTATATTGATCCATTTGTGAGACACGCACAAGGCTGGTAGTAACTTCGAAAGGTCGACACACGCGCAGTAATATAACGCAAATATTCAAGTAAGATTTTTATTCTGTATTGTAAGTATATTCAACTGTCCGTGAGCTCGGTTGTTTTATCATCTTGTAAAATATTATCATTGATTTACTAACCTGGGGGTATATAACTTGTCTACTAACCTCCTTCCTATCTATTTCTTACCATGGCTTAGGCCGGTCGTCCACTGGAAACAAATTTCGTCCGAACCGCATTCGTCCGAGTAACGCCCGATTTGACGGCCGGCCAGTTCGTCCGATTAACCTCCTCCACTGCGGCCGAACAACGTCCGACACACATTGCCGATCCGTCATAGTTGCTTCAACACCAAGCGGTAGGAGTGTTTTTGCAAAATGATAGTGACTTACATTTCGTAAAAATAGACTTTGCCTTGCCCTCGCGAAATATTACAAGAGTGAGGGCCGTATTTAGGATGTGTAGACCCTTGGACTGAACCTGTGATGCGCGCCATGCCCCGCAAATATTTTGAATTTCAACCTCGCATTTTACAGTTATTTTCTAACAAAAATTCTAAAATAAACATTTAAAATTAATTATTTAACTGTAGAATAATTTACTATATCGTATCTAGAAGAATATAGAATTGTTGAGGTAAAATGATGACAATTGAAAATCATTAAGATATTCAGTACAATTTATTAACATCGCTCTGAACAATTATAGAAGAAAAAGAATGCGAAGTTGAGAGTTATGTCCATGTTGCCAATTTCACAAAACTCGATATTTCAGTTTAAAAAATAAATGAACATATTAGAAAAAACGATACAAAAAGAAGAATTATAAGAAACAAACAAATTTTCATTTTGTGGCGCGGGCTCATAGGCTGCCTAAGCCTAAATGCGGTCCCGACAAGGGTGATTATCTGATAATCGTTCCAGAATATTACAGTACGAAATTCAAATAATTGTCTATACTGTAAAATTTTTTAATAAAATAAGTATTATAACTGCGTAGACGCACTTGTAATAATTGTCCTTTCCTTTATTAAATTTTTGTAGTGACTGTGTACCACCACAGTGTATGTTAGATTTTGAAAAAATAAAAATCTAGATCAAATAAAAGATAAAACATGAAGACATGTTTACTAGGAGCGCAACATGCGTATGCCATTCGGTCGAATACGTCCGACTAATCCCATTTCAATGGCATTGGTCCGTCACTGGGCCGTATTCGGTTGTAATCGGCCCAGCAGGCCGTGTCCAATGGACGCGTGACAATGCCTTTTCCTGTCCTGGAACTAGTCGGTCATATTCGGCCATATTCGGCCGAAAAGTAGATGAAACGAATTCAGTGCCAGTGGTCGACCGGTATTATGCCGGATGTTATTGTTTATGGCCGTCATGATGGAGGTGTATGCAGGGTATCATTACCTCACGATGCGACGCTCCCTGTATCCTAGCATCTATGCCTTTGGTTGATGCTTTTAAACTAAATACTTTTTGTCACTTCCTTTGGATGTTGACAATATTGCCTGCAGGGAACTTCAAGCATCAGAGCAAATCACGGTTTCCTTCCACTGTTATTTGTATATACGGGATCCTTTTCAGGATTGCAAATAGCTATGACGACAATATCAAGAACTGAGCTGGTAATCTGTCACCGACCTGGTCCACAGATGCCGCCGCGAATGCCTCTCCCTTAAACCTTGAGCAATCCGTGAATATCTGGTGCCATCCTGTCCATCTTTTACTAAGAAGGGATACCTTTGACCTCAAACTCTCGGAACCGCACATTTTTTTTTTTTTTTTTTTTTTTTACAGTTTAACGTCCCTTTTTAACAACGTGGTCTTTAGAGACGGGAAAGGATGGGGGCAAGGAATGGGAAGGAATTCGGCCATGGCCTTTTGAAGGAAGCATCCCGGCATTCACCTGGAGTGATTTGGGGAAACCATGGAAAACCCAAATCTGGATGCCCGGACGGGGATTCGAACCGCCGTCCTCCCGAATGCGAGGCCAGAACGCTATCCGTTACACCACCACGCTCGGTGGAACCGCACAAAAACATGCTTAGAATAACAAGCGATCATAAACAAAACAGTGGTGTGTGTCATTTCCATGCAAAAGTTGCATTCTACCTCAAGTAAAATACTGATTTTATAGGGCTACAATGTGTCAAACCACAAGTGAAGATACATGATCGTTATTTCATCATGAAACTTAATTCTGTGATTTACGATCAATTTGCTGCACCTACGCATTAGCCTATGTTGTAACATGCTTAGCGAAAGCCAGGTTATGACATTGACATACCAACATCATCATTTGAAAATGTAATTAGCGTGGCTTTTGATATTGGACTGCGTGATTTGGAATGTGATAACGTGACATTAGTGAGGTGTGCATATTGTTCTCTTCCATTTTGTTTTAACCACTTCATCGAAATCCCGCATTTGTACTAATATATGCACTATCAGGTGTGTGGTACTGTTGTATTTACGTGTTTTGCGCTATATTAATTACTTTAAGTAGAGAGTTTTTTGCACTGTTGATTGAAAATGTAATGATACACTGACGTCATTGAATTACGTATAATGTCCTTCATATGGTATTGATATCTTATTACTTTGTCTCTCTCTATTAAAATGTTATTTGAGTTATAATGCAACGTTTTACATGGAAATGACACACAGCATTGTTTAGTTTATGGTCACTTGGTTTTCTAAGCATGTTTTCGTGCGGTTGCGAGCGTTCGACGCCATAGGTGTCCCTTGTAAGAACTTCCAGTGAGTTTTGCTTTAGTGCCGCCAAACTGTGTTTCTCTCTCTCTCACACCAGGTGATGTGTATCGTGAGAGTAGCGTGTAGGCGTGAAGAGAATTCTATTCATTGTCCCGGTTCCTCCTCGGAAAATATGCCGTTTCTTTCTTTGTGTGAATGTTACACTAATTCGTTATTAGCCTGTATACTATCAGGCTTGGCTCCTTGTATGAGTCAGATCTCGCATTTGGGAGGAAGCGTGTTTGGATCTCCGTCCGGCCATCCGGATTTGGGTTTTCCATGGTTTCTCCAAATCACTCCAGGCGGATGTCGGGATGGTTCCTTCAGAAGACCATGGCTGAATTCCTTCCCGTTCCTTGACCCTGTCCTTTCCCGCCTCTAATGACCGCGACGAGACGTAAAGCAAAAAGCGAAAAAAAAAGTTGTTTTCGCAAGAATATCGCGAGCTGCTCTTTTCTCAGAAGTGAGTGCTATTTTTCGCGCTCACTTTTAATCAAATATTGATACATATTTTCCTTCTACTGAGGTGTAAAGGTTTTTAACCTCTAATCCCCGCTTCAGGGGTGTTTTTTTTTTTTTTAAATCACCCGCAGAGCTGATGATCAGATGGCAAGGACTAGCAGGCGTTTTCAGGCAGAAAAACTCCATACTTCTCAGTAGGCTTTAATAAGGATCAGAACCCTAGCGCAGTGATACATAATTGCGATATTATACGTCTATGCAGTGGAAGTTTAGAGTCCAGCCACATGCTAAGGAACTTCACCTGTTTTACTACTTCCATGTTCGATCCATTTACAGTTGTTTTAGTGTCACTGTCATTACATCATCTGTTTATTAAAACACATATTTTGCTTTTTTGTATCTCTGTGCTTCAGTTTGTCCTTTACCTGGGATTCGTAGGTAAATCGTGTTTTTTTTTTTTTTTTTTTTTTTTCCTTACTGACGTAGGAGACATACATCACAAAGTCGTCCGCATATTGGATAAAAGTTTCCGTCGCAGACAGGTTGTTGCGCAGATTGGGTCTCCCTGTGGTATCCCTTGGTAATCGTGCAGTTCACTGTGTGCGCAGCGCCATGATAGCCAAAGATTCTCCATAGATTCCCGGAGGACATTTATCCGGAGGTTATTTTACGCGTCTTTGATGTCGATAAATGGAGCGAGGTGATAGTTTATTCCTGGCGTAACTCAGCTGAATATCGATAATTACCACGCTTACAGTAGCCACAGAACTTTATAACCGTCAGGAATCATATGATGCTCTGTGTGCCTTCCCATCCTGTTTAGGATACAGGTCGATAAGTTGCTGCTTCGCGCATGTTGCTATGGCTTAACACTGCCGCCACTGTTCAGAGAACTAGGAGTTTTGGTTTGGGAAAGGTTATCATCTCAACCAGTGGGGCCGTATGGCCTCGAAGCTCAGACATAAGAAAAAACGTGTCTTCAGAGCTATTTGTCTAATGCTGTGTGATTTGCTCAATATATAGCGATACATACAGAGGTTCAGTCAAAACTACGAATTGTTCCGCCAACTGATAGTCTGTGTTGATCCTGTTAGTGAATGATCTATTGTCCTTGAACCAGCGTAATTTCTTCCACATTTCTTGCGTCGAGATGCCATATTTGATGCTGGTGCAGAAATTCTCCCATCTTTCTCTAAAAGAATTTAAAGTTGAATTTAGTAGATGGAACAAGTAGGAAAAGGAAAGGGGAAAAATGGGTGAGTAGGGAAATTTCCACCGGATCAAGCTCTCAATCCCAGCGATTGTGGGAAGTCATTTAAGCTGTTGGCCGTGTCCGCTTTTATGAATACCAAAGACATTCAGTATTTTCTTGCTGACTGATGCTCTTAAGTCTAATAATCATTATGTGACGTCTTGGTTGCTATTAGCTCTTCTTTATTCCCTTTTGCCCCACTTCGTTTTTTAATGTTGCACCGCGATTGTATTTTTCTTCTGTTTCACTGTTAGCTTCTTTTCAACTGCGTGCTCGGATTGGTATACGAATGCGTCACTGTTATCCTCTCCTGTTTGAGTTGTATACCGCCTCCAGTGTATATTCCGAACATCCCGACGAAACGCTGGTAATCGGATGAACATTTATAGTACTCTATATACCCCTTACGACCGCTTCGTTGCAACAAAACTTGATTTACATGTGTACTGATAGTTGTAAAGTATAAAACAAACAGTGGTTGGCACTGTGGGCTTGCCTAGCTTTGATGAACCACCCACTCAACTTTCGATCGCGCACGAAAGCGTGAACAACGAGATACTACCACGACGCGTACACGGCGAGTACAGCCAATAACACTGTTGCTATTTATCTATGCCTTATATTCTCCCGTTGGAGTTTCGGATATACTTGTGTATTGTTCTGATTGTTTCCGTTTTTTGTTTGCAGAGCATTGAAATCAGGGCTGTTATATAGTTTTTTTTTTAATTGCTTTACACCTCGTCAACGTTGATGTCATTAGAGGAGGGAAAGGGCTGGGAGTAAGGAACCGGAAGGAATTCGGTCATGGCTTTTTTAAGGAAGCATCCCGGCATTCGGCTGGAGTGATTTGGGGAAACCCAAATCTGGATGACCGGTCGGGGATTTGAACCGCCATCCTCCCGAAGCGTGCTATATAGTTGATGCTGAGTTTGTCCTCTAGCAACTCCTCCATCAAATCACTATACTGCTTGCGTCTAAGGAAGTAGCTGTAAATGTCCTCAAGTGTATTGCCGAGTGGACATTTCGGAGAATCTGCTATCCTCATGATAAACATTTGATTTCATAGTATAGTCATCTTTATTCTGTACATTTTTATCTGTGGGTACCATGAATTATAAGCTACTTCGTCTGAAATGGCGCTGTACTGGAGTCGTTATTCTTTTCCCTCTGTCTGTTTAGGATGTCTCTACCTTTTTTATATCTGTTGCCGTCTTGAGTGTTTATTTGACGTTTATTGTTCAAAGCCGAGTAATGATTTACGATTCATTATTGAATTTTAATGCGGTCTTCACTGGAATAGATTTGTCGCTCGTATCCACTTAATTAAGTAATTTTTATCCTTAAATGTAAAAAAAATAGTAGGATAAAATAATTCAGGATGTCTGCTGTATCAATTGAATATAGTACATTATTACTTCTAAGAGAGTGCGATTTTTTGGAAGCCAAGTATTAAAATGACCTGCTCCGTTTCCATAAGGAGTGGTGATAGCTTTTGCTAAAAATGTCGATAATTATTTTTTATTGTGACATTAATGGGAAAAGCGATAATAACATCCTGGTAAATTATTGATAGTGAAAAACAAAATAAAACATTCAGCACTGAATTTATTAACACGATCAAGCCTGAAATAACACATCATAATTTTAATATTGGTTTCCATGTTAATTGATAAAATATAACATTAGTTCAAGATAAAATGAGATCATGAAACTAGGGAATTATTCAGCACAATGTGTTAGTGGTTGATGCCATCGCCGAACTTCTTCCCGTTCCTTACCCACAATCCTTTTCCGCGTGTAATGACCTCGAGATGCAATGCTTCATAAAAGATCGACTAAATGGACGAGTTTGAGACTCTAACAAAATCGCACTGAAGATAATTTGTCAGAATCGATTAAGTGGGAGTTACAATTCGTCAACATGGGTCGAACAAGGGGTTACGAGGAAACTTCTTTTGATGTTAATGTGACGGCGATTTTACCACTTCGCGATCAGACGTCTGCCTCCATCAGCAAATTGGTGGACGAGCCAACAGCGAAGTTCCGAAACACTTCCAACTAATATATGCAGATCTAACTGCCATAGGCATAGCAAAACGATTATACTCAGAAATTCTACTACTTGCAAGAAATGTGGTCTGGTTATAGCCGATCATTAGACCGACTAAATGCATAGTCGCTGTTTTGAATTCACCGAAGAGAATGTCGTGTAGGAGTCTTAACAGAATTAAACAAAGTCTGTCTCCATCCGAGCTTCTATCTTCTTCTCTCCTCCCGGAAACAAACACACACTACCTCATACGTGGGGCAGTTCAATAAAAATGGCGTATTCAGGGCTCAGGATAGGACATGTGAGACAACAACATTAAAAGTATGGTTTATAACAATAACTCACTACTGCCGCGTCCACACGCTCTTCCTGAGCACCTTGCGAATGGAACACTCTCGTTCGAGAAACCCCGTACATTGCAAATGTTGGCGAACCTTTGACCATGACGTGATTTAAGAGTTTACATCTCTTGCAAAACCTCCCAGAGGACAGCCAAACCCCACCCCACTATACACTATAGTGCCAAAAGTCAAGGGATACCTCCTAATATCACGCAGAACACCTTTGTTTGTTGAAATAGCATTGGCTCAACAAGTAGAAGGAAGTTCCCTGAAGAAATATTCAGCCATCAGCCGTCCGTAATTGCGAAAGTGTTGGGTGCCAACTGAACTTTCGATAATGTCACACATATATTACAATGAACAATATACACTGATGTGCCTAAATTCATGCGATAGAAAGATGCAGTCCGAGTCCGTGCCTCACCAGGATGGATTTTTTTTTTTTTTTTTGGTAACTGCTTTACGTCTCTTTTTAACATCGAGGTCTTTAGAGACGGGAAAGGATGGGGGGCAAGGATGGGGGCAAGGAATGGGAAGGAATTCGGCCATGGCCTTTTGAAGGAAGCATCCCGGCATTTGCCTGGAGTGATTTGGGGAAACCATGGAAAACCGAAATCTGGATGCCCGGACGGGGATTCGAACCGCCGTCCTCCCGAATGCGAGGCGAGAACGCTAACCGTTACACCGCCCCTCTCGGTACCAGGATGGAGCCACCACCAGCTTGCACAGTGCCTTCCCGACGTCCTGGGTTCATTGCCTCGTGGAGTCTACCGCACACTACTACCCTACCATCAGTTCTTATCAAATTTAATCGTGACTCAACTGACACGCAACCTAGCGTCCAGCTGATATGAGAGGCACTTTTGTTAGAAGAGGCGTAAGTCTTCTGCTGCCGTATACCGTCGACGCCAAATTTGAATTCAAGATCAATTTCCAAAATGGAATGCCCCATGCATGTACTGGCAACAACTATTACGCGTTCGAAGTCTGTGCAGCCATTATCGCGTCAGAAAACCTTCCACATGACTAACGAGAGTACGAATGAAAGCCACGACACATTTATACGTTTCTTTCCCGGGGCTGCCGCCAGCTGGATATTTGAATCTTCCTATCACATGACTTTTGGCACTTCAGTGTATATAGTGCGTTGGAAGCCGGAGCGGAATAGCGCGTCTCTTTGGTGTGTACGGTTTCTCCTTTAAGCCTACCTTCCCGCCGAGCAGATGAACGTCCGTTTCCGGCATCAACTTCGCACGAACCATAAATGTTTGTATTTATCAACCTTTAACAATAATAATCCACTGTTTACTCCATTATATTCGTATTTACTTGTACGTTGTTTACGTACGTTATAATTGTATTAATAATTAAATTAATATTGTTAACCTGGGTAGGCAGATCGATTTGCGCGATAGGGTATGAGAAAACTATAGAATATAGTAATTAACTCTAGAAATCACATGTCATTAAAGTGTATGTGTGGCTTACTCTACATAGTTATTTATATACTACAGACTGCTGTCACATGGAATAAGGGTAAAGGTTTCTGGTTTATTGTAGGAAGATGTAACTGTTGTAATGTCGCTTGTTGTTGTAACTAATAATATTAGTTCTAGGTACCGGAGTATATTTTTATTCTTCTTTTGGTGTAGAATCGAGGTTGCTCCGGCGCCACTGCAATACTTAAGGTGCGTTTACATGCTCAAGCCATTTGCACAAACTGGCTTGTGCAAGCCAATTTTTGCAAATGAACTGAATGAAATGCTGCCGTTCACACGTTCAGTTTGGCTTGCACAATTATGAAGCGAGGAACCCCGAAAATTGTAGTTTTCAGTGTTCAAAATGGAAAATTTTGACGAAGAACTAATTCTTGCAAAGGCTGCGGTTTGCATTATATATAAAACATTTACTGTATCTGACAGAGGCCCATTAATTTTTTGTAGAATATCCATTGTGATTGATACTGGTTTCAGTATCTCAGAAATTATTCAACAGATCTTTTTACTACCGCGATTTCGACTTTTAGCTGAATTACAATGTCTATTATATTTCTGTTCTCTCCAAAAATCTTTATTAACTTTTGCCTCTCAGAAATATGTGCTTCAAAACAATCAGTCACTGTTACAACGAACGTCTTGTGGCAACACAAAAGCTTTTCCACCTTCTTTTTTAAACAGTTTGCAGCATGACTGTTTCGGAAATATTTGATAATTTGCACAACATGCTCCTTTGTATTGGCGATTTCCACTTCCAAATCGTTTTGATACTAAATTCGGAAAATTTCCTGAACAACTATATGTTATAGTATTTTCATTTTTAATGTCTCTTCTCATTTTAGCCATATTGGAAGCGTGATCTATTACGAACTTGCTAACCCTAGTATTAAACTTGGATTGCAGTTGCTCCATTAAAGCCTTAGTGAGATATTCAAACGTATGTAGCTTTCCAGATGTGTGTATAGTGTCTATGAGTTATAATTCGTATATATATATAATACAAAACAAAGAAAGATGAATACCCTTTCCTCTGACGCCTACAAATGTGTTTCATTTTGTACACAAAATAGTTGAATTATGGCGTTAAAAAAATTGCAAAAATTCATGATTAATTTAATTAAAAAGCCAATGATTTTTTTAATGAAAAATCATGTTTTTTTCCAACCCTGCTCTCAATTTTCCACCAATACGGAAACGACTTGTATTGTTTAATAAATTCAACAAGAAATTGTTTCTGTTCGGACTTTTGAATAATACAATATACAAACTAAACAACAATTAACACTAACTGAATGACTAAATAATAAAATAAGTGAATAAGATTACTGAATAGATAACCGCTAATTGATAAGGTCGGGGGAACAGGTCGGTGAACGTCACCATCACCCATGCGCTTGCGCTAAGTTGAAGTTGTGGCTTGAGCAGTGTCTAGACCAGTGTTTCCCAACGTGGGGCCCACGCCCCACAGGGGGGCAATTTGGTTTTTTTAGGGGGGCAATTTAGAAATTGACTTGATACGACTTTACCGCTTTCTCTTCGCGTTATTTAAATGCAATGCAAGATATAGGTACAAAATATAGCAAAAAAGGAAATTCTTAAAATTATCACACTAAATTGCCATAATAAATCTTTATTAAAATCTTTTGAATTTTAGTATTTAATTATATTTTTTTTAATTTACTTACTGTGTTTTATGACAATATTAAAGTGTTTTCTTTCAAAAACCATCCTATATGAGTTTCTTTAATAACAAATAATTCTTTTATTAAAAATTATGTATAGGGGGCAAAAAAGTTAAAAGTGGGACATGACCCAAAAAAGGTTGGGAAATACTGGTCTAGACGCTCATGCCAACACACCAAACTCAAGCCGATTTCCTGTCGAGACACATTTTACTCAAGCCAAACTTTTTGGCTTGCGCAAACGTTATGCCAGCGTTCAAACGTAAGGATTTACTTGCACAGACTGGCTTGCGCAAGCCAATTTGCGCAAATGGCTTGAGCGTGTAAACGCACCTATACAGACTTACAAGAATAAACTTTGTAAGTTTTGAGATTCAATTCTTTTTACTAAACTTATATTCTCTGAACGGTTCGTCCGATACCAACAAAAATCTTGAACGTGTTAAAATACTTAGACAACGTTCCGATTATAAAGATTGCTAGGGTCGATCATTTAACTTTCTTTTCAGTAACTATCAGTCCAAACATATAAACCTCAGAATTCAATTATATCAATTTCACACCCTCCCTTTTCTCTTCTTCTACCTCAATTTCCTTCTGTATCTTTATTCACTTCAAAAGTGTTTGTTTAGTTTCTTTAATACAGTTCATAACGATACTTACTCCATCTGCATCATTAACTGTTCTCCTCCAGAGATGCTATCTTCCTGAATGTATGATTCTAAGCAAATGATCTCTATCTTATCTGCTACTCTTTTTCCCAGATAATTAAATACACATCCCTTTTATTAATTACACTTCCACAAGCCGTCTTACTATACCCGATTTTTCATTAATTTTTTCTTTCACAAAAGAACTCTTCTTTTAGTGTGTCAGAACAGACACTTCACGACTATCAAATAATAAAATCACTATTACCATCACCACTCACTATTACTACTATTCTTCGTAAATTGTATTGAATGTGTGGAGCTCATGGAACAATGTCTCGCTTATACCATTTTAAGGGCTTACTATGTTATGTAACCTCCTAGTTTCCCAGCCTCGTCGACGTATAGGTCATTAGAGGCGGGATGGGACTGGGAACGGGAAGGAATTCGGCCATGGAATTTTGAAGGAAGCATCCCGGCATTCGCCTGGAGTGATTTGGAGAAACCATGTAAAACCTAAATCTGGATGCCCGGACGGGGATTCGAACCGACGTCCACCCGAATGCGAGGCCAGAACGTTAACCGTTCACCTACAACGCTTGGTATTTGATGTTTCGCGCGACCAAAGTGTACGTTGGTTCGACACTAGGTCCGGCCAATAATCCTTCAAAAGGCAGTGCCGAATCCCTTCCCTCTTCCTATTCTAATCCTGGTCATTGAGGAGGCTTAAATCCCTAAGATGGATGCCCAGTTACTGATATTTATTTTTCTGCTCCTTTTGTCTGGGTAGAGGTTTCTTGCAACGGAGCGACCAACATAGGTCTGTTACAAAGGTACCCAAACATCCTCCTGGCAAGTATTTAATTATTTTGATAGTTATGAATTAGTGTGAAATAAATCACTAGAAATAAAAATTCGACTAGTTTTTAAATTGATATGTGTATGTGTTTCCAAATTAATTTAGTCTAACAGCTGGATGTTGTGGGCCATTTCTTTAATCAATTTGTATAAAAGTTAATCATTAACCGATGCAATAGAATTAGTAACAATAAACATAATTCAACTTCGTTGGCTTATTATTAATTTTTATACAAACTGATTTGTTTTACCTCACAGAGTATTGAGACTGATTGGGATTGTCTCTTATGGAATCAGAAATGATCTTTTTTTAATTGATGTTTCTACCTGAAGAGAGCGTTGATTCCTGTCTGTTTATGACGTGAAAATTTGAGCGACCATATAATTACGAAGGCGGATATGCGTAACCTGAAAACCATACAGATATAATACTGGGAACACATCCATGCGATAGCTGCCTCATCTCTGTTGTGTTCGGCTTACCATGGAGTATATTCTATCACTTACAAAATTAGGATTATTAAAACTGCAAATGCAGTAAGAGCATTTGCAGGTTCATTTGTTTTGTTTCAACACGCGCTAGTCACGAAAGCTGGTGAAGCTTTGCATTTAATGGCACAAATTGATAAAAGACATGGAGGGGATAGTAATTATTTTTAACTTATTATTAAATTACCATTTGTATAATTCACCAGAATCAAACGAAATATTTTGAGTGGAATTGTCTGCCACATTAAAAGAATAATAATGTTTTGTGTTTTATCATACGTAACCCTGAAATTAGTATTACTTGTAGCGCAAATGAAGCACTACGTTGCCTTGAGCAGTGCTATAGTGCGGCTAGTAGGTAACGCGGAATTCATGAATTCTCACATCCCATGACCAATTGTTGTTATCGAAGTGATACACTGAGGGAAAAAAACTAGTTTCACACAAATTTACAACTTTCATGGTCACTCCGAAGGGAAGAAAATTACAGTTTTTAATGTCACAAGAGTTAAACGATTTTCTGAAAGCGGGGCGAACAACGGTTGCATCTTTGAATCCCTCGCAGCCAATCCTCCGCTCTCGAAAGGAACATTCCTAACGCATCTCGTTCGCTTGAAACGAAAATCATATTGGATGCACAGGATAGCTTTGCCGTAAACTTCTTGTGTATTGTAATATACTGAGATTTATAAAGAAAACAGCAGTGATGTACTAAAAGATTCAGTGAGCTTCAGTCGTGAAATCTGTATGAAAAAGTGCAATTGGTAAAGTATAAAACACGATATTTTTAGAAATTTTGTCTCTCATCTTTCTCTACACACACTTACGATGGTGTATAAATTTGTTTGTCAGGCATTATGATAATATATGCTTGAGGTCCGAAACTTATCCAACCAAGAAAAATTCAGTTTCAATGCTGTTAAGATTGTAGTGAAGCAGAATATTAAACATACTGCATAACTTAACAGATACAACAGCTGAAAAAAGCAACAGAAATAAGCTGACACCATACCCTGAAGTAATTTCACTTGTGCTATGTACCAACTGTGTCAGGTCTATTAATTCCAGTCGTCGCGTCGTTAGCAGTCAGCCTGGTGATGATTCTGCTGATTTGTACGTGAGTTATCGAGTTCACAAACTCATTACGGGTACGTACTACAAAAGGTCTCGAAAGGATGAAGTTCGTACGAGATCTTGAAAGTATGTTTCACAACATTAGGAATGAGTTAGAACAGAAACTATGGGTTAATATTAGTGTGTCATTTAACATTAAACAAAAAACGAAACTACTTCTGTTAAGAAGAAAACATACGCTACTACCAGAATAAAGAATGCGGTAAAAGGATTTTTTTTTTTTAACTGCTTCACGTCTCTCAACAGCGAGGTCTTTAGAGACGGGAAAGGTTGGGGGGCAAGGAATGGGAAGGAATTCGGCCATGGCCTTTTTAAGGAAGCATCCCGGAATTTGCCTGGAGTGATTTGGGAAACCATGGAAAACCCAAATCTTGATGCCCGGCCGGGGATTTGAACCCCCGTCCTCCCGAATGCGAGGCCAGAACGCTATCCGTTACACCACCACGCTCGGTACGCGGTAAAAGGAGGGCTCGGTTAGAAATTCGTGGCATTATGGACGCATGTCTCGGTCCGTATATATATATACATACGCCGCAATGAGTTATATCTAGTAAAAAGAGAATAATTATAGCCCATCCCAAAAATGTTGTTAGAGGGCTCTTTTAGACGCGATAGTTACTTCCGACTCAGGTGGTACACAAAGGAAATTTAACCTTTAGCCTTCGTGAGCCGTAGCTTCGCCCCGTGCTGTTAGTGCTTCGTAGTGCACACACAGTGGAGAGTTGTTGAGTGCTAAGTGAGTTCGATGACGTCACTAGACTTTGTTTTCTACAAGGTACCTACAGAAGTAAACAGCCATGTACTAACAGTATTTTACATCCAATCCTTCCGTCGTATTTTTATTATTTTAAGCATTATGTTTATTTTAGACTGAAACCAAGTACAAACGCGCTATATGTCAATCATTTTATGAATGATGATGAACGAATAAGTTTTATGAGGTCTTGATTTGTTTATTAACTTATATTCCACTTTTCGTTTGAAATTTTACGTATTATTTATAGTGCTTAGAAATTTAAACTAAACAGTGTAGAAAAAAAAAAATAGGGCTCAGTGTAACGAACAAAATTAAATTCCAGCTATAGCAGTGAAGCCAAATCTATAAATGAAGAGAAAAAATTATCTTCATAAGTAATTCTGATGTGAGAAAACAACTGGCTAGCATTGAGAAAACAACTGGCTAGCATTCAGTGCATCATTTCTATGAGGAGGGTAAGAAGTAACATGGAAGATAATGTATGACATACTTCGTTTTAACCTGTAATGTCCTATGTTAGAGGAAATTAAAGATGAAAGTAGTGCAACATGGGTATTTCTACATTTACATCAATTATCTTATCACGCATCGGGTGACAGACCACGCCTCAACATAGACTTCTATTTGGCGGCAAGTAGATTCCCATCGCTTCCACCGCAGGCCCTGATATTGATCAGAACTATTATTTTTTTCTTCTTGTAGAAATAATTGAGGACCAGCCATCCTCCATCTGTTTACATTTATCTTTTATCGGCTAAATGCACTTGTGTCTCGTCAGCGTTATCCATATTTATTACACCCATCTGCAAGCACTCTGTATGTTCGACTCCTGCCTTCCCACACTCGTACTGAAGCGGGACATTTTGCTCTCTCTCTCTCTCTCTCTCTCTCTCTCTCCTGCTCGACTCCCTTACTACTGCCTCGCGTTCGCCGCCTAGCCGTCTCCTCATCACAGGTACCCCGGGTTCACACCTCGTCGATGTTAAAAACTTTACATGTTTTCAGCATTAGACGTCCTCAAAACAATAATTTTTCTTACGTCCACATTATACCAGTCATGTGAAATCTCATATTCATTAACCATGTATGAACCTGGAATTTTCTGTATAGACAAGATATTTGCTAGATAATTTTGCCCGTAGAAAGAAAGTAAAATGGAAATAGAACAATTTTGCCATACGAATATTCATTCATTATTCACACAGCCAATTTTACGGGTATAACAGAATGCAGAAAAAAATTATGTCCCCCCGCTATGCGATGAGGCTATTCGTTGGGCCAGACCATCGCCAAGGAATGTGGTTGGGTTTCCAATAGTTTCCCTAAATCACTCCAGGTAAATGCCGGCATGGTTCCTTCAAAATGCCATGGCTTAATTCCTTCCAGTTCGTTGCCCCTGTCCATTCCCGTCTTAAGGCGCATTCCCACGATCCCTTGCAGGCGAGGCGAGACGGGACGGGACCTCATTAGCCGAAGTGTAGGGACGACCACGGGCCGCAGGTTACTCCTAGCTTACCTTGCCGCCACCTCCCCACCACGTTGCCTAGTGTCGTTTGGCACAGAGCACTTTACAGCAACAGAAGGGGTGCGCACCACTGCTGCAAACCGATGGCAACAACGCACCGCTACACACGCCTGTGATGTTTACCGACTCAGTGTGGGTAGCTGCGTCTCGTCTCCGCTAGCAGAGGCGGCCCTGTTCCCATGGCGTCCCGTCCCGTCCCGTCCCGTCCCGTCCCGTCTTGCCTCCGTTTACAAGGGATCGTGGGAATGCGCCTTTACTCGTGTCGGGACAGGTGCGAGTTCCCATCCCACCCCTCAGACTCCAAGGGAGGGGGGAGAGGGAGCGCTAAATGCTGTATTTCGGTTGGAATGTGGGAAGGGAGGAGTCGAACATACAGAGTGCCGGCAGATGCGTGTAATAAATATGAATGCTATATCCCTAGTGTGTAGAGCTTTCACAAAACAAAAAATTAATGCTGACGACAAGACACCAGTTCATATGAGTAAGCCGACAAAAGAAAAATTACTGCAGCAGAAAGAGGACGGCGCATCCTCAGTTACTTCCATATTTTTAAAAAAAACAAAAAACACTCATACACATAAATAACACTGACTGATGTTAGAGTCTTTGGTGGAGTCTAATAGCCGACAAATAGGTGTCTGTGTTGGCGCGGGGTATGTGACCTTGAACTGTCACCCCGCCGCGTAATGAGATGCTTGCTGAAAATATAGAAATGGTCTTGTCGCACTACTGAGGAAGATTGGAATAAATTAATTTACTTCTGTTAAGTACTACCGGACAAGTGATTTTACGAACATACAACAAACAATCAACTGAAAACTGATTCGCGTAATGTCCCCTCTCGTGCTAAATATATTTATTTCTTTATGTTACTGGGGGGTTTTTTTTTTTTTTTTTTTTTTTTTTGAAAAAATGTCTCAAGTCAGAAAACCACGTTATAATGATACCTTTCGTGATTACGAAAATCCACTAGAGGTCCACCTCTCGCTGATCATTATTCTGTCTTTGTTACGTTTGGGAGTTTTTCCGTAATGCTTCCTTTAAACTATTCCACTGACGAGTGGCGTGTTGCTTTGTTTAGGAAACTTCCTTGCAAATAAATCACGTGATAGTAGACATTTTACACTCAACGCAACGGGCTTACACGCATTGCCGCGCCCGTTTAGTGGAAAAGTTCGTGTGGAGTTTTGTCTGCTCGATGGTGTTGCAAAACTTCAAATTCGGTGTATCTAAGCGGTGGTGTTCCTTCCAGTTTATGAGACAAAACTCATTACGTCATTACAACGAGTGTTTTGTTTTTCTTATGGCTTTACGCCTTGTCGACGTCGACGTAGCTAACACGTAACAATTGCACAACAACCAAACCGGCATCGTTTGCCTTATCGAAGTAATATACGTAATCATGTTTCACTTCGGACTAGATTTTAAAGTTACCACAACCGCATTGTGATCGCTTATACCGTCTTCTATACAAACTGTATCTACAATATCCGGATTGCTTATAAGAAAAGATTCAGAACGGACAAGGATCTTTGTCGCACTGCGTTGGCTCTTCAACAATCAATTCAAGAGAAATTCCCGCGAATGGTTCTAGGAACGTTTCAGTTATTAACCTATCTCTTCTGCCTGACCTGAACGTACATGTGTCCCACTTAAACGACGGTATATTAATATATGTCCGTGAAATATTTGAGAAATACTGTTAAGTGACTAAAATATTCCGCGTTAGCCAATCCAGAATCCGGAGGTCAATAAAATGACCCTATTATGACTTTAAATTTCTGCCAATTTTCACCTTCATCATATTACATGGCAAAAATTTTCTGTTTCAGTTACGACAGAGCAATGGATGGTTTTATAAACACTTATGTTAGCGTATGAGATACTTCCCACCCTAAACGCATCTCATCTGCTTTACGAATTATATTCTGATTTCAACACTTTCCTGGATTGCACCTTTGTTAATAGTTTACTAATTTACATGATATATGTGTTTTTGATCGCGATATAATTTTATATAGGAAAACTTTAAGACATTTTATTTAATTCCTTTCGCTAAAGAAGCCTTCTCTATTGTTGAATTTTGAAGAATATACGTGGAACCTGTCTGCAACATACACTACAAGAAAGTGAATGCTGCAGAAAATCAATTAAACTTTATCTTTTTCAGTAATAGTAACAAACGATATTGTTGTGTGAACACAATACGTATAATAACAACGTCCTATTCATATCATGTTTAAGTCAAACTGAATTTTGATAATTATATTAAAACATACAGCTAACGAGATTTAATGGCTAAATCTTTAAGAAGGATGTGTTGTGAGTTAGAATAATGTATATTACAGAAACTGCTTTCTTAGTTTCAGGATTAGCCGAGTAATTTGCGCACAAGTGTTCTGTGTTTATATACATTGTAGCAACAATAACAAGAAACAGACTTAAATAAGCGTGAGAATTCTTTAAGCTGGAATGCTCCTATTGTACGAGTATATGACATCCGTCGATAGATTATATTAGCGATTTTATAGGCTAACAGCTAATAAATAGACACCTTCAGTAATAAATTAAAACGTGAGTCAATGTCTTTATGACTTCTGAGCCTCATAAAGTTTTTCGTAAAGATAACTCTGTAAATAATAATAATATATCTATAGGCAATGTTTCCAACCGTTTCTACGGATATTAACTGAATAAATCATTTATCTATCTAAATCTCGCCGACGCTATTATTTCCGCTTACTAATGCAACGATAATCCTTTCTAGACAGTTACGAAGAGATAAACCGAGTAAATATATGTTGAGCTTGTTTTGTGGAGAAAAATATGTAGGGAGTAGTTGTGAAACACGTTCGTCGATATGTTTAATAGAAAAGAGATTAACTCTTGTGTGATCTTGCTCACGTTAAAATTCCTTTTTAAATCATCCGAATCAGTAACAACTTGTATCCGCCATTGTCATTTATCTAGATCTGGAGTTCCTTTGTTGTGATTTACATATTTCGAATACAACGCATTTCACTTGCTTTGCCCCATCACTGCTGGAAATGTGGCTCTTAATTATTTCCCTCCAGCGTTGAAACGAACATGGAAATGCTTTTCCCGGTACTACTTCTCTCGAGAGTATTTACTGCTATGATTTTGAGTCTGATAACTTTAAGGTCTGCCACACAGTTCCCTACAAAACCACGCCAAGCGAATGGCGGGATGGTTCCTTAGTGAATTACATTGTCTATTCGCTTTCGTCCCTAGCCCATGATAAACCTTTCGGTAATAGTAAACAAATCATATTCTAGCCACCGACCAGGAACGAAACTAAAGAAATGTGATTTAACACTGATATGCAAACAACAAAGTTAATGGACTTTCTTGCTACCTGTCAAATGTATATTACCTTGAGAATGGCGTACCTCACTCACGCAACAATTAGTGCAAAGGCTATCGAGCTCAGTTGGCGAGCGGTAACGCACTAGCATAGCATTCGGGAGAATGTAGGTTCAGTTTTCAGTTTTCTATGGTTTCTCCAAATCATTCCAGGCGAATGATGGAATGGTTCTTTCAAAAGGCTATGATATAATTCCTTTTCCCCACCGAACGTGGTGGGTGAGCGGTTACGCTCTGGCCTCGCATTCAGAAGGACGCTGGTTCGAATCCCCGTCGGGACATCAAGATTTGGGTTTTCCATGGTTTCCCCAAATCACTACTTGCGAAAGTCGGGATGCTTCTCTCAAAATGGTCGAATTCCTTCCCGTTTCTTGACCCCTCATCCTTTTCCGCCTCTAATGGCCTCGATGTTGACGAGGGGTAAAACCACGAACAATAAAATCCTTTCCCCCTTCTGTAAGCCTATAAGCACAGCACACTACCACGCATACGCTAGGATCGGATCGCCTCGTTATTATTGTCTTCCATCTTCTTTTTCTAACGCAGACTTCATTACATCCACATTGTGGGTAGAATATACTGTAAGAAAACCGCTAACGCTACTCACAAATCATATATTCACAACAGTGTGTCTCCGAAGCCTAGCTACACTTTCCGAGATAGAGACAAGCGGTTTTTTTTTCTACTTCTCTAAAAGTTTTCTTTGAATTTGTAGCAAAGACTGCGACAGGAGAAGGTCCAATGCGCGTGGTAACTGTCAACCACAATGCCTCCGACAGTATAAAAGAGATCCTGCACCTGCTGGCATTATAACAGACTTGCCACGCAGTGGAAGACAAAATGTATCGTAGGAAATTGTCGGGAACGTGCAATCAGCATTTCAACGTAGCCCTCAGAATTCAGTCCGTCAGGCTTCACAGGAACTACATGTAGGCCACCGAAACCAAACATTCATAAGGCCCTCCACAAGCGACTACTGTTTCAGGCATCTTCCTGCGCGTGCTGAACTTGCTGCTTCCGTGCTGGGCACCTGCAGAGGTGATGCTCTATGACGAAGCCACTTCCTATGTTCCTGGATGGGTTAACGCCATAACTTTTGGGTTCTAAAAATCAGCACATCAAGCGCGAACATGTTCATAGTAGCCCCAAAGTCAACGTTTGGTGTGCTCCTATCCACGATAGAGTAATCTGCCCATTTTTGCTGAGAAGATGGTTGCAGGGGCAATATATTTCGACATGATTGATGAGTACCTACTCCCTCAGGTGTTGCACTTTCAGCCAACCATTATGTTCGAAGACGGTGCACCATTTGTCAGCTGATGTTAGGAACCTTTTGAATAGACATATCCTGGAGATGGATTTGCCGTGATGGACAAATCGCCTAGCCACCGCTCTTCCCTGATATCACCCCCTTGGATATTTTCTAGTGCGGGTACGTAAGATCGTGTTCCAAATGTTGACACATTATGTAGACCGATAGTTGCTACGCTGCAGCGTGAGAGGTTGTAGCTGGGATACAGTCTCAGCATCATGAAGGCAACTAGTGGTGCACGCGTGAAGGGCGTGGGAGTGTAAAGAAATCTTCGAACATGTTGCAAAAAGCGTAATGTCTTTATCTCACATAGTTTGCGAGGTATCTTTCATAGTAATGGTAGCAGGACTTAGTGGACAACCCTCATACCTGCCCTATACTTATCTGAACGTCGCACATATGTAAGCAAATCAGCAATATACACTCCATCGCATACATCAGCATCTTCTAAAAATAACTGCCAGAATACGAGTAACATTCAAGCATTATAAACACAAATCTACATGGGAATCATATATGAAATGTACGAAAGCAGACGTACTTGCGAAACGTTTTCTTTGTCAGCAGCAACATAATCGTTGCAGAATGTAAAGTTCAGAATTATTAAGGATTCTCCAACGAGTGAATTTTGGACGATGATACGAAATACTTGCACTGGACAGAGCTCTATCTTCATACACCACTGTCTATGAAAATTGTAACATCTGGAATGAATAGTCTGAATCACTTCGGAGGATGTGTATAACAGTGGAACCACAATAACTGATTGTGATTGCAGAGAGCTGGAGTGCACGTAGGCCCAGCAGCGCCTTCTTTTGTGTTCCCGGAAAAGCGTGTGACGCCAGGCTGTTACGGAATGAGATCAGCAGATTTAAATCCCACAGGTTTTCACCAAAAAATGAGAAAAGTCTTCTGTCAAAGATATATGGAATAATAATATGCCCTCGGAACATCACGAATAACGAGTGTACACAAGAACTGTTAGCATCCATAAAATGCCAACCACTGTGGAGTCACCGTCAGGTATCATATGGTTAACCTGGAACAGGGGGACTTGGGTTCGAATGTCTGGAGACGCATACTCTTGTAACTGGGATATCAACGACACTTTATGTGCTTCCACATTAAAATAATAATAATAAAAATTAAAATGTCTGATTGTATATATTTAAACATTAGAGAAAGTTGACTCTTAATAGGACCATTAGTCTCTGAAATAAAATTCCCCATAAAGTTCGCGCATACTGCAGACCAGCGGCGCGGACACGTGAAGCTCAGTGGTGTGCAGTGCATTCATTCGCGAGCCCCCCCCCCTCCCCCCTCTCATGCTCCGCGTGCTCTTACTCACAAAAAACTGTCTGGCCGCCTCTGTAAACAGGAACTTTTAAAGCACCTGTGCGGACATTTAACAGCAAGCGGCCTGCTAACTGGATAGAATATATTCGTTGTAAATGTTAAGCTACTGTTCATTAACCGAAAATTTCAATGTCATCTTCATACGAAATATAATTAAACTCAGTCGATCAAAAGAAAATTATGATAGTGAACCGAAGTTTTCAAAGAAAAAAGGAAGATAAATTATTATTAGTTGTTTGGGGGCGTGTGTTTTGATTTACAAACGGCAGTGTTAGCGCATGTTACTTTGTAATATACCAGGGACTACAATAGCAACTCAGTTCCAGTATTGGGTGTGTCTAGTTTCGGTGGTATTTTAACAAATTGTTTACTATCAACTTTTTAATTAGGTTGTAAGTGCAAGAGACCTTAACCTATCTAGTATTTAAAGTAGCTACAAAATGTTTTGGACGTCGCATAAATTCAGTTTAACCTGTAACAACACTTAACAATTAACTTTTCACTGTAGACAAAAGAAATCTACAGATGTTGAAAGTGCTTCTCCATGTGAACGAAGTCATGTGTTTACTCATCACGAATCAAACTCTACCAATTACTTAACCTTTTTTTTTTGCTTATGGCTTTACGCCTCGTCGACGTCGAGGTCATTAGAGGCGGTAAAGGAGTGGAGGCTAGGATTTTTTTTTTTTTTTTTGTAACAGTTTAACGTCCCTTTTTAACAACGTGGTCTTTAGAGACGGGAAAGGATGGGGGCAAGGAATAGGAAGGAATTCGGCCATGGCCTTTTGAAGGAAGCATCCCGGCATTCACCTGGAGTGATTTGGGGAAACCATGGAAAACCCAAATCTGGATGCCCGGACGGGGATTCGAACCGCCGTCCTCCCGAATGCGAGGCCAGAACGCTATCCGTTACACCACCACGCTCGGTGTGGAGGCTAGGAACTGGAAGGAATTCGGCCATGGCCTTTTGAGAGAAGCATCTCAGCATTCGCCTGATTTGGAGAAACCATGGAAAATCCAAATCTGGATGCCCGGGCGGGGATTCGAACCCACGTCCTCCAGAATGCAAGGCCAGAGCGTTACCGCTCACCTACCACGCTCGGTTTAAATGTGCGTACATAATGGTTATCAATTTCAAGAAGATTAATTGGAATGAATTTCACTTCCAGTACATGTTGTCGCTTCCCATTGAGTCTCATTGGGTCCTACGGTCAGGACGACGTCGCGAATCAACAAAGGATTATTCCTTCATATTCACTTCCACATTTTTAAATACTGATTCTTACTAACTGAAATTCGAATCAGCGTACGTGCAGTACCAACAATTGTCCCTCTTCTTCATTAATTAATTTACGCATATTAATTTGGCATTTACTTAATAAAATATTCATAGTTGTTTAATTGAGTTTAAGTGAGGAAAACTATGTGTACTGCCACAATATAAATGTAAAGATCATTTTGAATCCTATTTATTTTATTTGTATTCATTAGGAATTGAGATATTCTGTTAGGTTTCAGAGCAGATGTCCACTAGTGAAGCATAACTGGATGTACTGTATTCTAGGTACACTGGAGCGCATGTTAAAATCCATTTGCAGTAATAATTGTCTTTGGACACGGAAATCACTGATATGGCAGCGTTATCAGAAGTATACTAGTAAAACTCATCCTCGTTTGTTAGCCAGCCTCCGATTCGACTTAGCTACATCAATCCTCTAGCTGTGACAGTTATATAGTCTGTTGTTTGTTTCAAAGTTACCATATCTTGAGTTTAATAGCTTTGGATGTTTCGTCATAGCCGATTTCGTGTACGTAGTATACAAGTCATTTACTGACGTCTTCCTTCGATCAATCCAACTCTCGTCACCCATAATTACAGAACGCAAGCAAGAAGTGAAAGAATCGAGCAGATAGAAGTCGAATAAGACAGTCAGCCAGCTAAGCCAGCACAATAATCACTTGGCCACATTAACGACTTAAAATTTTATAATGATACGAATATACTGAGGCGACACTAGAAGAATTACACCGTAATAAATGTCGGCTCACTTTACCTTTAAATATTCCGTTAGCACTAACCGTCACACTCTGCTCGTTTTATTATGCAGAATATAAATCCTTAAAGAATTGTGCGGGCTCAATGATAACAAAAACATCCATACATGACCATAAATGAGTATGGAACAAAATCAAAATTTCAATAGAATTTTAACATTATTTTGTAATCAACGAACTTGTGCCTTACAAATACCATAAAGTAAATATAAAAAGAATTGTTAAAAAATCCCTAGCAAATGCGACGTCGAAAATAAAGTTCCGTTGCAAAAACTCAGAAAAATGCATGCAAGAAATTAAATGAGTGTCAGATCCTTCTTTTACGAACCATACATACAGCAACACAACGGATCAACATTTCGAAAGAGAAGGACTGTAAATCTCTTTCGAAAAAAACAGTATAAATGACATCTAGTAAACATGCTGCAAAATTCCTAATCCCCAAATATGGAAATTCGGTAAAGTATTCATGTATCCAGCAGAAATAATCCTACTTAATGCTCTACTAAAATAACTAAAATAACATCTGGAAAATTGTAATAAGTCTATCACTTGATAAAAGACCGGTATCAATGAAAACAAAAATTTGACGTTGCAACACAGTTATAAAACGAGGAGGTCCCTATGTTGCAGAACGTTTAGTTTTATACAAAACAAGAAAGTAAAAAGATTAGAAAAAAGAAAATTTCTGAGAAAAATTGTCTGGCTAATGATCAACGCAAGTATATACAGGGTGTCCAGAAAAGGACTCCCTGATTTCAAAATTAAATATCTCGAAAACAAAGATCGATAGAGGAATGCAGTAAACAGTATGTTTATTGTGACAGCTGTAAGTGTATACAGCAGTGTGAAATAATAGTTACAAAAGCTGCTAACAGATGGCGCTGTACGCTCATATCAGCATACATAAGTGAAACAATCGTATGAAAACAATCTTTGCAAACAATCACATCACAATGTTTTCAAAATGTTCACCATTGGCACGTTTCAATGGTGGAACTGATCGCCCTGAGCTTCGGATCACTATTTAGGCATTACGTATGGCGATTACAGTGCCATCTGTTAGCAGCTTTTGTAACTATTATTTCAAACTGCTGTATACACTTCTTACAGCTGTCACGATAAACATACCGTTTACCGCATTCCTCTATCGATCTTTGTTTTCGAGATATTTAATTTTGAAATCAGGGAGTCCTTTTCTGGAAACCCTGTATATATATGTGTCTGTGTGTGAAAATTGGAAGACTTTCTGAGAATATCAGCAAAAGGAATTGATTTTTATAGATACTTCGTACATATGAATCCAGAAAGCCTGCCAAAACTAATATTGATTCTTTCGATAAGAATCCAAAAATACTAAATCAATAGTTTGTTGAAGTAAAATCAGACACAGCAGAAATGAGTCTTAGGAAAGAGAAAGCTTCAACAGGGACGTGTGTCCAAAGAATATCGCAGAATATATAAACAAAATAAAACTGACCGGCCAGAAGAATGGAAACAAAAACACTGTGAAAAGATAAGGAAATATTTAATTCGAAAAGGAGAATACGGTGGTCAAAGTCGATAAGGACAAGAATAAATAATAGCACAGATTATTGGAATTATTACAAATTTTTAACGAATTTTAAAAATGAACTAAAGGATGGTTATAAACCCTGGTCACAAGTTTCATTTTTTCGTGCAAAACGTTCGTCTTTTTTTCACAGCTAATTTACATCATGAATGATGTGTTCTCTTCAAATCCATTAAAATCTTACGAATTGTTAAGGATTTGAAAAGTTTTTGCTTCAGTTAGTAGCCGATAAGCGACGTAGCAAGAGTCAGCAAATGACATCGGGGGCATGCCGCGCCTAAACGTAAAAATATCCAAGTTTCAATAAGTTGCGAATGGTATACCACGCATTATCAAATAGAAGGATGTACAAATTGGCGAAAATTAAGAAGAAACGGAAGTAACGACTAACTCTTCCCTGCAGTTATCATGGGATATGCTCTTTATAAATCATTACAGGAGTACGTCGAAGCAATGTGGTCCGGATTTTTAGAAGCCAAAGCCGTAACTTGCTGTGAAGAATATCAGCAATTGACTCAAGGAAACTTAAGCGAAATACAAAGTATTATCTTTTCAGAGGCTCCACTGCAATCTATGAAATTATAGAAAGTCAAACGCCTAGACAACATTTTGAAATTCAGTTGTTTATTGTCATAATTGATAATGTGCTGCGTGCATTAGCTAAACGCATGGAAGCATACCATCGAGTGGCCAGTATATCAGGAATGCTCAGGAGATTAAAGTCTTTACCAGGAGAAGAAATATTGAAAGGTTTGCCAATTATCATCAGTGCTCACCCAAACACAGTCTCGGCACGTGGCTACTGCTTTATACATTCTTAATAGAATTTTTTTTCTGTCCTAACGCCTCGTCAACGTAGAGGCGGGAAGGGAATGGGGGCAGGAATGAGAAGGAATTCGCCTGCGGCCTTTTGATGGAACCATCCCAGCATTCGCCTGGAGTGATTTGAGAAACCATAGAAAACCAAGATCTGGATGCCCGGACGGGAATTCGAACCGGCGTCCTCCCGAATGCGAGGGCATGGCGTTAACCGCTCACCCACCACGCCAGGTATGGAAAAATTTACTAGTATCTTGTTTCCAAAAATTAGAAACAGTGTTTCGCATCTACCTGAGTTTGTTGATCACCAACTGTTGCGGAAAAATTTTTTTTCAACATTAAAGAGCATTAACAATGAGCTAAGGAACACAATGGGTTAAGAACGTCTAATGGATATGGAAAATGGTTTGCTTATAAATATTAATTTGGGTAGCGTTACATCTAAATTTGTAGTTTTGTGAATGTGCTGTTTTATTTTATATCCTAAACTTTAATGTCTCAAGCAAACCAAGAGTCTATGGCATTTGCTGCAGGTCCCGCGCTGTCTTCTGGCCCATTCTAATGCGTTGCCATTGGTGTGAGAAAAGTGTAACTGTGCTCTGTATGATTAGCGACCATCCCAGGTATCAGCCACCAGGTACTCTCTACCGTACCTTAGGTCCAACACAACAAGAACTCTAATATCGAAAATGGTTACTCAAATGCTCTTTGGGACATTTTAGAGGCGGTAAATTAGTATGAATGACTTGATAGACTAATACGCTATCTGTGGAGGAATGGTCGCACTAGAATAAAATATTTCTAAAGAAACATTTCAAGCAATATTTTCAACATAGCCGACTCGATAGTAAAGATAGAAAACTGAACACATGTAATACCTTGATAGTAAAAATGGAACTCGTTTTAAAATGATTCTGAAGGAAAAAGGAAATAGAAACCATTTCAGTTACTTGTTTACGTTTATTCCATTTAACTTAATTCTGTGGTGTAAGACTATGCAGATGGTCAGTAGATCGATTCAGTATCCTGCTATTACACTTAAAATATATTACAATAAATTATTATAATATTTAAGCGATGCTTGCGTAAACATAATTTTTCACTAATATAAATTTTCTCCGTAACTTTTCGAAAATCTTACAGATTTGGAATTTTTTATTTTACTTGGTAGACCTCATCCAGGTAAGGAGTGTAGGGTTACTGCCATCCTTCAGCTTTCTAAACCTCAGTTTTATTGAGTTCTAAAGTTATAAGAGTTTAACTGCTTATCGAATTTCCTTACGGATGTGACGCCTACCAAATACCACGAAACAACCGAGAACGGTTCATCTGTAGGCAACATAATGGAAAATATATTTCGACAATGACATCACAACGGTTACTCTAATGTCTGCACAGAAATAATGTCGAATAATTAGCTAGCTGTACCTATTAATTGCCAACTCAAACCGCCTCACGCTCCACAAGCTGCGCCATGCCCTGCTACTAATACGAAAATAATTACGTACTTCTCAGATTCGGTCACGCAAAGTAAGTGATAAATATTCTAATGAAAATAAGGTATTCACGAAATACTCCTCTGATATTTTTTATTTATATCAGCCGATTTCTTCAAAGTTAAGCAAGTTCAAAACCTGGAAAAATATCCTGCTTGTTATGTTCTATCTATTAATAGATTTTTGATGTTGTTACCCACTTTTAGTGTACCGGAACTGGCTGTTTCGATTTATTGAGTGTTAACTTTTAAGACTGGTTGGTTGGTTGAGAAATCCAAATTTTTCAATTTTTCCCGAAATCACTCCAAGTTCTTTCATAAAAGGCGCTATTTCCTCTCAGTTCTTTGTCCTCAAACCTCTTACAGCTATAATTACATAGGGGTTAAACAGCCCTAAAACCCCAAAGTGATAATAAATTATACGGTTTCTACACAAATCAAAATCGATACTTATAAAATGTTTGTAGTAAGATATGAAAAAGATGCTTACTGCTTATAAAAACCCTTAGGCATGTTGCCGCAAAGTAGACTTTGTATGAGTGAAGTTCTGAATATGAAACACATTTCGAGATGTGTTTGACACAGTGAAAGGGATAGTTCATTTGACGCTAATCTGTTAAACTGTAGTAACACTATAGCACAAGCCGTAATATACAGGAACAGTAAAGAATAATTAGTCCTACATCAAGACTGTTAATAAGTGTTATAGTAACGCAAAAGAAAACACAATCCATAGATATAAGGTTTTATATATTATAAAACGTTTTTGTTGGTTTATTCATGTTCCTGGGATTGTACATTTCTTAGAGTTTACCTGCTGTAGTTAGAGTCCCATTTGCCCTGCTATCTCTTCTACATCACTTAGATGACCTGGTAAAATCATTCATCATGTTTATCATTCATCATGTTTATAATTTATATATTGGAAATACGTAATGTAAACATGTTGTCATCAACAGGAAATACTAATACGCTTAAAACACCCATACTATGAGATTTTGAACACTGTATGTGTTGTAGATTTGATAATAGTTTCTGTAGAGACAGATAAAGGAACGACCCCACAGAATGGCTCAAAATACCAACCTCATTCAAACTATGGAAAATAAGGAATCCAGATTTTATTCCGTTACAAGTATTTTTATGTGAATTAAATAATGTTACCTCTAAATCATATTTACGAGAGATTGGCAGAACTGTAAATATGTCCTGTCAACACGAAAAAGCAATTTAAAAAAGCTATAGTCAATCGTATCATGTCCTAGAGCACACAGATTTCTTAGAGGTAATAGACGCTTCCAAGACTAATCACTAATAAATGGTGATAAAAAAATTATTTGGAATTGCTCTAACTTCATAACACACTGGTATCGCAGAAACCATCCGAATCTTGGAAAGCTAAACTATTTTATTATATTATTTTTTTTCTTCAACTTTCACTTTGCAGATATTACAAACAACTGATCGAGATATAAGAAAATAAGTAAACCTTAAAATTTGATTTACGTGCACCTCAGTTGTATAAATTAGGACATTATATTCATGCATTAAATTAATTACACTGATCAATAAATTTCAAAAAATTTCGGAAAGTTAACCAACTGATGTACATTATCATCCACAACGTTTGTTTTCTGTTCGCAGGCGTAGATGAAAGTGTTGATGTAGAAATCTGATGGTTTTCGTCCATTACTCTTAAAACAGTGCTTTACGTTTTTGAACATTAAACCGAGCGTGGTGGTATAACGGATAGCGTTCTGGCCTCGCATTCGGGAGGACGGCGGTTCGAATCCCCGTCCGGGCATCCAGATTTGGGTTTTCCATGGTTTCCCAAATCACTCCAGGCAAATTCCGGGATGCTTCCTTAAAAAGGACATGGCCGAATTCCTTCCCATTCCTTGCCCCCATCCTTTCCCGTCTCTAAAGACCTCGCTGTTGAGAAACGTAAAGTAGTTAAAAAAATTTGAACATTAAGAGCCATCGCTGGTATTAGGCAAATAGAAGGCTAGAAGTCTAAAATTTATAAAACATTGCAGAAAAGCATACATAAAATGTACGGTTGTTGTTGTTGTTGTTGGCAGTTTGATTTGGATTTGGCTGTCTACAATGTAAGATTCCGGGTCACGCCTCCGTCATCGATCCGTCTACTGCGAACATATCTTTTTTTTTTTTAACTGCTTTACGTCTCTTCTTAACATCGAGGTCTTTAGAGACGGGAAAGGATGGGGGGCAAGGATGGGGGCAAGGAATGGGAAGGAATTCGGCATGGCCTTTTGAAGGAAGCATCCCGGCATTTGCCTGGAGTGATTTGGGGAAACCATATACGTGACAACAAGTCTATACTCACTATCCAGCAGCTCAAATGTTAATATCGCTGAGACAAGTCACAACCGACCGCATCGATACCTCCCCTTACATTTATCAGACAACGCAAAAGGTAGAACATTCCATCTGAAAGGCGAACGGTATAAGATCTAAGCAGCAAGAACAAGAATTTCATCGGAAGGGAGAAGCGTTGTGATAACTTCCATTTTAACTGCTTGGGACTTCACGTCTCGTCGACATTGGAAAACCGAGCGTGGTGGTGTAACTGATAGCGTTCTGGCCTCGCATTCGGGAGGACGGCGGTTCGAATCCCCGTACGGGCATCCAGATTTGGGTTTTCCGTGGTTTCTCAAATCACTCCAGGCAAATGCCGGGATGCTTCCTTAAAAAGGCCATGGCCGAATTCCTTCCCATTCCTTGCCCCCATCCTTTCCCGTCTCTAGAGACCTCGCTGTTGAGAGACGTAAAGCAGTTAAAAAAAAAAAAAAAAAAGACATCGGAAAAACACTGGGAGCAAGAGATCTCGGCGATCCGAACATCAGGCCCTAGCTTTACTACTCACTCACTTGAATGTTGTTACAGGTCTGAATAGTCAATTTTTAATCTGACGCAGTAGCAACAAATAAATACAAAGCAACCATCACGTCCAGTCCAGAAACCTTCATATTTTCGTGAACGCAAAATTTAAGTCGAATCGAAAAAGGTTGAAAAGCTACCACACAATAAATATTTTTTTAAAAATCCGAAGTGGTGATGCATATTATTTTAACATATTATTGTTTTACTCTGTTTTTTGACTAGACCAAAAACTGGAAATAAATCTGCTATGTAGGTACTATCACCGGCGCTTATTTCGGTAAACCGCGATCCTCTCAGGAGAGGGAGGCAAAGCCTCACCCGCGGTATGCAGAATTTCAAGGCCATCGAATACCGTCTGAAGCAATGCTATAAAATTAGGTAAGCGAGAAGAGAAAAAATAAAACTGAGCTTGGTGGCTGAGCGGTTTACGTTCTGGCCTCGCATTCGAGAGGACGCCGGTTCGAATCCCCGTCAGGGCATCCAGATTTGGGTTTTCCGTGGTTTCTCAAATCACTCCAGGCAAATGCCGGGATGTTTCCTTCAAAATGCCATGGCTAAATTCCTACCCGTTCCTTGTCCCCAGTCCCATCCCGCCTCTAATGACCACGACGTCGAAGAGGCGTAAAGCAATAAGTAAAAAAAAAAAAATGAGAAGTGTGTACCGAGCTCTGCACGTGTTAATACGAAATTATTGCAGAAATTCCCCTTATGGTCAGTCCCATAGTCGCCACTCCAAAGGCAAATTAGGATCTGTTTCGTGCGTGATGGCCTATCATGTGAATTTTTCAATATATGCCATTGGATTCAATACAGCATTATAACGTATGGTACCGAGCGTGGTGGTGTAACGGATAGCGTTCTGGCCTCGCATTCGGGAGGACGGCGGTTCAAATCCCCGTCCGGGCATCCAGATTTGGGTTTTCCATGGTTTCCCCAAATCACTCCAGGCGAATGCCGGGATGCTTCCTTCAAAAAGGCCATGGCCGAATTCCTTCCCATTCCTTGCCCCCATCCTTTCCCGTCTCTAAAGACCACGTTGTTAAAAAGGGACGTTAAACTGTTACAAAAAAAAAAAAAAAAATAACGTATGGCTGAAATCAGATATTTCCAACAATATCACAAAAATTTCTAAGACACGTGGAATGATTTATTCTTTGGTAGCTATGAACGTAAAAACAACAACTCATATAATTGGTAAAAACTGTTTTTTTTTTTTTTTAACAATGTAAATTGAGGTAGAAGAAACTTTCCTATGGTTTCGTTGCTTGGTGACTTTAAATAGCACTGTCAATAAAATTATATTCTATGAAAGGGTTGTTTTTTTTTAAAATTATTATAACACGTTTTAAAACGGTTAGTAAAAATCCTGTCCACATTTAAAACGTCTGTGTTATTTTTAGCTTTTGAAAGTTTATTTAATAAACCTATCTTTGAATAGATATCGAGACTTTGTGATTTACTTAATTAAGTCGCCAAGTTCGGTAGCCCGAAAGGAGTTTACTCTGTTTGTACTGAAAGATTTTATATTGCGAATGTACGGTTGTAGAATCTAATATATTAAGAAACACTTGTCTTTTTATTCTTGGTTACTTGACCATTCCGTACCACTTGAATCGTCATAAAATGGCTGCTGATTCTTAACCGAGGGGAACGCCCTATTGGCCCGGCCATTCACTGACTAAATGCGGCACCACAGCCCCCCCCCCCCTCTCTCTCTCTCCCTCCTCTTAAATGCTAATATGACCGCTGGCGTTTTACAACCTGTTGGGGTAAAATAACAAAATTAACAGAGTATTCAAAAAACACTTGAATGTTTTACCTACAGTGCAAAAGATAACAAGATCATTAAGCAAACTCAACGACACATTCAAATACGAAACATGTAAATAACACTACAAGGTTACATTTCACTGAGTACAATGTCGAGATATTTTACAAGACACGCTGCAGAATATTACATAGCGTGACAAAAAGTATTTTTAAAATCTTCGGAAATAGCCCATCAAAGATTAACAGATCACTAACTGCAGTAAGGCAAGAAGTACATTTTTTTTCGAAAATAGCTTTTTTCACTAAAACTGTTAGCTGATACAGGATGCATCGTGTACTGTAGAAAGAGACTTGTCAGCCCAACAGAATAGGCATGGCAACGACGTTAATTTTCCGTTTACTGCAGACAGGGAACTAGTCCAGATCTGCAGTAAACGGTCTTAGTGGTGGCGCGCGGTGGCATGAAGGGGGCAAACGAGGTCTGTAATATGCTAAATAAGTACGCAGAAAATAACCTTGACGAAGATGTAAGAACGTCACGTATTTTTGGAGATAACTGTTAGGGCCAAAATGAAAACAATACTATGGTGAGAATTATGACGCAACTGTGTGAGATAAAGATCTTTGCTAACATTAAACTTGCCGGCCTCGGAAGCATAGGGGCTAGAGTGCTAGCTCCGCGTGCCGATGGTCACCGGTTCGAGTCCGGCCGAGGGCATAGATGTTTAAGTGTTGTGTCTGTGAATGTCATGTCCGTCCTGTGGTGTGTCTAATTAGTTGGAAATAATTAATACCGGGAAAACTTAGAAGCACTACAAGACATATAATTACTATCGAGATGGCTGTGTGGCATAAGATGTCGAAAACCATTCAATCAAAAAAACATTAAACTTATTTTCCCCGTTAGAGGGCACTCTTTTATGCCCAATGATAACGATTTTGGTATTATTAAAAGAATTCTGTGGAAATAAGAAAGCAACCCTAAAAAGTTTTCAGTAGTTGAAATAAAAACTGATGATTTCATTGACTACAGCTCATGGTGGTCTAAGTTTTATATATATATAACACCTGCCTAAGTTACGATTCATATTGCAAAAATGTCCCCCAAAATGAAAATAGATGCAATGTTGTTGCAGGCCATGTTTCCGCAGTTGCTTAATTAATTACCAGTTGAATGATAACGCCAATGCAGCTGTTTAATTTATTTATTGTTGCGTCGTACGCGTTTCACCTCTCATCGAGGCATCATCAGTGACGAATTATTTACATTTGTTAGTATGGTACGCAGTTCGTCGCTGATGATGCCTCGATGAGAGGTGAAACGCGTACGACGCAATAATAAATAAATTAAACAGTTGCATTGGCGTTATCTTTCAACTGGTAATCAAAATAGATCTTTCAGGATATCCAACTATCGGGATATGAGTTTTTCGGCAAACGATTCGCACAGTGTTCAACGCAACGCAACGCAACGCTTGACAACGGACACTTTTAAGCTTCGAAACACAGTTAAACCATTGGAGTTACCTACGAAGAAAGCCTATATTACTGTTGTGCCCGTAAATTTTTTTTAAAAAATGGACGACATACGAAAATTTTGGTTTACATACCTGAAGAAAAAATGGAGTTTTGGAATCCCATCATTTCATGGCTTATAACAATTGCATCATTGAACAAAATCGACAATGAATGAAAACACTAACCTTTATATGACGTACGTACTGTATCTCTGTGGTAATAAAATGAATTTTTATTGAAATTTGCATTTTTTTTTTTTTTTACTTTTTTCCAATAAAGTTTCTCTTTAAAATCATGTTTACTGAAGAAAGGGAACATGTCCACAACACAAAAAGATTTCCCATAGCTTTGTGATGTGTCGTTCGAAACTTTTTAAAGGGCATAAAATTAAAGGTTTCCTAGTTACTTGAAAACAAAATATAAACAAACAAAAATGTATCATATGTCAAGTTGTATTCAGTTTTTTGTCTCTCCTGAAAAATTTGGAAATATGGACAATTTGCCTTTCTGCGGTTAGCGATTCACATGAACTCTTATATTGGGAACTGATTCGGCTGGTTTCACATGAGGAGCCTCCTCGAAGATCGTTTAAATGAAAGTCCATCTGTGTCAGGTATCGTCAGCAAGAACTGGCACTCGCATCTAGGATCAGACAGTCACCAAGTCGGTAACATATCAACTCACACTTAGCAAACACTTCCTACGAGTACAGGTGGCGCCTGTTTCCATCCCAGATTCAGTGTGGATCCACTGCCCTCCTCTTGCCCGCTACAACCAAGTCTGACTTCCCCACAATGGGTCTACCTTCAACAAACCAGGCATCACGTCGTTTTTCCCTCTCATAGCGATAGGTGGGGCATGTACACCTAAGAGCCAAAGAAACTGGTATACCTGTCTAATATCGTGTAGCGTCTCCGCGAGCACGCAGAAGTGCCGCAACAAGACGTGGCATGGACTCCACTAATGTTGTGCTGGAGGGAATTGACACCATGCATCCTGCAGGGCTGTCCATAAATAAGTAAGAGTACGAGGGGGTAGAGATCTCTTCTGAACGGCACGTTGCAAGGCATCCAAGATATGCTCAATAATGTTCATGTTCATGTCTGGCGAGTTTGGTGGCCAGCGGAGGTGTTTAAAATCAGAAGAGTGTTCCTGGAGCCACTCTGTACCAATTCTGGACGTGTGGGGTGTCGCATTGTCCTGCTGGAATTGCCCAACTCCGACAGGAACGCACAATGGACATGAATGGATGCAGGTGATCAGCCAGGATGCGTACGTACGTGTCACCTGTCAGAGTCGTATCTAGACGTAACAGGGGTTCCATGTCACTGTACCCGCACACGCCCCACACCATTACAGAGCCTCCATCAGCTTGAACAGTCCCCTGCTAACATGCAGGGTCCATGAATTCATGAGGTTTTTTCCATACCCATACACGTCCATCCACTCGATACAATTGGAAACGAGACTCGTCAGACCAGGCAGCATGTTTCCAATCATCAACAGTCCAATGTTGGTGTTGACGGGCCTAGGCGAGGCGTAAAGCTTTGTGTCGTGCACTCAGCAAGGGTACACGAGTGGGCCTTCGGCTCCGAAAGCCCATATCGATGATGTTTCGTTGTATGGTTCGCAAGCTGACACTTGTTGATGGCCCAGCATTGAAATCCGCAGCAATTTGCGTAAGGGTTGCAATTCTGTCACGTTGAACGATTCTCTTCAGTCGTCGTTTGTCCCGTTGCTGCAGGATCTTTTTCAGGCCGCAGCGATATCGGAGATTTGATGTTTTACCGGATTCCCGATATTCACGGTGCACTCGTGAAATGCCCGTACGGTAAAATCCCCACCTCATTGCTACCTCGGAGATGCTGTGTCCCATCTCTCGTGCGCTGACTATAACACCACGCTAAAACTCACTTAAATCGTGATAACCTGCCATTGTAGCAGCAGTAACCGATCTAACGCCTGCTTGAGACACCTGTTGTCTTATATAGGCCTTGCCATACTCTGAGTGTTTACATATCTCTGTGTTTGCATACGCATGCCTGTACCAGTTTCTTTGGCTCTTCAGTGTAAATAAACATTGAAAATTAGTTCGTTGTTGCATTAACAAATTTGTGGTTTGCTAAGCGCATTCAGTCACCGCTCTGAGAATTTTTCTGTACACCATACTGAACACTAAATTCTCCTCCCATCTAGAACTGTCCCCATCCTTCCGTAAGTATCAAAAGCGATTTGCGTTTTGACAGTAAACAGGGTGTCCAGGAATGAAAAGAAAATCCTGCAACCACAGATACGTCACATCATTTCCTTTTTTTTCTGTCGTCAGTCTTTCGACTGGTTTGATGCAATCCTCCATTTCTTCCTATCCTGTGCTAACCTCTTCATCTCTACATACCCCTTACAACCTACGTCCTCAATTATCTGCTTCATATATTCTAATCTCTGTCTTCCTCTACGGTTCTTACCTTCGACCATTCCATCCACCAGCAAATTAACCAATCCAACATGTCTCAAAATATGACCCACCAGCCTGTCTCTTCTTTCTGAAAGCTTCTTCCACAAACTTCTTTCCTCACCTACCATTTCCAAAGCTCGTTCATTTATTACTTTGTCAGTCCACTTAATTTTCAGCATTCTTCTGTAGCACCACATTTCAAATATTTCAATTTTCTTTCTTTCCGGTATTCCTAAAGTCCATGTTTTACTACCATAAAGTGCTGTGATCCACACAAAGAATATTAAAAAGTGTTTTCTAATTCCTAGCTCAATATTTGAAACTAAAAGGTTTCTATTTTTCATGAAGGCTCGTTTTGCTAGTGCTATTCTGCTTTTAACGTCATTTCTGCTTCGGCCATCGGTTATAATTTTGCTTCCCAAGTAACAGAATTCACTTACTTCTTCTATTGCATCCGATCCTATTTTTATATTTAACCTACTAGCATTGGTATAATTTCTGCTACTTTTCATCACTTTTGTCTTGCTTTGATTTATATTCAGTCCAAAATCTTCCTTCAGTATTTTGTTCATGCCATTCAGTAACTTTCAATATCCTCAGCCCTTTCTGCTATCAAGACAATGTCATCAGCAAATCGTAGCATACTGATTTTTTCTCCCTGAACACTTATGCCACATGGAAATTTTTCTTTTACTTTCTTTATTGCTTCTTCTAAATACAAGTTGAATATTAACGGGGATAGACTACAACCTTGTCTCACACCCTTTTTAACTGATGCATGTCTCTCGTGATTCTCTATTTTTATTATAGCCACTTGATTCTTATAGAGTTTGTATTCTTCTATCTCGATACTTTAGACCTGACTTCTTTAAAATTTTGAATATCTTATCCCACGTAACATTATCAAAAGCTTTTTCTAAATCAACAAATGCCATAAAAGTATTTCCTACTATATGAAATTAAGTTTTATTTTATTTTTTTTTATTTCGAAACTTGTGACTTTGTTCAGTTTATTCCATGTCATTTCTAAAAATTATTACTTAATTATATTTGAGTCATCTAAAACAATGTTCTTTTAAAAAAAAAATCTTAAAAGAACTTTAAAAAAACCTTATGTAAAAAGTGTATAAAAATTTATTCCAACTGTTGACTTTGACAGCGTGTGGTGAAAAAAAATGTTCTAAGGGGATCGTGCCAATTACATTAAACAATTGCTTTGTTTTTGTCAATTTAGTAATGGTACAATTGTTTAATATTCCTTTTAAAATTATGTTTTAATGGTAGTTCTAAAGCATTAAGGCTGGTATTTTGTACTTTATTAAAAGAAAAGTACATCGCATTGAAGTTACCATGCAAGTATTTTTTCATTTTTTGGGACATTTGGACAATGAATTCGTAGAAATGTATCTTTTCGTTGAAATGGCTACCTCGGTGCCAGCGCGTTATCTTAAAAAAAATTGATAGATAGTTGAGATACAATAGTTCAATGCTAGAGAAACAGACGGTGAGGTTTATGTGCATTTGATATCTGGGAATGAATAAACTGAACAAAGTTACATGTTACGAAAAAAAATCAACGTCTCGAAAATGGTGAGACTTTTACTAAAATAGAATTTTGTCATATAGTAGCACATGATGTGACGTATCTGCTGGTGCGGGATTGTCTTTTCATTCCTGTATACAGGTTGTTACCAAAAGTGTGTATTTGAATTACTTTTACTGACTACGTTTCCTCCTATTCAATATGATTTGTGCGCTTGAGTCCGCTGCAGAGTTATTGTTTTGTCTTCGTGTTGTTTGCATGTTTACGTTTGAATTTATTTTGATTGTGTACGCCCGTGTTGATGGCGTGTCATATGTATTGGGGGACGCACTTCATTTTGTTGCGAGTGTTTGGAATTGACGGCTTTTTGTATTCGTTTATTATGTGTTTTCGTTCAACGAGTTGTCTCTGGATGTGCTAATATTTGAGAAACCTTTCACACGCGGAGAGCATAACGTGTTTTATATTTCTTTAAACTTCCAGTCCTAGAGGACGCTGTTTCGCATCTATAGAATCTACGTAAGTTCCTTGGCTGAGAGTACCTTGGTTTTCTCTTTCCCTTTTTGCCAGCAGGTAGGTTACATATCCTGTACCATTGTCGCGTCAAATCGTAACAGATCTGTAGTTACCTTTCCTCCACGATATCTACGAGGCGATAGGCTGCTTCTTAAATGAGGATTTCTGATTAAGTTTCCTTTAAAAAATCTTTTTTTACTGTATTAAGCTGTATCAACTCACATTTGTATCGTATTGTATTGTTTTATTGTGTATAAGGAGCAACCAACGACATAAATTCTGTTTGATAAGAAAAATTGTTATGAAAACTACAGTTGTATTATATTTTTTTATATAATGTCATAGTCTTATAAAAAGGCTCGACAACATAATTACAAAAGTTAATGCTGTGCATCTATAATAATATTATAATTGCGAAAGTAACTCTTTCTCTCTGTCTGTTTGTTACGTCTGAAGGGCTAAACGACTAATCCATCCGATAGTGATGAAATTTGACAAGGAGATGCTATTTGCCATTAGGGAAGACATAGGATACTTTTTTCAGTGTAAATAATACACATTGTCATGGAATTTTTTAAAAAAATTACTGAGTGGCGATAGACAGACGCATAGGACGTGTAAGTCTCTGTAGTAGCTGGCAGTATAGTGGTATGGTAGCTCAGTGGTTGCTGCTTAATAATGTTTCGAACTTGGTCTCCGGTTCAGATCCCGGTGGAATCAAAGAATTTTATGAACTGTTTTTGATCGAATGAGTCACGCCTGGACGGTCAGTTGTTCGGATTCCATATTAAACTTTAGATACTACATATTTAGGGGTGCAATGAGTGGCAAACCGTAGGCGGTCTAACAATGCTGTATTGCGTTGTTTCTATCGCAGTCAGTGTGTGCGTGTGTCTGTGTGATCTGCACTAATGATGCTATAAATGTGAAAGTAAGTCTCTGTCTCTCCGTTACTTTTTGCTGACTAACTGGCTTTACCGATATTGATATAATTTGCCAAGGAAATACTTAGTATCTGTAGGAATAACACAGGACGTTTTCTCGGAATGAAAACAGTTTTAGTCACTACATTTTGAGAACTTATCTAATGGTGATAGACAGACGGATGCGTGATTTAGTCTGTAATGTTACGTCTGTTGCTCGAGCTGTGCTGCTACCACTGTCTGTTACTGTATGATTTGTCAATAAATTTCGTTTAGAGACAAAACTTATTTATTTAGTATAGATGTAGATTTGCTCTCCACTATACTGTTACTTTGTGTCTGCCTAAAAGTTTCTGGCACCAGTTTATTATGTCTTCTCTTTTGACATGCTTCGCAGGTGTAAACCTGACCTAAGGTATAGCTCTAGAAGAGCAGGAGAAGCTAAAGTTATTAGAACCCAGGAATCGGATGCTCGTGCTAAAGAAAGAAGAAAAGACCAAGCTGAAATAAAGCTGCCCTCAGTTAAACCCCCTCACACCCCCACACCTTGGTTTGTTTTTCTGTTTTTAAATACGCTGGAAATCGATTCTCTTCATGAGACAGGTTCGACGTTAGAATGATATAGTGATGGCATTCCGATCAAATTATACCGTCTCGTTGTTGTTTGGGACAAATCTTACTTTAATTACAGCTTTCTATATTCAATTCCGGCAGTGAAGTTCCAAGTCCACGCGTACGAAGTCGCGGGTAATAGCTAATTTAAAATAAATGAAAACATTGAAGCTGGCTGTATGGTCATAAAAACCGAAAACAGGAAATCGAGACAGAATAGAAAACTATTTGTCTGGACGCGCAGTTTATGTTTCTTAACAAATGTAAAAGCAAGGTAGATATGTACTTACAACACTCCAGCCAGGAGTTGAGATGGCTGCTCGATATTATTTGCGTGATAAGGAAATGGGTTGCTGGCAAATTTTATGGCCCAGCTGGTACATTTTATCAAAACTAATGAAGCTATGGCTTACAACAAAATGTCACAGTGATTATATTGATTTAGAAACCTTTAGAAACCAATTAAATCGATATCCCACACAAATCTGGTTACCACCATCGCAGAAATATATCACTGAAATTCAGACAAACGCACTTTTACGGAAGTCTCACTGACAGAACCAATTATTCGTTGTTGTCGCCACTCTTCTCAAGGCAATTTTTTGTCGTAAGAATCTTCAATGTCGGTATCCGTCGTTTAGTTTAATATTAAAAAATATAGATTGCTGGGATTCTTTCACTAACTTCTTAATTTTGATGTTATTGAAACTTATTGTGCTGCATTTTAACATCCCAGATTTGTTGGAATATATTGATTGTAGTTTCAAATCTGGAGATGAGGCTGGTGATGTGCAATAACATCAGGAAGGAAGAGAATTGCATCATAAACACAAACACAAAGGCCCTCTAATAAATATGCAACTAGATTTTTAATATCCGTAAACGTAGAATACACCCCAGCCATTCACAAATAACTCTGTCTCCAGATTCTGTGAACGATTCTGGAAATGAAATTTTAAATTTTTGGCAGTAATGAGGGAAAACGGAAATTATTATCTATTCTTAATCACATTGATAATTATTTTTCATGCTGCGAAGATGAACTACAAGTCCAGTTTAGATGTTGCAACTTAATGTTTGCTCAAGCATAAACAAATTGGTGCTGTAACTTACTTCACTCGTTCCGACCGACCTGAATGCGAAATTCGATCAAATCCAAGAAGTTACGAAAAAAATCTCATTTGTAACAGACGAGATTTTAGTCGAGTGTCGCCTGTATGATCACTACTGGCGGCATTCTGATTTGATACAAGTCTTAAATTTCTCTCTGGCCACTATCCTGAACCGCAAGCACACTTAACATTTCTCGACGCGTTGTGTATTCGAAGGCGAGGTTTGTTTTCTTTCTTAAAGCGGCTCTCGCGATGCCAACCCACTGCCACTCAACTAGTACACACTGAAACGTCAGCAATCGCGTTAAGATGTTTCGAAGCTCCTTTTCTAATTAAAGAAATTGGCAATTGTTTTTACGCAGTCCATTGCAGTATTTATAACGTGACATCGAACAAACGCATCAGTTAATTAAATTGAAGTGGCTCCATAGGACGCGGGTTCGAATAGCCGTCCGGAAATCCTGATTTCGGTTTACTATCGTTTCCCTATATCACTCCAAAAGAATTCATGTTGGTTCTTTCAATAGGCCAAGATCGAATTCTTTCCAGATCCTCGACCCCAGTCCTTCTCGGCCTCTGATGACGAGACGTGTTGTCATATAAAATAATATCAAACGGAACAATACGTTTGTTGTTTTGCCTAAGGAAATTTCATCACGCTTTAGAGTCTTAAACGTTCAGAATCTGAAGTTCACTAGTTCACTGAATGTCGGTGTTTCTGAGTGATATTGCTCCTTCCCAGAGGTTGCAAGCCCTGGAGCTTCGAGATAGTTCCTCGCTTTACCCATCGTAGACAAAGTTTAGACAAGAGATGGGTCGTTAGCAGGTACTAGTGAGCGCTATTATGTAGTTATTATATGACATAAGAATAACAATCAAAAACAGAAATTAAATGAAGTGGATATACAGAGTCACAAACTCAGCAGATACGAAACAGAAATACACAAAATATATTTGAAATAAGGTGAACACATGCATTGACCATACCTGCTAAGAGGGCATACCGTTGTAGTATGGTAGATTGTTGTTTGTTTTCACAACACAATCAACAATTAAAAACAACCGCTTGCTGTTTCATTGACAGAATGACCTGGGACTGAAACACTAACATTCGGAATGTCACTAAAGAAAAGGTGTCAAACTTGATGTTGTTGTTGTTGTTATTAAGGTTTTAGGGTGCGTCTACAGTGAGGTCATTAGCACCCTGAAAAAGTGGAAATAGTTTTTAGTATGTCAGAATGGTATCACAGAGAGTAAAATTCAGTAACACAACTCTCACTGCATCCCAAACCCAGGAAACGGGGAGCGCCTCTGTCGGAGAATCGAAACAATAAATTGATCGATGAGCTTAAATAATACTGGTAGGGTGTCGTCGTCCACGGATGAACATGACACCAGGAGGGGTGGGGGCAATCCAATATCTACCGCACTACAACCCAACTAAGCGTAATATGCCAACGTATAGACAGCGACATTGAACAAGAGTTGAGCATCTATATTTAACATTTATATTCTTGGCAGGATGTAGATGATGAACGCAACGGAATATGTTTTTTTCTTTTTTACCCTTCATCGAAATTGAGGTAATTAGGGGAAAGGGTTGGAGACAAGGAACACGAATGAATTCTTCCATTACTTTTTGAAGGAATAATTTCACCATATGAATCGAGTTATTTTGGGGAGTGAAATCTGGGTGTTCGGACAGGGATTCGAACCTGCGTCCACATGAGAGTTACCGCCCACTCACCAAGTAAATGCCAGAACTTCAAAACAGGATAATATATCGTATATATAAAGCGTTTTATAGCTAACGTTCAGAAGGAATCTTATGACAATAGAGGCTGTAACGGGACAGTGGAAAGTACTTTCTTTGTGAATAACAAATTTCATCTCTGTGTGTTATTGAGGTAAGATCTGTGAATGGTCAGCAGACAGGTCAATATTGGTACTGTCAGAATTTACAGAAATTTATAGCTATTTTCCGTGAGCACGGGAAATTGCTGAAACAAGCGATAGAAATATAAGCGTTTCAGTACATTGCGATTCAACGTATTTACAAGGAGAAGAGTGCCGAAATTGGGATCAGAAAAGCAACAAGGTAGATACTGTATACAGTATAACAGCTCAGGTAAGCCTTCATTTACAAGAAATACCGGTTTAAAACCGTGAAATTTTACACGCAACATCTATAACTGCAGAAAAGATATTGGGATAAAAGCAGTCAAATGGTCGGATGCCGTGTCTGTGTGCTAAAGCCTCTGGGTTCGGTAGAGCAGATATTTTTTACTATGTATACATATTTTCACTAATATTTGCTGTCTGTGGCATCAAAGATTCATTTTTTCGAAACTTCGACACTGGGTTAAGTTTTATTTTTCTTCGAAGAATTCACAAACTTTTGGATGATAAGCGTGATACAAACTTTTGAAATATAAATTGCTTAAACACCAGGAAAATTATATGAAACATATCTTTTTATAACCACAAACACTTTTGATTATTGGAGTGGGAAAGTATATTTCATTTACACTTCGTTTTCCTCTGCCCATTTCGAATAATACTTTATCATGTAAGAAAATAAATGTGGTAAATAACGGAATTGATTTTTCTGGCCTCGCATTCGGGAGGACGCTGCATCCAGATTTGGGTTTTCCATGGGTTCCCCAAATTATTCCAGGCGAATGCCGGGATGCTTCCTTCAAAAGGCCATGGTCGAATTACTTCCCGTTCCTTTTCCTCAGTCCCATCCCGCCTCTAATGACCTCGACGTCGACGAGGCGTAAAGCCATAACTAAATAAAAAGGAACTGATTTTAATATTATCTTCAGCTATATAAATTTCACGCTTATCTTGAAAAAGTAGGGAGTAACACATATTCAGTGTTGTTCGGTGGTTGGAGAGGGCATATTGATAACTAGCTGTTACCCGCGACTTCGTACGCGTGGATTTAGAATTTGATTGCTAGAATTGGATACACAAAGCTGAAAGTTACCTAAGATATGTCGGCGTAATATGACGGGAACGCTATCGATATACCATTCTACCGTCGAACCTGTCTTATTTACTCATATCGGAAAAAAGTATCCTATTTCGTTCCTAATGATACAAAGTATTTCGGTATACACATATAGTCGTCAAAACGTAAAAAAAAAGACGGAGACTTACTTTCACATACCTAATATTATTGGTTTAGATCACACAAAAACTGCCTGTGGAACCAGTATACCCTGAATAAAGCAAACGCTTAGGGCACTATTCTATCGCCAAAGATTTGCCAGAACATGGTATCCTAACTACAAAATCCTAGGCTTGGCTCAAACTATGAAAAACAATACATAAAATTTTTTGCTCCCAGGGAGGGTTTAAACCCGACGCCACACGGGAGTTTTCTTAAGAAAGATGCACGTTACCACTGCGCTACGCTGCTATTGCTCTCTATCACTACGCATTAGAAAAACATATAGATATATGCGTTTGTCTTTCACAGTTCAGATAGTTTTCATAATTTAATCTATACAGAATACAGTATCCCATGTCCATCCTAATGTCAAATAGCATCTCCTTGTAAAATTTCATCACGATTGGAGTAGCCTTTTAGCCTAAGAAACGTAACAGACAGACAGACAGACAGAGAGAGAGAGAGAGAGAGAGTTACTTTCGCATTTATAATATTAATATAGATATGAAGCTGGAGGTTGGATAGTAAAGGTTATATCATCAAAACGGACGCATTTTTTGTCAGACTGGTAACGTGCAATTGTCTCTCCAAGTAAAAATAATAATAAAAGGCTTTTGGGAAGTCCCTGAACTATTGCAAGATAAGCGTGAAAGATGCAATTATACACTAAGATTTGCGTGCACGCGTACTATTTGATATGATAAAGTATGTATGGTATGGATCGAAATTAACAGAATAAAAATTGGATTTACAGGTATAAATGAAATATACTTTCCCAAGTCAATAATAAAAAGTGTTTGTGGCTCTGAAAGAATACTTTTCATCAATGTTTCATAGCGTGGCAGCAATCTTTGATTCAAATGTTTATAAGACGTTTATCATTCAAAATTTCATAAATGCTTCAAAGAAAGATTAATTAATGTTGTGGTGAAGTTTTGTAAAAATGAATCTGTTATATCTCAAACAGCAAATAGCAACATAAAAATACAGATAGGAAAAGAAATTACTCTCCGGTGGTCAACCTCAGCAGCTTCCGTATATCAACACAATGCCGTTTTACCGCATCTGCTGCAATTTCCTTGTGCATATACACGTTATGCATGTAAATTAAATCGCGATTTCTCGTAAATTAAGGTGCATCAGGAGGATGTGTTACACCATACACCCGTCCTTTTTCCGAACCCCGTTTGCGCACTGAAGACGTTTTCCTGTAAGATGTAGCTAATCTACTTTCGGCAAGAGTTTTCTCTAAACATATGGCTGGAAATTATTCAAAATCTGTCAAAATAGCATTGGAGAAAGCGATCGAGAATTCACATATTTTTTTATTTCGTGCTGGACATTAAACAGAAATTAATACATAGATTCCTTTGATATTTTACACATAGATGGAGTATAATCTGCAACTGCGGCGAAAATTACAATTTAGAGCTTAAATCACCCCTGACGATAGAAAAGGTCAAAAGGTTTTTTTAGTATATGAAGAAAACTTCAAATTAATTGTGAAGAAATTTTGTATAATGATTAAGCTCGTTATTACACAATTTGTATATTTCACTTTCACCATGAATGACTTCCAATATTTGGCAGAAGAACAAAATTGGAAAATTTTATAATTATACGGAAGTTTTATGAAAACGTTGAGGAAAAACTGGAATTATGGTGTAAAAGTCATGGAATAGACCAAAACTACTCAAACTGCTGCGATGCACCCGAAACAAGGTCAAACATCAAAACCTGATTTTTCAGTATATTGGAAAAAAAATTGGAAAAAAAATAATCAAAGCATGGTTCGCAACCATAAAAAATTATATATAAATTTTTTAATATGCGTACCTCAAACTCTTTCTGAGTACCAACAGCCTTTTTGATTTTTTTAATTAATATGTACGGCATAATAACATTAATATTTTGAATTACTTTAAATTCAAATTGCATTTTCAACATTTGTCATTTTGATTTCAAAATCTAGAATCGAGTAAAGGATGTATCAGTATAACGAAGTGAGTAATGAAGGCGAGGTCGCTGTCAGCAGGAAATTAATGAAAATCCTGTCACTTCACAGTTTCAAGGAAATTACATTTAAAAAAAACACACACACACAGGTCCAAGAATTCAAATTAGAGAAATGTCGGTACCGATAGCCAGAATTCCGACCGACAGCAAAACGGCTTCTCGAAATACTGTAGAATTGTCTGTTCCCAACTGACTTGAACTTATTCTTTATGCCCACAATGAATGTCCTGTAATGCTCAGAAATAATTTCTGGACTAAGAAGGGCTTAACGAACGAAGCACTTGGAATATTGTATTGCCCAGGAGAATCAATAATAAATTAAAGCCCATTAGTAATAATGGTACAGTTTGATAATTACACCGGACGGCGCGCGATCAACGGTTTAGCTGCAGTTCCGTAGTTCATGCACTGGGATGCAGTTTCCTATTGACGTTGCATTCGTTTCCTTCATACACAAGGCGCAAGGATTAACTTTGCATAAAGTTCTAATTGCATAGGCCAACAAGAATTCAATTTAAGAATCACTTACGTTGCTATTTCAATATCTAAAACATAGGAAGAATTCGTTTCTGTAAAAGAATTTCAGTGGCGCAGACTTGAAAAAATTAATTTGCATGCCGATTTTGAGCATAGGCGAAAATTTCTGCGTTCGATACAAGAGATATGCGTACCTCAAACTCTTTCTGAGTACCAACAGCCTTTTTGAATTTTTTTTATTAATATATACGTCATTATAACATTACTTTAAATTCAACAATAAACAATACGGGATGAAAAATCAAGGAACTCTGTGGTGTGTCGTTAAATCGTACACTTCAGTAAACTGGCATATTTAAAAAACTCAGAACATTGTTTTCAACTAGTAGCAACAGTTAATAACGAACAACGTGAAAACTACCCTGAGTGGAAATAACGTTGTACAACTCCCGCTCACTCCACCTGCAGTTCCAATAAACGCGAACACAGCAGAGGGCCCGTAGAAACTATTGTCCACAGTCGATTACAAAACAAGCAGCTATACAAATGAGCCAGCAAACCGCTAAAACGAAAAAACAACACATGAAAAAAACAAATGCCGAACAAATACGAGTTTTTAGAAACCGCAAATGCAGGGCAAACGAGCGAGAACAATACGCATCGACAGTGGCGGATCCAGGATTTTGTTTTGGGGGGGGCTAAGATTTGGTTTGGGGGGGGGCTTGACTCGGGGGAGGAGGGGTTCGCCGACAGAAATCTCATTATTCCAGATTGCCGCCCTTATTAAAACTGTAGAGCAAAAAAAAAGGTCCCCAAAATCCATGTCGTCAGGGGTGACCTTGATGCTTTTGGGGAGGGGGGACTTCAACCCCCTAGCCCCCCCCCCCTGGATCCGCCACTGCGCATCAATCACTGAAGTACTTCAAGAAACATCGGGCGAGCGGAAAGAAATACTAAAATCTTTGATCGGAAATGAAATACTAAAAATGAAAGCTCAAACATTTCCCATACAACAGCTTGACTGGTATATTTTAGAACCATAATGAACTAAATATGCAACTGTAAAAGAATAAGGTAATAGATAAATAGATGTAACTGCAGTACCTGAGTCATCTTAGAGGATTAGGCCTAAACAGAATTTTGCCAAATCAGAGAAATGGCGTTATTCATTTAAGATACTTATGCGAAATTTCTTTTAATCTTAGTAGTAATAATCAAGAAACGACTTTGACAACTGGACAATATATATTAATGGATAAAGAAGTATAAATTGTGCCAATAATATAGAAAAATCAGCTACAAGGAAAACATTGGAATGTGTTGGAAACTTTCAAATACAAACGAGGATGCAACTCAAAAATTCCTGCGCCAAAGAATTAAAAGCCAAAGAGGCATGAAAGGCGCCACACAGATTTCAAAGAAAGCTTTGTCTTCACACTTCCAAAGATACCAAAGCACCACATAAGATAGAAGTGTCTCCCGGCTCGCCGTTGAGAATTAATATATTCTCGGGTGACTAGACGAGTGAGCAGGATGTTTCCACACGATATTTCGGCGATCAGAATCTCTGGGAGAATGTGGAGGTATTCAGCCGTGACCTTTTGAAGAAACCATCATCGCATTCGCCTGGAGTGATTTGGGGGAGCCTCGGGGGTTCCCTAGCGTCACCGCTCTCTCGCCAGGACCCACTCCACCTATGACGTAATTCCGATATGATGATTAAAATACAGTATTTTTATGGAAATATAACAAACGTTTTCTTTTTATGAGTGCAAGTTAGTGTACCATGAAGTATTTTGATTTTAATGTGTCGTGTTAAAAAATAATTACGCAGCTTTTACATTTTAAAATATTTGAAGCTAGAGTCTTGCTTTTAAAAAAATCTGAAGTTTTTGCTGCGTCTATGTAGTCATGTTTCCGCGTCGTTGTTTTCTTTAGCATTTTAATCAACTAAAAGTTACTTAAGAACAGACGCCGTGGCCCCTGAAATGAAACATGGCTTTATTAATGCTGGTATCCAAGCTGAAAGTACAGTCGGGGACAGAATTCGAGAGACCCCTCGCCTTTCGATTATGCTTCGTTCTAGACACGAATACCGCATGGGACAGCATAACTGGTAGGTGGTACACTAAATTCATGATAAAATAGACCTCTCATACCCAGCACTTTACCCAAGACTAAAATAATGAGCCCGCGCAGCAAGAAACTCGCAGACGCTCAGAGGGAAAGTTCGGAGTTCTGCAGTAAAAATAATAACTAATATCACCATTTTAGTCATAATAATTATTTAAATAACCAAATTGATTAATTATAGAGAGATGGTAACACTTTTTTCGTAATTTTGATAACCGTTGCGTATTTTTTTCCCTCGAATAAACAGTTAACAATTCGCTAGCAAACGCAATTATATGGCGAATACAGAAAAGAATCGCTAAATTACGCACGGAAAACCAATAAGAGAGTTTGAATGGACTTAGTTACACTTTCTAACGCTGCAGCGTTATAGAACTGTGCGTGTGACAAATACACACAAAGGTTAAGGGTAAGTAGAAAGAGCATTCACGAAAGAACTCTAATGGTAAATTAAGTCACGAAATATAAATAAAAAATTAAATGGTGCGGAATATTAACACCTTAATTTTGTTTTCATCATACCATATTTAGAAGGTAAGCTAAACTTGAACGCAGTAGCAACAGTTTTAGTAGTAATAATAATCATTAAGAACAATAAATAAATAAATAAATCCGTCTGCAATGTGAATTAGCAGTTCCACATTTTAAATCTGGAAGATGGAAGTAGTAAAACTATCATCTCTCTCTTTGTCTCTAACTAACACTGATACTTCTATAAAATTTTCTGTCAAGCGTTATGTCCTGCCGTCCAAGCCCGATGGGTTATAGGTAAAACTGTTGCCTGGCATTCGGGAGAACGCGAAATCAAACCCCGTCGGGGATCCAGTTTCAGTATTCCATGATTTTCGTAAATCTCTCCAGCTGAACTCCAGAAAAGTTCCTTCAAAAAGCGGTTGCTGAAATTCTTACCCGATCCTAGTTTTCAATACTATCAGGATTCATATCACATTCCGCCAAAGATATGACGAAGACAAAAAAAAAGAAAAAGAAAAAACGTGGTGGGTATGTGGTATCCGGCTTTCGGGAGGTCGTGCGTTCGAATACCCATCTAGCCACCCAGGTAAACGTTTTAGATGGTTTCCCCAAATCACTCCAGGCGAATGCCGGGATTGTTCCTTCCCACATGTGGAGAGTCTCTAGTTCGGTGTTGTTTTAGGGCTGGTCGACGTGTAAATCATTATAGAGAGAAAAGGACTTGGGGCATGTTTCGGGAAGGAATTCCTCCCCATTACTTGTCCCCAGTCCTTTCCTGCCTCTAATGACCTCGATTAGATGTAAAGCTAGAAGCAAAACATAATTGCTCAAATAAAAATAATTACATCCCTGTGGTGTGTTTTAGATCTTTTCCTTGTTGGATTTATCTTATTCAACGGCCGAACATGGTAGCGAAGGGAGTAGAGTGCTATTTCCACATGTGGAGAGTCTCTAGTTCGGTGTTGTTTTAGGGCTGGTCGACGTGTAAATCATTATAGAGAGAAAAGGACTTGGGGCATGTTTCGGGAAGGAATTCAGCCTTGGCCATACCAGAGAATCATCCCAACACTCACGGAGTGATTTCGATTAATCATGCAATACCGAAATACGGATGGATACACGAAGATTTCAACCCCTGTCCTTCCGGATGGGATGGCTTGGGCGTTACAGGGACTCTCGGTCACTGGTGCGATTCCGGTCAGAGGCATGGGTGTTAAAGTAGGTATTGTGGTATGTCTTGTATCGTCTTTCAATTGTATGAGCAAAAAGCATTTGGAAATACATCAGTACACAGGATAAACACTCAAAACGGTTTAGCTGGATGAATGGCTATCGGGAGGAATGCCATTAAAAATTTAAAGACATTTTTATTGAACCAAAAGGCAATTGACCTCCTTCAAAAATATCTCGCTGGTCCACCTCATCTCACAGAAAAATATTCCTTGTTTGGTGCCAACTAGTAACATGGCTGAGTTCTAAACACGTATTAGGATAAAAAATTTGGAAAGTAGGCGTACTATAGTGAAGCTCTTTAGTGCACACGGGAGGGGTATTCAATTTCAGTTGAGTGTATAAGATTTAATCTCTTTAACATTATGCGTGGTTATTTCGTAAGAAGAAGATCTTCCTGCTTGCTCAGTTCAGACGCAAGGAGGAAGGAAACGTCCGACAAACGTTTCGAGGAAGTGTTTATTTACCAGTGGCTCTGAGGAAGTGAAGAACACTTGTTCAGTAGAATTAGCTCTAATAAAATTTGCGAATATGACAATCCGTACACGAAATGTGCCCATTTTCGAATTACGAGCACCTACAAATACAGTGACAGTCATTTGCCGAAAGTAACAGAAACAACTTCATATAACATATTAAAGTTACTTCATCATAATTAGAAGACCGATGAAAATGTTGAAAAATAACATTGAACTAATATGTATAGGTCATTAAAAATTTCTGAAAATTACTTCTCGAGGATTTTAACTTCAGCATACCCTCATTGCGTCTTGTAATGTTCTATTTGCACTATTTGATTACAAAATTAATTAATCAATATTCCGTGATAATGGAGCCATTTAAAAGATGAAGAAGAAAAAAAAAAAAAAAAAAAAACTGGAAGTGCACGTGTGCACGTTATTGAAAATTGACATGCCTCTATCTGCTGATGTAAATATTTTATGACCTTCCGTGCCTTTGACCATTTAACCTGCTGACTATTGTGTCAGCCTTTGTTGAGGTAATGTGGAACTCTATTGTGAAGTCAACACAAGACGAACACTACACTCATTCAAAAGCAACCATATGCGCAGAAGAACTCGAATTTATTATTATTAACCAAATATCAATCATTAAGGCAGAGTTGGACGCCTTCGAAACGTCCCAAATATGTAACATCTTAACACGGCTGGAAGCCCGAGAGAAATTTATTAATATACAACGCCGTGAAAGATTACGATCTTACTTTATTATTATTACTCCGCGATTCACTAAAAGTGTGTGGTGGAGGGTGTATTGCTCCTATCCGAAAGGGTAATGGTTTGGAAGGGATATACGGGATATGGCAGGAGGCCTTTACAATGCGATGACAGTGTTCTAGCCCCTACACTGCTAGCGCCAGCTTAAGTATCTTGGTCGGGACTCTTGCGAAGGAATTTGTGAATGTGTCTGCGGTCGTGGTTTGCCAACACGGAAGACAATTCCGTAGGCCCACAGAACAAGGAAATTATCAGACATTTCAGGCATGAGATTTTCCTCATCCTCGTTCAACTAACTTGCTTATATTGCTACCTGAGGCTCACACAGATAACAGACGTTAGAATTATACAGGTTTAGAACCGTATATCCTCGAGGAACTTTCTGAACTTTTTTAAATTTGTTTCCAGCTTGACATCTCGACTTTGAGGTCATGGGAGACGGGAATGTGGACTTTTTGGTGAACTATACCGACGTTCGCTTACAGTGATTTGGAAAAACTGTAGAAAATCCAAATCTGGATGGCCAGAAGCGGATTTGAACCCGCATCCTCTCGAATGCCAGGCCAGAACATTATCGCTCGTCCACTACGCTCAGATTTTTTAATTGACCGTAACATATAGATATATAGGAACAATAATTATAGACTGACTCGGCCATGAATCATTTTAATATATCTATTTTTGCAGCCTAGTAGTAGACGCAAAAATATTAGATCAACTAAAGATGCCAGATCTTAATCACATCGTTTCTCACGAACCCGGAAACAACCATAATACACCCTTTTATAATCACATATGTAACGTTTCAATTAGTTTTTCGAAGATAACATCATTTTACTTTTACATATCCAGCGTATTCCAGTTTGAAAAGCAACCATCCTTTTCCTTCAGAATGCAGGCATAAGAATTTTAAAAGCTCCACTGCATATGGAATTAGCCAACCTCATTAACTGTAAGACTGACAGCAGTCTTTTTCCAAGACCATTCTTGCTTGTAGAAAATGCCATGGTGGCTCCCAAAGTGAGAAGTATTATTGCGCCTGTTCAAATTCCTGTCGGCTACCAAATTTCGTTTTTTCCATGTTTTCTCAAAACCTTTGCAGATTAATGCCAGGATGATTCCTCTGGAAGGCATTGATCAACTTGTTTCATGTTCTTTGTTCACAGTTCTCTCCTATATTTATTTACCTCGACAGTAACGAGGCGTTTTGCCCATATTATTAAAAATGTTTAATGTATATAAAAGAAGAACTGATGTGCAGTTTTCAGACGTGAAATTTTAATTCCAAAATACTGTAAAATAGAAATTTCAAATATACACAAGTGATATATTTATATATAATATATATATATTTCTGTATTGACAGGTATCTGACGCTTATATTATCACAGCAATATCTGAAAACTTATTTCGGATATTTTTTAAAATATTATCTTTTCTTAAGCAGAATTAGGGGTAGTAAATGATTCTTGTTTAATTTTTCTGCAGTGCGTCACAGCGCTTAGTATTTAAAAGTTATTCACACATCGATACGAGATAATTCTTGGAGTTATCATTTTGTAAACGAATCTAATCCAGCAGTATTCTTGTCAAACTTTTACAATTACAAAATTTTATTTACTGCTTTGTCTAGGCTCTAATGAACGAAAATGTTTTTTTTTTTTTTTTTTTAATGGGTTTCGGCAGCTGAGGCCATGCAGCCAGCTCAACGTGGTTATTGTAGCTTCCAGTTAATCATTTACATCCAGTGTTTATATATATCGTATCCTCTCAGTATGGACACCACAGGACGGACAGGACACAGACACACAACACTTAACATCCATGCCCGCGGCCGGATTCGAACCGGCGACCTTCGGCACGCGGAGCTAGCACTCTAGCCCCTACGCTACCGAGGCCGGCGAAAATGTAGTTTTATCTCGATGGCAGATAATTCCGAAGTCACAATACAAGGAAATATGCATCGTTTCCTGCCAGAAGACTTCCTCATCGAATGTGCGAGTTATATTCAAACATTAGTATGCTTCAGTGTCAATCGCAACACTAGCCACATCCTAGAAATTTGAGTGATATGAGAAGGAGGGTAATAATCACTTTGCATGAAGAGCTATATTCAAATGGTTTTATAACTAGAATTATGAATATAAACAAATAATTTTTTTAATTTTTAATTTAATTTTATTGCAATGGAGCACAGGCTCCGGTGCCAATTTCCCTTCACACCTATCTTCCCCCTATCTGCACCCATCTACATTTGCTCTCTACAAATTTTATCTTTAAATTCTTTCAAAGTTTTCGGTAAATAATTCATCATTTCTCTTGGTAACTCATTCCAATCCCTGACACCCTTACCTAAAAAGAGGAATCTTCCCACACCCTTGTGCCTGAAATCGAGTGCCAGCTTGTGGTCATGGTCATCTTTTCCCTTCCATGCACTACTTTTAATACCTATTGCAATATCTTTCCATGCCTCATCGCCAGTGTATGGCCTGTACACTCCCATGACCCTCCTCATCCTCCTCCTGTCTTGCAATAATCCCATTCCAGCTCCTTTATCATATCCGTCACTGATTGCATTCTGCGATATCTTGGCATTACTTTTGATAACAAGCTTAAGTGGGCAGGACACATTGGACAGGTGGTAGGAAAAGGTTTCAAAGTTCTTCACTTGTTGGAGGGAGTGATGAGGGGATGTACGAGAGAAGTAAAGGAATTGGGTTACAAAACTTTGGTCAGACCATTGCTCGAATATGGTAGTGCAGTATGGGACCCTCATTTTACGAATCAAATACAGGAGTAGGAGAGGGTGCAAAAAAGGTCTGCTAGATTTGTTTCTGGAAACATAAACAAATAAACCGTGGTCTGCCGTATATTTGGTTATTGAAAGGAATGTCATTTAATTGAACAGTCCTACACAAATACTCCACGCAAAACAACTTCTGTCCAGGATAGGCCTGGCAGCACCTTCCTTTTTTTATATAGATCATTACAGTTTAAAGATACATTAAGGATTAATGTTTGCAATAGAATATTCGTCTACGAGGCGCCACAAATAATTCAGCGATGAGGTGAATTATTGTCATTTGTAAAGGTTGGGATTGCAGGATAGTCATCTGTGACCAACGTATTTTTGAAAATTGGGTGTCTGTTCCGTATAATTCGATGTTAACTTCTATAAGGGTGTGAATTACGTCTCCCATATCATGTCGCAGCAGGACAAATATTTCGTCCACCTGATGGTTTCTCGAGGAGCCAAGGACGCAGGAAACTGATCATCCAATCATAAACGTTGACATGAACCCAGTAGAAAGTGCATAGGCTGAAATGCTCTACATTCTAAGAAAGACAGAATATATGTCGACGACTTTCTAAAATCAATCATTTACGCGTAATTTGCCCTATGAATTATTGGAACTTTTAACACTGTGTGTTCTTTTGCTTCTTCCCAACAGTGAGCCACACAGATGTCACACTATTCTGCCATCTCATTCCTGTATTTATCTTCTTATCCATTTCCAGTTTTACTTTACCTCCCCTCCCCCTCACAAAACTTACTGGTAGGACTATAAATATTATTCCAAAAAAGAATATTTAGCAATCAGTGGACGGATCACTCAAATTGCTAGATGTGGCTGGTGTAGCGATTGACACTGAAGCATACTAATGTTTGAATATAACTCGCACATTCGATGAGGAAGTCTTCTGGCAGGAAACGATGCATATTTCCTTGTATTGTGACTTCGGAATTATCTGCCATCGAGATAAAACTACATTTTCCTTCATTAGAGCCTAGACAAAGCAGTAAATAAAATTTTGTAATTGTAAAAGTTTGACAAGAATACTGCTGAATTAGATTCGTTTACAAAATGATAACTGCAAAGAATTATCTCGTATCGATGTGTGAATAACTTTTAAATACTAGGCGCTGTGACGCACTGCAGAAAAATTAAACAAGAATCATTTACTACCCCTAATTCTGCCTAAGAAAAGATAATATTTTAAAAAATATCCGAAATAAGTTTTCAGATATTGCTGTGATAATATATGCGTCAAATACCTGTCAATACAGAAATATATATATATTATATATAAATATATCACTTGTGTATATTTGAAATTTCTATTTTACAGTATTTTGGAATTAAAATTTCACGTCTGAAAACTGCACATCAGTTCTTCTTTTATATACATTAAACATTTTTAATAATTAGGGCAAAACGCCTCGTTACTGTCGAGGTAAATAAATATAGGAGAGAACTGTGAACAAAGAACATGAAACAAGTTGATCAATGCCTTCCAGAGGAATCATCCTGGCATTAATCTGCAAAGGTTTTGAGAAAACATGGAAAAAACTAAATTTGGTAGCCGACAGGAATTTGAACAGGCGCAATAATACTTCTCACTTTGGGAGCCACCATGGCATTTTCTACAAGCAAGAATGGTCTTGGAAAAAGACTGCTGTCAGTCTTACAGTTAATGAGTTTGGCTAATTCCATATGCAGTGGAGCTTTTAAAATTCTTATGCCTGCATTCTGAAGGAAAAGGATGGATTGCTTTTCAAACTGGAATACGCTGGATATGTAAAAGTAAAATGATGTTATCTTCGAAAAACTAATTGAAACGTTACATATGTGGTTATAAAAGGGTGTATTATGGTTGTTTCCGGGTTCGTGAGAAACGATGTGATTAAGATCTGGCATCTTTAGTTGATCTAATATTTTTGCGTCTACTACTAGGCTGCAAAAATAGATATATTAAAATGATTCATGGCCGAGTCAGTCTATAATTATTGTTCCTATATATCTATATGTTACGGTCAATTAAAAAATCTGAGCGTAGTGGACGAGCGATAATGTTCTGGCCTGGCATTCGAAGGATGCGGGTTCAAATCCGCTTCTGGCCATCCAGATTTGGATTTTCTACAGTTTTTCCAAATCACTGTAAGCGAACGTCGGTATAGTTCACCAAAAAGTCCACATTCCCGTCTCCCATGACCTCAAAGTCGAGATGTCAAGCTGGAAACAAATTTAAAAAAGTTCAGAAAGTTCCTCGAGGATATACGGTTCTAAACCTGTATAATTCTAACGTCTGTTATCTGTGTGAGCCTCAGGTAGCAATATAAGCAAGTTAGTTGAACGAGGATGAGGAAAATCTCATGCCTGAAATGTCTGATAATTTCCTTGTTCTGTGGGCCTACGGAATTGTCTTCCGTGTTGGCAAACCACGACCGCAGACACATTCACAAATTCCTTCGCAAGAGTCCCGACCAAGATACTTAAGCTGGCGCTAGCAGTGTAGGGGCTAGAACACTGTCATCGCATTGTAAAGGCCTCCTGCCATATCCCGTATATCCCTTCCAAACCATTACCCTTTCGGATAGGAGCAATACACCCTCCACCACACACTTTTAGTGAATCGCGGAGTAATAATAATAAAGTAAGATCGTAATCTTTCACGGCGTTGTATATTAATAAATTTCTCTCGGGCTTCCAGCCGTGTTAAGATGTTACATATTTGGGACGTTTCGAAGGCGTCCAACTCTGCCTTAATGATTGATATTTGGTTAATAATAATAAATTCGAGTTCTTCTGCGCATATGGTTGCTTTTGAATGAGTGTAGTGTTCGTCTTGTGTTGACTTCACAATAGAGTTCCACATTACCTCAACAAAGGCTGACACAATAGTCAGCAGGTTAAATGGTCAAAGGCACGGAAGGGCATAAAATATTTACATCAGCAGATAAAGGCATGTCAATTTTCAATAACGTGCACACGTGCACTTCCAGTTTTTTTTTTTTTTTTTTTTTTTTTTTCTTCTTCATCTTTTAAATGGCTCCATTATCACGGAATATTGATTAATTAATTTTGTAATCAAATAGTGCAAATAGAACATTACAAGACGCAATGAGGGTATGCTGAAGTTAAAATCCTCGAGAAGTAATTTTCAGAAATTTTTAATGACCTATACATATTAGTTCAATGTTATTTTTCAACATTTTCATCGGTCTTCTAATTATGATGAAGTAACTTTAATATGTTATATGAAGTTGTTTCTGTTACTTTCGGCAAATGACTGTCACTGTATTTGTAGGTGCTCGTAATTCGAAAATGGGCACATTTCGTGTACGGATTGTCATATTCGCAAATTTTATTAGAGCTAATTCTACTGAACAAGTGTTCTTCACTTCCTCAGAGCCACTGGTAAATAAACACTTCCTCGAAACGTTTGTCGGACGTTTCCTTCCTCCTTGCGTCTGAACTGAGCAAGCAGGAAGATCTTCTTCTTACGAAATAACCACGCATAATGTTAAAGAGATTAAATCTTATACACTCAACTGAAATTGAATACCCCTCCCGTGTGCACTAAAGAGCTTCACTATAGTACGCCTACTTTCCAAATTTTTTATCCTAATACGTGTTTAGAACTCAGCCATGTTACTAGTTGGCACCAAACAAGGAATATTTTTCTGTGAGATGAGGTGGACCAGCGAGATATTTTTGAAGGAGGTCAATTGCCTTTTGGTTCAATAAAAATGTCTTTAAATTTTTAATGGCATTCCTCCCGATAGCCATTCATCCAGCTAAACCGTTTTGAGTGTTTATCCTGTGTACTGATGTATTTCCAAATGCTTTTTGCTCATACAATTGAAAGACGATACAAGACATACCACAATACCTACTTTAACACCCATGCCTCTGACCGGAATCGCACCAGTGACCGAGAGTCCCTGTAACGCCCAAGCCATCCCATCCGGAAGGACAGGGGTTGAAATCTTCGTGTATCCATCCGTATTTCGGTATTGCATGATTAATCGAAATCACTCCGTGAGTGTTGGGATGATTCTCTGGTATGGCCAAGGCTGAATTCCTTCCCGAAACATGCCCCAAGTCCTTTTCTCTCTATAATGATTTACACGTCGACCAGCCCTAAAACAACACCGAACTAGAGACTCTCCACATGTGGGAAGGAACAATCCCGGCATTCGCCTGGAGTGATTTGGGGAAACCATCTAAAACGTTTACCTGGGTGGCTAGATGGGTATTCGAACGCACGACCTCCCGAAAGCCGGATACCACATACCCACCACGTTTTTTCTTTTTCTTTTTTTTGTCTTCGTCATATCTTTGGCGGAATGTGATATGAATCCTGATAGTATTGAAAACTAGGATCGGGTAAGAATTTCAGCAACCGCTTTTTGAAGGAACTTTTCTGGAGTTCAGCTGGAGAGATTTACGAAAATCATGGAATACTGAAACTGGATCCCCGACGGGGTTTGATTTCGCGTTCTCCCGAATGCCAGGCAACAGTTTTACCTATAACCCATCGGGCTTGGACGGCAGGACATAACGCTTGACAGAAAATTTTATAGAAGTATCAGTGTTAGTTAGAGACAAAGAGAGAGATGATAGTTTTACTACTTCCATCTTCCAGATTTAAAATGTGGAACTGCTAATTCACATTGCAGACGGATTTATTTATTTATTGTTCTTAATGATTATTATTACTACTAAAACTGTTGCTACTGCGTTCAAGTTTAGCTTACCTTCTAAATATGGTATGATGAAAACAAAATTAAGGTGTTAATATTCCGCACCATTTAATTTTTTATTTATATTTCGTGACTTAATTTACCATTAGAGTTCTTTCGTGAATGCTCTTTCTACTTACCCTTAACCTTTGTGTGTATTTGTCACACGCACAGTTCTATAACGCTGCATCGTTAGAAAGTGTAACTAAGTCCATTCAAACTCTCTTATTGGTTTTCCGTGCGTAATTTAGCGATTCTTTTCTGTATTCGCCATATAATTGCGTTTGCTAGCGAATTGTTAACTGTTTATTCGAGGGAAAAAAATACGCAACGGTTATCAAAATTACGAAAAAAGTGTTACCATCTCTCTATAATTAATCAATTTGGTTATTTAAATAATTATTATGACTAAAATGGTGATATTAGTTATTATTTTTACTGCAGAACTCCGAACTTTCCCTCTGAGCGTCTGCGAGTTTCTTGCTGCGCGGGCTCATTATTTTAGTCTTGGGTAAAGTGCTGGGTATGAGAGGTCTATTTTATCATGAATTTAGTGTACCACCTACCAGTTATGCTGTCCCATGCGGTATTCGTGTCTAGAACGAAGCATAATCGAAAGGCGAGGGGTCTCTCGAATTCTGTCCCCGACTGTACATACCTTGTCTGTTTGATAAAATATCTATAGGAAGCATTGCTAAAAATTGTCAAATTTAAGCTTCGTTATTTTTATCTTGTGCGCTGATTAAGATTCATCTTTAAATCACCAGTTGTCTCACATGTATAAAAAAAAAAAAAAAAAAAAAAAAATATTCTACTACGCACATAACGAATTGTAAGTCTCGCTTGTTTCAATTGAGCAAAATAAAATTTTATGTCTTAGCGTATTTCCATTAATTGTTCCGAAAACATGAATAGTTTTCCTTGTAAAAAAACGCTACTAAATGAAGATTCGTGGACAAAAACTAAGGCAATACGATATTCACACAGTTCTCCTAACATGTAGGATTTTGAAAGTTTTGTTCCAAATACATTCAGTATCGTTATTTAAGCGTATCGATTGTTTCTCGTTGAAGCCTCATATGCAAGTCCTTTGATGAGTTTTTACTCACGGTCATATTTGGAGCTTTGTGCATTCCCTCGCTGACGCCAGGTTCGTAGTAAGTACTAAGTGAAGTGTTGCCATCTGTCTGAGAATAAGTAACAACGTTTTGTGTGTGATAAGTGTTTTTTGTGAAATGTATTAGTTTATGAAGCGGAGATCTGATGACCTTCCCGGCAGCGGAAAGCCACCTAAAACTGCAGTCGACACGGCCAGTGCGTCGCGCCCTGCACTAGCGGGTACTCTCACGTGATGTCAAGCTGATTGTAAAGTATTACGAAGATGCTTTTATTAAATTATGTTAGAATTCCTCGTCTTCCGCAACTTAATTATATTCTTTTGAACAATCTTGAAATTTATTTCACTCCTACATTTTATAAGCAGTTGAGTTGGAATCTCAAAAATTCCGAGCGTGGTGGGTGAGCGGTAAGGACACGGGTTGAATCCCCGTCCGGCCATTAAGATTTGTGTTTTCCATGGTTTTCCCCAAATCACTCTAGGCAAATGCCGGGATGGTTACTTCAAAAGGCAATAGCCATAGTTTCACTTCGTATTGTTTCCATCGTTTCACTCTATCTTCTAACCTTGAATGAGGTTTCCCATCACCAGGTTTGATATTTATCAGTCTCTTCACCGTTTGTCCATCTGTTAATCCTCTTATAAGCCACGTTTACTTTGCATGCAATCTCTTCATGCACTACTATCTTCACGTAATTCCCATTTGTCATATCTCATCCAGCAAAAATATTTCTTAGGAAATCTAAGGTTTTCGCCCAGCCTCTTTTCTAGTGCTCATTGTTTCTTTGCCAGTTTTGATTTCTCCCTTTAAAATAAATTCCAATTTGGCTATGGGCAATTTATTTCACAGCCGCATTTACAATTCGTGTGAGGTACTTCTAATTTACTTGGTTCAGGTCTGTGATGCCTGGGTTGAGTAAGGTAATGAGCCAGTTCAGATCTCATTTTGACCTTCTTTTTGAAATAATGTTTGAAGATGCCAAGAATGCAAAATTTCTGCAGTAAAGTATTGACGAAGAGTGAGGACAGAAATACGATTTTTGGAACAGCTGCCTTTCTCCAAAACGGTCCCGTACACAAAGAGAATTGTTAATTAAAGGATGGAAATATTTGAACATTCCCATGGATACGAATGAGATGGCGAGGTATCAAGGCAGAAGATGTCCAAGGAAGAAAAATAATAGCTCAGCGGTGGTAGCATGTTGAAGAGACTAATAGCAGGCTTGAATATGCAGATAGGCGAAATAGGGCAGAGTAGAACCGGTGGTCTGGAGAAATTGCAGCGTAAGACAGATGGGCTGATTTAAATACATCAACTTTCAAATAAACAGAGATCTGCTGTTGCATATTGTCGTATAACCTTAATAGTAGAACAAACGAGTTCGAAGGAAGAAGAAAAGAAGCAAGTTAGGAGAATAAAGGAACATATATTTCCGAAAATATGAGCAACGATACTGGAAGTGAGTTAGTTGGTTAATGGAAAATGTTGATTGCTATTATGAGAAGTGGAAATGCGAGACGTTTAATCACGTGGAGGACAGATCAAGTTAGCTAACGCAGCGTGGGGGAAGATTGAAAGGCGGAAGTAGCAATTTGCGTGGTTTACGGAAAATGCAAGGCATGAGGACCAATGATGTATCTAAGTTGTTGCCAGAAGACCAAAAGAGAAAAGAGAGATGGACGGTGAATCATCAGAGAGGAATGAGCATAATAAAACGTAGAAAAATTGAAGTGAAGAAAATTATTACAGATGGTTGGGTAACTGTAAAATATTAATGGACAATTGAAGAACTCACATCATAAGAACAGTTTTTCTCGACTGTTGAGGTACAGAAAAGCAAACACCAGCTCATAAAATTCAAAAGCCTACATGAAAGGAGTAGATATGTAAGAGTTAAATAACAACTGGCAAAGATGATGAAGCGGAACTATTGGAGATATTAAAAAACAACGTAGGTACGGCGGAAAAATTGAATTAATGTGGTATGATACCGGTTTAAATGTTTGAAATGAATTTACCATTGAGATGGTGGGAATTTTTACATGGAATGAAAGAAGACATACTTAAAGATTATGACTAAAGAAGTTCTTAGAAAAAATGGAAGATAAAAATGCAATGGAGAAATAAATCGCGATAAAAGGAAGGACAGTAAAATGTTTTAAGTGAAATGAAGCAGGAAAGTTATAACCTAGACGAGGATAAGAGTGATGGAGATGAAGAAGTAGAAATAAATTAAGTGTTTTGTTTTTTTAAATAAGGAAAGACGAAACCAATAACAGCGAAAAAGATGTATTTAATGAATTCCGGAAGAACGTTCAGTGTGGTTTAAATTTACACAATGATGGCAAAAATGAAATGGGAAAGAAATATAGAAAGCGAAACCTAGGATTAAAGCCCAAAGAATTTAAGAAAGGTGACACGGTGCTGCTAAAAAGGCGCAAGACGTATTGTAGTTAGAAATCCGGGAAAAAAAATCTTCGGTAATAATTATGTACCGTACTAAACACACAGACTGCTTAGAGACAACGTGATCACGGCGTGCGATAAATGACAGCTTAAATTAAACTGTAATAAGCACAAGCTGAATGCGCATAACGACTAAGAAGACACCATTTGACCATGAGTTCCGTTCTTCCGAATGTTAGATAGGTGCAAGAGTACAAATCAAAGTGAAATAGGATAGGTTGAACTTTGAAGAACTGGAACGTCTGTGTATAAGAAATGGTGCATGAAACCCTCATCTGGAGTATTATTGTGTTGTATCGAATCCCCAGTCTATACGAGTCCGCAGTTACAATAAAAATACTAACGGAAAGGACAATTATTACTACTGTATCTCCATGGTTAAAATAATTACTTTTATCAAAATAAGAAAAGACAATTATTACAACTGGGTTCTGGAATATTCTCGACTGTAATAAACCATATTCCGTCTACAAACAACTGTTTCGGTGAATTTATAAACAGTTGTTTGTGAAATTACTCTCGACTAATTCCTAGATAACAACAAAGAACAGAAAGAGTTTCTATGTGCGGGGAAATGCCCACTAGCCACCCACAGCGGTAACAACCTCTGGAGAGCAATGCGTCCGACAGATCAAAGACCGCCTCGACTGTACAAAAGTGGTTTAGTCAGCGTCACGGAGTCGCTCTCCGAAGATGAGAATTATCCAGCAGGCGAGCAAGCTTTGAATTCCGCGGAGAGACGATGAGGAAATTAAGAAGGTCAATAAGAGGTAGATAAAATCTTCGCCTGGAGTGATTTGGGGGAACCGTGGAAAACCCAAATCTGGTTGCCCGAACGAGGATTCGAACCGGCGTCCTACCGAAAGCGAGGCCAGAGCGTTATCGCTCACCCACCACGAACGAGAACGAGAAAGAAATCGGCGGGCAGTCAGCGATGTGAACAGCTGTCTGTGCAGAAAATTCGTGTATGCCGAGCAGATCAATTTGAAGCTTAGCAATAGAGTTTAATAATTCTATTTCATCGTGCAAAGAGAACGGAACGTATCGCTCTGGCTGTAACAGAAATACAGCTGTGAATAAGAATCGGAAGGCAGCCAGCTCTCAGTGGATGCCAGTCCCAAGTGATACACCTGCAAGATGCGAATCCAGACGACACTGAACAATCGAGCCAGGCCACGTAGCTTTCCAATCAAAATGAGGTACAGGACACACAACAACATATCACTATTTATTTACATCATTTAATTATCTTCGTATGTACAATAGTCTGACAAGAGAAAACAGTGCAAAATGTCTTCTGGATTCAAAAGGGAAAAAATCTACGTGCTACGTGGGTGGAGAGGGGGGGGGGAGGTGTAGAGGCAAAAAGCAAGTCGGGCTACGTGGGGGGAGGGGGTTCATCAAAATGGAGCTACGTGGTTTATGGACGCTCCTTAAGCTCCTGCAGAATCACATTAAATCTCATTGTGCATTATAAAACGAAGTCGTAATGCCTGATTAATTTCTCTTATTTAACTAGTAGGATTTCAAAGATTATAACTCCGTGCATACGATAATTTATGAGTTTAAATGCTATAATGTATTTTATAGTATGATATAACTTCATGTTTCTTTTGATGTATGCAAATTAATGTTAATATGATGGTGTTGTGTGCTTACTTGACCATAAGTAAATAATCCGAATTGGAAAATGAAAGCCCTCAAGCATCGCTTCCATGAATATTAAAATTAAGCTGATAGATGCTATTGATTTTCTAAAATCATTAATTTTTGCTATGTAAAATATCATTGTCATTAGTTGAATTAACATATAAAGCAATCGATTTTATGATTACCAAATATTTTAACTATAATAACCAAATAAAGAAAAGGGATTACGAAAGACTCACAAAATTGTTATGGAAATTAGTCTATTAGTTGACATGATTTCGGCATAAATGTATTGACTAACGTGCTAACAATTTCTGTTATTTTCAATGCAGCAAAATACTTCTCCATTATCTTCTTGAACAGAAAGTTACTTAATTATTATGCTGAAAAAGAAGCAAAAACATTTCAGATCTTATAATTACAGAGAGGCCACAATTATTTCCATACACTTCAACGGCCACGAGAATAAGCGATTACAAATCATTAACTGCAACCGTAAAATGAATAACTGAGTACAAAAAGAATACGGAACGGATTGTTTACAGATTCTAAAAGGCTAGAAATGAATTTTTAGAACGTTCCTGACGGATAACTACCAAACATTCAAAGTAACAGCACTGTTTTAGAGATGCGGCATTGGTTTATAGGTATGGTCAGGGAAGGTATATACGCGGACAGTCACTATAGGGAATTATTCACCGTGCTATACCAGATTAATTTCAAAGGAGGGAACACACGCTAACGAAGGACGGTATAAAGCAGTGATGTAGAAAACTTAATTAAAAGGACGTGTGAGAAATGCGATACGCGAAGCCTTTAATGACTTCCGATGCAATTTGCTTTCTGAGAGCCTCGCGGAAAATCCAACGAAACTTTGGTCGCTATTAAAAAAGGCAGTTGTAGTACAACAATATGCTAGGACTAACACACGAAGGATGTGACGTTGACAGAACGTACATAACACCGAATTAAAATATAAATTCACTGTTGAAGATGCGGATATAATACACATATTTCCAAGACTTGTGAAGTTAGATGTGAAGTGTGAAAAAGCGCCGGGCGCTGATGCTATTCTAGTAAGAATGTTTTCAGAATTCGTCTTGGAAATCGAACCCATATCTCTAACATCTATCTGCATTAGGGTTCCCAAGCATGTTATATACTTTAACGTTAGGAAGTTATTAGATGAAAACGAATTGTTAATTCTGAACTAACATGAATTTCGTAACAACAGATCGTGTGACACACAACTGGCCATAATTTGACATGACGTAACCAAAACTATTGATGCAGGATCAGAAGCTGAATGGTGTCGTCTCTGTACTACTCAACCACTTTTTAAAGAAAAATCGAGTGTTCGGTCGAACGGATCAGATTTTTGATTGGATACAAGATTTTCTAACTGATCGGTCAAAGTATGTTGTCGTTGACGGAGAAGCCTTTACTAACATGTACGAGTCAACAAGAACTGTAATAATTAATTTTTATAGGCGATCTTGGAGACAGAGTTAATAGCAGTTATAGATTGTTCGATGATGATGTAGTTATCCACATGGAAGTAATGAATTGTGCTGCTCCTTAGTAATCATAGAGAGAAAAATGGTAAAGTAATCTAAAATGCAAATAGCACTGTAAATAACTTAAAAAAGTAAAATAATCGGTTCGTCCAAGAGTACAAAGTAAACAGCTCAGTTATTGAAGTGGTTGATTCCTGACATACCTGTATTTTGGCGTATCAGTACAAATCAACTACAAATGCGTAACTTCAGTCATAGGTAGAACTAATTCTAATCGGCAATTCGTAGGTCGAATTTTGAAGAACTGAAAGGCACATACAAATGAAATGTGCAAGACACTTGTGCGTCTACCATTGGACTATTGTTGTGCCTTTTGGGATTTGCATCGCAGGGAATCAATTAACAGTATAGAGAAAGTCCAGAGAAGTACCTGACGGTTTGTGACAGATCGCCACAGCCCTTACGATAGCGTCTCATAGATTGGGGGTAGGTTTCGTTTGAACGTATTGGAACTTGCATTTCAAATATGAATGCAATGAAATTCTTCGTCCATAAAACTATTCTTTTTCGCAATGACAGGAGAGTTACAATTATAGAAATACGGTGCCGTAGTAACGGTTATATGAATTATTTCTTCTCTCGTAGATTTAGGGATTGGAATGCGCAGAATGCAAAGCACCAACTGCCACTTACAGTTTTCTGTGAATTTTAGGAATTCCACACACGAGCACAGGAATGAATATTTTTTAAGCATTTATAAATCTAAGAATATAACATTTCTGGATGAAAAGAGACAATATTTGAACTTGAAACCTGTTTGCTTGTGAATGAAGGGTGAAGAAAAATTGAAGGGCACTACAAATGAGAAATGCCAAGTATGCGACCTCATTTTCATGCAATAGTTAACGGTGAAAACGAAATATTATGAATAAATATTATTATCAGGAATCAAGTTGTAGACTATAAAGCATACCCAGAAGCTGACATATACTCTGACCACAATCTGATAGTAATGAAGTGTAGTCTGAAATTCAAGAGAATAAAGATGCAACACAGGCAGAACAGACTGGAAGTGGAAAAACTGATACAATCTAATATGAGAGAAGAATTTGCAGAGATGGTATACGAGGGTCTAAGAAATAACTATTATTCATCTGAGAACTAATGGAACACACTGAACAGAGAAATAATCAAAACTGGTAAAGAAAATGGGGCCCAAAATTTTTGGTTCACAGAAGAAAAACTCGCAATGCCGTAGCGACGGAAGCTTTTAATAGGAAGAGGCGACTATTAACTGGAAAAGTAGACAAAGTGCTCGGGAAAAGACTTGGCAATTTTTTGCTTGGAGTGTGACTCTTTATGGGGCAGAGACGTGGACACTGAGGCGAGAAGATGAAAACCGGTAAGAAGCGTTTGAGATGTGGAGGAGAATGGAGAGGATAAGCTAGGTGGGTAAAATAAGTAATGTTGAAGTGTAATGTCAGCTTCTGGGTATGCTCTATAGTCTACAACTTGATTCCTTATAATAATATTTATTCATACAATAAGTCATAAAAGAGAGAAAGAAGAATAAGATGGGACACTTGCTGAGAGGAGAGTGCCTGATAAAAGACGCCTTGGAAGGACTAGTTTGCCGGAGGAGAATGAGAGGAAGAAGGGGGTGCAAAATTACAGACATCAGAGAAAACAGCAACGACATGGAACTGAAGAGAAAGGCAGAAGACAGAAGAGCATGGAGAGCAGCCATGCGAAAACCTGCCTTAGGGCAGGACACTGATGGTGATGAAGGAATATTGGAGCTGATGGGTCAGAAGAGTAGGCATAAAAATGCTCAGGATGAAGCAGGAAGAGAGCAGTGCAGACATTTTATAAATGAAAGAAAACTGGCTGCATGAAAAGTACAAAGAAGAAAAAAAGTGATAGTAGGTAAAGTAGATGTGGCCTATAGGATGATCAAATAAACCCTGGGAAAAATGAAGAAAAGATGTATAAACATTAAAGTTGCTGAAATGAAAACTCTTTTTAGCTCAGAAGAAATACACTGAAAACCTGTATGATGAGGATGATTTGAACAACAGTGTACTGGAAAAAGAAGGCGATGTCGACATTGATGAGTTTAGGAGATCATGTTCTTAAAACAACTTGACACAGCTTTGAAAGATCTGTAATCAAATAAGACAGCTTGAATTGATAATATTCTTGCAGAACTTCTGAAATCCCTAGGAAAAGAAAGAATCGAAAGGTTATTCAAACTAATATCACACAGTTACAAAACAGGAAAGATTCCAAGTGATTTAATAAAAGTATCATCTTCACACTTCCGAATAAAATACAAGCTGACAAATGTGAGAATCTAAGCTACAGAATAATAGAGAGAATAGAAGGCGATGATCAGTCTGGGTTTAGGAAAAAGGGCGGTACAAGAGAAGCAATTCTGGCTTTAAGATTAATACTTGAAGGGCGGATCAAGAAAAACAAAACATTCGACGTTCGAAAATTTAAAGGAGACTGGTCTAAACTATTGAGACAGAAGAATACTTTATAATCGCTATAAGAATCACGTGGCTATAAAAAAGTAGAGAATCATGAGAGACATGCACCAGATAAAAAGGTTGTGAGATGAGGTTGTCCCCTTTAATATTCATCTGGTATGTAGGTACAAAGGAAGTGAAAGAAAATTTGAATGTGGCATAAGTGTTCAAAGAGAGGAATTCAGTATAGTACGATTTGCAAATGACACTGTCTTGATAGCAGAACAGACTGAGGATATTGAGAAATTACCGAATGGTACGAACAAAATTCTGAAGGATGTGTTTGAAATTAAAATAAACCAAAGCAAGGCAAAAGTGATGACCTGTTGCAGAAATGATACCAATAATAGTAGAGTAAGTATAAAAACAGGACCAGATGCGATAGAAGAAGTAAGTGAATTCTGTTACTTAGGAAATAAAATTAAAACTGAGGGCCGAAGCAGGAGTAATGTTAAAAGCAGAGTAGCACTAGTAAAAAAATCGGTCTTTAGAAAGAGAAATCTTTTAGCAGCAAATATTTATTTAGGCGTCAGAAAAAACTTTTTAATGCTGTATATGTGGAGCGATGCACAGACTTTAGTAATACCAGAAAGTAAAGAAATGGAAGTTCTTGAAATCTGATTAGAAGGATGCTGAAAATCAAGCGGCTAGATAAAGTACGAAATGAGCGTGTTATAGAAACGATGCGTGTGGAAAGAAGTTCGTGGAAGAGTCTTACAGAAAGAAGAGAAAAGATGGTGGGTCACATTTTAGGACAAGCGGGAATGGTTACATTGTTTTGTTTTTTTTTCTGCTTTACGTCTCTCAACAGCGAGGTCTTTAGAGACGGGAAAGGGTGGGGGCAAGGAATGGGAAGGAATTCGGCCATGGCCTTTTTGAGGAAGCATCCCGGCATTTGCCTGGAGTGATTTGGGAAACCATGGAAAACCCAAATCTGGATGCCCGGACGGGGATTCGAACCGCCGTCCTCCCGAATGCTAGGCCAGAACGCTATCCGTTACACCACCACGCTCGGTGGTTACATTGTTAATGGAGGGAACAGTCGATGGTAAGAACTGCAGAGGATGACAGAGATTATAAGATATGAAGCAGTTAATTGAGGACGTGGGTTGTAAGGGATATGTAGGGTTGAAGAGGTTAGCACAAGATAGGAAGGGATACAGGATTGCATCAAACGAGTAGAGAGATTGATGGCAGAAAAAAAAAAGAACAATTGACGGAGACTAATGGAGATGTGAGACAAGTTTCAGGCTGAAACAGCCACTCAGTGTGAACTATGCTTTCCATGTCTCAGCAGTACTAAGGCGTGGGTTACCCGACTCCCGGTTCCAGAGATAACACCCCACGAGATGAGCTATTTTCAGCGCTGCTAGCAAATCAACCACGTTGCTGAGACCAACAAACAACTTTAAGACTTTCATGCTATATTCTCAGTCTCATAGTAGAAATAAATTAATTCTTTAAAATGGCGTTATTTATCTCACGTACACACAGTATGGCACCGAATTTGGCGAGAATCGTTGTTACGAAGAATAGCGGGAAAAGGTTTTACCTTCAAAACAAAACAAAATCTCTATCAGAACTCTAATTTTCAGACAAATATCTGAAACACTTACAGAAATCCTCCTTTCCATTGCCTTTAAAGCGAGGTATTAAGCACACGACTATGAAGGTTTCACGGATGGGAAGAGCAGCTATAAAAGTTTTGTTCTGAATCGTCCACTATACACTACAACAGTTGCGTTTTTCGTGGCGGTTAGCGGTCAGAGGAAAGCGTTTTGCACTCTGGAGTTTAATGAATCTCAGTCTGCTATCATTGTCTGACGTCGCTTTAGGAGCCGCTTTGGGAAGGACCCACAGTACGAAAATTCGATTGCGGATGGTATGCGCAGTATGTGCAAACAAGGTGTTTGTGCCAATGTCGAATGCGGACCGGATAATAGGAGCCATCCAACACACACAACGTAACAGGAAACTGAGCATACTGCAACCCACAGTTTGTAAAGCGCCTAACAATAAAATCTTATAGACCAGGATGGCTTCTGGCCTATAATGTTTGGAACGGTATAGACACCGTTTCATACAGATTGATGCAGTGTTTATCTAACGAAAATAGTACGAGCCGGAAACTCTTAGCACGAAATTATGGGCCGACTGTTCAGCCTTTTGTGAGAAAACTGGCGCCGAAGATTGTAGGCGGCCTGAGCAAACTCGGATTTGTGACAATCTCACACCACACCAATTATTCTTAATATAATTTTTATTATTATTATATAATTTGTTTTGGTTAATTATAAGAGTAATAAATAACTATATCAACATTTGTAAATTGTATCTTATCGGGTTTGCACAAGCTATAGTAGTTTGTGTAGTCTATTGGTAGTGTTAAGATCTTTGTCGATACTTAGCGTTGTAGAATCTTTGTTTGGGCTCGCAAAAGCTGAGCGAGCGTCAGTGTGTCCGATCTGATAATTTTGTATGGCTAGGAGCTTGTTTGAATGTAGCAGAAGTGTTTAAAAGTTTATCCAAGGAACTAGGTTAATTAAATTAAGTGGTATTTTAATCGGAACAGTAAGTTTTCATTTTCTAGACTTAACAAACAATATCTCTAATTTGTTTGGCGGTTATACACCGTTAACTACATTTAATTAGAACTATCTAAGCTGACAACTTGCATGTTTTAATGACAAAATGGGCCTTCTCATCTACAAAACACGCTACCTCCCAGGTTAGTGTGTTGATGTTAATATTCGTCATGATTCTTGGAGGGCTGTCTTCGCAACTGACGTCAGCTAATTATCCATGCTAATTGAGTGGAACGCTCATAGACTGTTGTCCATGAAAACATTTTAAGACGATATATCAAGATAAATGACTTGACGAGACCCGTGTTCCAGGCACCGGTGAAGTCTCAGGTTGATGGCTTCAATAGAGGAGACCAAAGTTACTAGACTCCGTCCTATGAGATTTTGACAGGTGACAGTGTGGGAGAGGTGATTCAGTCCTGTACACAAAGGTTGTAACAGAGATCATCTTTGCGGATACGGATGTTCAGTGCTTGACATCCGCATCCGCGGATGTTTTGCGGAAGCGGAGGTGGAAAAATAAATTTATAATTATTTAGATTTTAATAGTTCATCAAAAATAAATAAAAAATATATGTTTATGCCAAATAGTGCATTTTTTCATAAGTCTACTTCCAGATAATACTGCTTTATTGATTTATTTTTTGCCTCGTCTTTCAACAACAAAAAAAGTGGGATGATTTCACAAGTAAATTAAATTATTTACAAAACTAGACACGCGTCTAAAAAACATTCTTTGTCAAATAAACTTTGCGGGGTTCGCAGCTCAACTAATTCAAAGGTCAAGTACAAGGCCACGTCATTGCAATTCTCCGCGCTTGCCACCCGCCTTTCCACCGCTATAGTGGACCATTCACAGTCCAACTTGCAGGACCTACGATGATCAGATTTTCCAATAAATGACTGTTGATGGGCCGTGAAAGGCGTTCCAGGACTTCATGTATGACGTGGTTGATGTTGTTGGACTCCCAGACAACCAACACGGGTCCTAGCCGTCCAACAAACTGTGGCGTTGGATTATGATTGCAGGAAACATGCTGCGAGTGTGCGATAAGAACACATGCTGTGCCGCGAGAAAGTACGGGTGGAAACGATTGCTTGGAATATTTTTGGATCACTTCAAGTAGCGTGAATGGGTGAGAGTATCCTACGATATTACTACGCGGATGTCCTATAGGTTGGACAGTGAATGCGCCGCTTTACTTAACATGCAAGTTCATACTTGTTAATTCGTCGCTTAGGAAATAACACCTTTCAGTTACTTTTATTGCAGGATAGTAAGGAAAAAACATCCACGTTGTTGTTAGCTAACCGACGATTGGCAGAATCTTGTATAAAGAGAAGAGAATCATATATATTGCAATATAAACAAAACATCCCATATACATCCTCATTAATAATTGCGGAAGTGGAGGTAGGATCTCACGCGAAAGTTCCGCACATTCGGATATCCGTTACATCCCAACTGGGCACCAACAGAACTCGGTCGTCTCCAACAAACAGCGGCGGCTCGCCGGGGTGCAGCCCTCTAGGCGCACGGAGGGCATGGCCTACAAGTCTCCACGTGACACTATAGTATGTGGCACGGAGGACATGGCCTACAAGTCTCCACGCGACACTATAGTATGTGGCACGGAGGACATGGCCTACAAGTCTCCACGCGACACTGTAGTATGTGGCACGGAGGACATGGCCTACAAGTCTCCACGCGACACTGTAGTATGTGGCACGGAGGACATGGCCTACAAGTCTCCACGCGACACTATAGTATGTGGCACGGAGGACATGGCCTACAAGTCTCCACGCGACACTGTAGTATGTGGCACGGAGGACATGGCCTACAAGTCTCCACGCGACACTATAGTATGTGGCACGGAGGACATGGCCTACAAGTCTCCACGCGACACTGTAGTATGTGGCACGGAGGACATGGCCTACAAGTCTCCACGCGACACTATAGTATGTGGCACGGAGGACATGGCCTACAAGTCCCCACGCTTCACCATAGTATGTGGCACAGAGGACATGGCCTATAAGTCTCCACGCTTCACTATAGTATGTGGCACAGAGAATATGGCCTATAAGTCTCCACGCTTCACTATAGAATGTGGCACAGAGAACATGGCCTATAAGTCTCCACGCTTCACTATAGTATGTGGCACGGAGGACATGGCCTATAAGTCTCCACGCTTCACTATAGTATGTGACACGGAGGACATGGCCTATAAGTCTCCACGCTTCACTATAGTATGTGGCACAGAGGACATAGCCTATAAGTCTCCACGCTTCACTATAGTATGTGGCACAGAGAACCTGGCCTATAAGTCTCCACGCTTCACTATAGTATGTGGCACGGAGGACATGGCCTGCAAGTCTCCACGATTCACTATAGTATGTGGCACAGAGGACATGGCCTACAAGTCTCCACGCTTGATTATATAATGTGGCACGGACGACATGGCCTACAAGTCTCCACACATATCACAAACAGACTGTTTGTGATTTCGAGAAGTAATATCTAAAATAGACCTGATGAAAACAACCGAGCACGTTGTTGAAACGTCGTCATTCTATTACTCTATCCGGTTTGACTTCCGTGAAGAAATCACTGCAATACCCTGGATGTTTTCTTAGTAGACCCTATGAAGATGGTAAGTGGCATCGGGTGACAAAGGGAATTCGTGATCTTGGACCGAGCGTGGTGGGTGAGTGATTAACGCTCTCGCCTCGTATTCGGGAGGACGCTGGTTCGAATCCCCGTTCAGCCATTCAGATTTGGGTTTTCCATGGTTTCCTCAAATCACTCCAGGCGAATGCCGGAACGCTTCCTTCAAATGGCCATGGCCGAATTTCCTTCCATTCCTAGTCCCTAGTCCTTTCCCGCCTCTAATGACCTCGACGTTGACGAGGCGTAAAGCCATAAGTTTAAAAAAGAGTCGTGATCATGAGGGATTTGTTATGTACACTACTTACGATATCAGTAACCATGTAAGAGGGAGGCCTCGTTCGGGCATCCAGATTTGGGTTTTCCATGGTTTCCCCAAATCGCTCCAGGTGAATGCCGGGATGCTTCCTTCAAAAGGCAATGTCCGATTTCCTTCTCATTCCTTACCCCCATCCTTTTCCGTCTCTAAAGACCTGGCTGTTAAGAGACGTTAAGCAGTTAAAAAAAAGGGGGAGGCGCTTATAACAAGGCGAGGATTCAGAACTAAGTAAGTATTTAGGAAGAAATTCAGTGTGTGGAAGAAAGTTATTAGTACAATAGGAAGTAAGTGGCAGCAGTTCAAAAACTACTAAAACAGAGGAAAAATTTCTGTCCATAAACAACAAATAAGGAGCACGAAACCTTCAATATTACAATACGAATGTGAAGAGGTTGGTGAGAAAGGAACACAATAGATTAAAGAAGCAGCAGGACTACAGGGATTATATAAAGTCACTAAACATGGAATTAATAGCAGTGATGAATGGAGCTAAGGATAAATTCATGAAGAATGTAATGATGCTAGGAGGGTATTCAGACAGTGACAGATAAGGAGAATATGAAAATAGCTGCGATACTGAGCAACTGGGTTGGTAAGACTATTATGGATTGTCAACAGGGACAGATGGAGAATCAACTGAGGAGAATGAGAATACTGGAAAATTAAAAATAGTTTTATTAGAGAACTGCAAAGTTCATAAAATGTAAAGGGTAGGTGTACGAGTATAATATTATCACAGATGAGTTAAAGACATTGTAGCATACTTGGAAACATTATTTGGTTTAATTCTTCAATCTTCCTGTATTCGAAAAGACGAAAAGACTGGGAATGTGCCATAGCAGTATCTATTCAGAATAGTGAGGACACAAATAGGGTTGAGATCAATTGTGGACAAGGTGATGGAGAGTTGTATAGCCAGTTACATTAGAAAAAATCTGTAAGGAAAAGAAGTACTTTGTAAGTTAGCGAGGAAGAGATTATTTATGTGAATCTCAGTAGGTTCAGATGAAATGGACAAAGGGTGGCAAGTAGACAGTGTGGCACTGGATATGTCTAAAGCATCTGGCAGAGTTAGCTATAGAATCGTTGTAAATAAGGTTAAGACCATTGGGATAAACCAAGATGTATCTTGCTACGTGGAGGAATTTTTTGAAAGGTATGAAGCAAAAAACCAAAGTGTGTAATGCAATATCAATGGAGAGGAATGTGAGAACATGTTTGCAATGGGGTACCGTGATGGGACCAATACTGGTCATTGCTATAATCTATTGTTGATCTGCAGTCAGAGGTTAGGCTGTTTGCAGATGACGTAATGCTGTATAACAGGATTACATCGAGTGAGGGTGTGAGCAAACGCGATCTCTAGTGGAGTACATAGGTGCGGAAAATATTGATTTTGTATGATTCTTGTTGAAGGAATAAAATGTAAATACCTGATAATATCAGTTGTCAGTAAGCTTAAATGTGCGCGACACATTAATGAGGTTGCAGGTAATGGGTTTACACTAAAGGTTCCACGTCCTCCCTTCCGTCAAAAGAAGAATTCCACCCCCCCTACCCCCTTATTATTAATAAGTTAAATGTCAATTATTTTAATATTAATAATTACATCTCGGAGAAAATCCACTAAGTATGTGACCGAGAGTGGTGGTGTAACGGTTAGCGTTCTGGCCTCGCATTCGGGAGGACGGCGGTTCGAATCCCCGTCCGGGCATCCAAATTTGGGTTTTCCATGGTTTCCCAAATCACTCCAGGAAAATGCCGGGATGCTTCCTTCAAAAGGCCATGGCCGAATTCCTTCCCATTCCTTGCTCCCCCATCCTTTCCCGTCTCTAAAGACCTCGCTGTTGAGAGCCGTTAAGCAGTTAAAAAAAAAAAAAAAAAAAAAACACTAAGTATGTGATGTCAGAATAATGGTTTTCAACTATAAGAAGTGGCGAAACAGACATAGCATATCCTAGGGTCTCCTTCACTACTGTGGGAGAGGATAATGCAAGAAAGTAAGAGAGTTGGGCTAGTAAACTTTGGCAGACCCTTGCTAGTATATTGTAGTATGATATGGCACCAACATTTTGAGGGAGTGCAGAAGAGGGCAACTGGATTTTTTTGTGGAAATTACCAAAGGATGCGCCCAGTAACCAAGTGATAAAAGATTTGGGTTGGGATTAATTGCAGCATAGAATGCGGGTGAAGAGAATTATGAGCATTTACAAGGTGTGTTCTGGCGATGAGGCGTGGATAAATATTTGTGCGAGATTTGGGAACATTATTATTATTATTATTACTCCGCGATTCACTAAAAGTGTGTGGCGGAGGGTGCATTGCACCTATCGAAAATGGTTATGGTTTGGAAGGGTTATAAGGGATATGGGAAGAGAGGACCACGACAATAAATTTGAAGCTGATTTCAAAAATAAGGACGTAGGAGAGTAGTGGCCTGTGGAACTAGAACAAGCTACCTATGGAGTTAATAACAATATACCTCAGACTGTAAGGGATTTTAAAGTAAAATCATGTAAGAATCGTAATTAGGTATGTAAGAAAATCGTAATTAATAATAAAAAGATTTCTGTTGATAGTGCCATCAACAAGCATGCCACTTCAAATATTGTACCTGATTATAATAATTCGAGGCAATTGATCATTTATGCCTGCTCCAACCACTTCACTTTTTATGTTGCACTGTTTGATTTCACTTTCAGACTTTAAATTACATGAGCGGTCTGCTATTGTTCTGTTATTCCAAGTAATGTTTTCTTGAATGTGTGTTGTTAGCTCGGAGTCTGCAGTTTGCTATCAGAAAATAAGTGTAGTTGTTGCTGTGTTTTGTTAAATAAGTGTATTTTCGGGTGACGGGGAAGAATATATAGCGATATTAAGTTTTTGTTTGGTGTGTTGGTAGATATCGTGTGTTTGGTGTGATTTATATATGTTTATTAATTTTAAGTTTACATGTTCATCGAGTACATGGTAATCAGCTATTGTATTTTGTAGTTTTCTAGTGAAATTAGACTACTGTGTTTAGTTTTGCAGTCTGTTAATACTTTCATATCTGTATTTATGTTGGCGGAGGTTTGGTCACTGTCTAAAAGGTGTTCAGCAAACATGGAATGATTTCCATATTTCGGTAATTTTAAATGATCTTTATATCACATCTGGAATTGCCTTCTTGTTTGGACAATGTATACTGCATCACATTACTGACATGTTAACCAATGTATGCAATAGTTAAGGTTTTTGTGCCATGACTTATCTGTTTTTAGTGGAACCTTTATCCCTTGTTTGTGTTTATTATCCTGCGTAAGTACTTTTTCGTGTATTATATTTCTTTCTATTGCTTTCTGTGTTTCTGTCTTGGTTCCTGAATGGGAGGGATGTAATTGCGTTGATCTGTATTTTCTTTTCCAGCTGGTTTATTATCTTTTCCTTTAATACATAATATAATTATGCTTTTTATACATTGTTCTTACCTATTTCTTTTATGGCATTGAGTTCTGATTTATATTTCTGTTCTATTAATGGGATAATATTTATTGTGTTCAGCAAGTATTTTATTGCAGCCTGTTTGTGATTATGTGGATATTTTGATGAGGAGTCAATTCTCTGGTCTATTGTGGTTTTTTTGTGTATCTGCAATATATGTTCATTTGGTTTTTGCTATGATTAAGCTTACAATAATGAATTCTCCATTGTGTTCTATTTCTAACTTGAAATTGATGTTTCTGTGTAATGTCCTTGTGCGATCATCAACATAACGGTACCAGGAAACAACATTAAAACCTTTCGGGGGAATTATTTTCTGGAATAGTTCTCCTTCAATTAATTTTATAAAAATATCGGCTATTGTTTCAGTTACTGAGGTCTCCATGAGGAGTCTTTCCATTTGCAAATAATTTTTGTTGAAACTGAAATAGTTCAATGCTGTTTGCAGTAAGAGTGCTTGTTTTATTTAATGTATGTGAATGTTTGAATTGTGTTTGTGTATATTATTTCTGTTGTTTATGTTGCGTGTTGCTTCTGAGAATTAAATGATATCAGATCATCCATGTCAAGAACTAACAAAAATAAATTTTTGTTCCAGTGTTTAAAGTTAGGCAAGAAAAAATGCACGTTTGTGTCTTCTAAAACAAGGTGGAATTACCAGCATTTATTATCACTAAAGAACTGCACAGATCACTAAAGCTTCCGTTGGAAATACGTATCATATCACTTTTCTCCTAACTAATAATGATACAAAAACAGGTTATTTAGAGGGTAAATTGTTTCAATACGATACGTCTGCAACTGCTTAGAAGAAACTGGAGTTGGGCATGAGCTGGGTATGAGCTGGACATGGAAGGATTTATTCCGCTTCAAAAAACAGCTAAAAACAACTAAAAACGCGAATACACCAAATAATAAAAATATAAACGCAATGTTTCAACCAACGTCATAAATAAATGAAATATTGTTATTCACTAAAATTATATCACAAAAAAAAAGGAACGATCTGTGAATGTGTTACTTCAGCATGCTGTTGTGATCTCTATGCGACGTACCTACACTAAAACGTCTGCGTTATTTGGGTTACTTATTTAACACAGGCCAAATAAAGCTTTATTCAGTGAATAACTATTATAATAGCTAAATAAAAACAGCCAAAAAATATAAACTATATATATAGATATAAATGTTTAAACTGACTTCAATAACAAGTGATCGTACTGTTAGTTGTAGCGAATATTATCATGCGATTTTACAGCAGCGCTTAAGAGTAAAATGTTACTCAGCTATGTTTTTCTCTCAAAGTAAGCAGTGATGTTTTAACCTTACTGAACTTTTATCAACATTCTTATCAAAGTCAGTGAAAGGAGGAAAACTGCTTCAATGTTATGCAAATTTACTGGGTATCTTTCTCACAATTATCTGTTTTTCTTGCTTAGTAGAGACCGAGTGTGGTGGTGTAACGGTTAGCGTTCTGGCCTCGCATTCTGGAGGACGCCGGTTCGAATCTCCGTCCGGGCATCTAGATTTGGGTTTTCCATGGATTTTCCAAATCACTCCAGGCAAATGCCGGGATGCTTCCTTCAAAAGGCCATGGCCGAATTCCTTCCTATTCCTTTCCCCCTGTCCTTTCCCGTCTCTAAAGACCTCGCTGTTAAGAGACGTTAAGCAGTTAAAAAAAATCTTGCTTAGTGAAGAGAATTTGTTAATATTTCCTCATCATTTCCTTACAGCGGAAATTATTACCTCGAGCGTGCTAGAATATTTAACTCTAACGTGAGACTGATTCTCAGAAGTGTTGTACGCTTGTGTAGCAATACGATAAGTTCCAATGCCTCTCCATGCAAACTGCAATAATTAAGCAGCGCGGATAAATCCAAATCGCCAATACAGAAACTTTTAATGAAGCTTAAAAAAAATTTTGTATTCTAACTCCATCGAAAATTTTAACAAGCTGTGCCTGTAAGCCAAACTTTGGTGTCGGTAGTTCCACATTTGAGGATGCGACGATTAAAAATAACATAAATTTCTAATACGGAGGGGGAGAAGGAATGCAGACTCTGGAAATCAAACGGAAATTTTGAATTCATGACGTTATCAAGTAAATAGATCAATCTTCCAGGAAGTTCTGCTTTCCAAAAAAAATATTGTATTTTAAGCTAGTCGTTAAAAAATATCCACCTCATCCCGTGAAGCAAATTGCCTCATCCGAATTTTTAGCAACCTCTCCCTCTCTCATTGTAGTACGGATAAATACAATTCTTATTCGTCTAAGGTTCGTTGGTAACAATACTAAGCCGAAATCTAAATGGCTAAACCCGGGTCCTCCGGAATTATGGTTGTCGTTTGTTACAGATCAATGATATGTGGATTTTAATTTCTATCATTCATTCCGTCCCCACACACATGGTAAAAGAACTGTATAATATAATTTCACCATATAATCACTCCAGAATGTAATGCTATCAGAGCAGTATGACTCACAGAGGCATATGTGACACATTCGCTGTCCTAGGATTAGGGAAAGCTATGAGGAGACGCCGGGTATTGTATTGTGCGACTGTAGAAAGGAATGTTTTGCCGAAAGATGTAGTCACGAGAACGGCGGGCTGTCAGCAGAAAAGAGCTCTCGTTAAATGCTTTTACTACACATAACCGACTTCCACCCACCGACATGTCACTGGAATAAGAAAAAAGTTTCAAGTATTTTGACAGTGACAAATAGTGGGGGATAGTTAAACAGCCAATAAATTATTTTTAGTTCGAGAAACTGTTGTTATTATAAATGTTAACAAGAGCAGAGCGAAAAAGAGGAGAAGAATGGTTTGCTGAAAATAACGATTGAAGTGTCAACATCGAAGGACGGCCCCTGGACAGGTATCGAGAGTTTGTTGGTAGCGTGATCTGCAAGAAGGGAGAACAACAAGAGACATCTGCTCTGTACGAGGCTGGAACCTGCTGTGTGCTGTGTCATCTACACTCATCAGACAGAGATTATTCGCAATAATTCTCCACCCATGCATAGCTTTCCACAGAGACTTCAGCCAGACCAATCAATTAATTGCACTTTAAATCTATTTTTGTTTCTTTAATTTAATGAAACAATAAATCTATTGTTTGTGAATCATTTAGATCATTTTGTCTAATAAATATTGTGAACTCTTTACAATTTTTCCCTTGGTGTTTCTAAATGATGTGTCATGTGGATTAAAATCATAAATAGTTGTAATCGATTCAAAAGTCTCAGTAGTGTGGCGTCCATAAGTTAAAACAAAACACTCCCAACAAAGCAGTCATTACAAACATGGCGACCCAACGCGAGATTTGGAAATCATGAATTGTCAGTTTCTTCAGCAAATATAAAATTTATAAATTTTTCAGAAGTTATTGCAGTGAGGCAGAGATAGCAGCAGGATCAGTGTGCATAATATAATGAACGATGTCATGTTGTTAAATTTTCATGTGCTTATTTTATTTTATATATTTTTTTCCATTAGTCGGATGAGAGTGGAGCACATCAAGAAAAATTTCTGATCTCTAAATTTGTGCTGGTTATAATGTTTAAGTTTTTTAAATTCCTCATTGGAGTCTAATTGTTTAATATATGTTTGTGGATAATTCATATGATGATTTTGTTTTTCTGGCATTTTCCATTTTTAATTTTGACCGTATTTGACGTCGAAAAATTTTGGAATGGTGATTTGCTGTTGTTTTCTTCGATTTGCGAGACGAGAGTATCTGACCCTGAAAACTTTTGAGATTATGATTTTCTATTGTTCTTCGCTTGTGTTTGAAAATGTTCACTTGATTTTGTTTCTCGGTTGAGTTGTGTTTGCTTACTGCGATGTAAATCTCGGACATATTTGTTGGTAATCGTTTGCTTATGTTTTGCTGCTGGCATAAATCAGTGTTATTTTGTTTCCAGTATGGTTAGAGTACGAGAATTGTTTTGTTTCTGATGCGGATAGTTAATTAGTTTCTGGAGGTTAGATGCTTGTCTGACACGGTTAGCTATATTTTTCTTTATGGATATTTTTATTTTCCAATTTAATCTAAAGTTTCTCTCCGGGGCACAAAACTGTTTTTGTTTTGAACTTCTGTTTACGTAAGAATTAAATATGTCAAGTGAATTCCCGCTAATGCTAAAGCAAATGAGTGAACAACAAGCTTCAGCTGAGAAGAAAACTCAGGAACAATTAAAACTAGACCTGAGGAAGGAAGTTCCAGTTGTGCTGAACAGAAGATTGAGGGAACTCAGAGGCAATTTCGGTTGATATAGTAGCCATTAAGAAGTCTAATAGGAATATACAAACAAAACAGCAGCACCCCAAATATTCGCACGATCGTGGATTTTGTAATGTTTTTTTATGGAGCCAGGGGTAACGTGCTTGCTTCGCGTTGCAGGGGTCGCCGGTTCGAGTCCGGCCGAGGGCATGGGTGGTTTTAATTAAGTGTTGTGTTCGTCTTGTGCCGTCCTTACAAAAGAGAGAAAACAATCACACTTGGATGAAATATATACACTATAAAACGAAAAAACACATTAAGCTGGCTGAATGGCTAACATGGCCGAATGCCATTTAAAGGTATATCTACTGTATGTTAAGCTATTACATTGCGTAGTTTCGTTGAAATCCATTTTTTATTCTTGTTCTGTGTCCGGATGTAGCCGATTACCATAAGGGATGTTTACCCTCCATGGGAACGTCTGGGAAGAATAAGTGGGATGGTTTCCCCAGTGTGACAGTGTTGTGGATGAGAGATGAAACCCGGTGCCTACTCTTCCGAAAGACTCCCAGCGGCCGCAGACTTAATGTCCCCATCCGATGTACGAAAAACCATCAGCAGTGTGGTATGCCCTCACTCTATACGCTCTGATATTGACTTGTGCCACCACCGCCTCCGTCCAACACCATCACGGAGCGGGATTAATCCATTCTTTAGTTTAGCTTCATCTATGAGCATATACACAAAGATGCAGAAATTTATCATTTTGGCCCCTCTGCCATCGGAAAATTCGTTAGTTAAAGGGATTGAAAATATATTATACGTTAACCGATACCAAATGCTATCATTATGTTTAGTAATTCTCTGTCGACTATTGCCCATCGATAGCAAACTGAAAATGAACGCTAATACCTACTTCCTGACTCTTTTGTGGTATCAGAAAATTCAAAGTAACATTCTAAGATAGAATCACACTACACCAAACTTATTCAGGTTGTAAACTCAAATTCAAAATGGGTATGTAGTACCTCCAGATATGTGAGTGGAGACTTTCCCGGTACTGAGGCAACAAAATCTTCTCGGGTTTCCAGCCGGATGGTGTTGCAAAAACACGACGTTTCGACAGCTACCACTGCTGTCTTCATCAGGTGTACCTGAACGTCAAGTTTTTACAACACCATCTGGTTGGAAACACAGATACTCAAGTAATATAATTTCCCTTGATTGTTATTTACTAACAAATGATCTGAGAAAAGAGAAATACCACAATGTTTAACAAATATGCGAATTTGATAGTTTGATGTTATGTTATGATGCAGTATCAAAAATGTTAATTAAGTTTATATATCTTTACCACTAATAACTGTCGGAACAACAAAATGAATTAAAAAGAAATATTCCCTTTCTTTTCACTGTTTCTTATTTAGGTAAATAAAATAGTGAATGTCCTCCCTTTCGGTGTCTTCTCGCTACGTACAAGCGCGCCTATTCCCCAGCAATCTTCTACTGCACTTCAACTCGTTCCGCGTAAAATAGCTTCTTTTTTGTACACGATTTTTCCGCTGCTTTCGTCCGTGCGAGCTATTCTTCGTGACCTCTTACTTTTTAATATAGCACGTCTTGTTGCTGTTATACTATATGTTCTGCCATGTGGAAACACAAGGTTCTTTACAGTCTATAAGGTTTGTGATTTTGGACTTCTTGCTTTAATACGGCCAGCAGGTCGGTTGAAATAGTTGTATAATATTCGTAATTTACTTTGTTCTATTTCTATAAAGACATAATGAATATGATGCCACTGTTAGTGTAGCAGACTTTATTGAATCATTTTTTTATTTTATCCATGATAAATGGACTTTATGAAAGTCTGTAACTGTTTAGAAATATAAGGTAAGCAAATAATTATTCTGCAACACAGTTACTTTTAGTAAATTGTTTATTTATTAATTTATGGCGTGACGCGTTTCAAGAACTTAGTCTCATTTTCAAACGCCGTTTTTATTATTACATTCTTGGTGTGAAGAGTGCTCGTGCAAGTTTCTGCTGAATGTTAACAGGACTTACTTTGTGTTTCATTTTGTGAAGATTTCTTCAAAACACGAAGCACAGAAAGTCACACGTGCACTTTGTCACTACATTATATTTACATATAGACAAAGCAAAGATCTTTGCTTTAATAATAAAAACTGCGTTTGAAAATGAAAGTTCTTGAAACGCGTCACGCCATAAATTAATAAATAAACAATTTATTAAAAGTAACTGTGTTGCAGAATAATTATTTGCTTACCTTTTATTGAATCTGTTCAAAGAGGTTAGTGCTAGCCACCGACCGATTTCTTTCTACGTTTATTCGTAGGTTTAATCCGAAGATGCAGTGTTCGCAAAAGTAGCAGAAACTCTTCGTTTCTCAAAATTTCTTAATTTCCCCAAAAATTCGACTTCGCTTTCGGAGCTAGATATTTAAAACAAAAGTCCAATTTATCTAAATAAAAAATATTACAACCTTCCACTCTCTTTATTTCAGTAAGCGTTTCCATGACTGCGGCAGACGTGTATTCATGCAAGAGTTTCCTTTCTTACTGCCATTAATTAACTTTAATTATTAAACTGCATTTAATCTCGTGTCTTCTTCACACTTTAATTAAACTTTCAGCTCTAAGTCCTAGTCAACTAACACTTCAACCAACGTCTCACTAGAAAAACTTCTACTACTTTCCTCCTTGCTTCTTGTACCAAAAATCTTTTATATTAAAATAAGATATTCTCAATTTTCCTAACCAATACTACCTTGCTGCCAGTGAAACTTAGATATTATTTATCATCTTGCGGTGATGAAACTTATCTTTAAATATAATTTATATTAATTTCAAGGAGTGTGTTGCTCAGCCGCCTCAATGCTACTTGTGGCCTACAGAAGAACTAGACTCAGCTCAACAAATACAAACTCAACACTCAGGTCACACCCCGTCATTAGAGGTGGGATGGGACTGGGAACAAGGAACAGGAAGGAATCTGTCCATGGCCTTTTGAAGGAAGCATCCCGGCATTCTCCTGGAGTGATTTTGAGAAACCATGGAAAACCCAAATTGGATGCCCGGACGGGGATTCGAACCAGCGTCCTCCCGAATGCGAGGTTACTCACCCACCACGCTCAGTCCCATCAATCTTACTTTAGTACAGAATTAATTGTAGGATACCTTTAATTGCTTATTTCATGACTTGGTACATCTTTTCGTCTTTTAAAATATGCCTTGTAGTAAATTATTCTGTATATAATTTATTCAAGATGCAATATCGCATTACTCGAATTATGCAGCTTCAAAGTTGAGTAGTAAAACGCAGGCTGATTTACAGTGATAAACAGGGAGTTACAAATATCTAAATTTGGTGTGATGGGCTTATTTCGTATCAACTAATATTTAGTGAGGAATCAAGTGTGAACTAACGTGATTAATAGAAACTTGCTGTAAGTGTTGTTGGGATTGCGTAGTACCTTCCTGTTAGCTAACAGCTGCCTTGGAGGAGAGTAGTTACGGGTTACCTACTTGCTGCTTATGACTTCACGCCTCGTTGACATTGAGGTCATTAGGGGCGGGAAAAGATTGGAGGCGAGGAATAGGAACGAATTCGGCCATGGGCCCTTTGAAGGAGCCATTCCGACATTCGCCTGGAATGATTTGCGAAACCCATATCTGGATGCCCGGACTGACATTCGAACCCACGTCGTCCCGAATGCGAGGCCAAAGTACTTACTTGAGATCCTATTGATGAGCGCCAGCCCAGTTGACAAAAAAATCCTTTGATATATTAATAGTTAGAATATGAATGTGTTACCTTTAATCAATAAAAGATTAATAGGGAACTACAGCCACTATACTTTGTTACAGTGGGAACGTTCACCTGCGCAATGACAGGATATTTATTCCACAGTGCAAGGTAAATAATGTAAGAACTACAGAACCGAGGTGCCCTCAATCAACTTGGTTGCTCGGTGAATGTCTAATACAACCAGGAGCGCAGGCGGAAAGAATAATGCCAACCTTCAGAAAACTCGGGCATACCGCTGCAGCGAAGACATTGCTGGTTTCAAGCACTTAATAAGTAATTATCGTCTCGGACGACAAATCATACACACGAATAATTGACAATCGGCTGTTACAAACGACAGACGCTGGTACTCAAGACCTGAAGCCAAGATGTGTCCTGCACTCACCTGAACAGTCAACATTTCTTACACTTATCACAAAATGAACTTCATAAAACGAGCAATTTTCGCCGGGAGATAATATTTTGTAGATACATTTGAACTTACTTGGTTTTTGTTGTTCCGTGCTTGGCAAAGAGTCAGTGTCCGTAAATAAGATGAAAAAACGTGGCCCAACTTTCCTTCTTCCGAATAACATTGTTCCATTTACTAACTTATTCCGATACATGACTTGGTACTAAACGTGTAGCCTGTATCTTACGTAACTATCAAGAATGCCAACATGGAATATTTCCTGACACAAGACTTCGACAACCTGAGAGTGTATTTCGTATTCAATTGGCTTCAGATTATCTGATGAGAACAACTGAGATGGATTTTCAGTAGCGATATCCTATTTAATAATGCAAATAAACATCTAATATGAAAAAATTATTGATTACTGTTTCCGGTTTTGACGTAACTAATAACGGAGCTAAGCGGCTAAAATTTTATCAAAAAATTTGCGAAAATGGTGTGCAGTAGTGGTCCTGAATCGATTTGCACGATGAGAATGGCGGGCCGGGCCATGCTATTTCTGCAGGTGTCGTTGGCAACTGGCCACAACAGGTGAAGAATACGACCAGCTCGTCAAACGCGAACGCAACGCGCGTTCATATTCGATAACGCTTCACACGAAGTCAAATCAACTGTTTCTACTTCTTTGACATATTCACCGAACTTATTAGCCTCAATTTTTAACCAGTTTTACGTCAAGTCACAATAATAGAGTTCCATCAAAAATTATGAACCGATTCCAATTAAAATCGTTTAAAGTTACGAAAAGACTTTTCGAAACCGCAATTAAACTGGTTCATATACAATACTCTCCGATAGAAGCAGTCATATTTACTGATTCTTAACGCCTATCTATTCAATTCTATAAATAATTGAGTTTCCAAATAAATAAAAATTGATGCACATCGTTCAACTCATTTCGAAGTAATTCTGGTTTGCTACTTTGATTCTGAAGCTTATATAGTTGCAGAGACGTCAAAATAATTAAATAAAATTATGAACACAATTGATTCGAAATAACTCTATTGAGAAGTGTGTATTTAAAAGTTACACACAGCCTATGTATGCCGAAAGATGCATCATACGATTTAGAAACTTCTCGAAATTCCAAAAGCAGCCAAACAGTAAATAGTCATTGTACAACTTGTACACTACATATTACCAAAAATCGAAAACCGCATTCATACTTTGAATTGAATGTTTTCAGCAGATTTACGACATTACCTTAATATACTTTTTTTTTTTTGTAACAGTTTAACGTCCCTTTTTAACAACGTGGTCTTTAGAGACGGGAAAGGATGGGGGCAAGGAATGGGAAGGAATTCGGCCATGGCCTTTTGAAGGAAGCATCCCGGCATTCGCCTGGAGTGATTTGGGGAAACCATGGAAAACCCAAATCTGGATGCCCGGACGGGAATTCGAACCGCCGTCCTCCCGAATGCGAGGCCAGAACGCTATCCGTTACACCACCACGCTCGGTACCTTAATATACTGTGATATATACAGAATCGTGAGAACAGCGACTAATATATCTTGGTATCCGGAGAACGAACGAGTGGTTTATATACCTCCCAGCTGCATTAAACATAAAACTGTTTATGGTCTAATAGGCTTGTATCGCGGTAGCTTCAAATATTGGTACCAAGTTCTATGTTCACAACTGAACGAATCATAAATAATTTACAGTAGAGTATCCTATACATCGCAAGACCTTTACTTAAAAGACTATAGAACAATCAAAAAGCTAGTACACCGTAGAAGCTCTTGGCACAATTATAAACACTTGCACAACTTTTAAATAATTAAAATTAGATGATATACAGTAATTTAAGTAAATGTTTTGGAGAACGTGATGTTTACAGTATGTAAGTCGACTAGGAAAGCTATGTAAGTAGGACCAGTAACAGAAGAGCCAAACACGTTGATAAAAACTAAATTCTATAAAAACAGTTTGCGTGACATCATATTCAAGGACCGTCGCGTCGGCGTCGAACACATGTTGAGCAAAACAATGGCCGCCTTAACAGCAATCAGAGACAAGGGAAATCGGTGGCGAAAACATCCGGGGGCAAACAAATCTTTCTGCCTATCTTTTGTTTAATAAAAAAAGTCGAAGTTACAATGTAAGACCCATAATAGCTTATCTTATCCAACTCCTAAACAAAGCTTTTAATAATGTCGACAGTTAGACTTCTTTTAATTTGTTGGGACGTTTTAAGCTCGCCGTGGTGTACAGCCACTTTCTCCTCTTCCGGTATTTTCACATTTCTATTTTAAATACTTTTTGGAGATTCATTAGTTTACAGCTTCGTCTCGATATACAGCGAGTCTGTAACACCGCTCCTCCGCCGTAAAGCCTACATTATCAGACAACTTGTCGTAGTACTGTTTGGCAGGTGATTGGCTAGTTAATCTAATCACCTTGATAGCTACTTCACAATAGTCCTATAATGAGCTCTTCTAGTGATAATTGTTGTAAGTCGTTTAGTATTAACACCAACTCGTACAGTTATTCTTCGACTCTAAGCAATGTCATAAACTTTCTTGTTGTACTGCTTAATTGTAGTCTCTGTCTTCTTCGATCAAATTACACATATCGGACAAATAATATTTGTATAGTTCACGAGCGTTCTGTAAGGTCACTCACAAAGAGTGGTATTACAAATAACTCTGAAGTTTGAATTCAATATAAATATCCAGTTATATGTAGCAATTTCCTGTCTCGTTCTTTTTGTCACGCAAATTATGCTAAAGACATATCCTTCAGAGATTACAAGGTTATTTATGGCATTTGGCAACTTAGACCATACAGCCAGCTCAATATGATTCTCATGACTCTTTCAGTGTATCAGTTTCTCCAATGCATTGTTGCTAATAAGTATGGACACATGGACACCACAGGACGGACAAGACACTGACACATACTTAACACTTTAACACGCAGGCCCTCGGCCGGACTCGAACCGGCGACCTTCGGCACGCTGAACTAACACTCTAGCCCCTAAGTTACCAAGGCTGCCATATTACAAGGTGAGTTGATAAATTCTTGTACTGTTGGCTATTAGGTAGATTTAAGGTTGTGGCTAGTTGACACGTTATTTTTTAAAGCAGCGGGATGCTGTTTGACTTGCTGCGCCGTGCCAGAGTTTTCACATTTATCACTGGTTACAAATCGCTTTCAAGTGAATTAGCTATTCAGAATCAGTCACTTCATGGTATTTCGCGTTGGATCTCAGAGGGGTGAACCTGCAAAACAGAATAAAATTAACGATCCCGAGGTTTCCTCGCCACTAGAATTTTTTTGGTTTATGGTTTTACGCCACGTCGACTTCCGAGGTCATTAGAGGCAAAAAAGGACTGGGGACAAGGAATCGGAAAAGTTTCGGTCATGGCCTAATGAAGGAATTATCTTGGCTTTCGCCTGAAGTGGTTTCGGGAAAACATGGACAACCGAAATCCAGAAGGCCCAACGGGGAATCGAACCCGCGTCTTGGTGGGTGAGCGATAACGCTCTGGCCTCGCATTCGGAAGGACACGGGTTCGAAACCCCGTCCGGGAATCCAGATTTGATTTTTTCCATGGTTTCCCCAAATCACTTCAGGCGAATGCCGAGATGCTTTCTTCAAAAGGCCATAACCGAATCCCTTCGTGTTCGTTGCCCCGAGTCTTTTCCCGCTTCTAATGACCTCGACTTCGACAAGGCGTGTAGATGGAAAGCAAAACTTCCCAAACTTTTTCTTAGAACGTCCCCCTTCCATTAAAAGAAATTTCCCCGAGCCCCCTTCCGTCAAAATAAAAGTTCCCACACCCCTCTTCCGTCAAAATGTCATTAATAAAAAAAGTAAATGATTGATTCTCAGTACTAAAAATGACACTTCAGAGTAAACTTGCTAATTACGTGATGTTAGAATATAGGTTTTCAACTGTAAGAGGCGGTGAAGGAGACATAGTACTTGCGACGGCGTATCGTCCACGCGGCGGCGTCTGAAGTGTCCCAGTGGAGGAACCCATAATTTGCAGGTATCAATCATCGTAAGCTTGCAGGTGCCGGGATATGCGCAGTGTACAGGTCTGCGGGATAACCCTCTTTAAGACTTGTCATGTTACATCGCTAGTTTTGCAGATGGTTCACAACTACCCCCCACTGCGTATATCGGTCAGTGGAAGTGTGTAACAAGGAAACCCTACGGCACTGCTCAAGCTGATTCGTCGCAGCAAGATCGCGGAAATTGACTTTTTTTTACTTACGCCTTTACGCCTCGTCGACGCCGAAGTCATTAGAGGCGAGATGAGAATGGGGACAAAAAACGGGAAGAAATTCGGCCATGGCCTTTTGAAGGAAGCATCCCGGCATTCGCCTAGACTGATTTGGGAAAACCATGGAAAATCCAAATCTGGATGCCCCGACAGGGATTCGAACCAGCGTCCTCCGGAATGCGAGGCCAGAGCGTTAACCACTCACCCACCACGCTCGATGGAAACTAACTTGAGCCAAGCACAGCCAGTGGCAGTTCTGCTGGTGTTGGTCGATCAGGCTAGTTGAATAAATCGATTTCTTGATTTGCAGATTCAGTTCCAGGCTGGGCAGGGCTATCTCCACGTTACTACTGCACCGAGTGTTCAGAGTCTGTATTTGTTTCAAGCGTCACTGCTATCTTACGCGACCTTCAGTTTCTTCGAAGCAACCTCATTTTTTCTCCTTTTTTTCCTCGGCGATTCTCTTCTCAGTTTCTTCGACGCATTTTGGAGAAGAATATTGTTTTACCGCAACTGCCGTGCAGAATTATGTTTCAAGTTGGTTCTGACAATGCAGTAGCATTGTAAATTCTTGCCATCACCAGTACTCGCTATTGTGACCGGCCAAGAAAAGTTAACTTAAGTGCAGCGCGAGGTTTATTTGTTGGGCATGGCCCACGTCATTTCGCACCTCAATATCGACGCTGAAATCAATATTTAAGTCATTGTAGATCATATATTACTGTTTGCGAAAATTGAAATACCAAGAAGGAGACATGTAGTTGTAATGAAATTTATTCTACAGATGGGGTCATGACAGTCCACAAGTGATTAGAACTACAAAACCGTGCGCTGTAAAGCCGCCATCTGCTGTGGTATGGAATCAGAGAGAGCCTGGATATCCTGCCACGCGTCCACAGAGCATCGAGAACCAGCTGCCGACATCCACATCCGAGACATGTGGGATGGGCGACATGTCAGGCCAGGGAAGCAGTGATACCCGTCATTCACAGCCACATGTAGCCGGGCACTGTATGCCATGTGATCTACCTGTAGGACGGGCAGCGCCTCTGGCTCTAAAACCTCCCTGCCCTGATGTAGCGGTTGCTGATCAGACGTCCCTCAGTACACAGGAGGCGATATCACATATTGTATCAAATTGCAACACAAATAATGACACATTGTGCTTGTTCGCTATGCCGCTCAACAAAGCAGTCATCCTGATTGCGTTCACCATGATAGCGTGTACGCGGCCATCACTATAAGACAAGTTGAAGTGGGACTCGTCCAAAAACACTACTTCTTATCACTCTGTATGCCAATTACATCGTTCACATGTCCGTTACAGTGTGAGGTGTTGGTGGTTTCAAATCACTGGAAGCCGACGCAATGGCATGCGTGCCACCAGTCCAATTCTCAGCAGACGGTGTCGAACCGTTTATGCAGACATGTATATACCTGTTGCAGTGCGCCAACGTCGAGCCAACACTGTGGACGAAACTGTTCTGTCGGTTACGGCCATGCGGACCAGATGGCAGTCATCCCACGCTATAGTCACATTGCGTGGTGCAATACCCGCTCTTGTCGCTGTGTGCTATCCACTGGATCCACACACACACCACTGTCTTAGCATTGTACCCTGTATGAACTTAACAAACCCGTTTCCCGAATACACACCGTTCTGCCACATTCGAACTCACTCTGACGTCGACGAGGCATACCGGCCCTTGCCTGCACCGAGTGAGCGTGGCCCTGTCTAGCCACACAAAAAACGACGCTGCTGGTCTACATGTACATGCATACGATCTCTCCGCAATCTTAATCACATATGATGGTTCCAATGTTCTACACGATCTCTGATTTCGGAGTGATTCAGACCATTCCTTCTGGGTGTTGCAATTTTTACAAACACTAATCTTCAGCAATCTTAAAATTCTGAAACTAAGCCAATCCCTTATCCTAACTACTGGGCAGTAAATGCTTTTAATATCCTGTCGAGTCAGAATCCTATTTCTTCTTTCAGCTGTTACCGGCATGTTGGAAGAAAGTTAAGAGCAGGTAACCATCTGGAAAAGTAGGCAGAAAGTCCTGATCTGGGTTTTCCGTGGCTTTCCCGGATCACTCCAGGCGAATGCTGTGATGGTTCCTCACAATAGCCCATGGGAGCCTCCTACCATATCTCGTATATCCCTTCCAGACCATTACTCTTTTGTATAGGTGCAATGCACCCTCCGCCACACACTGTTAGTGAATCGCGGAGTAATAATAATAATAAAGTTGGTTCGACGGGCATCTGAAAAGACGACGTGAGTCTACAGCACCCCTTGAGAATGACGGACAATCTCTGTTGGGTGCGCAGTCCGGACTATACCTGAGCACCAACATCTGCTCAAGTTTTAGATATATTTGACAGCGGTCACAACATGTTCACTTTTGGGGACTCTGTAATCAAGAGCTCATTGGGACGGTGAACTGAGTGATGCCTGGGAGGCAAGCTGATTGATTCGGGTGCGCCTGTACAGGAAAGGATGTCTTGGGTAACTACCTCGGAGTCATCTTGTACAGCAAGCTTACTCGAATGGTGAACGTTGAATATGTACGACTAAGGATGTAGTGTGGATACACACCTGCAAGCCCAACGAATATGCAACCGCAACTCATCTACATCGAATGCAGAACCAGCACGGATGACGTGGTTACAAGATTTCCAACAACAGACCTGCACAAAACTTCTATAGGCGAGCACAAATGTGTGTGTGTAGCTGTAATAAAGAGCGGTCGTTGGATTAGGTTTTTTTTAAATCCTAACAATAATGAAAGTCAAAAAAGTAAACAATAAAATAACTGTATAGAAAAAAGAAGGCAATATCAAGCAGGCAAATACTTCATATAAGAATTCGATTTCTTCAATTCAAGGGCTGGTAAAAAAAGATAGATTAGGCGTCAGCCACCCGAATATTATACATGCTGATTATACAGAGTGTCCAGGAATGAAGGGATACTCCTGCAACCTCAGATAGGTAACATCATATCCTACTATATGACAAAATTTTATTTTAGTTACAGTCTCGCCATTTTCGAGATATTGATTTTATTTAAAAAAATTTCAAAATATGTGACTTTGTTCAGTTTATTCCATGCCATTTCTAAAAATTAATACTGTTTGAACCCTTTTTTTTAATTTGCTCAAGTATGTTTGAGTCATTTAGAACACTGTTCTTCTTTTCTTAAAACGTTAAAAAAAACTTTTAAAAAATCTTAAGTAAAAAGTCTATATAAATTAATTCAAACGGCTGACTTTGACCGCCTGTGGTGTAAAAAAAATATACTAAGCGTATCGTGTCAATTACATTAAAAAATTTCTTCATTATTACCAATTTTAAAATGGTGTAATTGTTTAACATTCCTTTTAAAATTATGTGTATCGGGCGCCTCGGCCCTGTCTTATCGCCGGACCTGAACCCACTGGATTTTTTTTTATTGCCTTAAAGATTTAGTTTACGCGATGGAGGTAACTTCAATTACGCAGCTGCCTGAGAAAATAAAAACAGCTGCGGGACACATTAACCGCAATGGTTATGTTCGCCGAATGAAAATATCGTGTATCAAAAGATCTAGGGCGTGTATAAGAACAAATGGTGGCCAGTTTGAACAATTTTTATAATTAACGATATAAAAATATATTACTTGCATTTATACTATTGTTTGTATGCACACTATAGCAAACACCTTTTTAAAATCATTATCATCATGTTTTTACTACATGTTTAAGATGCACAATCGTCTCTTTAGCAAATTGAGCTAGCACGAAACAATCATTTTAAAAGAAGTATAAAATAAGTATGCAATTTAAGATTTTTATAAAGTTTTTTTTAAACTTTTTAAGAAAAAAGAACATTAGTTTAGATGACTCAAATATCTTTGAGTAAATTTAAAAAAAAACTAGTGTTCAAAAAGTCTTAATTTGTAGAAATGGCATGGAATAAACTCAACAAAGTAACATGTTTCGAAAAAATATTAAAAAAATCAATATCTGGAAAATGGTGAGACTTTTACTAAAATAAAATTTTGTCATATAGTAGGACATGATATGATCTATCTGCGGTTGCAGGATTATCCTTTCATTCCTGGACAGCCTGTATATATTATTGCACTAGTATTAGCATGTTCATAATCATATGATCACCGGCTCAGCATTAGTATACATGTAATCTTTGGTGCAGTTGGTACTACTGTGAGAATGTTTGAGTTGGCTGGCCTGTGAACTCATGGCGATGGCTGCGTGCCACAGAAGACTTTCGGAGAGAGAGAGGGCTGTTGAATTTGAGAACACAGACTGGGTAAAGTATTTGCAGATGGTCGTACACAGAGTTATGAAGACTCAGTACTGTTTCAAGTGTTTTTGTAAGTGAATGCAGACTGCGAAGCAATAACGAAGCAAGCCGAGTAATAATAATGAATGATAGCAAAGAGTATTTGCAACCCAGGACAGAGGGAGTGTGAATAAATATGTGCCAACTCAAGAACACAAAAATCTAGTGGTAAAACAGTAAATTCTTTTATTTATTGTGAATGCGGGTGGAACCCTGATAAAAATATCTTTTTGTCAGTGCAATGAGCATTCAATTTCAGGTTCGACGAAACTTAATCTTCGTAAGAAGAAAGCCATCTTTCGCCATTATAATTGCTAGAACGTGCAATGGTCTTATAAGAGTTCTAAGATTGTGCCTGTGAAGATATTGGCTATCTGACACTGCTTGTTGGGAGTATACTGCTCTGTTTACTGTCCCTGTTTGTTTTCTATTACGGAGCAGGTGGCTGGAAGCGGCATGGCTTACTGAATACAGTAAACAACCTCGCTACAAGCCTGTCAAGAACATCCTACTTCGATTTTGGTGTAAATCCACTAAACCTTAGAAATAGCACCTATTACTTTGTGTTCTCTGACGTACGCCTTATAATCTGTGTATACCTATAAATAAGTGATTATTGTAGGAAATTTCTTCCACAGTTGTTTGTTAAAGTAATAATTATTATTTTTAATAAATACGCTAATACAACTGTTGTTGGATATTATTTACTTCACGGATGCGTTTCGCCTCTCGTCGGGGTATCTTAAGCGTACACTCTTTTCAATAATATGCGATTAGTTTTAACTTTTGAACATAATGGTTTCTTTTACATATAGCGAAACTATTCTTAAATACAGGAAGCACAATGTGGCTTATAACATTTACATATCAGTTTTTGAATTATCAAGCGGAAAGTTTTGTTTATGTAGGTACAATAAGTTATGATTCGTATTGTAACTTACATTTTCATTTCCGTTTTGTGGTACGGTTGTTGGACGCGTGTGTCCTTTACCAGCATGCTGTTTCCAATATCGCACTTAATTACACAATTTGGATATAGCTGGGATCTTATGACTCCAGAATTGTGATTCCAGAGTTATGGCATATACCAACTGACATATCAGAGTTGTGATGCAATTTACATTGGTCAAACAAGACGACAATTCCAGACAAGATATAAAGAACACTTGTCAGCATTAAAATACAGCAATCACTCGACTTTTGTCGAACTACTCTTAGACAGTGACCATTTTCCCACAAACATAAATAAAGACATGAGAATCCTAACAACAAACAATACAAAACAAAACACAATATTCTAACTCCTCAATAAAACTATCAAATTCAAAAGGCAAATAAATAGTCTCAGGAAAACACATAGTTAATGAGCATGTAAACATGAACAACCAAACCTTATTCAAGGTAACAAACATCTAAAATAGCAGAAAACAACACTAAATACACAAAACTTCACCACAACAGTAATTTAACACCACGTTGCGTGTTTCTCCTCCACCAAACACACACATTTTGGATAAAATAAAGCATAAAACACGCACAAAAATCCAATTACAAAATTCAAACTCTCCGTTCACAACACTTCCGACACAGCATCGCCGAAAAAAAAGAAAAAGAAAAGAGTTGAACAATAGTAACGCGCATATGAGAACTGGTTTGACAGTGACATGCATCAAAAATTGTGCTTCAAAATCGACTACCATAGGAGTAACAAGATCCCAGCTATATCCAAATTGTGTAATTAAGTGCGATATTGGAAACAGCATGCTGGTTGAGGGCACAGGCGTACAGCAACTGTGTACCTCAAAAACGTAAAAAAACTTTCCGCGTGATAATTCAAAAATTGATATGTAAATATAAGCCACATTGTGCTTCCTGTATGTAAGAATAGTTTCGTTAAATGTAAAAGAAACCATTATGTTAAAAAGTTACAACTTATCACATATTACAGAAAAAGAGAGTACGCTGAAGATACGCCGACGAGAGGCGAAACACGTCCGTGAAATAAATAATATCCAGCAAAAGTTAGTTGCATTGGCGTATTTATTAAAAATAATAATTATTACTATATCTTAATTTTTGACGATCTATTAAGTATCGTGAGAGCACTAAAGTACGGAAACTGTTCGACATTCGACTAACATCTCGTAGAAAATGACCATCTGCCGTCGGACATAAACACATATTCCACAGGAAATTTACCACATTCAAAAAGCAGTAACCATTGGTAAACCGGTATTAAACGATCACATAAACTCAACAAACCAAATTCTGTTCAAGCTAATAAACACACACCAACTACTCAGATGCTAAAACACAATAAACAAATTCACGATAAAAGTATAAAACCATTATATACTGACACGAACACCTACACACTCACTACGCATAGACTGAAAACAGGTTATGGAAATATTAACCGAAGCTAGAACTATCAGTTCCCAAAGGCCAATAACGTGGAGGTGCAATGTACAAAATAAAACGGACACTGTTTTGACAGATGGATCTTAACGCAACATACTTTTCGAAGAAAGCAGAACTGGACAGATACCAAACCTCCTAACATCAATATACACCGTAAATTGGAACGGAATAAATCATTGTGATTAATATTTTAGTCGAAATAATCACTCTTTTGTTAGCCGAAGGCTCTTGACGGGAAAAGAATAATGTTGGTAATCTTTTCGTTGATTGGCGGAACTCATTAAGTTGTTAAGTCTTAGTTAAACAACGTGACGTCGGCAATAAGTAACTGTTCTGAACGAGCGTGAGCTTACGCACAGAAGTAATTCGGTTCTAACGTGCGTCCGGATTTTGTTTACAGTTAGACGTACTGTAAAGGGGCCAATATCTATATATATAAAGATGAATGTATGTATGTTTGTTTGTTTGTTCTTCATACAAATCCACAGTTTTCATCCTATCTCGATGAAACTTTGCACACTTATCCTTTGAAACAAGGAGAAAGATACTGTCTACATTTGGTTGAAAAATTATCTGTATAAATAATACATGTTGTCTCATAATTTCGAAATACTACTGAATGGCGATAGACAGACGCGTTGGATATGGATGTCTGTATACTGCTTTTCCGTGTATCGGTCAGACAGTTCTGTGGTTAAAGCGCTTGCTTAAAAATGTTTGGGTTGTGGTCTTCGATTCAAATCTCCGTGGAGGCTAAAATTTTTAAAAATTGTTTTTGATCGTAAGAGTCACGCCTGGGCCGTAGGTTATTCGGATTGAATGTTAAACTGTAGATATTAGAAAGTTAGGGGTGCAATGCGAGGCAAATCGTAGGTAGTCTTGCAATGCTGTAGGTGTTCACTTTTTTACGTTATAATGATCCCTCAGGGGTTGTTCGCAGTCAGTGTATTGTGTGGGTGTGTGTGTGTGAACCTCAGTAATAATACTATAAATACGGAAGTAAGTCTCTGACTTTTTGTTACATTTTGACGACCAAATGGCTATATCGATGTTGATGGAATTTGACAAGAAAATCTGTATGAAGGGCACAGGACATTTTCTCCGGTATGTTTAATATTTGTAGTCACGAAATTTTTAGACCTTATCGAATGGTGACAGAAATATGTTGGAAACTGATTCTCTTCAAGAGACTGGTTCAACGGTAGAGTGATATAGTGATAGCTTTCCTGTCATATTATGCCGACTTGGTGTTGTTTGGGTCCAATCCTTCGTTACTAACAATTTTCTATATTCAATTCTGGCAAAAAATTCTTAATCCACTCTTACGAAGTCGCGGGTACGAGCTAGTCACTAATAAATTTCCGATGCTAGGATTCACCGTAGTGGGATATAGTGACTTAGGGAAGAGTAAATTGTTTCGTATGGAAACGTTAGTCCGGGAAATGAGATTATATCGTTAATAGCTTGTCCCAGAATATTCCGAGAAGAACCTGTGACAATGTTTAATTTTTGTCCGTCATTCCGTAATTACAATTGTGTGTCTTCCTTGCGATGTATTTCCTGAAATGTTCCTGCGCATATTTCATACGTCACAGTGCTGTACCTATCATCAGCAGTTCTGTACATACGGAATGAATTAAATAGTAGGAATACCAAAAGATCACTTCTCTCCTTGGTCCTATAATTTTATTGTTACCTCTGTTGAAAATTGTACTGTGCAGAATTTACAGCAAACACTAGGGTGCTCTTCTTGTTCTATGTCACGGTGTTAACTTTACAAGAGGCATGTGAATTCAACGTAATCATTGCAACTACAACTTACATGATTTTTTGTCGTAAAACCAACGAACACTTCTACACAGCTCGTCTTCTATGTACCCCGATATTGACATGAAAGTAGGTAGAGAACAGAACCATGTTCACAAAGAAACAAGTAATGATTCCGATGCCACGTGCCTCCTCCCCACCACTTCTGAGCACCTGATCCAGGCCTAACCAAACACAAAGGACACCGCCGGCTTTTGTAACTGCTAACCTATCTTACAATAGAGCTTCGTCAAAAATATATGCCGCATGCGCCGTCGAAAGTTTGATGGTATCAAAATCCCGAGTGATAATACAGTGATAGGTAAATCTTTGGATTAGCTTATTTAATAGGATAACAGTGTTTTAATCAAATATAAGTAAAAAAATTGAATTAATGAAGTTTTCAATTTATTTCAATAAGTGTATAAACCTTTGATTAACACGACCACTAGCTGAAATTTAATCTCAAACGATTACTTAAATAAACCAATTTAATTATTCTGCAATTAAATGCAGTAATGGAAGCCCCATAACAAAAAACCTGATTAAAATTCTATTGTGATCAAAATCGGAATATGATCCATTTACGCTATGGGCTTTAGTTTGTTTTAAAACTAGCGTTTGCTCTTCATGTAATACAAACATAATTTTGTTTGTATTAAAGTAATTTCCGGTATTTTTATGACTGTTACAACTTTGGATTAATAACACTGATTTTTCTTCTGCGCGTGATTTTATTTAGCTATTTACAACGACAGTATTGTCCGTTTTACAAGGAATTGAAGGAACACAATGTCGTAAGTAATATTTGAAGAGAAACGAACTTATTGCTTTCTGAATAAGCATTATCAACATGATAACAAAAGCTTCGAACCTGATGGAATCTTGCATTCGGGATGACGCAGGTTCAAGTCTGTGGGATGTGTGTTCGTAATTTTGAACATAATACCAGAAACCTAATTTCATTCGTTTGCTATAAAACGTATATCACTCGTGTTATTTATAAATTGTTTGAATCTATTTCTTTTTGCATTGCCTCCAATGTCGATTATGAAAATTAAAAAAAGAAGTCCTATCACACATACATGAAGATTCGCCGTCAATAACAACTTATCACTACCAACCAGCTAGAAAATCACGTATCTATCTGCCAATCTGATCCGATACTCCATTCCTATTAATATTAGTTAAGATGCGGCTTTTGTGGTATAATGTCGGAACCTCTATGGAATTCTAAAATAATCACATCTATTTGTGACCCTCCATTACTTTCAACTGAGAAAATGTGGCTTTAATCAGTGATCTGCTGAATAATCTTCTAATATACAAAAATGAATGTTTGTTTGTTTATTTGTTTGTTGGTTTGTTCGTTTTCTATGCGTTCCTGTACCATTCATCCGATACTTTGGTAACTTATGACTCATTCTGTTCGCGCCTGCCAAGGATTTTGACCAAAAAAAACCCTCTCTCTCTATACACCCCTCAATTTTTTCCAAATATTCTACACACGAAACCACAGTTTTTATCCGATATCGATGGAACTTCGCACACATAAACTTTAAAACAAACACAAAAATAGTCTATTTTGGTTTGAAAAAACTCGCCCCCTTGTTTCCCCTGTGACAACGTTCTTCATACAAACACTTAATTTTTATCCTGTTTCGATGTAACTCTGAATATGTATACATTAAAACAAATATAATGATACTGTCTGCATTTGGTTTACGAATCCTAATTCCTCTCCTCTTTTCCCACCCTTAGTTTTTCCTACAAATCCATAGCTTTTATCCGGTTTTTATAGTACTTAGGACACATGTGGCTCAGTGGTTACGGCGCTAACTTCCGATAGTCTCAGGTTCAAATCCCATCGAGATGAAGAATTTTTATGAGCTGCATTTAAACATATGATCAACGCTGGACGTTCCATAGTTGAGATTCCACATCATATATAATAAAAAAAGCTCGCTGGTTAACGGGCTTAGGTTTAGATTCTGGTGGAAGCTGAAACTTTTAAGAGTGGTATTTCATCACATTAGGTACGCCAGATTCCACGTTGCAGTGTAGGTATCACAGGAAAAGATCTTTCCGTCCTACTTGTGGCACAATAGCATAGTACTCCTTCGGGATAATTCAACCAATCTTTGGGATGTGGACTAAGTTAGAATTTTTTAATTTTTTTTTTTTTTAACAAACAGAGAAAAATTGTCTATCCAGTCCCTCGCCTTAATTTTTCCCAACGTTGTTCATACAAACACACAGCTTTTAAACCAATTTTGATAGCACTTACCACATGTATGTTTCAAAACAAAGTAGTCTATAGCTGAATAGTTAGCGCAATTACTTACGGAAGTTACTGTCTTAAGCCGCAGCTTAAAATCAAGCGGGAAGCAGGAATTTGTAGGAGTTGCATTTATTATCTGAGAGACGCCCGGACGTTCCGTGGTTCAGATTCCACATGAAACTGTAGGTCCCAGAGGAAAGGAACTGGCGGTCCTGCCTCTGACACACTGGCTTAGTGTACCTCCTTCGGGAGTATTCAATCAACCATCAGGTTGTGGAAAAAGCTAGTTTCTTTACTTTAAAGCAAAGAGAAAAATTCTGTCTACGTTTGATTTACAAAAAGCTAATCCCTCTCCTCGTTTACGCCAGCTCTCAATTTTTGCCAGCGTTGTTCATAACAACCCATAGTTTTTATCCGGGTTTGATAGTATTTAGCACACCCATACTTAAATGACATAGCTGCCTGGCAGCTTAGTAGTTAAGTTCAAAATAGTATTGGCTGGGTCCCAGGTTCAAAATTCAGAGGAAGCAGAGATTTTTAAGGGTTGTATATTATCAATGGCTTAGTATGTCCCCTTCGGGTTGTAGACTTACTATTTTTTTACTTTAAAACAAATAGAAAAATACTGTCTACATATGGTTTGCAAAATCCAACCCTTCTTCTCCTTTACCCACCTTAATTTTTGTAAATTTTCATTATACAAACCCACCGTTTGTATCCGATTTTGATGTAACTTTGCACATTAACTTTAAGACGATGAGAAAAATATTTCATACATTTGGTTTCCAAATCCCACCACTCTCCCTTTTATACTTGGAACTATTCAGTCTTTTTGCAAATATCTCGAAAGTGTTAGATAAAAACCAAAGTAGATAGGGATATATATGATATTCTGAGAGCTCATAACATATCCTGTGAAACGGCGTTGGACTGAATCCAACTGGACAGTTGCTGACCAAGAAACTCGAACTTGAAATTTAAAACTCTAAATTTTTTATCTGATTCTGAAAGAACTTTCCGCTCAGATGTTTTAAAATAAATGAAAACTGATGTTTACACATAATTTAGAAAACTGTTCTCGCTCTTTCCCTTCTCCCCTCTTAATACCAATTTATACAAGCATCTTTTCCATTTTTTGTTTGGGTAGGGAAATCTGCCAATGTTGATGCTGATGGAGGATTTTTACTACAATCCGATCAAAAGTAATAAAACATTAGAACTTTCATATCGAGCTGCCGAGAAACGTTGTAGACAGTATTTTTCTCTTTATTTTAAAGTAACAAAAAAACTAACTTAGTCGACTACCCTATGGCTTGTTAGATCCTACCTACGGGTACATACTAAACAACTGATCATACAAAACTTTTAAAAACTCCTGCTTTGAACCTGGGACAAGACCAAACATCGTTTCAAATAAAGAGCTTAAACCATTGAGCTACCACACCGATCTGTTGTTAAACATAAGTGTGCTAAGTACTCTGAAAACCGAATAAAAACCATGGGTCTCTTTTGCAGAAAACAAAAGACCAAAAATATTCAATATCCCAAAGCACTAGAATAAACTTTTTCTATACTAATTTAATTCATAAAAATCATTGTCTTTCCTTTATTTTGAACACGTAAAAATGTCTGTTTTGTATATGCGTGCCCTCTTAAGAAAGAAAAAGAGGCATTGGAACAACGCACGCCGGGCAAAGCTAGTTTTTAAATAAATTTGAATATACTTGGTTCTAAGCTAGAATCAATTTTTTAAATGATAATCACTCTTTTAATGCGTTTGTGACTTCGTACTAGTTACGACTGTGATAATAATGTAAATGATTGTGTGGGTTCCACAATCAGGAAAACGTGAGTCTCCGGGAGGAAGTTTGTGTAATTTTCAACATATCTCAACAAGCTGTATGCCACTATTATTCTTCACAGCCCGATGACCAAACCAGCTTCCCTGCCGGCCTCGGTAGCGTAGGGGCTAGAGTGCTAGCTCCGCGTACCGAAGGTCACCGGTTCGAGTCCGGCCGAGGGCATGGGTGTTTAGTGTTGTCTCTGTTAATGTCTTGGCCGTGTTGTGTCAATACTTGATAGCAACAAATCACATTGAGCTGACTGTATGACCCAGTAGCCGAACGCCATAAAAAAAACAGCTTCCCGGTGGGTAATTAGTTCCAAATCATAAAACCCACTAGACCGAGAAGGCTATCGTGCTGTATTGAATGAGACACAAAAGCAGCGACCAACTCCCACAAATTCATCTCGCCTTATGCTCAACCGAACGTCATCCATGCGTAAGCCCTACCACGGAAGCACCCATATTCACACACATTATCTCGCGGTTTACTAGATTTCTGAAAAGGAACAACATAATATACGCAGAAAATTGCGTATATTGGTAGGAAGTGGTTCTTTATCAGCTGATCACATTTGGTCTTAGGAAACGATTCACGGATACTCTTTTAGAGCTTTAGCCAATGTTTGCTTGTGTAATGTTGCTGCAAAAACTATGTTATGCAGCGTGTAGTGTACCGGGCCAATTGTATAGCACCCAAACTTAATAATCTTCCATAAAATTGTAGTTCCCTATAACTAGCTATGAACAATTAACGAAAAGCGACATTTATGGAGTATTGACAATGGAATGACTTATTCACAACATGCCAAGACACATGGGACCTATCAGCACACATGTTTTAAGTGGAAACATGTTCCAACGATAGTGCAGTATCTTCTGGAGTACTTGCGACCAATGTGGAAAGGAAAGTAATCATCAGTGTAAGATACTGCCCATCATCGCTCCTCGATGTCCATGTGTCTATGCATTGTTGATATGTTTTTGGACATTGTACCTTATCTTGAAACATTATTTGAGTCTGGATACTTGTTTAGCAGATGACTGGAAGAGTGTGATAGTAGTTCCGGTCCATAAAGCAGGGGAGACAAAAAGGGTCGAAAACTATAGGCCATAGGCCAATCAGCTTGACATCAGTGGTAGGTAAATAAATGGGGAAATTAATATGCAACCATATCAGACGTGTCTGTGATGAAAGAAAGTGGTTTTCAAGTCGGAGAATCTCAGTTAGTGGGCTATATGCAAGATATTTCCGACGAAATGAGCAGGGGAGATCAAGTTGATAGTGTAGCACTATATCTTTCAGAGGCCTATGACAGAGTAAGCCATAAAATGGTGCTAAATAAGGTAAAAACTATTGGAGTTGATAAAAAGGTGATTTGATGGGTGGAAGAAGTCCTAAAAGAAAGAAAGCAAAAAGTTAGGGTAGGAAATGTGGTATCAAAAGAAGTGAGAGTGAACATGGGATTTCCACAGGGTAGTGTATTGGGACCATTGCTATTCGTTATTCTGATGAATGATTGTGTTAATGTTAGATTGTTTGCAGACGATATAATGTTACATAAAAAGGATCAAAACAATAGAAGACTAGACAGCTGCAGATAGGATAGTCTAGGTGAGTCAATATGGGATGAAGATAAATGCAAAGAAGAGCCAGCTTATTAGGTACACAGATAAAAAGCTAAAGTTTGGTTATGATTATAAGGTGAGGAAGCAACTACTCATTGAAGACTCGAAATGTGAACATCTTTGCATAACATTTGATAGCAAACTTAACTGGGTAGGACACATATGTAATTTCTTGCTTCTCCGGGTGGAGCCGCGTCGATTTGTAAAAACCTAACGTTTCTGCCATCTTGCTGTGGCTTTCATCAGAGGACTGACTGCTTGTGAGTTGCCGCTATCGCCTTATATAGTAGCTAGACCACTGCGGTGACGTCAACGCGCCCAGTGTAGGCGGTAGGATGGGGCCGTTCGTCTTAGGTTTTCCTGAGCAAGTATGACCAAATATGGTCGAGTTGTAAACCATTGTCGGCATTAATGTTGTTCGGCTGTTTTTGTATTTCTACCGCTTCTCTTATACGCCTAGGCCACCATCTGCTTTCAGTGGCTATAACGCTGGTCTTATCGAATAAGATTGAATGGCCGCTATCGGCTGAATGTAGGTCACGGCGACTGGGAACCTATCTTCGACTGGTCTTCACGGCGACAGGGAACCTGCCCTCGACTGGTCTTCACGGCGACAGGGAACCTGCCCTCGACTGGTCTTCACGGCGACAGGGAACCTACCCTCGACTGGTCTTCACGGCGACAGGGAACCTGCCCTCGACTGGTCTTCACGGCGACAGGGAACCTACCCTCGACTGGTCTTCACGGCGACAGGGAACCTGCCCTCGACTGGTCTTCACGGCGACAGGGAACCTGCCCTTGACTGGTCTCACGGCGACAGGGAACCTACCCTCGACTGGTCTTCACGGCGACTGGGAACCTGCCCTCGACTGGTCTTCACGACGACAGGGAACCTGCCCTCGACTGGTCTTCACGGCGACAGGGAACCTACCCTCGACTGGTCTTCACGGCGACAGGGAACCTGCCCTCGACTGGTCTTCACGGCGGCGACAGGGAACCTGCCCTCGACTGGTCTTCACGGCGACAGGGAACCTACACTCGACTGGTCTTCACGGCGACTGGGAACCTGCCCTCGACTGGTCTTCACGGCGACAGGGAACCTACCCTCGACTGGTCTTCACGGCAACAGGGAACCTGCCCTCGACTGGTCTTCACGGCGACAGGGAACCTACCTTCGACTGGTCTTCACGGCGACAAGGAACCTACCCTCGACTGGTCTTCACGGCGACAGGGAACCTACCATCGACTGGTCTTCACAGCGACAGGGAACCTGCCCTCGACTGGTCTTCACGGCGCCAGGGAACCTACCCTCGACTGGTCTTCACGGCGACAGGGAACCTGCCCTCGACTGGTCTTCACGGCGACAGGGAACCTGCCCTCGACTGGTCTTCACGGCGACAGGGAACCTACCCTCGACTGGTCTTCACGGCGACAGGGAACCTACCCTCGACTGGTCTTCACGGCGACAGGGAACCTACCCTCGACTGGTCTTCACGGCGACAGGGAACCTACCCTCGACTGGTCTTCACGGCGACAGTTTTCTACCGGTGAAATGGTCAGGTAAGCTCCAACTAATATGGCGTGTGAATTGTAACAAATTTAAACCCGTAAATGTCCTATAGTTAATTCTGTTTCATGCTCAAATCTTAAAGCCAAATCATGTTTTGCTCCTGGTAATTATGTTAGCTGGACCTCAAATTAATATGTTTCATGGGGCACGCCATTCGTGTTGCATCCGTGTGGTGTTTGGAAAAAATGTGTATCATGTATATGCCCTTTTCTGTTGCATTTCTAGTAATTTTCGAGGACATTATAAATAAAGTCTCGGTGATCTATAATATCGTATTGCAAGGGTTAAAGCAGTTTGGTCATCCAACGTGGCGCTATGGAACAGTTAATACAGTTTTTCATCAGCGAGATCGGTTCAGCTGATTGAGAAGATAGTGATTAAAAATGAACGTGTCGTAACGGGTTTGCATATCGCTTCTTCTTCTACCACAATTCACTGATCGTTCTGGCTTCTTCTTCGTCGTCCCACCTTCCTTCTGCCTTTTGATTTGTAGGTCATAAACTCACTACCCATTCTTTTCAGAAGGCTCCAGAATAAATTTTTAGGTCTTGTCTGATTTATACTTTCTTATTTTATATAGTTCAGTATATCTTTTGACTTCATTTCGGCTACTGTTTGCTAGATGGAATTCGGTTTTCACGGCCATACAACATTACAGGTGTTGCCACTTTCTTGTAACGGTTTAGCAAAGAATCTTTACTAGTTTTATTTTTAGTCTCCCGTGTACAGTGAGAAATAGTATTGAAATTTGTTTAATCTTATGGATTATGATCAGGCTAAATGTATATGACATATTGTGGAGAGTTAGGGAAGTGCTACATTTGTCCAGTGCTATCTTTTGGGGAGCAGCGGAGTTACGCAAAAACGTCAAATATGCGTATTTCAGATTTTGATGCAATGATGTAAATATTTTGCAAAAATCCTATCAATTCCGATAGAAATCCTTGCCCCAGAATTTCAATTGGAAATGACTGATTTTCAGAGTAGCGATATTTTTAAAGAAAAATATTTAAAGCCATCGATGCTGGAACTTTATAAGAGTCTCCCATTCGCACAGTTTTATCAGTTGCATAAGTTTGCTCGTGGCGTTTTTTTTTCGCTTTAGGCACTGCTTAACTGTGTGAGAATTCATTCTCGAAAATGAAATACACAACAAATATTAACAGACCCAAATTAACTGAAGAGCATTTGAAGCTGTTGCTGGTAAACTTGATCCTCAACTATAAAGAATTATCAGTGGAACGTTACAGCTACATACATCTCATTAATCATAGTTAGAATGTTCTAATTCAGTATATGCTTTACCAATTTATGTCATTTATTGTAAGATTTTAGGATAAATTTCACATACTTAGTTACAGTTTAATGTTTAGTTTCATTAAATATGTTAGTTATTGTGTTTCTTAATTTTTCTTTAAATAAAAACACCTAATTATTATTTTGTATGATTTAAGTACAAAATCAAAATTAACTATGGCGGGTCGGACTGGTGGTTGTGAAATTTCTGGTTCCACTCAAAAAGTAATATTAAATTCTGCCGCGGCTTAAGCCATCTGAAACTACCGGTTCAACTAGTAAATTAACAGTCACTACAAATTTATATTTTGACCAATCTAGGGAAGGTATGGAGACTTCTTAAATTTTTATTTATTAATGCGGTCGCCACGGTTGGCTGATAAACGTATTTGCGTTCAATTTCAACCCTCTGTATAGTTTGAATACTCACAATTTCATAGGGTATTGCAGCATTAAATACACACACAGTTAATGGATGCTGAGGTATACTTTTATTCTAACAGTTTTTAATGGATACAAATACGCTGACCATCAACCGAAATTAAATAGTATTAATCCGAAAATTGCAAGGTCTTCCGAGTGAGAAGTTTAAGTTAGAGAAAGTCTGTTCAGTCGTTAGTGCGGTTAATTTACATCTACATCCATACTCTGCAAATCACAAACATTGTGGGTGGCAGAGGGTGCTAAGCACCAATCCTAAACCCGCGCATTCCAATCCCGAATGGTACGAGGAAAGAAGGAATACTTAAAAGCATCAGTACAGCATCTTATTTCTCTAATCTTATCCCTCCGGTCATTGCGACCTAAATAGGTTGGCGGAAGAAGTATTTCATTGCACTCGAAATTTAAATTTTTTTGCATATTCTCCAATAAATTCGAACGCAAGCTACGTCGTCAGTCTTTCAAACTATCCCAGCCCAATCTAAGTATCAATTCTGTGACGCTTACATAAAGGCTGTAGCAACCAGTCACAAATCGAGCGGCTCTCCTCTGCACTCTCTCCACTGAGTCAATCAGAACCTTGCGATACGGATCCCAGACTCCACAACAGTAATCCAGATGCGGACGCACTAGTGTTTTATACGCTATCTCCTTTGTATGAGCATAACAATTCCTCAAAATACGACCTATGAATCGTAATTTAGAATTAGCCTTGCCTACGACGGAAGTTATGTGCATGTCCCATTTCATGTTGCTTTGTACTATCACCCCCAGATACTTCACGGAATCAACCGTGTCAACAGTTGAATTGTTTATTTTAAGCTCGTGAACAAACTGATTCTTTTTGTTACTTATCCGCATTGCCTTGCACTTTTTGCAATTAAGTGTAAGCTGCCATTTACAGCACCAATCGAAAATAGCATCCAAATCGCGCTGAATTTCTAAGCAATCGTCGGAGCACCTTATTTCCCTATAGATAACTGCATCGTCGGCAAACAATCGCAACCAGCATTTGACGTTGTCACATAGATCTTTTATAAATATTAAGAAAAGAAGTGGTCCTATTACACTTCCTTACGGAACGCCCGAAGTAACATTTATCTTAGAAGAGGCTTCCCCGTCAACAACTACATATTGTGGTCGACCAGTTAGAAAATCACGTATCCACTCGAAAATCTGAGCCGAAATACCGTAAGCTTGAATCTTCGCCAAAAGTCGGTTTTGTGGCACAGAATCAAAAGCTTCTTCTTCTTAATGTCTACACAACAATCACCAATCCGCTAACACATATTAAATACTCTCCAAGGAAGTATTTACACAGTTCCATGTCATCTGGCTTGTCTTCAGTTGCGGAAGCGAAAGCCAGTATTTCTTTTCTTATGCGGCAGCGCGAATTACGTATCCAAATGGATCCGGAAAATCTTCATAGGACAACACTTAAACACAGATCCACCATCACAAATTCCCGCACTACTTCTGCGACTTGAATAACGCGACTGTCGTACAGCGAGGCTCGCACAACGATGTACCTTTCGATTAGTCGATTATCGATACATATACATAGATACACTTTAATATGAGGTCGCTGGCCTATTGTATTGTCACATGGTGTTTGCAGAACAACAAAGTTGACCCCAAGAGCGATGGGACTAATGATGACAGTGGCATCACTTCATGTTTACAGCTTCTAAGTTTAGTTACAACAAAATCATACGAACTGAGGTCTCTCGTTTGTCTTCTGATTATGTACTGAACTCGTGTTTACGACAAAATTGTTTTATTGGTCCTACAAGAAGGATCAAAAATGTATCTCACCATTTTTGTTCAAACAGTTCTTGACGACTGAAAAATCCGGGTCGAGTCGAGTAATCTTCATGAATACATACACTGAAGTTCCAAAACTCATGCGATACCTCCTAATATGGTATGGAATCCCTCTTTTCCCGAAGAAATGCAGCAACCTGAAATGACATTAATTCAAAAGTCGGAAATCCTCTGAAGAAATATTCAGCCATGCCTCCTCCACAAACGTCCAAAAGTTTTGCCGGTGCAGGATGTTCTGTACGAGCTGATGGATTCATGTCTGGCGATCTAGGTGGCCAAATCATTCGCTAGAACTGTCCACAATGTTCTTCAAATCAATCAAGATTGATTTTGACCCGGTGATATGTGCATTATCATCGTGGAAAATCCATCATTATGTGGTTACGTGAATGTCATGAATGGCTGCAAGTGTTCTCCAGGTAACTTAACACAACCATTTCCAGTCAATGCACGTTTCACTTCACCAGTTTTCCAAGTCCATGCCACGTTATTAGCATGGCCTCGGGGGTCTGCGCCACACTACAACACTACAATCATGGCTCATCTGAACACGCAACATTTTTTCAGTCATCTACGGTCCACCGCATATGTTCACGGACCCAGAAACAATCGCGTCGGTCTTCTGCTGCCATATCTCATCAGCACCAAATTTCGCTGTACTGTCCTCATGCCCCACTCTGACAAGGGACACCTTTGACCTTCGACCGCTTTGAACCGCACGAAAACATGTTTAGAATAACAAGCGGTCATAAACAAAACACTGGTGTCATTTCCATGCAGAACCCCGCACTTGTCTGCTAGCGCCATTAAAGAGCCATGAAAAGAGCCTATTGTTGTGTGATTCCTGGTCAGGTCATACAGATCGTACCCTTTTAGATGCAACTTTGCAAACTAAGATGTTGTGCAGAAGATATTACCACCGAAAACAACAAAATATTGCCATCACCTTGATGTTTACTTCTTTCGGCAATATAAGCTCTATCTTAGAAGTATCACTGGTTTTGTAAGACTACAATGTGCCAAACCACAAGTGAAAACACATGATCGTAATTTCATGAAACCTTTCTCTGTGATTTACAATCAATTTACTGCACCTACGTATAAGCCTAAGTTGCAATATGCTAGGAGAAAGCCAGGTTATGACGTTGACATACCAACATCATCATTTGAAACTGTAATTAGTTTGGTTTTTGATATTGGACTACGTGAATGCGAAAGTGATTTGGAATGTGATAAGGTGACTTTAGTGTGATGTGCTCATTGTTCTCTTCCACTTTGTTTTAACCGCTTCATCGAAATACCGCAACTGCACTTTGAGGACTAATATAAGCACTATCAGATGTGTGGCACTGCTGTATATGCGTGTTTTGCGCTATATTAATTACTTTAAGTAGAGAGTTTTTGGCACTGTTGATTGAAAATGTAATGATACACTCACGTCATTGAATTACGTATAATTTCCTTCATACGGTATTGATATCCTGTTACTTTGTTTCTCCATATTAAAATGTTACTTGAAGTAGAATGCAACGTTCTGCATGGAAATGACACACGCCACTGTTTTGTTTATGATCGATTGTTATTCTAAGCATGTTTTCGTGCGGTTTCGAGCGTTCGAGGTCAAAGGTGTTCCTTGTAAGCCATATGGACATTTTCATCTTCCTATGCGAAGAATTTTGGTACGTCAGTGTATAAGGCTTGGGAACTAATAGTTTTCGATAAATTTGAATTTATTCGATGTCAACTTTTAATAATACTAGTGTATATGAGATGCCATCTACCTTCATTCCGCAAGAGGGTATGAGGAAGACGGTTATACAGGGCGTTCGCCGGGAAACGCTACCCACTGTTAGCGCTACAAGGAAGAAACTGCTCCCGGCGAGCGAGCGGTCAGCTTCCGGCATTGTTCGACCGTCGGCCGCGGACTATTTCATAATAATTACGCTTCATAAACTTGTATGTGCTAAGCATTTAAATGTGACGTCAGTTGCGGATCAACAGTGCCATCGTGGACACCCTGCAGGTACCAGTTGCAAAATCTAATCCTAGGCCCCTGGTCTATTTCTGTAATTTTATGCACCACAATTGTTTTGTACGGCTTTAAGTGAACTAGCTTTGTTACTTTCCAAGCTGACGTCTTAGATACGCCTGCCTGCTGCCCTAACTGACTTAATGATTTTTTGGGTGACTGTTCTAGTCGAAAAGCGATATCGTCAATTTTCTCCTCTGTGAGAATACGGTTGACCGACAGTCTCTTTTTGTTAAAAAATGAACCCGTTTCTCTTACTTTTTTAACCAGACGCAGAATTGTTGATTTAGCTGGCAGTAAAGCGCCAGGATATTCGCGACGAAATTTACTGCGACACTTTTTAAACGACTTTTTCTTCACATATGTATCGTAGAGAAATATTCTTTGTTGCAAACTGTAACGTACCATAATTTTACTCACACTCAAACACGGTACAGATTAGTAAGAGTATGAAGCCCCAAACCAGCCAAACCGGAAAAAAACGTTTATTCACAACACTGATTAATAAGAGACTGAAGTCTCAAACTAGCTACAGTGCGGTGATTCACGGCGCCGTGTGGCAGGAGTTGCTGGCTCCACTGTCCCAGCAAGTTGCCGACGGCAACAGACTGGGAGGGTAGCGTTTCCCGGCGAACGCCCTGTATAAGGTATTTGCGTAGACTTCCGCGCTCGTTGTCAATATTGTCTTCACTGCCCTGGTGAAACTGCCTCAATTTTTTTAAACCTGACACTTCAGCCAACATTCTGTCTGAGGAAAACCACAAAATGATGGCTGAAAAAATTGACGCGGAAAACAAAGATAACATATTAGGTCTTGCTCGAAAACAATATTTGAGCAGAGATTCACCTCGAGCATAACTAACAAAAAGAATCCGATTGTTCAGAAATACGAGGTAAGCAGTTCAGTTATTGATATGGTCGATTCTATGAAATATTTGGGAGTAACAAACAGTACAAAGGAATATGAAATGGGACTTACATATTAATTCGTTAGTAGGTAGAGCTAATTCTAGGCTGCGATTTCTAGGTCGAATCTTAAAAATTGTAATGAACAAACAAAGGAGATAGCGTACAAATCACTTGTGCATCCACATTTGGATTTCTGTTGTGCCATCTGGGATCCGTTTCGTAAGGGGTTGATCGACAGTATATAGAAAGTACAGAGAAGAGCCGCTCGATTCGTGACCGCTTGCTACAGTCCTTATGATAGCGTCACAGAACTGATTAGTAGACTGGGCTGGGAGTCTCAGGCAGATAGACGACGCACGTTTCGTTTAAACTTATTGGTAAACATGTGTACTCCCACTTTCACTTACGAGTGTAGTGAAATACTTTGTCTGCCAACCTATTTGAGTCGGAATGACAGGAAAGATAAAGGTGCCGAACTGATTCTTATATGAATTCTTTTTTCCCTCGTACCATTAGGGATTTGAATGCACAACAAAGAGATTAACTTTGGTGCTGAGCACCCTTTGCCACCCACAATTTTGTGAATTGCAGAGTATATATGTAGATGTAAACGTAGATGCAGACGTCAAGCAGAACGTGCGGAACTGGTTCACATCGCAGCCCCAGGAATTTTACGAGACAGCCATCCACCGCCTTGTGTCGCAGTGGGACAAGTGCCTCAACAGCCAGGGCCAATACTTCTGGAATATAGGTACTGGTTTCTATTCCTAGGTCAGTGGCTCGTTACTTTTTGAACCAGCCTTAGTATATCTGGTATTCCTGTCGCTGTAAATCACTTAGCTTTAGGTTCTGTAATACTAGTTACCATCAATGGACATGTTACCAAGTCGAATGTTGTGATGAATGCGAAGAACGATAGAATTAACGAAAAATAAAGCACAGTTTGTATTATAAAATACTCGAGAAATTGTAACAAGAAATGGTAACGGAGGTGACAGTAGGAGCCAAAGTGTCGTGTACACATTCGATGGGAGTGAAACCCTCCGTCTTGAGAACAAGGCACGCCATGCTTTAGTTTGGCTAACATTAGCTACCAACAATGGCGTGATCGCAAGTTTAAAACGGTAAACCCCTTAACTCTTTTAGTTTAATACAGACCGTGGAATCCTTGAACTTCTACATTATGTTCCTTCAGCAGCATAAAATCACATACTTTTTAAAAAAATAATACTAATAAGTTTTATGGAGAAAAGATAAAAGTGTTTTCATGGGAATATCAGTTTCTTTTTATGTACTGCTTACCAACCAGCTATTTCTATCATCCAACCTACCTTCGGATAAAAGGTTTCCATTGTTGCTGCATGTGTTACGTTCTAGTATTAAACGCTGAATAAACTTAGTTATTAGTTTCCTGACCATATATTGGCGTTAGTATTAACGAAAATTACTCTCTTCCGGGTACAATATCTTCTCTGGCAAAAACCCATACCTAAAGCAAACTACGTGCTTTTTCTGCTGCGGATCAGAGAGTATTAATAAGATACAAAAACCCTCCATCTGGATTGGTAGTAGAGCAATTCTCGTAAAAGCCATTTGCGCCGTAATTAGGTTACAGTTAGCAGTTGATGCTAGCAGATTTAGTCGATAATGAGCTCTTACAACTTGCTTCGAGCGAAAATGCCGCCACTGGAAAATCACATCTCACTTCATATTCGGAACCGTGGTACAAGGCTATAAAACCATACAAACCATATACTGATTACGACAACCGTGTTCTATACCCTGACCAGTTTGCTACCATTTCTACACCCAAATTCGTTGGCACTCTCGATGAGGTAAAATTTTCTTCTGTAAATTTACACAATTACTGGAAACTAGCATTAAGACATTACCAGAACACACTGTTCTTTGACGTACGACTTCATACAGGTAGAAAACTTACGTTGACAGGAACACAAGGAACATAAAGGTTAACATCGACTAAGGAAACTATTATATCGATCCAGTGCATACCAACATCAACATTTTGGGTGGCCGGAAATATTCTCTTCTCTCATCATTGCAATCGTCTAGTGAAGAATGAATACTTTTTCTTTTCTTTTTTTTTACTTATAGCTTCACGCCTTGTCGACGTCGAGGTCATTAGAGGAGGGATGGGAGTGGGCACAAGGAACGGGAAGGAATTCATCCATGGCCTTTTCAAGGAAGTATCCCGGCATTCGCCTGGAGTGATTTGGGGAAACCATGGAAAACTCAAATCTAGATGCCCGGACGGGGAGTCGGACTGCCATTCTCCCGAATTCGAGGCCAGAACGTTAACCGTTCACCCACCACGCTCGGTAAGAATGAATACGCGCAGGAGTCAAAACTGATCCTTATCCACGCTGTCACAGCTAACTAAATAAATCATTGCTGTCGCAAATAAATGTAGACATTCCTAGGTTGGGGAATAAATTCACACGTCATGTATCCTTCATAATATCCCAGTCCAAATTCTAGTAGATCCTTCTTGATGAATGTCACAATTGAACAGTCCATTACGGTACGGATCCTACATAGCACAACTGCATCATCGACAAGGAAGACCAAACAATTTATACGCTACGTGGAAGTTATTCAAAATTTCACATGTCAGTTAGCTTCACTACATGCTGCCCTTATTTCGCGTTGCTATGTGTCATTATATCCAAATAAACAATCATTCTTTTCAGGGTTGTACATCTTATTTCGTTCTCATGGCCAAGCGGATTGTTTTCATTCAGTCAGCACACTGCCTTCCTTTTTATCGCATCATCATCGAAGTCTTTTAAACTGCTATGAATTTTGTGGCCAAGACCGTTTATAAAAAAAGTAACAGAAAAACGGTCCTATTATACACACTTTCATCTCAATCATGATCATATCAGAAGCGTATCGCATAAGAAGGAGAACGAAGGTTGCAAAAAAAAAAAAACGTCAACGCGTAAATACACTGACCAGCCAAAACATTATGACCACCTACTTACTAGCACATTGATCCATCTTTCGAACGCAATTCGGCGTAGCATGGATACTACAAGTCCTTTGTAGGCATCCAGAGGTATCTGATACAAGATTTTTACACACAGGTCACGAAATTCCCATACATTACGGGCCAGCGGTTTGTGGGCGCGGCTCTGGGAACGAGAATCTCGAAAACGGAGAGGCTGGTCAGCCGTTCACGTGCTACTATAATGAGCATCTATGGAAAGTGTTTGAAGGACGGTAAAACCACGAGTTGGTGATAATGTGGTGGACACCCACGGGACATCACAGAACATGGAGGTCGGAGGCTTGCCCGCTCTGTAAAGCAGGATAGGGGGTGATCTGTGGCAGATCTGACGAAAGAGTACAATTCTGGGGCTTCCAGAAGTGTTTCAGAGCACCATAATCGCGATTCTGCCACAGATCACCTCCTATCCTGCTTTACAGAGCGGGCTAGCCTCCGACTTCCATGTTCTGTGATGTTGCGTGGGTGTCCACCACATTGTCACCTACTCGTGGTTTCACCGTACTTCAAACACTTTCCATAGACGCTCACTACAGTAGCACGCGAACAGCCGAGCAGCCTCTCCATTTCAGAGATGCTCTTTCCCAGGTGCCGCGCCCACAAATCGCTGGCCCATAATTTAAGGAAATTTCGATACCTGTGCGTGGAAATCTGGTGTCAGTTACCCCTGGAAGCCTACCAAGGACTTGTAGAATCCATGCTACGCCGAACCGTTGCTGTATTGCGTTCGGAAGGCGAAAGGTGGACCAATATGTTAGCAAGTAGGTGTTCATAATGTTTTGGCTGATCAGTGTACATCAGGAGCTTTGTATACTGACACCATATTGTTAGAGAATGCACGTCCAAGAGCAAAGGACAACTGTATACGTGAAGAAATATACTTGTTCTTCCGGTTACATGAAGATACAAGGAATACACCAGTGACATATTCTCCTATTGTATTTTGTTGCAGTAACAGACCCGAATATTTTGACTGCTGCGCTCACGGAACGTCATACATTTCTAGTTTACGTAATTTGTAATTCTTGTCGCATTTTAAAGAAAATATCGAAGTCGCATTTAGTTACCACGTGAGCCGTAAATTCCTCGTCCCAATAATGAAAGGCAGGCTTAATAATTTCAAATTAATCTTCAATTTCCTCATTATTCCCCCAATCGCAGCGGTGTCTGAACGCGATTACTCTTACAATGAAGTCGTTCTGCATAAGTTCTGTTATTGCATGGGAGAGTGCAAACACTGTAATCTTCCACTAAAGCGTATTGTCAAAGCTTCTGAAATAATTATGTTTGAAGAACTGCAACCTTTCTCGGTCACCAAATGAATATAATTCATTGTTATTTACTTCTACTTAAAACTTCTACAAAAATATGATAGATAGCTATTTAAATGACGAAGATGTAGATAACGTTAAGCTTTACTCTTATTTCAACACAAAAACACTTTAGAAAAACCATTAGACTTTATCGGCAGTATACTGAGGCACAGACTGTATTAGTATGCACACCGCTCAGCTGTGGTTATCGTAACTTTGTGTACACAGCATCGAAAGTTTTGGCAGCGCTCAAAAGCGCCGTCAGACATTTCTCGAAAGGCAAACAGAGAAGGCCCTTGAAACAAATAAAACTTTCCCAAAACTAAATTAAATCAAATATAAACAATTATAAATGAAATTTCAAAATATTTAAAAACATTTAACATAGCAATGGCGAAACTAAACATTGCAAAGTGTCAAAATTACATTTAAAAAAAAAATATTTGACTGGAAAAATATTTTCAATTATTGCCCTTTAATTAGTAACAGGTTCTGCAGCTCATTTGGAGATTTTAAATAGTTTAATTTATTTACAGCACTTTTCACAATATACTAATGGAAATATACGTATTCCCGAAATAATCCTATTTATTTATTTACAACAAATTACTTCGTGTATTTACTACACAAACTTAGTGATTCATATCAATGGTAATTTATGGGAAACCGGTTACAGTCCCTTCACAGTATCCAATAACACGCCCCCATAATACGTCGAATGTACTGTACATTCTCCAGCACAGAAATGTAATGTAGCTGCACGGTATGGCACTGACAACCTGACGTACCCCGACGTGTATTAACCGTCCCCAAGTGGAAATTATATAGTAACTAGTTCAAACGACGGGTATCACTTATGGTGGTAGTAGGAATTTATTCTGGAAAAGCTAGTAAGGAAAAAACGAATGTGGATCATTTTTAATGATATTTTTCGTGATATGAGTACCTTACTCTGATTAGATTATTGGAATATTGGCTAAGATTTGTTTTTTAATAAATGCATTTTGCTTTAAATGACGGAAAGCATGATATAACAAACGGATAACTGTTATTTATTTGACTGGTGTATTTTGCGATGCGTTTCATGTAAACTTTCTCTGAGTTTTTCGTCATCATCATTAGATGTTTCCGCTTTTGCGGGTCATCCTGCAAATCCTCTTCCAAGTCTAGCGGTCTTTCCAAGGTTTTTCCTCTATCACTTTCCTCCAAACGACTCCCTTAGTCTCTACATCTTTCTTCACTTGGTCCATCCATCTTGCCCGAGGTCTTACAACTGATCTCCTTCACTTCCCACTGTTCATCAGTGCTACCTTCGGCATCCTCTCCTCCTCCATCCTCATAATATGTCCCAACCACTGCAGTCTTTTCTTCCTTAACATCTGTTCTAATGCTTCCACTTGTAGTCTCTCCCTGATGTTTTCATTTCTAATTTTGTCTTTTCTCGTGAAATTCTCTATCCCTCTGAGAAACATCATCCAAGTCATTGTTTCAAACCATAAGTAAGTATGGGATGGTAATATATATAAAGAGCAGAATTTTGGCATCCTTCCCTATGTTCCACCTCCAGATTACATCCTTTATCTGCTGATACAAATGTCCGCTCTTCATTACTCTCTGACTTATTTCTTCCTCCATTTTTCCATTAGTAGTTACCTTGCTTCCCAGATAAAGAAATGTTTCTACTCATTCCAATTTCTTGCCGTCGAGTAACACATCCTTCGAAAGGCCAGTGTTTCTTGTTATTTTCATTATTTTGGTATTTTCCGCGATAATCTCCAGGCCATGTTTACCCACTGCAGTCTACCATTTCTGTAATTCTCTTTCCAGATCCTGTTCTGTCTCCTGCCATATTAGAATGTCATCAGCATATGCTATCACCTTGCTCTGTTGGATCTCTGTGTCCCTGGACTTCAGCTATTATTACATCTAATACTTCATTAAATAGCACAGATGACAACACACTTCCTTGTCTTACTCCTCTTTCCGTGTGAAACCATTCTGAATGTTTACTGTCTATGCGCACACAATTCTCACAGATGTTCTTAATTAGTTCTACAATCCCTTCAGCTATTCCTCTCTTTTTTAAACTTAGCCATATGCTTTCCCTCAGTACTTTGTCATAGGCCTTTCTCCTGTCAACGAAAGCTACGAGTATTACTGTGTCTTTGCCGTATTCCCACCTTTTCTCTATGATTTTCCGGAGTATGAAAATTGCGTCCACTGTAGATCTTCCTTGCCTGAAACCAAACTGCTCCTCTCTAGCTGTATTCTCTAGCCTTTGCTTTATTTTATTTAGAATAATTTTTCATACATTTTCAGGCCATGGCTTATCAACGTAATACCCCTGTAGTTCTCACATTTCGTTTTACTCCCTTTTTTATGAATGGGCACTATGACTCCCTTCCTCCAATCCTCTGGTATTAACTTTAAATAACCTAATAACTCACCTACAGTGAACGTGAACCAAAGACCAAAAACGAAAGTCGTCAGTAAAATATGTAAAAAGCAAATAAACCATAATATATAAACTTTGATCAGACAGTAACAATAGTGAAAGTTTTAATTAAATTGAAATTTATCCTAGGCCGGAATGATGTTTGGCATTCGTGGTTGTAGCAGAAACCATCCTGCGGCAAGAATATCGTTGTTGAATTGCAAAGCTGTTTGTTGTGATTTAAATCAGTGAAATAAAGTAAGTGCTGTATTTTTATTATTATTTTTTTTATTTTATTTTTAAATATGAAGAGGAAAAAATTTTGTTTGCATGTTGTAAATACGAAATGCTGAAACTGGAGCCAAGTGAGTGAAGTAATGAGTTTCACATCGCGTATAAAGTCGTATCCTTGATGATTTAAATCTACATAAAAACGTAAACTTAAAGCATATTTAATAGCCAACATGTGTATAAACGTGCATAAAATTTAGCCTAGGCCGGAATGACAACTGGCATTCTCTGTTTAGTTTAAGTTTCTTAAAGTCGACACGTTATTGGAAAGTATTTCCATATTTTCTTGACTATGAAATGCTGTTAATGAGTGTATTATGGCGTGTTACCGGTTCTGACGAGCTTGAAGCTGACGGCGTTGTGCGCCTTGAGGGCGTCGTTGAGCGCTGGGTGCGCCAGGTCTCGTAGGGAGGCGTCGCCACCAGCCGCCATCTTCACGTCGAGGTGTCGGGGCGTCGCGTGAGAAACACTGCCACCACCTGCACACCACAACATCAACCATACGTGACTGAGAGAAGGCAAAGTAGCAAGTTTCGGTCTAGATGAAACAAACGAGCAACGAATGAATTGAAAGAATTTTGTGAAAAATATAAACTCACTGTCGGGAATGCACTATTTAAGAATCATGCACCAACGATATTATTAATTTAATTGCCATGGAGCACACGCTCCGGTGGCAATTCCCTGTCAGGTAATTACCCCTTTTTTATTTACCTTTTCAAATTCCTTCATCGTTTTTAGTAAATCATTCATCACTTCACTAAGTAATTTGTTCCAATTCCCGACACTCTTCCCCACAACACAAAATTTTCGCTTTTTTTATGAAATCTCGACGAGGCGTAAAACGATAACAAAAAAGAAAGTAATTTTAAAAAATTGCATTTAATCTAGAGGAAGTTTTTGGTTATGGTTATCTTTTCCGTTCCATGCGCTATTCTTAATTCTTCGACCAATATCTCTCCAAGCCCTATCACCAACATATGCCTTGCACATTCCCAGCACCCTCTTTACCCTACTCCTGTCCTCCAATGACTCCCAATCCAGCTCCCCTATCATATCAGTTACTGATTTGGTCCTGCGATAATTTTCACAAACAAATCTAGCTGCTCTTCCTTGCACGCCCTCCAGCTCCTGTATTTGATACTCAAAATGCGGGTCCGAAAATACACCACCATATTCAAGCAATGGCCTGACAAAAGTTTTGTAACCCAGTTCCCTAACATCCCTGGTACATCCTGTCATAACTCTCCCCAGTAAATGTAGGATGTCGATAGCAGCTAGATTATGATATGGTCAAACAAAGATTCAGGAATCAAGTCCTAGACTGTAAGCCATAACCAGCAGCTGGCATAGACTCTAACCACACTCTTATAGTTACTGCAGGCTGATATTGAAGAGAATAGAGAAACAACACAGGCAGAACCGACTTGTAGCGGGCAGTCTGTGAATTGGGGTTAAATTTGTAGTTTTGGTATTTTATTCAGTGAATATTTAAGCTACATAGAGCGGGAACAAGCGGGTGAGATGCGTGGGTGCGTTGGAACTGCACACTTGCAAGTTCAGAGGTCCAAAGTTACAGCAGCGCAGCGTAGAGGGTATGCATAAATACACCAGCGTGGCGTGATCTCAGCCTATTCTGTGATTGGCCATTCTGCCAGCAGCTATGTAGAAGGTAAGACTTGTGTCTTGTCTGACTATGACACTAGGCAAGGCGATGATTTGCTCCTTGCCTTGTCTCATGCTTGGTTAGATAAAATATGTTAGATAAATGATCCAGTCTGTATAGCTTAAGCGAGTTGTTTGCCGTTGTTTGTAATAATTTTGTAATGCCTCGTGGTAATCTTATTAGGTAATGTCTGGTTATATTCGGGATCGTTATTTAATCATTCAGGTATTAATTCAGTAAAGCCATGTTTCCGTTATATTCGTATGAAGAAGCTATTCAGTCATTAGCAATGTTAAGTTGGTAACATTGTAGCCATGCTTGCGTACCGTTTCCTTTCAGCATAACTTTAGATATAAATGCGGATACTTGTATGATTAGGTTTTTATAATTAAAGTACTTGTTTAAATTATCCATTGTGTCGTCTAAGTCATTTACAGTCGTTAGTTTAAAAGCCAAGTTATTTCAGATAATTGTGTGGAAGAGTTTGTGATATATCTAAAAGGTAAGAACAATAATAAATATCACAATTAAAGCAGTTCGGGATCCCTGCTACATCAAAGATTTCCCTGGTGTCAAATATCCATATCCTGACAATTAACATCTTGGTGCCCACCTAATATAATCTGTTATAATTAGGACGATAACCTAATATCACTTCTAAGAACTCCTCCAAACCAATAACCATTGGCCATGAAATGGACTGCACGGCCATAGACTGAAAGTGAACAAACTGAAACAATAAGAGAAAAATTTGTAGAGATGGTGGACGAGGATGTGAGAGAAAACACTGACAGGAGTTCAACTGAGGATTAATTAAATGCATTGAAGAGAGAAATAATCGAAGCTGATAAGAAAACATTGAGATTTACGAAAAATGCCGCCCGAAAACCTTGGATCATAGAGAAAATTTTGGGATTGATGGACGAGAGGACATAATACAAAAATGTTCAGTATGAAGCAGGAAGGGAGCAGTACAGATATTTTATAATTAAAATCAACAGGAAATGCAAGAACGCAAAAGAAAAGTAGCTGCAAGAAAAGTGTGAGAAAGCAGATAAGGAAATAGTTGTAGGTAAAGAAGATGTGCCTATAAGAGGATCAAACAAAATTTTGGAGAAATGAAGAAAATACATATGTATAAACATTAATGATGGGAAACCTCTTTGAACCTGGGCAGATAGAGCTATCGCATGAAAAGTAGACGTAGAGAAACTGTATGATGGGGATGATTCAAAACACAGTATACTGGAAAGAGAAGGCGACTTTGACACTAACGACTTAAGAGATCTTGTTTTTTTTTTAAAAAAATAATAATAATAATAATAATTTGACACAATGTCGAAAGATTTGAATTCAAATAAGGTTGCTGGTATTGCAGAACTTCTGAAATCCCTAGGATAAGAAATAATTAAAAGATTATTCAAACTAATATCAAACAGTTTCAACAGATACCAACTGATTTTAATAAAAAATATCTTCTTCACTCTTCCTGTGAAAGCACAAGCTGACAAATGTGAGAAATATCGCACTATAAGTTCAACATCACACGCTTAAAATTACTGATAAGTGAGTGAAGAAAGAAGAGACAGGATGGTAGGTCATATACTAAGACATGCGGGATTGGTTAACTTGTTGGTGGAGGAAACAGTCAAGGGTAAGAACTGCAGAGGCAGACAGAGATTAGAATATATAAATCAGATAATTAAAGACGGTATGTTGTGATGAAGAGGTTAGCACAAGATAGGAAGGGATGGAGGACTGCATCAAACCAGTCGAAAGACTGATGACAGCAAAAAATTCTTTTATAGTTACATTTAATTTAATTTAATTTAATTTAATTGCAATGGAGCACAGGCTAAAATCAATCCTTGATTGTTATAAAATCACATTCCAAAATAATTAATATTATAAATATTAATAATTAGTTTCTATAAATTAATACTGGAGTTTAACCCGCCACAGTAAATAAACTTAAATATGAATAAAATAACAGGTGATGAAAACCCGTGTCCTAAATTTAGCGATATTCAATAAAGGCTACAGAAGGCCAAATAATTCAACAAAAGTGCGAACTATGGGGATAAGAAAATAATGTTTCAAGTATTATGCATATGTCTGCGCTGGTAATGCCATGGGTTTATCAAACGTAAGTCACATTTACGGGCTTTATACTCTTAAATTCGTTATTGTACCACAACTAACGGAAATTTATTATATTTTTATTTTGACCTTACGGAAGGACACCGTATAAACAAGCATAGTTAATATTTCCAAAGCAGAATCAAAACATAAGAGATTGTAATGACCCAGCGTGATATAAGTAGTTCGCTGGCCACTGCTGGTTCCACTCAACAGCTCAGCAACCCAGCCGTCCTGATTGCGATTTTTAGGTGGTTTTCCGCTGCCATCAACGAAATCTCTGCCTCATAAATTACACATTCCACAAACGAAAATATACTTATCACACACACAGAGAGATGGCAACACTTCAGTTCCCCTATTAATACGCAGTACGACCTGCAGTAGATGTGAAATGCGTAGCGTCATCAAGGGTATACAAAAAAAAAAAAAAAACCAAATTTGACCGTGCGAACGACGAATAAAACTCATCAACGGCAGCCGACCCAGAAATGCTGGGAAAAGGCGGTGAAGAAGAAGATAGCGAGGCACGAATCGTATCGCGTACTGCGATTATATTCGAAGAGAAGGACGCAGTGAATTCATCCATGTGATGTCCTCCAACAACAAAATCGTTTCACCTAAATACAAGTATTCCATAGCAAAGACTGATAGTTCTAAGAGCGTTGATTTCTTGTAGGACAAAAGCTGAGCGCATTCCACTACAAACCTTAGTACGCAATTAATCCAACAACAGTCGTGCAGATGTCATATGTTCTTGAGTTAGCCAAATATAATTAACAGTCGTACTGAACTATGCTTATGCAGCACTTTGTTAATTGCCTTTGATGTTTTTTAATTCAGCAATAAAGATTAAATTTTACAATTCGTTCATGCTTGCAAGACTTTACAGTTTTGCAATAAAGATTAAGCTTTCTTTTGTAAAGGAAGGTGTTTAAATTTCATCTCTCAATTTTCCATAATGAGTGACATGATATTAAGAAATGCCTTTATAATTATTATAAATAGTTCAGAAGCAATAATTTATGTTTTATCCTATGATAGCGCCCAAAAAGTTAATCAAATAATGTAAGAGATCCTCTATCTGATTTTTGTACTTCTACGTTTTCTATTGGCCTACTTTATCCAGACAGGTTGCACCTTTTCCGACGACCTTGATTTATTTCTATCCGCTAAGGTTATGTACATGGTTGTTTTGTAGTATGAGATTTCCTCCTCTGTCCATGAAACGTAACTTTCATTTTGGATACCTACATGTCTGTTCATTTTAGAAATGCCTAGAAGCGATATTGAATAATTTTTCTTTTGAAACAAGGTTTCTGTTTTACTATGACTTATCTTATTATATTTATTAGTTTGAAAAGTACGAGATGTGAATTTAATGTTTTCTACGTTTTGCAGAAATTTTTAGAATTTCCGAGAACTAGAACCACTGCTGTTTCAATTTTGCTACAATTTGTCTATGAAAAATCATTAGCGTGGTTTTACAGAGTTTGAAATTACAATATTATGATTATCGGTATTTTGGACTGATAACCTTTAATTTTACTGATGTTATTACCAAATTGATAATGAACCTCAAGTAGTTATAGGGGTAGAGTCCTGGTTAAAAGAAGGAGTATTAGACAGTGAGGTTTTTCCCAATGATTACACAGTGTACCCTAAGAGACAGAGGAGCAACTGGGGGAGAGGTATTCATACTGGTTAGCAAAGACTACTACAGTTCACTGGTGTTGAGAGATCATGACCATGAGTTATTTGTGGTAGACTTCTGGGAAAATAAAAAAGAAAAAGTCAGGGTGTTGGCTACTTACCGTAGTGGAAAAATGAATGATAAAGATGAGGCTCTTGGGGAGAAACTAAGTTCATATTCAGAGATCAGAAGTGAGCATAGAATGGTCATCATTAGTGGGAATTTGAACCTACCAGGTGTCGACTGGGTAGGAAATAAGATTAATAACACTAAGGAACAAAGATTTGCAAATAACTTAGTAAAGGAAAGAGGCTTTACACAGGTGGTCGAGCAGAAAACATATTGGATATTTTCCCAAGAAAGCCGCATAATAACCTAATCGGATGTCAAGTAACCGAAGGAATAAAGGAGAAATAGATACAATTATAAAAAGGCACAAATCTTGAAACTCAAAAGATACTTCACGGTTAATTTTATTAAATGGAAGAATAGCAGAAGTTCAATAGAGACAAAGTGGAAAGATTTCAAGGAAATGGTAAAAAAGGGTGAAGAAATGTTTATTCCAAAACAGAGAATAAAGAGAAGTACAGAACCTTCATACTATAACAGGGAGATGAGGAGGTTAAAGAGATTGGTGAGACAAGAAACATAACAGAGTTAAGAAACTTCAAGACAGTAGGGAGGTCATGAAACAACTAACAAAGGAATTAATAATGTAAAAGAACTAGCTAAGGATGAGTTTATGAAGAATATTATCGGTGCAGGGGGACCTCTGGCTGATGCATCTAGAAATTTCTATACCTCTATCAGGAAACTGAGGGGAAGAGAGGGTATTGAGACAATTATTGATAAGGATGGAGAAGAAGTAACGAAGGATTTAAAAAAGGCAGAACTATTGAGTGACTGGTTCAGTGATTCCATTAGGGACGATAATTCAGGGGTTATATCTGGAAATTAGCCTATCCGCACAGTTGGAGGGGAGCAGATTAGAAAATTTGAATTTAAATTTGAAGATATCATGAAGTAACTAAGGAATCTAAAAAAGCATAAAGGGGCTGGTGTTGATAATATTACTACAGATGTCTTAAAGATAGTAGGGGGGGTCAAGTTGATAGTGTGGCACTAGATCTTTCAAAGGCCTTTGACAGAGTGAGCCATAAAATGGCAAAATGGCAAAATGGTAAAATGGTAAAAACTATTGGAGCTGACAAAAAGGTGATTTGCTGGGTAGAAGAATTCCTAAAAGGTAGAAAGCAAAAAGTTAGGGTAGGAAATGCAATATCAAAAGAAGTAGAAGTGAACAGGGAGTCCCACAGGGTACTGTATTGGGACCATTGTTATTCGTTATTCTAATGAATGATTGTGTTAATGGTTTACTGTCCGAAGTTAGATTGTTTGCAGATGACATAATGTTATATAAAAGGATCAAAACAACAGAATACTGTAAACAGCTACAGGGTGATCTAGATAGGATAAGTAGCTGGTTGAGTCAATATGTGATGAACATAAATGCAAAGAAGAGTCAGCTTATTAGGTACACAGATAAAAAGCTAAAGGTTGATTATGATTATAAAGTGGGGAAGGAGCTACTTATTGAAGACTCGAAATGAAAATACCTTGGCATTACATTTGATAGCAAACTTAACTGGGCAGGACACATTGGACAGGTGGTAGGGAAAGGGTTCAAAATCCGTCACCTGTTGGAAAGAGTGAAGAGGGGATGCACTAGAGAAGTAAGGGAATTGGGGAAAAAAACTTTGGTCAGACCACTCCTGGAACTTGGTGGTGTAGTTTGGGATCCACATTTTGGGTATCAAATACAGGAGTTGGAGGGGGTGCAGAGGAGGGCTGCCAGGTTTGTCTCTGGAAATTACCGCAGAACACAATCGGTAACTAATATGATAAACGAGCTGGAGTTGGACTCATTGGAGGATAGAAGGAGGGTGAAGAGAGTCATGGGAGTGTAGAAAGCCTATACTGGTGATGAAACACGGAAAGATATTGATGGGAAAATTAAGAGAGGTGCTTGGAAGGATAAGGTTGACCACAACCACAAGCTGGCACTTGATTTCAAGCACAGGATGTGGGGAAAAAAATTTCATAGGAAAGGGAGTGAGGGACTGGAATAAATTGTCAAGAGAATTGATGAATAACTTACCGGAAACACTGAAAGAATTTAAAGTAGAAATTAGTAGAGGGCAAAAGTAGGTTTGAAGGGGAAATGAAGGGGGTGTAGGGAGATTTCCACCGGAGCGAGTGCTCCATCGCAATTTAATTATTATTATTATAAATTTTGATTCTCATTTACTTTTTATTTCCATACATGCATACTTAAAACTAAGATCGGAAAATACTTTTCCAAGAGTGCAATTACACTAGACCAGCTGCAGTGATGAATGAGCGAATAATTGATCTTTTTAATAATTCCGAAACCAGGTTCGTTGCTTCACTATTGGTTTGGAGAAAATCCGTTACTATCAGGAGCTACGCCATTTACGACATCTTCAGATTTCCCAAGATGTCCTCTACGTTTACAATTACCCTCGCACACCACATCATTTCACATAAATTTATATTTTCCTTCTTCACACTCCGTTTTCGCATTGCACTTAATCATCCAACGCGTACGCAAAATACAATTTATGACCAAGTTTGGTATTACTATGTCCATTCCACCTATTTTCAGTGGCAATTTTGTTTTTCGCCGCACCTGTTTGCTTAGATTCCCCTTTGACCCCACAATTTTTATCCCAGAAACAGACATATCTGCCCATTTTTTTTATAACTAATGTTTTTTTCCCCTCATACTATAAATGCAAGCCACGCTTCTTCTTCCATTCGTTTTTATACATTTTTTACATTTCTCCAAATATTATGTATCAGTAATTTGTGCCGTTTGATTCTTCTCTTTGCGAGGTATCCACGTCTCCCTCCGGCCCATCATCTGAGACTCCATCTGCTTCATGACTGTGACCTCAGGATCAGTGGCGTAGCTAGGTCAACAAGGGCCCCGGTGCAAAAAAATTATTTTGGGCCCTTAGGCCAGATTGGCGACCTTATTTTTGCTTTGTGTTGTTGGTAGGGGCCCCCTGGGCTGACGCTGGGGGCCTCTGAGTTGTGCTTGGGGGCCCCCTGAGGTATGCTTGCGTGCCCCCTCAGCGGCGTAGGGGCCCCGGTGCACTGCACCACCTAGCCTCATAGTAACTACGCCCCTGCTCAGGATACACATTCAAACAACGTTTCTTTCTCACTTTTCCCCTTTCCGATCTTACTTCACCTTTACTTCCTCGATTTTCTTCTCTTCTCATTATAAAACACTTCACTTCTTCCTTGTTCTTCCTGTTTTTCGTTGGTTCATTTTCCTCTTCTCTTTCCTCAGAATTTATCTGACGTGTCCCTAAGAAACATTTCTTTCATGTATTTGATTTTACTACCTTTGTCCCCAATTTGCTGGCAAATCGCTGCTAAACGCTTTTACGAAAATGGCTGCGTGAATCTAGTCCCCTTGTCTCAAATTTTATTTCAGGCAATTTGAACTGACTCTCCATCTTAATACTAAGAGATACCACATTTTCAACTTGTGTGATTTCTGGTTTTATTTCAAGGATCCTTTCCATCAATTCATTTACATGGCTGAAACGAGCCTTCATATTGTCTTTAATTTCTTCCATTAAAAAACCGTGTTTTTTATCCTGTTGCAGTTTCAATTAAATAATTTCAATGTTCTGTCTGAATTTTACACTATCAACATTGTCCGCCACCGCCACCTTGATTGTACACTCTTTGGCAAAAAAATTGACTGTGGGCGCCTGAGACTAAGTCCCTTATTTTTTACAATGTGGCATCACTGGAGAGTTTGACTTCCCAGGAAACTTTAGCGCATCTGCTAGCTCCACCCATCAAACTATCCCATTGGCGGGTATTCAGTTCAGCGCCATCTGTAATTCATTTCCTTAAATCAATGCCTATAACATAACAGGAACACTCAGCCCATCGACGATTCTTATTGGCATGGTATATCATCAATATCCCCTACATTTCAGTAAAATGCTACTGACCAATCCCGAGTCAAGTAATGCATTTTCCTGTCCCGGGATTGGCTGCCATATTCGGCAAGATATGGCCGACCATACCTCAGTCGAACGAAATTCGGTTCCACCTATACTTTTCTTACATTCGGAGCGTGAAACATATCGTTAAAGTTGCAATTAACAAGATTGCAATAAAGCGCGGCAAACATGTGGTTCAGTGATACATTTTATTCCAAATGATTAGCGTAAAACTATAACGATACTTATTTATATATTGATTTTTCTAATTCCTTCCAATAATACCACACATAATGAGATGTGTGGGCCAAGCAGTGGGTGGAAATGTTCAAAGATACAGAATTTTTAGTTCTTCAAAACTATAGAAATAATTGCAAAGAGATTATTTCGGAAAATTGTCCAAGATCAGTTGAATGTAACTGATTTCCGAGGCAGGATAGGGTTGTTTAAACACTGTATGATTCGCCCGTTAACATGAGCTCCGTGGCGTTCTGATTAACACTCTAGTCTTGTAAACGCCAGGTCCTCGGTTCAAGTCTAACCGTACCAATTTTTTTTTTTTTTTTGCATTTATTTTAAACAAGTCGAACCTAATGTCGACTCATACCTACTTGCGCCAGGGAATAACATACTTAAGAAAGACTCATAACTGAGTGCTTCTTAGCTAACTGCACACGTAACTATGAAAGCTTTCACGGAGGTAACACTGAAAGAAATCTTCTAGGGCTTCAACCTCGTCGAAATCGCATTGTCTGACGACGTTAGGTGGAGTACAACGAGGTCACACCGTCGTCAACTAGAAGAGAAACTAAATAATATTACTGTAGCAATTTCTTATTATGCGTCTGGCTTTACGATTCGTCGACTGATTAAAGATGGGAAGGGAATGGAGACAGGGAACGGGAAGGAATTCGGACCATGGATTTCAGAAGAAATAATCCCGCCATTCACCCGGAGTGACTTGGAAAAACGAAGGAAAACCCAAATCTGGATAGCCGGATGGGGAGTCAAACCCCGCACCCTCCCGAATGCGGAGCCATAGTGTTAACGCTCAATCATTAGATTCACTTTTTCAATATTTTTCGTATTTTTTCTATGATGACATCTATAAAATTATTTAAAAAATTTACTTAAAATAAAGTTAAAAATCGTAAATGAAAATATATGTGCAGAAGTTAGTTGATCTGATGAGAGAGGGGGTTTCAAAACAATCTCTGAAATCAGAAACGCAATTAAAGTTTTATTTTCTCTCCCTCTCTCTTTCTTCTTTTCGCCCCTTTCTCCATTTTTTCAATTTTTAGCAGCTTTCAAATACAAAGTGAGTATAAGGGCCGTCTTATCTAGGAGATATTGTTACATTAATCCTGTTGTATAATGAAGTTGTATTAAACCAAAAACGACGAGCAAAATTTATCGGTTTGCTATTAACCAAACAGGTAACATTTCAATCTTTTATGCGACGAGGGTAGAGTGAGTTCTGGAATTTTCCTGGCACGCGTATTGACTAGGTAACGCTTGTTGTTCAGGAACAGGTAGCCAGTGGAATCTAGACCGTACGAAGTAAAGCCGAACTGGTTTCGGCGCTCGGAACTCGATGTCTAGCTTTCTTGCGATCGAGTCATGATAGGATTCACATCGTAGGCAGCCAACACTGTAGCCTCATCACTGCATAGAACCTCTCTTTATCTCTGATTGCGTTCATTGGCAACAGCGTGGAATCCTCCTTTTGCCTGTCACTGAAGACATATGTTTGGAGCGTATGAAAGTGAATCACGGACCATACGGATGGCGGAAGTAAACGACTGGATGCATCTGATTTCCTGATGTTACACACGAATGCTAAATATAAGCTGGATGGATTATATCACCAATCATGAAGTATTCAGAAGTCTGAGGAACAACGTTTCTGGAAGGACTTATACAAAAGAAGAGACAAGATGATATTCCATCTTTTGCAATATAATAGTTTGCTTAAAAGGTGACTCTTCATGGAAAAACAGAAGGAACAAACCACAGAGGAATTTGAAAATCAAGCTATATGAACCAAAACCATTCTTAGAACTGATAACTGAAAGAAGAAGACGTCCTACCATTCAGTGATCGGTTTGCTTCCTTTGTGAGTATGGTATCTCTTTCTTGGCTGTACATTCAGTCGACATAATCAGAGTTTGTAATCCTCAGCTTCAACAAATCCATAAACTACCTCTCATATCCCAACATCGTTCAATCTTTAAAGTGACTTAATAATTTCTGGGGTCATGTTTGTGGTCGGTTAAGGACGTCAGTACATTTAAACAAGTTACCTCTCCATAACTCTCCTGCCACAACCTGACCTGGATAACCCCATCTGAGGGGTTAGAACTGTGTTGTGCTCATCGCTGCCACACATACTTCTAGTAGATTAATGTCCTTCCAAATAAGCATTACGTGTCCCAGTAAGTATCAAGAAACAACTGGTCCGGAGTGAAATCACGTAGCATTATACCTATCGCAGACAGATGGAACATTTACTACACCTTTCTAGGTTAAATCCTTCCAAATTACCTCAGCTGCAACAAGATATTTGCTTCCACTTCATTACTTCTCATAGATCATGCGACCGTGTGAGTATTATGTTAACTGCATATTTCCTGTTGCACATCAGCTTTCTCTTTAGTATTACAGAATGTCGTTTAGGTTCAGATATTCCTCCATGTTTTTCACTCTTCTATCTTGAAGATTAATTCCTCTAGTTACTTTCTGTCTCAACTCAGTGTTCGTCTTTGCACTCGTCGGTGTTCCTAATATAGCCGTTGATTCAACCACAAACTAATATTAACAGATGAATAACGCCGCAGTGTATTTCAGTGTCCCTGTTGTCTACAAGGTAACTGGTTTTGTGATATGTTTCGTCTTTTGTACTGGCGCTTGTTGCGCTAGTAGAGAAATGTCGTGGGTTATGGTTCACCATGTCTGGAAGTCTTTTCTAGTTGTTTGCTGTAATCATAGTGATCAAGTGATGCTCTATATTTTAGTTTTTGCCACACTACTTCTGGTTGTTATAGTACTAAGTCCACTGTAGTTTTATGATCTGCTACATCACAAGTACACTCAGCCGATCAACATAACAGGGTGGGGCCTTTCCATGATCCAGTTTTATATATACCCGTAGCGTAGACACTTGTAACATAAACGCGCAACCCGCGTTCCATGTGTTTGTTAAAATTGCTGGAATGCCTGTCTAACAAACATCAAAAATTTATACGCATATGCATGCAGCTTAGTTTCCGTTCTGTTTAGTTTTTTTTTTTTTTTTTGCAACAATTTTTAAAACTTTAATACCTTCACTATCTCTATTAGTAACAGGGTTTACGCTAGTTTTCGGTGTATTACTATATCAAATTCGACTCGACGTATTACAAATTGATTATTATACGCCTTTAAAAAGATACATCGCTTATAGAAACGAGATATTTACCTGAAAGTTTCATTCCACCATGGTTCCGCTGTTCACATTGCTGCTGGGAGCTTTCTTGATATAGTTTGTAATTTGTATTTATCTCTCACCGCTTTATTAATGATTTGGTTACTTACCTCGGCCGTAGTTGGCTGAGGGATATGGGGTGCAATCTCCCTGCCTTCTACGAAAGCGATTTAGGGCCTGTACCTCTTCTATCTGCATTTCGCAATATTCTAATGGTTACAGTGTATTATTGCCATCATATTCCGAAACCAACGACTTTCTGCTAATCCACTTCCGAGTCACTTAGGAGTTCGCACTTTTCTCTGCTTGGGCATTAATTTCACCTCACCTCCTATTACTTGTTTACAGTTCTCGTCGGCGTCAACGTTGGTGCTCCAAAGGTGGAGTCTGGTAGTCACAAAACTCCCGAGTAAAATATATTCCGATATCAGTTGTGGTAGTAGCTCGAAGATATATTTTCCAATAACTATCAGTTCTTATTTACAATAACTGAATGTGCCGTGCATCATAAAAGATGTTTATCTAATCAGTGCATAAATTGTTTGTTTTTTACCTACCAAGGCATAATTGCATATTCGGAAGACCTTCCCTACAATTGTCGAAGGATATTAAAATAAATTTCCCTTTACGCCATAATGGAATTTAATTGGAATAATAAACTTCTGTCATGATTGAAATTAAAAATTCAATTCAGGATGAATCTGGCAAACAGCAGACGCAGAAGCTAAATATTATGTGATTGCAGCCAGAAAAGGAATTTTTTGGCGTCTTTTGGTTCCTCCAAAGGTAGTTCAGACCCGAGAGATTTTCTCATGTTATATAGTCCTAAAAAACTAGATGTAATTTTTTTTCTGACGTCACTCTATCTACAGATTTAATGCAAAATCTTCATCTCTTTCTATCCTTCAATAATCTCTTCATCTCAAAATACTCTAAGCCCTCTATTACCTGCTTCATTTAATCTAATCTATGTCGTTCTTCGACTGTTCCCTCCATTAACAAACTAACCAATCCTGCGTGTCTACCATCCGGCCTCAGCCTGGGAGACTCTTTCACTTCGTATTAATGCAGGACATATTAATTTTCAACATTCTTCTACGGCACAACGTTTCAAATGTTTCAATCTTCCTTTTTTCTGGTATTCCATGCGTCACTACCATTAAGTGTTGTGTTCCATACATACCGCATATTCCAAGATTAATATTTTTATCAAGTCTGCTACATTTCATGACTTTTTTCTTCCCTTGGTCAATTTTTAGTCCAAATTCCTCTCTAAATATTTAGTTGAGGCCATTCAGTAATTTCTCAGTACCCTCAGCCTTTTTCTGATATTAAGACAATGTGATCAGAAAATCGTAGCGTACTGATTATTTCTTCTTGAACACTTATGCCACATTCGAACATTTCTTTTATTTCCTTTACTTCTTCCTATAAATACAAGATGTATATTAACAATCTTGTCTCACACTGTTTATTTCTCGTGATTCTCTACTTTTATTATAACCGTCTAAGTCATACCTCGATTACAAATTATTCTTCCATCTCGATATGATAGGCACGATTTTTTTAAAATGAACATCTTGTCCCATCCAACATTCTTAGAAGCTTTTCCTAAGATCCACAATTGCCTCTTGTTTTTTTTTTTTTTTTTTTTTACCTTTGTTCAACCCTTCCAGTATTAAAGCCAGAACAGCTTTTCTTGAACCACGGTTTTTCCTAACCCCAAGCTGATGTTCACCTATTACCTCTTCTACTATCCTTTCTATTCTTCTGTATATTATTGTATTCTAATTTTGAACAATGTTAGACCTACTGTGCAGTAATTTTCACATTTCGCAGCTTGATCTTTCTTTGAGAGTGTGAGGATGATAGTATTATTAAAATCAGATGGAATCTCTCCTGTTTGTAACTTTTTAATATCGGTTTGAATAATCTTTGACTCCCTTCATCTCCTAGAGATTATATAGGATTTGCAGGAACATTTTAAATTCACACTTTTTTATTTGAATTCAAATTATTCAAAGCACTGTCAAATCCATCCTTAAGACAGAATCTCCTAAATCGTCTTCTCTTTCGAGCACACTGTTGTTCAGCCCAAACCGTCATACAGTTTCTCTGTGTATCCATTCCCTTCTTATGCTTTACAGCTTTACACTCTACAACTTGTATCTTTTGGAAGTTTCCAGGTGTACAGTCTTCATCATTTCCTACGGCTTTAGAGCTTTTCGACGTCTAGATCATTGTAGGTGGGAAAGGACTGTGAGCAAGGAATACGGTACATATATATCCTTCTAAAATAGTGTGTTTGCTATGATCAGTTTATGTTTTTCAAAATTTTTAACAACCTGCTTATTCGCTCATTTCATCTTCCTACGCCAAACCTTCCTACAGTATTCGTCCTTTCAGGCATTATTGGATTTTCTTCTCGGATTATTTCTTCTGTTTCACTATATATTTTATCTATTTGGAACTTGGAATATACCCTTGTGTGTACGTGATTAGCGCAGGCTTAGTTTCTGTCCTTATCAATCCGGTCACTAAATTGTTCACCATAACTCATCCGTTCCCCTACTCTGTTGTTCATTACAAATCTCGCATAGGTAATACCAGTGATAGATTTTGTGCTAGTAAATATATATTCACCACACCAGAAATTAGGTGCATCATTCCACTAAATATCATTAATTCCAACAACACATTTCTTAACGTCGATTTTTATTTCATATTAAATTACAAAGATTGAGTGAAGGACACGTTCCTTACAGGAGTATGTGATATAATAATTCTTTCTTAAAGTTGATAATAATAATAATAATAATTCCATGTGGTCGTAATGACCTGGTAACGGTTTCTATTGGTTGCGCATTCCGACCCCTGTCGTAGCCGCCTTAAACTAGAACTGCAATCCTGCCGTGTACAGGGGACCTACAGTTTAAGGTGGAATCCGAACCACGGAAGCGTTCTGGCGTACTTCACATTACACAGCAAGCTGTGCCAGAGGTGAAGGTCGGGTTAAGCGCCTATTAAAATTCCCGCCGAGACGAGGATTCGAACCGGGGACCTTCAGTCAGATGCCTTAACCACTGAGCCACTAGACTGCTCTGTCACAAGCACAGACTTGTTATTGCTGAATATAAGCATGTTTAGTGTGAACAAATGCTACAGTTTGTTAGGTGGAAACGGCAAGCGGAGGCCTAGCACCTACGGCAAAACTATAAAGCCTTTTTTTTTCGCTCTACTGTTCTTTAAGGAATTATAAAGATGGCGTGAGATTTCTGTCACCCCCCCACCCCTATTTAACCTCACGTAATTAATTAACGCCCCAAAGGGTCGTTAGTTAAGACATTAACACTTGTGGCTACACGAACAGATGGTTGTATCACCACCTACCTTGGTGGAGGGTCGAAGCTGCTTAATATGCGACAGACATGTGAAGTTTAATATACGCTCAAATGTGGATCCAGTTAAGTGGAGAAGTTTATTTAAGCCTTTTGCACTTCAGAAGACTTCTTTTACTACGGTATCCAGACTCTACGCTTGACTGGACTGGGAGTTCATGAGGATGGTAATATCCAGATCCCACGATCACTGGGATGTCTCATTTGACCTGGCCAGTGCAAACTGGTAGATTGTGAGCCAAATCAATATTTTTATTCCTTTACTTTGATAACATTTGAACTGAGGACAAATTATTGAACTTATTCATATGGTCATTTACTATTTTACACTGAATTAATTGAGTATATCGCTTTAATGTGGCGACCAAATTATTTTTTGTTTTGCTTTGCATATCTAACATAAATTTTAATAATAGCAATTTTTAAGGTACTCTCAATTCAACCCTCTTAGTTAGTAGCGTCAACTATATGGTATTCAGTATTTTATTTAGCCATGTGTTTGCTATAAATTTCAATGGTAAAGTTGCCTATATTCAAGCAACAAGTTGTTCTAGAAACAGCATTTTCGCTACCGTCGTTATTCTAATCTTTATCTCCCTATTATAAATATTATCTTTCATTCTTCCTTCGCTCAGTATATTAATTAATCCCGGAAGGTTTGAAATCTGACTACCATTCTGACTGTTTTATCTGTGAGACTCTTTTTAAAACTTGTTTCCTAGCACATAATTTCCAATACTTTTGTACTTTATCTGCCCAATTACAAAATATAACACACTAAAAATCAATAAAGTTTAAAATTAATAGTTAATAGTGTTCTTTTTTGTCAGGTGACTGATTTTAAAATCTTTGAGGTTACATGTGGAAAGTTACTGCCCATCTAAAATACCCAGTCACATCTATTTATGTCAAACTGACTACTAAAAAATCTCAGATTAATCTTTGTATATAATGATGAATGTATGTTTGTTTGTTCTTTATACAAATCCACAGTTTTCATCCGAACTCGATGAAACTTTCCACACTTATCCTTTGAAACAAGGAGAAAATACTGTCTACATTTGGTTGAAAAATTATCTGTATAAATAACACATGTTGTCTCATAACTTCGAAATACGGCGATAGACAGACACGTTGGATATGGACGTCTCCGTACCGTGTTTCCGTGTAGTGGACTGGCAGCTCAGTGGTTAAAGCGCTTGCTTACGAACGTCGTGGTCTCCGGTTCAAATCTCCGTGGAGGCTAAGATTTTTTAAAATTGTTTTTCATCGTAAGAGTCAGGCCTGGGCCGTAGGTTATTCGGATTGAATGTTAAACTGTAGATATTAGAAAGTTAGGGGTGCAATGCGTGGCAAATCGTAGGTAGTCTTACAATGTTGTAGGTGTACACTTTTTTTAGGTTATAATGATCCCTCAGGTGTTGTTCGCAGTCAGTGTGTGAGTGTGAACCACAGTAATATTATTATAAATACGGAAGTAAGTCTCTGTCTTTTTATTACGTTTTGACGACTAAATGGCTATATCGTTGTGGTGGAATTTTATAAGGAAATCTGTATGAAGGGCACAGGATATTTTTTCCAGTATGATTAACTTTTAGTCACGAAATTTTGAGACCTTATCGAATGGTGACAGAAATATGTTGGAAATTGATTCTCTTCAAGAGACAGGTTCGACGGTACAGTGACATAGTGTTAGCTTTCCTGTCATATTATTCCGACTCGATATTGTTTGGGACCAATCCTTCGTTACCAACAACTTTCTATATTTAATTCTGGCAAAAAAAATTCTTAATCCACGCGTACGAAGTCGCGGGTACGAGCTAGTATTAATATATAGCCAGTGTTTCCCGCGATTCCAGTTAGTATTACCTGAATGCCTTCCGAAAGTATAACTGTTGTACAACATTATTTGCTATTTGAAAACAAAAAATTTAACACTTTCCTAAATAAACGGTGTCTTAAGGAAGTAATTTAATTTTTTTAGTAGCACAGACATTTCTCCATTGTATTCCCTCCTATTAACGTGTGTGGTATAAATGAAATTAAAAAATGAAACTATTTATGTGAATCGACAAAATATTTCCAGTAGACACTGACTTCCTAGTTGCGCATTAACTTGAGTCCCAGACAGAAGTATGGTGACTTGGTAGTTGGTCGAGGTTACGGCCGTTTTTAACAGCCCTGCAGCAGGGTAACAATGGTGTCTCGTTCCAGTCCTACGGAAAGCTAATCGTTCCACAGTAAAAGTCGATTTTACAACGTCTCATACCTTCTCTAGAAGCTGAGCGTCGTCAGGACTTGTTGGTTTGACTAGATAGAGGTCTTTGCTAAACCCTCAACGAAACGATGCGTCAGGAACTTCAATAAAAATTCATTTCGAAACATGGGTTCATGACATCATGTTTACTGTATGCATACTTGGTGTTGGTATACACAAAATAAAAATAATTATCACGACGGTAACAGTGGTTGAAATAAATGGATAAGAACCTTGACTGATACAAGTGCAGTTCTGAGAGTAGGTTAAGCAAGTACCACTCAAGTAGACACAACGAATCTCTATAAACCCACCTTACAAATGGTCCTCCAAATATCCATCCACCCTGCCCTTGGCTTCCTCCTGGAAGGGGGGAGGGGGGGATTGATTTACCCCAATCATCACCTCACGTTAGCACAGGAATTATTACTTACGCTTTTTCTTACTTTTTTCCGTGAAATGAATGGACTCAGTTCTATGTTTCCATAACTATTACGTTTTTCCATCCACTTTTGAGTAGCGACACACAACATGAGGTCATCCACTGCTAACCAACGAAAGTGTAGTAGCTGGTAGTATCCTGCTGCTCGTTGGTTTAAAAAGAAAAAGATCTGATGACTGATATCTGGTCGAAGGCCAGAAGCATAGCTGAACTACTTCACTAAATATTCCTCCCCCCCCCCCCCCAAAAAAGAAATGAAGAGAGAAGAAAAATGCCGATGAAATTCAATCCACCAAATTTTCACTATCATCGATTCGTTGACGTCAAATATTCAGGAAATAACATAGTGCCACAATCTTATGAACTGTAAGGATTGCTCAGAAATTCTACATTTCATTTAAATATTGGTGGTAACAACTTTCACCCTATCGACAGCCATGTCCAACGTAGCGGACTGTAGTGCATTGGAACCGTGTAAGCCAGGAGATTGGATCTAAACATAGCGGAGTGTAGCGTCTTGGAATAATGTAAGGGTCGGAGACTGAATCGGATCTTAGAGAAGGGTAGCGTCTTGGAACCATTTAAGGGTCGGAGACTGGAACGGAATAAAGCGGAGCGTAGTGTATAAGAACCATGTAAGCCAGGAGATTGGATCTAAACATAGCGGAGTGTAGCGTCTTTTAATCATCTAAGGGCCGGAGACTGGAACGGATCTTAGAGAAGTGTAGCGTCTTGGAACCATTTAAGGGTCGGAGACTGAATCGTAACTTAGAGGAGTGTAATTTGGAGGAACAATGTAAGCTAGGAGATTGGTTCGGAACTTAGCACAGAGTAGTGTGTAGGAACCATGTAAGCCCAGAGACTGGATCAGAACCTGGAATGCTCGTGATTAGACCACTCATAAACTGACGCACAACACTAGCAGAGTTGAGAGAGTGAAATTTATAGAGGATAATACTATACAGAGAAGTGTAGCTATTACGAGAATTTCACAGAGTTGTGATTGGGTAGGAAGCATGTCTACACAAATCACGGTAAACAATGGATAAGTTACAAGGATATATTATGTCGAATAAATATATGCCAAAAACTGAAAGGAAAATTTAAAGTATTAAAAACTTAGCGGTAATAAGAGGCTATTAAGATGTAGCAGGTGCAGGATAAATTGATTGTCAAAAATTTTCGGCCTGAAAGAAATGAGGTAAGAAAGACGTAGTTGAAATTTTGAGAAAAATGCGACCTTCTGAACATACTACTTAAGAATAATACTAGGAGAACAATGGTGGAAATATCATTGAAATATAGAAAAATGTTAATGAAAACCTACAAAAGATTTAAAAATGTTTCGGATTCCAAATTTAGGATTATAAAGCATAATAGAACGGTATCCACTCTGGTAATCATGGAGTATAAACTGAAAGAAACTTCAAATATCAGAAGTTTGAAAAATTCGCCATAGGAGAATCAGCAAAAAGAATGGAACACTTTGAATAGAGGGATAACTACAAGACATATTAAAACCGTTTGTGGTAATGAAAGAATGAGGCCGAAAAAAGTATTGTGGCAAATGAGAAATAATAAAATTACTCAAGATTAAAAAATAAGGTAGCATTTAGCGAATTTTAAACATTAATAAAAAAAATACTAGAAATAAAGTTTTGTTTAGAAAAAGAAAAACCTTAATATAAAATGTTGATATACGATTCAGAAAAACTTTTACTTATAGAATACAGCTCATGAAAATGAAGCGGAGGATAAAATAAAGTATCCGAAAAGCGTTGAATGACAATTCTTGGATGGATTAAACAAGACTGCGTGGATATTCGCATTTTGAGAGGCATTGGATTTGTTAGTTTTTCTGTTGAGCAGCACAGTGGGTACAGACTAGTAGATGTGTTTCAACTTACGGTTTACTGCTACAATTTTCTTTGGCTTTAATTAATAACTAATCTTTCAATTTAAAAACCTGTAACTATTTTCGTTTTTATTGAACTGTTATAAATAACGAAACAGATCAAACTTAACATCAGAAATAGCAGAAATACATGCGCAACATTTTTTATACTCTTTTTTCCATTTCAGAACTTCGCACGTCGGATTATATTGCTTTATGGTTTGTAATAAAAGGAAAAAAGTGCCTATGAAGTTTTTCTATGTATGACATATTTGGTGTTCATCAAAACCAATTTTATCCACTGAAAGAGAAAATATGGCTAACGTTGAATAACAGCATTGAAGTACATGAAGTGCACGTCATCCCGTGATAATAATCAACACACCATACATAAAAACATAGTAGCTTCAAAAGTTATAACGTATCAAAGGATATATAACAGATAAGTCAGCAATTTTGGGCCTCAAGCGAAAGTAATATGTAGCCATGCGTTTTTATAAAACTCTTAGAAACTAAAACAGATGTTCTTAGTAGTAAATTTAAAAATTACTTCAAAAATTTAAACACCGTTCCTTCACATCACTTTGGAACAAGATTGAAGTGGGTAATAAAGGAACGAGACAGCAACAAATGCAGCACATTCAGTCACGTCAGGAAAACGGGCAAAGACCGGATCGTTTGTAATAATGTTTCAACGTTTGATCAGTGAGAAACTTGTCCACTGCTACTGGAAACACAAAACAATTTTTTGACATGTCATTTTTAGCAAATGACACAAAAATATTGTTCATATAGGACTTCAATAATCTCGGCTACTGCCACGCCTGTAGATGCTACTACCAATCCGACAATCGAGCGCTTCTGGTTACGTCTTCCATCGCACGTGCTGCGATAATGTAAACCATCCTACTTTTAACTTAAATTTTAAACAAATGATATGTTTTTACGTAAACTGAGTGTGCTGTGTCAGAAACCCTATCCACTGATACCTTAGTCATCGCTGTAAGCTTTGTAATAATTGAGAAAAATGGATGTTAATAAGTTCCACTTGGGCTACACGCTTCTACTGCTAAAGTGTTTGTAGTCTGTCGTCATGGAATTGCTGACAACTGTAGGGGAAACCTATAGCAAATTATAACTACTATGTTTTTTGAGAATATAGTATAAAACAAAATGGGCGAACGGTACGGCGCTGTCAGAAGTAAAGGCTTTAGATGAGTAACTGGTAAGTTCTGAACGTGACTGAACATTCGTGTGAAGCACCATACGCAACACCGAGCGTGGTGGGTAGCGGTAAAATTCCCGTCCAGCCATCCAGATTTGGATTTTCCATGGTTTTCCCAAATCACTCCAGGCGAATACCGAAATGATTCCTTCAAAACGCAATTGTCGAATTCCATTCCTTCCGTTCCTTTCCGTCCGATAATGACCTCGATGTTGACAAGGCGTAAAGCCACAAGCAAAAAAAAAAAAAAAAAAAAAAGGAAAGGAACAAACGCCGGACACAACCCTCTTAGAAGCTGCGAAGAGAATAATTAATAATTCATTACTAAAGCGAAGAAAAGAGCCCGTAAAGAAAATGCGTCGATTTCTAAAATTGACGTAGAAGAACTGGGAGATCTACACAGTAAAGGCTACGCCACAGTGATACTACTAAGAGGACATTGCAAAGCTGGTTGTCAGAGTCAGCTACTCGAAAATCATCAGCCACCATGCCTGCCTGACATAAAAAGAGTCGGACTAATGACGTCTTGCTTCATACTGGCTAAAATAAATTGGATGCATTTATTGAAACAAAAACAAACAAAAAAACACTTCTCACTTTTACACTAATTATTAATGGTAATACAAACTGTAGATATCTCTCGCTGTCAGTTCATTACTCTAATACTACCAACCGCGTCCATTCCAGGCATCCAAACGGCATTTCCTAGTCCGTCACTTTCTACAAAACCAAACGATCTTGTTTTTTATAGCAAAAAATCGAGACGAAGTTCTAGATAATTAAATGTTTCAGATGAAACATGACACCCGCTATGACAACTCAGGAGAAACAAAGATAATCCTCAGTGTGCAGAGATTTTTTCATGGATGGAGCATCAGAAAGTTGAAACTCTGTTGCCAACCAAGAAAAAAGCAACGTTTTTCGGTTTATCCTACAGTTAGTTCCAGAATGGTAACCAAGAAAATTCAACATTGATTTTGAGGAAAGTGCAATATCTGCACAATGGCCAAAACAAAACTTATTTAAAATACTGGAATCTAAGCAGAAAAAAATAATAAATGAAATTTCCATCCACAGAAATTAATTGGCGCTACTTCTGCATGAAAAGATGTATGTGGAGAAAATTGCAAGAGATTGGGTTGACCTGTTTAAGTATAACTGTAACCTAGATTCCCCTTCATTATCCTCCCGTCAACTAATTAATTAAGTGTAAAATAAAGGTGAGGTTTATTTATTGTAATTAAGTGAGATTGGTTAGTATGTGGTATTTTTTTCTGCATATTATGTGAAACTGTTCTGAATGAGTGTGTAGAACTTTGTAAAAGTTGGCTGTGTGTTGTGTGCTAAAATTTATTTCGCTACCTAATATTTATTTTAATTACAGGGCATTAATACGTTATTTTGTGCCAGCTACCATATTTAAGCGTGATTTCGACTTATTGATATCGTTTATTTTGTTCTAAGCAATGTCATGACTCATAAGCTAGTAAGTTCTTTATAATTTCATTTATGATTATTTGTGATTAGTTCCGAGTAGTTTTAAGTAAGTTTTATTTGTTTTAAACAGTAAGCTATTGTTTGGGCCATAGTTTGGAGTGTTGGAAAAGAGTGGTGGCCTCTTTGTTTGCGCCAAGAAGTTTAAAAAGTCGCTCAGGCAGTTTCTCCCGACATTGCTAAGCGGACGTTATGTTCATTTTTTTATCTAGTGTGTCTTTTTAATCTTCACTAAAGAGTCTAATGTCTAATTTAGAAATTTTTATTTATTAAATGAAAGGCATTTCGAGCCTTATGACTTACTTATTTTTTTATTTATTTTCTTTTTTACTAATGGCTATACGTCTCGTCGACGTCGAGGTCATTAGAGGCGGAATGGGACTGGGGATAAGGAACGGGAAGGTATTCAGCAATAACCTTGTGAATGAAGCATACCGGCATTCACCTGTAGTGATCTGTGGAAACCATGCAAAACCCAAATCTGGATGCCCTCCATAATGCGAGGCCAGAGCGTTAATCACTCACCCACCACGCTCGGTTGACTTGGAGGTGAAATACTACCTTAGCGACCATCTAACTCAAAGTATATTCGTACCCAGTCACATCTTATGTTGACTCTCGTCAGAGGAATTTGAAACTAGTAACTTTATACTATAAGTGCTGTGAAAAAAAAAAAAAAAAAAAAAGTTTGACTGCAGTTTAGTATGTGTGCTGCGACCCTGCATTCTTCAGGGGAAAACAATTTAGTCTAAGCTACATGTATGATAATCATTTAGTTTACTATTTCTAGGAATGGACGAAACTCTAAAAATGGGGAGGACAAATTACCTCCTGAACATTATGACTTCCCAGGCCATAAAGTTTCTTAGATGTGCGCTTTTTCGACGTACCTACCTTCCGAGTAGGTCCTTTATCCTTGTCGTCTTATTTCCTTGTGCGCTTTCTTTCCAACAGTTAAGTATATTCCTTGAACATGATGACATTCACCAAAACTAACGATCTTCTCTCATGACACCGCAGCGCGTTTAAGAAAAATCGCTAATGTTAAACGCAATTAGCATTTAAGCCAAAGAGTGACAATCTCAAGTTGACATTCATTACCGGATTTTTCGTAATTTGTTCAGCTTCGTAAGTCATTATTATTTTTACATAAATTACCTTAATATTATAACTCAACACTGAACAGTGGAAATTATTCACCAGCGATAAGTGAATTTATAAACTAATATTCTACCAGCTGTTGGGGACGCCGAAAAGACGCGCGGAGACGAAACTTGTGGGACTCAAGGGAGAGACAACAGGACAAAGTGCGTGAGAGGCTACTCATGATCAAATCGAGAGTTTTGTGATTGTAGACTGAACGTGGAACATTGAAGCCCAATAAACGTCACGTTGAGAAATTACTTATGCTCTCCCCTGAACTCTCATCATTGTCTAATTTACCGAGTTTGTTTTTGTCATTTTGCTAACTGATTTTAATGATAGTAAAAGGATAAATAATTCTATTCTTGGAACAGTCAATAAAATAACGTTTGTGATTTTCTTCATAAGTTGAGAGTTTTCATTCGTAGATGATAGTAAAATCCCTGCTTATCCTTAAATATCAAATTATTTTAATTATTTATTGGATGGTAGATTCGTTGAATCTACGAGTAATCACACTGACCCACAACATAATTAGTATGCTAATTAGAGGAAACATAGTGCAGATACAATAATTGCCACACAAAAATTATTACTATCTCTTGTTCAAATAATCAGAGCAATAAAATGGGGTACATCTGATGTTCAATTTCGTAGTACGTTTTAATAGATTGTGGCGCTGGTATGGTGACTATCAGTAGGATTTCAGTAACTGTGATCTACGGAAACCAGACAAATGACTAAGAAATACAGTGGATTTAAATCTATTAATTAATTTTATAGAAAATGGCACTTGTACTTAAAAATTAAATACTGCAAAGCATCGAGAATTATTAGATTGCTAATGAATATTGACTTCTTTCCGCTTCACGAAAAAACTGTTAAGCTATAAATTCTTCTCGGGTTTGCCGCCGAATTACATTTTCTATTGTCAAGCTTTCGGCGACTTTCACTGCCGCCATCATCAGGACTGTTGTGTCTGAAGGACACAACAGTCCTGATGATGGCGGCAGTGAAAGTCGCCGAAAGCTTGACAATAGAAAATGTAATTCGGCGGCAAACCCGAGAAGAATTTATATCGAAGATACGCCGAGAAAAACTTATATCTCATATTAAACTGTTAAGCTGATTCCGTCCTTAAAAATCAGACCGTGACACCCTATAATCTAGATCGGGGGTTCCCAAACTTTTTACCCCGTCGACTCCTTGACACGATATTTGCCTTCTTACCGACCCCCACAAGTATTTAATAAAAACATTAAATCATTTTTGGTATTTCTGATGGTAAGCAATATGGAGGCCTGCATAACAACTCAACGAAATAATTTATAAAATCCACCCAATAAAATTAACAGAAAAACGAGATACTTTTCACCATTATTATAATCTTAAAAAATAGGAACAAAACTATGGATAGATGGAATAAATTTCAAATAAAGACCTGCCAAAATGAACAGATGGTTGTTGCACTGTTTTAACTTGTCACATATCGATGAATCCACCTTCCTAAGGCACTCTTCAGATGAGTCTCTGCAACTATCACCTCTTGACAACCACCTTACCTCAGTGAGCAAAATTAATTTGTTGAAAGTTTCATCATTATCACATGACTTCGCAAACAGACGGCAATTGAGAGGATGGGCTTTAATTTTTCTTATTGACCTGATTGTTAGTAGAACATAGCTACTTTTTCCTGTAAAGTTTAATTTATCCTTTTTAGTATTAATCGACCCCCTTTCGACCCCCCTGTATTAATCGACCCCGGGAGATCTCTTATCGACCCCAAGGGGTCGGTATCGACCACTTTGGGGACCCCTGATCTAGATTCTTCCGGTACAATGGCATTCGAGGTACAGCTATGATATTCTAATGTTGTCCAGTGGCGGATCTAGGAATTTTCGGAGCCGGGGCAAAAACTGTGAGATTGCCGCCGCTTCGCCCCATTGTTGTCATATGTCATATATCTTCCATTGTCGGCAGCCGGGGCAGTTGTGAAGCTAAAACAAAAACATTTACCGCCCGGAGCAAGCACCCCGGTTTGACCCCCCGCCCCCTAGATCTGGAACTGATTTTGTCCATCCTTAAAACCATATACTCTGCAATGAACTCTTCAATCACCCGTTCGAATCCCCGTCCGGGCATCCAGATTTGGGTTTTCCATGGTTTCCCCAAATCACCCCAGGTGAATGCCGGGATGCTTCCTTCAAAAGGCCATGGCCGAATTCCTTCCCATTCCTTGCCCCCATCCTTTCCCGTCTCTAAAGACCACGTTGTTAAAAAGGGACGTTAAACTGTTAAAAAAAAAAAAAAATTCAATCACCCGTACATAGTGGCCCTGAGATTCTCACTTGTCCTACTATTGCAGCTAGTCCTGTGTATGAATCGTAGTGTAAAGTAAAAATTCGTAATGTTTCTGTTTTCTATTGAACAGCTGAGGATTAATAATTTGTTGATAAAGGTAACTCACTTCTATTCAATTCCTAAGTAATCCCAGAAAGTTATGTCATGTTGGCTGTTAATAATTAGTAATATTAATATTCACATAACATATGTGAATTTCGCAGTAAGTTTGGCACCCTTACAATTTCCATCTTATCCTAGTATGTTAATATGTCAGGGGATATCCTTCCACTGGAACAAGAAATCTCATTTCAGATAACTATGTTGTTTCTGCAGTTTATTTCGTCGGTCCGTCAAAACATTGCTGGTATAGCCATGACCTTACAAAACGTCAGTATTTCTTGCACTTTACCCCTTCGGTTGAGGTCTGACGTGCTTCACCTTGTCGTCGTCAGTAGAGAATCACGAGAGACATGCATCAGTTAAAAAGGGTGTGAGACAAGGCTGTAGTCTATCCCCGTTAATATTCAACTTGTATGTAGAAGAAGCAATGAAGAAAGTCAAAGAAACATTTCCATGTGGCATAAGTTTTCAGGGAGAAAAAATCAGTATGCTACGATTTTCTGACGACATTGTCTTGTTAGCAGAGAGGGCTGAGGATATTGAGAAGTTACTGAATGGCATGAACAAAATACTGAAGGAAGATTTTGGACTGAATATAAATCAAAGCAAGACAAAAGTGATGAAATGTAGCAGAAATGATACCAATACTAGTGGATTAAATATAAAAATAGGATCAGATACAATAGGAGAAGTAAGAGAATTCTGTTAATTGGGAAGTAAAATTACAACCGATGGCCGAAGCAGGAATGATGTTAAAAGCAGAATAGCACTAGCAAAAAGAGCCTTCATGAAAAAGAGAAACCTTTTAGTTTCAAATATTGATGTAGGAATCAGAAAGAACTTTTTTAAATTCTTTGTGTGGAGCACAACACTTTATGGTAGCGAAACTTGGACTTTAGGAATACTGGAAAGAAAGAAAATTGAAGCATTTGAAATGTGGTGCTACAGAAGAATGCTGAAAATTAAGTGGACAGACAAAGTAAGAAATGAACGAGTTTTGGAAATGATGGGTGAGAAAAGAAGTTTGTGGAAGAAGCTTACAGAAAGGAGAGACAGGCTGGTAGATCATATTTTGAGACATGCAGCATTGGTTAATTTGTTAGTGGAGGGAACAGTCGAAGGTAAGAACTGTAGAGGAAGACAGAGATTAGAATATATGAAGCAGATAATTGAGGACGTTGGCTGTAAGGGGTATGTAGAAATGAAGAGGTTAGCACAGGATAGGAAGGGATGGAGGATTGCATCAAACCAGTCGAAAGACTGACGACAGCAAAAAAAAAACCATGTTAAGTAAAGCTAGATGCTTGATCTATTGGCCAACTTAATTTTTTTTTCGGTATTTACGACTGGTCGAGGTCTTTAGAGCAGGAAGAGTATGAGGGCCAAGGAACGGGAAAGAATTCGGCAATAAGAATCATCCCGGCATTCACCTTGAGTGATTTCGGGAAATCTGGATGGCCAGACGGGGATTCCGAATGCAAGGCCAGAGCGTTACCGCTCAGCCACCTCACTCAGCTGCAAGAGGATGCCTAACAACTTTCAGAGCTGTATATTTTTATTTTTGCAAATATTTTTTAAACGATGTGCCCATAACTGGAATTTATCTTCATCGGGTTGCATTATGGAACTGAAAATCTATGACTTGGCCAGATACTAGGGTAAAGTGCAACAATGATTATAGAATTGAATGAAAACATTATTGAAGTTGCACGGAAAGCAAATATAACTATTTTGGAGGAAACGTAGTGTGACCAAGAAACAGGTAGCGTTTGTTCTTACAATTTTTCGATGTGTATCGATTGAAGGAAGTGAACAAAGCCGAGCAGCTAAAGCAAAAAGAAGCGTTCAGACGTGAGAGACAGCGGGCATATGTATAGGTCTAGAGTCGCAGAACGTCTCCAAGTACTGTAACTCGTACGTGAATCTGTCATAATGAAAGATTAGATGCACACAGGCATCCCACTGGTGCTCAGTGTGAGGCTGGAATCAGCAGCTACGCAGACTGGGTTGGGAGATCCGTAGCAGAAGCACCTTTAGCCGCGTACCAAACGTCAACCGGCGTCTGATTACCGACAATAGAATCAAAACCGGCGAACATTTTGCCCGAAACTGAATTCAAATGCTTTGTTTCAAATCTCTCCAGGTAGTTTTTTCTTATATTTTTGATCATAGACGTTAGGGGTTCATGCTTACTGCATATAATGCTTATATTCCATAATGCACATAGCTTTAGAATGAAAACACTAGAAAAAAGATATGTACATAGAATAATACATAAATAGGACGTGTCGTTTCACACAATGTCCCGTCACCAGATAAGGTGGATCAGTTATCGGTGTCTTGGAAACTTTCTCTACTTAGTGAAAATAATCCACTTTTAATACACAGTCAAATTTATTTTTTTATATAAAATTTTAAATACGAAAATTATTTAACTTAATCTTCATGATTATGAGTAAGAAAATTGAAGTTATTCTATGTTTAGAACATCAAATGGGTGATGAAACGTAGTAGGATTCATCGTTGTAGTTGGGTACAGAGTACACGACATTTGAGGTAGATTGCAAACTATGTAAGCTTAAAACAATGTTCCAGCAAGAGGATGAATGGAAGGAGCGTTTGCTGTTTGAAGACTAATCAAAATCATGCTTATAAACTCTAAAATTGTAGGTAATCCAATACATACTTCTTGGCACTGGCATTGAAAGGAAACCATTATAGCGATGTTTTCTTTCCTTTCAGATTAGAAAAAAACTCAAGTTAGTTTGCATTTATTTCAAGATCCCTTACTGCAGTGCCCAACAACGTCCTTTACAATTTCGAATATGTGAAAACTCATGCCTGACTAACACAACAAAACGTTTTCTTATTACTTCTGAATGCATTCTTTAATGAATTCAGGCTGTATCCTGGGCAAAAAACGCTCCGCTCAATATTAGATTTCTGAACGTCGCATTGTGAGCAGTCTATCAAGAAATCTTTAAAATGACAGGTATAAATAATCACTTTGATAACATGCAAAGACTGAAGCAGTGAAATCTTTACTGACGAGCCAATTTGGGCGTTAACAGTAATATAAGACAAGATGGAGAAAAGATAAGTAAGAAGCTTTTAGGTATTTCCTTCGAAAAACTTGAAGGAATTCTGCTAAAAAAATTAGCATTATCAGCGTCACATGGTGTCCGGTTCCAGATCTTCAAAACGAATTAAAAACTGACGATATTCTTGAGGAATTCGAAAACCGGAAACATGAGCTTCCTTCAATGATATCTGACACATTGTATACACGATTCTGTGTATTGCCGCAAAGAAACAAAGAGTAACAGTAGGAGCACAAAATAAAATAGAATCTCTTAAAGGTAGTGGTTCACCGTCCACGTAAACTTCCAGTTACAAAATAATACCCTGACGCTCTTCATTGTAGCTCTAAGTTTTACATATAACGCGGATAAGACGTCGTTTCATGAAACCTAAATACTAAATTGCCAAAATGTAAATTACTAAGAAATGGAACACGACAATCCACGATTAAATATTAGTGAGAAACAACTGCAATGAAATGTGCAGCAGCTTACGTTCGAATGTACTGTAGTCAAGGCACAAACGTAGAACCATTCAAAAGTCTAGTGCTTCCTTCGTTCACAGGAATAAACGACCGTAAAATTAATAACTGGGCGCAAAAAAAAAGAAAGGATTGTTTACAAACTCGAAAAGGCTTTAAATAAACGTTTTAGAACGTACCTGAGGGATAATTACCACGACATACGAAATACTTTTCTGAATAGATGTGACGTCGATCTATACGTATAATCAGTGAAGGTACTGACATTAATATACCGTAACGGAAAATCCCACAAGGGAATGATTCACCTGGTATACGCGTGAAGTTAAAAAATTATTAAAAAAGCAAAGGAGGATACACTGAGGCTTGAGAAGGACGGGGGCACATCGTAGTGATTTAGAACACTTAGTTGAAATGATTTTTTTTAAATGCGAAGCGTGAGGTCTTTAATTACTCTCGTTGCGATTTGCTATCCAAAAACCTCACCGAATTTTGCAATTTTGGTCGCACATAAGAAAAGCCAGTTGTAGGGACATGTCAGCACTAACACAAGGCGAATGTGAGGTTAATGAAAGTCGGGACCAGTCTAACGTACTAAACACCTCGCTTAGAAACTCGTTTACTGAAGAAAATATATATAACATTCCCATCTTCCAAGACGCGTAAAGTTAGAGATGGATTCGGTACTAATATACACTAAGGTAAAGCTATTGGGACATCTGAAATAAGGGAAAGCGCCGGGTCCCAATGGTATTCCCGCAAGAGTATTTTCAGAGTACGCAACGGAAATTGAACCAGTTCTCTCAGTTATATAATACAAATCCTTAGAAGAGATTAAAGTACCTTCCAATGGACTACTGGGCAAGTAGTTCCAATTTTCAAGAAAGAAGATCGAAAAGATCCTAGGAACTACCGAGTACTGACCCATTTCTCTGTAAAATTTGTTTGCAGTAGAGTTCTGGAACATGTTATATGCTCTAACATTATAAAGTTTCTAGATGAAAGCAATTTACTTACACCGAACATGCATGGATTTTGGAAGAACAGATCGTGCAAACACAAAAGGCCCTATTTTCGCATGACGTAATGAAAGCTATAGATTCAGGATCACAAACTAATGCAAGGTTTATGTATTTTCAGAAAGCATTCATTTCTGTACTACATAACCGCCTTTTTAGCGAAGATTCGAGGGTACGGTATATCCGAGCAGATTTGTGAATGGATGTGAGATTTTGTAACTGGTCTGTCACTGTATGAAACCTCCGATAATGTAAATGTTGCATCAGGTATCCCTAAACGAACTGTAATAGAACCTATTCTTTTCTCAATTTTCATAAACGAGCTATGAGATAATTTTAATATCTGTTTGAAATTGTTTGTTGATAATACAGTCATCTATAGCAAATCCTGGGTGTTATTTCGGCATGATGTGATCAATGGCAACTTGCACATAACTGCAAAAAGTACAAGGCAATGTGAGTGACTAACAAAAGAATCATTTGGTTCAAGAGTACAAAGTAAACTGGCATGACTGAGTCCCGGCACAAAGCAACATGAAACTGGAACGTACACATATGGTAACTTCGGTCGTAGGTACAGCTAATTCTAGGCTGCGATTCATAGGTCGAATTCTGAGGAACTGTAACTCTTACACAAACTCTCGTGCGTCCACATTTGGACTATTGTTGTGCCATTTGGGATCCATATCTCAAGGGACTGATTGATAATATAGGCAAAGTACATCGTAGAGCCACTAGATTCTTGACTGCTTGCCACAGTACTCACGAAAACGTCACAGATTCGTACACAGATTGGGATTGGATTGTCTGGGAGACAAACGACGTAGATTTAGTTTAAATTTTCTGCAACCTAGAGAAAAACTCCATTCCCTTACGAGTGGGACAAAATACTTCTTCCATCAAGCTATCTGAGTCGCAATGATAGGAGAGATAATATAGGGGAAGTTCGGTGTCTTTTTTTTTTTTTAAACTGCTTTACGTCTCTTTTTAACATCGAGGTCTTTAGAGACGAGAAAGGATGGGGGGCAAGGATGGGAGCAAGGAATGGGAAGGAAGCATCCCGGCATTTGCCTGGAGTGATTTGGGGAAACCATGGAAAACCCAAATCTGGATGCCCGGACGGGGATTCGAACCGCCGTCCTCCCGAATGCGAGGCGAGAAAGTTCGGTGTCATACGGATGCTTAAATGAATTGTTTATTCCCTTGTGCTATTCACGACTGGAATGCACAGAGTTAGATTAGGTGCAATGCACCCTCCGCCACACATAATTTTGTGAATAGCAGAGTATAGATGTAGATGTACCTTGTAACCTTGTCTGTGCGACAGAGCACTTGTGAACTTGTAGAACAACTATAGTGTAACAGCTTCAAAGAGAGTGATGGTATAACTCCAAGATCGTTTTTTTTTAAATAATAATAATAATTACAGTTGGTAAGAACGAAGTTTTTCTCGGCATTTAGAATTGATATAGTCTTCTCGGGAGACTAGCGGAGTAATCAAGGTGTTTTCACACGATATTTCGGCGATCTGAAACTCCGTCGCCATCTTCACCAGATTACTCTGCTAGTGTCTCAAGAACACTATATCAATTGCAGTAGGTATTGTAATAGTACCACATCATCATTTTCTTCGTTACATGTGCCTAATCGAAAAAAAACAGGATCGTTTCCCATTCTAAATTGATCGAGTCTACTGAGTGATTAACGTTGAGGCCTCCAAACGGGAGACCGCGAGTTCGCTTCCCGGTTCTGCTGCCCACGTATTTATCTTTAATCCATGGTCAGTTTCTTGAAAGAGGCGTGGCCAAACTCTTTTCCGTGCTCTAATGACCTCGACATTAACAATCCGTAAAGCCCTACTAATAATGAACACTGTGTAAACTCAACTTTTTTCCCACCTGGTCTAGTTATAAAGTTCGCCATTAAGGATATGTGAACACTGAAAGCTATCAAAAATGGCACTAACTGCAGCTACTCTTCTTGGGATGCCTTTGGTTATGGATACACGGAAAATTATCCGATATTGCGAGATCATAGGATTAGTGATAGCGGTTGTTGTAGATTTCGACGACATTTTAAATCTTACTCGAGTATTCATGTTCTTACTGTCATTTTGTGCTAGTTACTTTCAACTTCCAGGTTCGTTTTATATTTTCGATACGGGAACACCAGAAGAAACAAGTTTCTTGTTCCTTTCTTGTATCCCTTTAACTGTATAATTACACAAGCTCTGTTTAGCAACGTGTTTGTCTACATCACGAGTGTGAAATGTGTACGTTTTGTTTGCGAACTATCATAATTTACGACGTGGAAATTTGGAACTGTCTCAGCATTCGCCACTATAATCATGGAAAGCCAAAAAAATAAAAAATGATAAAATAAAATTAGAATATGTAAGTTGGTGTTTGATAGATCTTTCACCGATCGTGGTGGGTGATCGGTAACCCTCTGGCTTCGCATTCGGGAGGACGCCGGTTCGAATCCTCGTCCGGACATCCAGATTTGGGTTTTCCGTTTCCCCAAATCACTCCAGGCGAATGTTGGTATACTTTCTTCATAACGCCATGGCTGAATTCCTTCCCGTTACTTGTATCCAGTCCTATCCCGCCTCTAATGACCTCGACGTCGACGAGGCGTAAAGCCATAAGCAAAAAAAAAAGAGCTCTTCACAGTGCAACACAGTATCAGTAATGGTCGGATTCAGCACTGTGCCCTAAGACCCGTCATTCTACGTGGTAAATCGTTACCACGACAAAAAAAAAAAAAAACCAAGAGTGACAACACACGTAAGCTACCAGGAAGTATTTAATGACGTGTAAAAGGGGGAGGGTGAGAGAGAATATTTTTCTAAAGGTGTCTCTAGTGAAACATTGAGATGGCGTATTTTGCAAACGATGTAACTTGCTGTCAGATACTACCGAAAATGGTAACAGACCCTCGTTGCTCGAATTTTATAACACTGGACAGATAAGGATCACGACGGTTGCTAAGTTTATACAATAAAAACAGAAGCAGCTATTTTAAAATGGTTTAAGCATTCTTTCCCTCTTTCCCACTGCTTGTAAAGTTAAACGGAAACTCAGTGGGAGACATTATGAATTTACCAAGGTCTTTTCTATGACAAATCGATTCTGCATTATCACGCATCATTTTATTTCATATAGACGGACAATTGACTACGCTGAACTACAGATATGATAGCGTATCATCGACTAAGGACCAAAAAATCGAATCCCGATTTTCTTAGTATACGCTCACAAACATACTAAGTAGGAAGTTGCCTCCAATAACATAACGTGTTGCGTCTTTACCGGGGAAGCGATATTAATTCAGCTCAAATGGTCAACTCGTTTATTTGTTTCCTAAAGCAGTAAATTTTCGTAACGTCGAAACAAGAAAACGTGGATAAAAACTAAATTTGACTTTTTTTGTTTCCTTCAAATGAGTACGGTGGTAGTGTATTTCTGCATCAGAAAATTGCACCATTTAGACGAAAAGGAGCCACGCACTATTCTCGCTAATCACTTGAGGGATACAGTTTAACATACTATAGCTTTAGTCATAAGTATTACTCAAAAATTCCGTAGACTTTGCAGTTTATTATTCTTTCATGTTTATAAAATTCGGAACATGGCAAAACGAGTTTACACAGGAGAAGTTATCAGCTAATTTGTTTTTGTTTAAGTAAAACTCTGGTTACGTGAGCACTCTGTACAAATAATTTCAGATAGTACATCAATGTAAAAAGACACAGAGGAGAATTCTGCGCAGAAACTATAAGGAAAATTGTTTCAAGTGAACAGTCAGCACAACTGAACCTTAGTTGAAACGTTGAGAGCTCGTTTTCTTGAGAGGACCGTGCACATCTTCGAAGTTCATCCGTCGGGGCCCTCTTGGTGTCTTTCGGAAGAATAGTCCTGAATGGGAAGGCATCGGATTTCTATATCATACGCGTACAACAAAGGACAATATTCATCACACACTTATAGTACTACACAGGGAGCAAAGGTACTGGCAATTCTTACTCAATAATCAAACTATTTAAAACATACTGTAATTAATATAGTGTTCTCGGGTGACTAGTAGAGTGAACAGGGTGTTTATACACGATATTTCGGCGATCGGAACTCTGTCGCCATCTTCTGAGATGGCGATAGAAATTCTGATCGCCGAAATAACGTGTGTAAACACCCTGCTGACTCGACTAGTCACCCGAGAACACTATATTAATTCTCAACGCTGACAGAAACTTCGATCTTATGTATCATACTGTAATTGATTATTATCAGCAACACTGAATATTTACAAATAAACATATTACTTAAAACCTTAACGAGCTCGTTTTGGTATTCTTCCTTTGTACCGAATCGCCTCTTTAATAAATGGGAATAGTGAATCAGCTGGTGTGCACATAATACTTATATGTCAAGTTACTCTTGAAATGAAAAAATTCACTTGCTGATTCCATATTCACGGAACAAAAGTTAATTTTACTATCTAAACTGAAACATTATCTACATTATTGATAAAGCTCTGACAGCTTAAGTTATTTTTGTAAATCGAGTGAAATTTTATCCACATATTAAAATGGTGGTTTGGTCTGTTGCTTATCAATTCGTTTTTATCTCACATTTTTTGAGACCGCTACCTGCAAGGGCTAATAGTATACTAGTAATATTTAATGTAAATTATTCTGTTACTTCTAGCAGTAACGCTCATATTAGAAACAGAGGGCTCTCTTCTTGGCTCGAGCAAGGAATCTCGCAGCTGAAAAGCCATTTATTTTATGAGAGAAACCTGCAAGAAGAGACTGTAGGAAAAAAGTAGTTAAAAGGCAAGTTTCGGCTATGGTTGGTTAGTCTAATAGTCCCACTTGTACAAATCTATAAAAGAGGCTAAAATGGCTGCGTATAAACTCTGGTTCCATCAACCGTAAATCTGATAGTTTCCCCACCACTCGATGTCGCCAGCAATACAATGGTTCGGCCGTCGCGTCGATACATAGGATTGATCAAAGCAGTCACAATACAAAAGTTGAGAATAGAGCAAACGCGTTGCTATCTGGTAAGAATTCCTCACGACGCCCAAATTGTTCACCGGTTGACGTCTCTCTTCCCTGTTTTTAAGACTATATTGTATTGAAGTTATATTCGAGTATATAATATTGTGATATTTATTGTGCATTGTTTAATGCAAATTTTTCTACGTATTTTGAAGAGTTATTTTCTTTATTGTTAGTTTCTTTTCTTTTATGTTTGATGATTCATATAAGGCAATCGTGGACCGAAAGAGTTATTTTTAATCTGTGTTTAATTTTGTTTCTTTATTTTTAACCATTGTAAAATATTTATAACAGTGTTTTTAATGACCCTAGTACAAAATTTGCCTGCCACGTACGGTATTTCCAACTACAAAATAATAGGGGAGTCGAATCCGTAGGTATAATAAGAACTAAAATTATGTATTAATATAATTATGTTATTATAATAATATTAGTGTCATTAATAGCCGGTTGATCACGAAAGGTGATTGGACCACCTGGGTGAGAGTTTTGCAGTGGACTTTGCTTAATTTCATTTGGCAATCCCGTCGGGTAAAGTAGACTGAAGCGTTTCTCATATCATACACAATGTAGGTTTTTCCAAACTAGAAAATGTAAAGCAAGTCTTCTTTGAAATTTATCAGAATTTTTTTTACTAAAAATGTCAGTTACATGAGTTACAGGATGTCGATTCGAGATATTCTCGACGTTGGTCATGATATCTTATGAAATGGCCTATATTTGCTGGCACCCAGTGATTAGAGTCTCTGATAGCCTAGAAATATACAGAAAATGCAGTATAAAGTTTTTTGCATTAAAGTAAATTGAAATGTAACCATGGTAATATTTTCTCGATTTATTGTGTGTTTCCTACTGCAGCTGATACAGCCTAGAGACCAAACCCTCAAAGGCAGGCACAAACGATAGATACATTTGACCCTGTGCAAATTCCGATGCTTACTTAGTAAATTATAGTCTTTAATAACAAAGGTTTTTGTCTTATAGGTAAACACTAAATATAGCATATGTTTTGTAACTCTATGTGGTTAACAACGCCTGTTATAACTGTACAAACACCAAAATGTAAAAGAAAAACTGATACGACTATTGTGTCCATTAGGTGGCGAAAAGCAACAGTGGCTAAACTCGTTATCATTTGGCGGTAAGCATTGCCCACATCTGCACTACATAGCCTACATTATTAAAAAGTTTCATGAAAAATTATAGTACTAAAAACAGTAAAATTATAATGGAATAATGTAATAGTGAAATGGAATACAATAGATTTCCAAATGCCAAAATGTAATCTTATACGAATGATAACAAGAGACCCATGCCGGATGTCATTTAAATTTGGCACCCATGTTTTATTTCTCCTATGATAGTTAGAAACGAGTTACCCAGTCGTCTGTCTGGAAAGAAATATCCCACGCCAACATAAAGTGATGACTGAATGAAGTGACACGTGAGCGTATTGGTTACTATCATTGCATCGGTTAGTAGCCGTTTACTAGAAAAGCGACAACGATCTACTGTGAGTGTAAGCTGTTATACACGAAATATTAAGAACTTGAAATTTCCAATAGCGTTGATAAACAGCAGTTACAGGAAGAGTAATCTTCAAAGAAATATTACACTAATTTGATTCAAAAAGTTTTTTGTTCATTTCGATGCGATGGTGTTGGTTCACTTTCTGGCTGCCGACTGACAGAGTGCGAGCAACGGATTACACAATATGGTATCGAAGCCACCTAAGTTGGCAGTTAGTTAGACCAGTCGAAACTGTGTGACTTAAGTATTCTTTGTAGGGTTTAAGTGCAGATTTTTGGCTCTCAGGTATAAGTGCCGAATTGACGTACTCATTTTTGATGAAATTTCGTTTTCCTGTCATACATCATACGCAGAACAAAATAATTTAAGGAAAGTGCAGTCAAAAAACAGTGAAAACAATCAATGCATAAGTTGGGTGATGTTACAGCCTTTATTCCTTTTTTTTTTTTTTTTTTTTTTTGTTTACCGGAGGTGAGGTCACGTTCCAAAGTTTTTGGCCGTTTCTACCCCGGTCCAAACACACTTTCTCGGGGCTTGGAGAACCAAGGCGCTAAGCCAAATGTAATTACTTTCAGAACAGGTTGAAAACACAAATCACGTGTATGGAGTGCGCTGAAGCAAACGAGCTTAAGGATGACGTAAATTCTTTGAAATACTAATACCATTTGTCTGGCAGTAAAATTAATGGACGAAAGGTCGCGTGTGAAGCCGCTACCGGAAGCAGGGCAAGTATTATTTTTCCCGCTACCAGGTTTTTGAGCTTCTAACTACCCGAAAACATTTCTGTGATTTAAGTTTTCGATATTAATGGTCTAATATATGACGTTTATGTATATCCTTCTATCGGAAACATTAATTAATTTATTATAAATTGAAATCAGAAATTAAAATTTTGGTTAATACTTTAATGATACAAAAATATTACACTAATACAGTGACGTCGCTATTTAGTGTATCCGCGCTTACGAAAAATATTGCCCTGTTTTAATATATTTCTTATATTCATGTATATAACGAAAAAACTTGAAGTATGTAAGAACTGTATTATTCTAAAAATACGGTATTATATCCATTAACAACTGGAATATACTACTTTTCTGTTTGTTACGTAAGAATTTTGAACTGATAATTTTTAAAGAATTTCAACTCCTGTGAGATGATTGTCTTCTTTTTTATGTATATAGGCCAAAATAAGAAAAAAACTTACTTTAAATTTCAACACTTTGTAAAAAGTTACTCTTGACGAAGTTTACTATCTCCATTCATTGATTATTACTACGTATTAATGCGTCGATCAATTTTGAAAAATGTTAGGATAGTTTTTTGACTGTCAGAGACGTCATAGTAAGTTCGAAAGGCGCCATATTTTCTTAATTTCATAAACAATTTTCGAAAAATTTTCCGTATAACTCGAAATTAATGGATAATAATTAGTCTTTCCACCATTTCAGTATTCCTCTAACTGCATCCCGAAAAACAATTCTAAATGAGAGATGTAGATTTCATAGCTGTAATATAATTGTAATGTACTAACGTTGCTAAAATAAACCGTCCATTGTTGAAATGGTATGCTCTCATATCGGAGAAGCAAATTAAATATGAAGCTCAACTCACGATGTATGGTCTACCCCAGTCTATTTTAGATTTCGATGTTTTATTTTAGTCGCAACTGAGAACCTACCAGTGGCCCATGCTGAAACTATCAACAATCGAACGAAACAAAGTTTCTTTATAAAAGTGCACTAATAGCCATATTTGTGAACTGTTGTACTATTTCTGTTACTAGTTACTTGGCCTTGCCTGTAGTTCGTAAGGTTCCAGTGAATTAAAGATTTAGTATAGACGTTTTCCATGCAAAAACCACTAACAGAATAGTGATATACTTCGTTTTCACTCTCCTTATACAAACTACAACGAACTCTAAAATAAGAATAAAAATGTGAAGACGTAATATTCATTTTAAAAAAAACTTCTTTAAATGAGTTACTGTCAGTGGTTTCGTTACGTAGGAATTACAGTTGGTACTACTTGTAAAACTACAGACCTTTGCTCTTATTGTTGGACACTTGTTGGTGAAATAAATCGAAAAGTTCATTTGCACACTCTCGCATGGCAGTGACAATATCTACGGCAATTGTTTGAATGATTATGTATCACATTTATCGAAATGTTAAAATCTGTCAGTCAATTAGAAAAACTAAATCGGTATGTAAGTTAATAATTCTGTATCGCCCAAGGTAATGGTTACATTCCCTAATTTATTTTTAATTAGTTACGGCTTCGAAACTCCTACCCTCGTTTCACATGTTCACTACCAATACAGGTGTTCCTGCTTAGCCTTTTTTACAAGACAGCAAATAAAAGATGTTATGTAAAAAATAAGAATTTTTGGCAAGAACGAGAAGACGAATTGTAATATGTTTGCAGTACCTGCAAGCTTGTCGTGGTGGTGCGGACACAGAATCTGTGGTTCAACGATGCCGAGCGTGAGCTGAACAACGTCCTCAGCCGGGAAGATGACGTACATTCTCCGGCCCACGCACCATGATGTCGACCGCGCGCCGCCGCTGCCGCTTGCCTTCTAACACACGTGCCGAGCGCAAGCGGCCGCGTCCCCCACCACGGCTCCCCCCACCACGCCGCCCCGCCGACCCACTACCATCCAGTTTCGCTGAACGTTCGTTTTTGTAAAATTCTACCATTCTCTTATTCACGGCATAATTAGGCATTACTTTTTTTCCAATCAAAACGTCACATCGTGCAGTATACTACAAAAAAGTTCAAAATGTTTCCTCTTACTGCAGTACGTCGGCAGTCAAAAATTCGGGGTAAAGGTTTACAAATGTTTGTTTTCATTACAACGTTCTTAAATGCTAACAAAATGTACAAATGTTGGTTGGCTCTTATAACCCGCTGTATTGTTGCCAGAGGCGGCCCTAGCAAGTTTTTCAGGAGGTGCGAGATCCCATTGTGGCACCCCAAATGAGCAATCGCTTATTCTTGATTAAGGTGTCCATATAGATAGACTGAAGATAACATACAGTTTTTACATCCAAATGGAAAAGTTTTTTTTTTTTTTTTTTGCTTGTATGTTTTTACTGTATCACGTCGAACGACTGAATTGCTTTAGGATAAATTTCGAATAATGTATTGGTCACCAACTTTTAACCCAAATAGCAGTTCCTGTGGGATTCGGATACGAATATGTATATGAAAGCTTTATGAATTCCACTCGAGCAAAGCCGCGAACACAGTGCTCACTTCACTTACACGTCAAATTCACAGTTTTTAATAATTTTTTAAAATATATAAAAATAGGAAATATGTTAAGTTAAAAATTGCCACTTTTAATACCGAAAAATAAACTTTACCAACATTTTACCAGAACCCTCGCAGACTAATGGTTATACAGGTTAAATGTATGTATTATTTCCCCAGGTAAAACCATTTTCAACAAGTATTTTTCATTGTTTTTGCTCCACTCTGAAGCTAATCCTGGCTATGTCCTTGGAAAGTTGTGCAAATAGAGTGATCAACACATTCTACATTGTATTGATCATATGCTAAAACACGTTCATTGCAAATAATTCTTCTGGATCTGTTGCTATCTCATTTATGGCTCATACTCAAAAAATCTTTGCTTTCTTAGGCATCTGACTGGGTTAATAATAGGAAATGTTCCAGTCTGAGAATCAATTTCTCTAGCTGTCTGTTATCAGATCCGGTACTCTTTCTCATATTCCGACCTGTTTTTCAGCAACTGTGAAGAGTTTCATAAATTCACTTTCAGTCTGCATAGCCTTTATTTACAATGTTTACTTGAAACAATGTATTTTACCAAGTCACCACTGTAATTATGAAATCAAATTGCTCCATGATCTGGCTAAGTGACAAGGCATCTGTTGCTGCGACCGAATAATTCGCTTCAGAAGGGCGTCAAGAACTGAAGAGTAGTGATAACGAACTGTAGCGATGCTAGAAACTCTATTCTTGAAACCAGTTTCGCAAATTTTTGTCGATAGTCCTGCATACCACTTCCCATCGCTTTGTTGATCGAGAGAATGAAACAAATATTCTTTAAAGAAATCCGGAAAAGGAAACCGATTTAACTGATGTTTTGGCGGCACTTGCTATTACCAAATTTAATTACAGTTACATGGATAAAAAATTGCTCGAAGATACTGGTTCAGAATTTAGCTTCCTCCTACCATATTGGATTCATTATCATATCTTTGGCTTCGACAATCGTTCATATCCAAATCGAACTATTGCAAAGTATCAATGATAAACAGGGCAGTGAGTCCAGCTCCCAGTTCCTGAAAAGTCACTTTTCGGATTGTAAGCACAGCTTCTGGCCTCGCATTCGGGAGGACGCGGGTTCGAATACCCGTCTGGCCATCCAAATTTGGGTTTTCCACGGCTTCCCCAAATCACTCCAGGTGAATGCCGGGATGCTTCCTTCAAAAACGCCATGGCCGAATTCCTTCCCGTTCCTTATCCCCATCCTGCCTCTAATGACCTTAGCCATCGACGAGGCGTAAAGACACAAGTATTAAAAAAAAAAAAAAAAAAAAAAAAAAAAAAAAAAAAAAAAGAGCACAGCGAAATACTTGCGCACTTAGACTTCGTCTTCATTAGCGTCAACAAAATCAATGTCAAAGATAATTTTTCGACGTGGCTTACATCAGGAGTTCAATTCAGTATGATGGAAAAATATTTACGAGTAGATGACCCAACCATAGTCAAAATTTTATTACGAACTTCATTCGTTTTGAATACATTTGCCAATATAATAAGACATTAGTCTCGTTATTAGCAATACGGCGGAGATGCTCCATCATTACAGGATCATATTTTCCTAGCAGTTGTAATATACCAAGGAAGTTACCATCATTAGAAGTATTTAGTATTTCAGATCCAAAGCGTCCTCTGAACAAGACGTCATTAATTAGAGGATAGCAACCCAGTGTGAATTTTCGTCTTCAGTCTGCAAATGCTTGTCTAGTAAATTGAAATTATTTAATGGAATCAACCCTCCTATCCAACTGATGTGATTGTGATCTGAGGAAGTTTCGTGAGTTTTGAGACGCTCTGATTAGTAACTCCAGTCATCGAATCCTTCTTTTCCCAAATAAAAATGAGACCTTCTATTGAATAAGCAACATATAAGCAATATACTTTATCTGCAGATTTAGAATAAACAAGCTATTTACTTTTATAAGTTTCTCCATTTGGTGTTGCTCTTTGAAATCACGTATTTGAAAAATGACGTCCATGATTTTTTTTCTTGGATTTTTTCGTTGCTCGAATAATTATTTCATCTCTGCCAGCATAGTCAGTGAGTGACAATTTTGAGATATCGTCATAATTTGTACTTTGAAAGGGCGACAGTGGTGATATTACTTGTATACCCATTTATAATCTTTTGAACAGCAGACGACGTTCCAGCCATAGATAAATCTTCTCGCACATGCTGCTCTTTATCATGAGACTCGTCTGAACAACTTCCATTAAAAGTTTTCTTCCGTCTCGTGTTGAACTAGCTCTGGTGACGACGATTCAGATGACTTCTAAATAAAAGTTTCCTAACAATTTTGAAGTCTTCTCAGTTTCGTCTTGGTTTTGGTTTCTTTTTGAGGGCCATACAGGTTTTTTTTTTTTTGATTAGTGACATGTCTTGTCTGTAAAAGACAGATAAGCTTTGTTAATATTTACGATACCACCAATGTTAATTGTAATCACCGAGGATCTAATATGGTAGAAAGAGATAAATAGATTGAATCTCGCCCCATGCACATGTACCCGTATGCATAAACTTCGAAACTACAGCCAAAAAGGCAGCAAACATGTGCGGGAGGCAGCGAAGGGTGCTAACTTTGGAACGAGTTACGATTTTAATGATTCGAGTAACTCGAACTGTCTCGAATAGTAACTCGAATTGACTCTGTTCTATTATGACATACGACTAAGTATTAAGCTGAAACTCTTACTCTTAAAAACTCTTCTGGATGATGTGTGTTAAAATAATATATGAACAGCAAGCTGGGTTATTACAGAATTTATTTTTGATTTTCTTGCGCAGACGATCTCTCGCTGCATTTTCGGCGCCCCCCATATGACGGCGCCCGGTGCGGTCGCACCGCTTGCACCGCCCTAGGGCCGCCCCTGATTGTTGCTAACACCTTCCATATCCATTGGTGCTATATTTTCTTGCATCTTCTTTGTTATTCGAGTTACATGTTACGTATGTGGCTGACCATCCGTAGTAGTGCAATTTTGTTCTTCACTCGCATGTAAATTTTCTTTCGCCAATTTCTGTCAATCCGTAAAGACAAACCGCTGTGTACTTACGACTAATTCAGACATAATTCTGCAATTTTCCTTTTTATTAACCCTCGGAATTTTCACAAACAATGAAGCCAAACTTCTATAAATTTGTCTCGACTGTACTCGATCATATATCAAATTGTAGTCTAACTTACAGTTTTTTAATATTCATAGGATACTAAAAAGACTGTCACTGGGGTATATGAGGCTGTTATGAGAGCTACCATAAGTGCGACAGGTGGCGGCAGTTTTAGTTGACATTCTGCTTCTCGAACTATAACAAACACTGCTTCGTTAAGCAAGTACACCCGTAGTAGTTGTTAACTAAGCCTGTAATCAAACTGACTACCGATCATAGTAATCACCAATACAAACAAACAGATCAATCAATCTGCAAGAGAAATATATTGCATACATAAGATAGTGCTGTAAACTCTTGAAATAATGTTGTTTATATTTCTTTAACAATATTTTATTACCATTAACTTCGACACAAAATCTTTATATATCCACTTCGTAGATCATAGAGTGTGGCCTCGTGTTCGAGAGGACGATAGCCATTCAGATTTGGGTTTTCCATGTTTTCCTCAAATCATTCCAGGTGAATGATGGGATGGTTCCTTCGAAAGGACATAGCCGCATTCCTTCTCGTTCCTTGCCCCAGGTCCTTTCCCACCTCTAATGGCCTCGACGTTGACGAGGCGCAAAACCATAAGCAAAAAAAAGCACAATTATCGTAGAATCGATATGATCCGAGAAAATTCTGGGAAAAATACAGAATGTGGTTACTGCTATAACAACTTAATAACTATCATTATAATATTTACATGGGTGCCGTACTCTAATCATCCTATACACCCCTCCTAGTGAACATTAAGACATTCTTCGTATTTACGCCAAAAGTCAAAGTATATTGCATAAGCGGTTTCTATGGAGGTTGTTGTCTCCCCAGACATAGGCAGTGCACGTGGTCAAATACGTGCAATTGGGGCGCGTAGTATTTCAGTCGCTGCTTGGATTCGTTAAGACAGTACTCTGATGTTACTCTCCATACACCGAGCGTGGTTGGTGAGTGGTTAACGCTCTGGCCCCGCATTCTGGAGGACGCAGGTTCAAATCCACGTCCGAGAATCCAGATTTGGGTTTTCCATCGTTTCCCCAATCATTCCAGGCGAATGCCGGGATGCTTCCTTCAAAAAGCCATGGCCATATTCCTACCTGTTCCAATTCCGCAGTCCTTTCCCGCCTCTAATGACCTCGTCGTCGACGAGGTGTAAAGCCATAACAAAAAAACTCTTCATACAACGACAAAAAATAGTAGAGAGGTGTAAAATCTGGTTTTCACTGGTTCGTCTCTACCATTACATCGGTCTGGATATGTGCACCCATATGCTGTCACACATTACCTGATGAGCCAGCAGAGGCAGGGTAGCCAAGACATGTAAACCGAGGAATACAGTGAAGCGGTTCCATCATTAGCATTACCTTGATGGCTGGTTGGTTGCATAACTATTATGACCCAGCGGTCGAAGAAAGCTATTCCGGACACGGGTCCACCCCTGAGTTTGCAGTCCCGCACAACATATTAAACGTTGTATGTGTTGTTATGAATCACTCGGTAGATATACCGAATGTATTCGTATAATAATTGCTTGCAGGTACCCCCTATCAACCGCGGCACATACAACCCGGACAGGGAGAATGGTTTCTAGGTAGGTGAAATAAGACTGTTCTAACGCAGATTTTAACATGGGCTTTTACAGAGACTGTTTCTCACTCAGTTTTCTGCAGATTTACGGGACCATTAACTTTTATTGTTGGCCAAAGACATTAATGCTGTGCCCGGGACATTATAAATGGACGGCAGGTGTTCCTCCTGCCAGATTTATTCCAACCCAGAGACATTAACGAAGTCCAAAACCACGGTGGTGCTCCCGCGACCCAGGAGGCTACAGTCTCCCTGGAGCTGGTCACGAGCACTCTTCACTTCCTCCCGTCCATGAATACCTGATATACAATCCACCTCTATGTCTTCCAGATCCTTCTTAATCTGGTCTATCAATTACTTTCTTTTTTTGGCCTTCCCACACGTCTTTTTCCATTTGATGTTCATATTAAAGTAGGCCTTTTCTTTTCTTTCTCCCTCCATCCTTTGAACATGTTCGTACCACCTCAGGCGAGCCCTCTGTAAGGATTTTGCCACACTGATGTTTACATGACTTCTGAATGGTTGATTCCATTGCTTACTATGTCCTTTCATGTCCTCTGAAGCATGGTACTAACTAACTTCATTTCAGAGACTTAAGGTCAACTATTGTCTGTTCTGGATTGGGAACATGTTTCTAGTGTTTAAGTCAGTATGGCGATGTAATAGGTTTCGAATACGGTATTTTTGCACTTTCTGGACACTTTGTTGTCGCATATTACTGTTCTGACATGATTATAATAGACTGCTGCATTATTGGTTCTGTTTATAATCTCACATTTACTGGTGATGTCTTTAATCAGAGTACTACCGAGATATTTAAATTGGTTGATACTTTGGAGTTGCACGTTGTTAAGAGTAAGTAGATATTGTCTTAGCTGGGCCATAGTTCTTTTGGCGGCCACCAGAGGGCAGCACTTACTGGAGGTGCTAGTGTCGACCGCATGGCTCATGGCGCGCCGCGAGGAACCTCAGTTCCGGCACATCTCCGCAGGCATACAGCTATTTCGGGCTGTTCCGCTACTTACTAATAAGGACGCGTAACAGCGCAACCTAAATCTGAGTACTTCTGACACGACATCGCCGCAGGCGAACAGAGGTACTGTACAGGAAGTTTCCATTATGTGCTCTTCCGAGCATGTCATTACGGATTCACTAGTGTGGAATGCGCGCGTCATGTTGCCCACTGCTTGCTGATATAAATTAGAGATCCCTCAACATTCATTATTCCCAACCTGTAATTTTCTTCCTAGCATTTTTTCATGTATTATTGATATATCGAACTATTGTAATTCATTAACTGTTTAATTACCATAAAATAACTTCTAAAATTATTTTTTCGTATTTTTTGGATAAAATTTATTGTTTCATTCGAAAAATAGTATTTTTAGCTCAAATGACAAGTACTTTTATTGAGAGAGAGCATAACCCGTTTGATTTATTGTAATTGAATTAAAAGTAAGATACACTCGTTTCAAAAGCGTGACGTTTTTGTTATAATGTGACAATGGCACTACCCTGGATACTCTGCACGTCACATAGTCAAAATTAACAAAGGGTGGGGATTTGAATGTTGCTTGCTGTTGACAATCGTTATTCCCAAACCTCTAAATTTCTTCCTAGCATTTTTTCATGAGTTATTGATATATTGAACTATTTTAATTCATTAATTGTTAAATTACCATAAATTAACTTCTAAATATATTTTTTCATGTTTTCTTGGCCAAAACTTATTGTTGCCTTCCATATAGTATTTTTGGCTCAAATAACAAGTCCTTACTTGAGAAACACCTCCACCCCCATTCACCCACTCCTCTCTACCTTATATCTCATACACCTCTGAGACAATTCGTTATAAATTTTTAACGTCATTTCTTTGTATGTGTCTAGCTGCCATTTTTTTCTACTCCCATTGTCTCATTACTCTTGATGGTCATGCTCTTAAAATCAAATTTAATGGAATTTTCGGTGCTATTTAATAGCTATTTAATCCATCCCAACAACATCATCACCAATGTGTTACATATACACACAAAGAGCTCTATTTCATCTGTTTTGTGTTTCATTGATACCCAACGCGCCTCTTGTGATATGTCAGTTATAAAGTCTGTTCTCTTTTCGTTTCTAGTATTTCATACTCGCGATGAGGGTACAATACCACTCCATCTTACTCAAGGAATATACAAAACTTTTGGGTAGGGGTTTCGTTAAATAAAAAACATAATTTATTGATAAAGGATACAGATTTATTGAAATTTTAAAATACTTTTTACTGGATCATAATATATAATTCAATACTTATGGTTTTATTCTATATGTGTCATAGGCCTCTCTTGCCTTAACATACTGCCCCCCTCCCTCACCCCTCTACAATTCTTCACTCAATATCCATTTATTACGATACACGTTTTGAAATTCCATGACAAAGCATGTATACCTTTAAACGTTGCTAATGTTTATGAGATGAGAAATGTTTTTATATAGGTGACAAATACTCTCTGTCTCACACATTACTGTGAATAACATAGACGTGCAACTTACGGGGGTATGTCAAACGCGAATGGCACGAGGGAAGAAAGAATTCATATAAACATCAAATCAAAGGAACCACCGAATCCCGGGAACCGCTACAGTGTGCGGCGCCAGTGGAAGCGCTAGGGTGACGGACCTCGGGCTGGTCTAATTCTGCTGCGCGGTTGCGGGCAAACTACTGCGGTGCAGAAGTGAGCTAACCGCCAACGGGTACGCCGGGGGCACTGCCGGTGTATGTCGCTGGGGGAAGTGCGGGGGCGTGTTGGGCTGCGGGCTGCCGGGGCGCTCGGCCGCCGGATGGCTGCTGCGTCGAGTGGCGTAACCAACCGCACAGAGAAGACGGCACCAGGAAGAAGATGGCGCGCCGGCTCGGTGCGGCGGCGTGATGTTGGCGGAGCGGGCGGGCGGTGGGGCTGGCCGCCTGCTGCCGGGCGGATACCGGTGTCTGCCTCGGTGCGCACGTCGGTGTATCTCTGCGGCGGGAACGCTGCGGTGGATTGAACGCCGGCCACCGCCCTGGCGTGAAAGCTGGTATGCACTGCACAACCTCCGCATACCGGGAACCGTGCAGTGCACAGCCACAGCTGTACCAACCACCGAAGACCGGAAACCGTAACAGTGTGTGGCGCCGGCGGAAGCATGGGGTGGCCATCTTGGCTAGTTGATTTCTACTGCGTGGCCGTGGGCAAACCGCTGCGGTGCAGACGCTGGCTAACTGCCAACGGGCACGCCGGTGGCGCGCTGCGGCGTGATGCTGGGGGAAGGGCAGCGGTATGGGGGCCTGCCGGCCGCCAGCGTGCTCTGCCGGCTGACCGCTGCTGTTCGGAGCGGCGAGCCAAGCCGGACGGACGAAGATCACCGCATCCCCGGCATGTACGCCGGCGACAGCTCGGCGACGCAGAACTCGGCGAGCTACCTGCAGCGGGCGCTGCGGACCTGCTGCTTTGCGTGATCTGGCAAACCTGCATGGCGAGGATGTAGGTGGAAGCGCTAAGAGGCTGGCGCCGTTGGCCCGTCTCGGCTGGGATGCCATTGCATAAGCGGAAACCGGCGTACCACCAGGTGGGGACACTGGAGCTCCGTCGCGGCGAGGACACTGGAATTATCTGGCTGCCAGTGAAATCGCTGCGGCGCAAGCCCGTGAAACCACTTCAGCTATGTGGCCGGTGGATGCTCCACCTACCCTCGTGGCTGAACAGTCGAGTCGTGGTCGGCGGACGTCGGTCTTGGAGCGCGGATGCCAACGAGTCGTCCTGCCGGGAACCTGGTGACCGCTGGTGGCGGGGACGTCGTGAGTCGTACACGCTGGACCTCTGCTCGGGTGAAACGTCGCAGCCTGACGCCGGAACCCGTGCTACCACAGGGGACTACACTGACGCGGCGGCTGCAAGGACACCGCACCAGGCACAACAACACGCTATCCACACGGACATCCACACCGGGAGACGACATGCCGCCTCCCGGGGTAAGTAACTGCATGACACCCTAACAAATTAACAATACCTCCCACATCATCCTCAACTGTAGTATAGATTCTGTCCCGGTACTGGCAGTATCTTAGCCAGCCGCTCTTATATCCCACCTTAACTGTCGCAGAGGTTTTTTTCCCGGGGGTAAAACCCTGGCACTTTTTTCCCTCTGCCCTGTCTCTTCTTTCAAAAGTTTCTGTCTATCTTATCCGATGGACCCATGTAAACGGGCGGACGCCTGGACGCCTGGACGCATGGAATACATCACAATCCCGTTCCTGTGATCACCTATAGCAATACTAACTTAATGCATGTGCAGAGGCGAGCAGTAGATAACAGGAAGCGCGCCATGCTTGGAGGAGCGGGTTTTGGGTGCTCCCCCAATTAAAAAAAAAGTATCTGGTGGCTCAGTGGTTAAGGCGTCTGACTGGAGATCGAAAGGTCTTCGGTTCGAATCCCTGTCTGTTTGGTGATTTTCATAAGCCTTAACCCACCTTCACCTCTGGCACAGATTTCTGTGTAATGTGGAGTACGCCGGAACGTTTCCGTGGTTCGGATGCCACGTTAAACTGTAGGTCCCTTCCAGGGCTAACAACTCTAGTTGTAATATGGTTGTGTTTACTTTCAAAAGCAAAGATTCAAGATAAACGAAGGCTTAACGTGGTCCTCGTTGACCCAAACGATCATACATACGGGATTGGCCTAAGGAGAATGTAATACTTGGAAAGGGGAGAGGGGGAAAACAGTCAGTGAGTCACATGAAAAATTTTAATACAACGCTCGTCTCTTGTCTCTGAGTTCAACATATTGATCTGTGAATAAAAAACACACACGCACTCATGAAAGGATAAGTTTTAAGAAGGATTTGGGCAGGGATAAGGCAACTGGATGTAGGTGCGGACAGTGTAGGTAAAAACCATACAGCAATCAGTGTGAACAATACCTGATGAGGATGTGTATACAATTTTGCTATAGTTTCATTAAACCTGGAACCAGAAAGAATCCATCAGTAATAGCTACCACCAGGTACCAAACTGTTCACATTAGCATCGTCTCACCTCTCACACACCTCAGCCATATTTGCGATTTAGCAACATGTGCCTCAGTACCAAACTGTTCACATCGGTATCATCTCATATCACCCAACAACAAGCCATCCAGTAGCATGTGCCCCTAGTACCACAAAGGCATGATTAGATTCAAGAACCTTTCTTAACACGGGCTGCAATGCCATACTTTGGATGCTCACTCACAGCTGCATACGTCACAAAACACACACACATACATTAGTGGTGGAAATGAACTACACATCCTACATGCAGACAGAGGAGTGAAAGAAAGTTATCACCATATTTACACTCTAGCTGCCTTCCCGTGCACACTGCATTTCAAGTCCAAAAACTGTGGACTCCATATTACACCACTATATGCAGCAATGGTCTGACTGTGGGTTTGTAACACAAGTTCTTCGCTTCTCTGGTACATCTACTCATCACGATTTTTGCCCCAAAGAAATATAGTGAACAACGTGAGAAAAACAGTTCGTACTCCGAAACAAACGGCAGCAAATTGTAAACAGAACAGTGAAATGGAAGAGTGCCTCGATTCTTGAAATTACTCCAGACGAATGTAGGGAAAGAGACCATCAAAAGTCCATGGCTGAATTCCTCACCGTTCCTTGCCCTACATCCTGTCCCACCTCTAATGACGATGGCGTCGACGAGGCACAAAGACCGAAAAAAAGCCTGATATGCTGGAAATATTAGAATTTTTTATAATCGTTGAAATTTCTCATATGTAACGACAGCAAGGTGTCAGTAATAATACACGGTAGACTGGGAATTTATGATAGCTGGACAAACACCTTATTTAAAAATTCATTCAAGTCAAAGGTATTGAAAAAACACATCACACACGATAAAGATATCATAATGCTCTTAGCTAACTGATAGTTTCATGGTCTTCAAACAGACATCACAACCAACATTTTCATAGGTGTTCTCCACACATTATCCAAAACGTCACCATAAGTGCAGATACTAGTTCTATTACGCCGAAGATAGCAACCACACTTGAGCTTTCGTAATTAGTTAGGTCATTCGTATATGGTATTGGGTGTTTGGATATTTAATCCACTCAGGCCTCATCACCTAAATTCTAATGCCAGATTGTGGTCGAGGTCAACTTAGGCTCCATACACCACTCAGAGTTATCTTACCAATATAAATTCTAACATCATTACACGCCACATACAGCCCCCCCCCCCACACACACACACACTCTTTCTATGACACACTCTTTCTATGACACACTCTTGCAATGACATCCAGCCCAGCTCCTTTATTATATCACTTGTTGAATGTATTCCACTAATAAATCTAGCTGCCCTCTTTTGCACCCTGCATTTGATGTAAAAAAATGTGGACTCCATACACACCATATGCAAGCAATGGTCTTACTGTGGGTTTGTACCCAAATCCTTCGTTCTCTGGCACACCCCCTCGGCTGGAAGGCCCGCACGCTCTGGTTGGTCGAGAGCGTTGGCTTTATACGCGGCCCGCTGTGGTCACCACTGACGCCACTTGCTCCTTCCCGCTCGGATGTGATGGCGGTCGGAAATGCTGGTGTGTCAGATTCTGATTGGCCGTGAACGCTGGCTTAATCCGCGGTCCGCTGCGACACCCGACTGGTGTCATTTGCTTGTGACGATCTGACAAAAACTCTGCCATCCGCCTGCCTGTTAACTAAGGTACTAGGAGCTCAGAGAGTTCCGAGTTGGCATCCGCTGAGTCAAGATGTGCGACGAGGAAAGTGCTCGCCGCACTGTCGCGCCAGGCGGGCCGAGTGCCCCAGCGCACTCGGCTTTGCCGGCGACAGCTGCGGCTGTGTTGACGACCCGGCTGACGGACACGGAATTGGCAACGGACTTGAACAGGACGGCTTCGCACATTAGTATGACGACCCTGCAACCGAACTCGGACTCGATTATGGACACAACTCCGGCGGAACACCCCTCGCAGATGACGACCGGGCCTGCCCCAAGTGAAGATCCTCGTGCATCCAAGCGAGGCACCTCACCACTCCTCGGCGATAAAGTTAAGCTGCCAAGGAGCGAACAGAGGGGAAGAAATGCAAAAATCAGCGTGCCTGTCTCACAGCTCGCCTCGGCCAGTAAGGACAAGAAGGCAGGGAAGAAGACAATCAAGGGAGCTTTCAGCTTCCCCGCACCGACTTCTACAGGAGCAGCACAGCGGCACATCAGCGAAGAAAGCATCAGGCAGCCACAAAACAAGAACAGCCGGCACTCAGCTCGACAGGGAGGGGTATATGCTGGCACATCGCACCAGCAAGCCCCCGCCGTCACTAGACCCAGTTAGATTCGAATTAAGCAACCAGTACGAAGTGCTGGGCGCACCACTGTGTCTCCAGCCTACCGGCAGCGATACTGCACACTCCGCGTTGGGCACCAGCGCGGGCTGCACCACACTAAGCTGCTCTGGCACGGTCGACTATTCCGCGTCCGACATGCTGCCTCAATCGTCGGGAGGCTCCGGTTACAAAACGACTTCATCTTCCGACCTTCAGACACCTCCCCCGCGCGGAACTGGAGGCTCGCAAGCACCAGAAACTCCGGAGAGTCCAGAACCGGCCGACAAAGGTATCGGGTCAAGCACTCCCTGCATTGTAGTTGGATATGCAGAAGAGCGGCGCGGACTAACGTGCGGCTCCTCGGAAATAAGTCGCGATCCGCGGCTAAACCGCAAACAAACTGACCAAGACACCCAGAAAGGGGCTCAACAGCAGGTATCCAGCCCGTTAGCAAGCTCAACAGCTCACCATAACTCCAGTGAACTCCAGTACCTTCCACTGTACAGACACGAACTGGACATGCTGTTGGCTTACCTACCGAAAAGGAAGAGGCAAGATATCCTAAACAAAACCATCGACAGTGCTAGTCTCCCGTTCCGGCCGCCAGTCACCTGCAACAACGTAACAGACTCAAAAGCAGCACCAGATCAGACCCAACACAACAATAGAAGCAAGAGGAAGAATGATTCAACAGACACTTCAACACCAGCCCTCACTAAGAGGCTGGACAACAAGCTGACACCAGCCATAGTCACCCAAAACAATGCACCCAACGTCGATGAACAGCAGTTCCGTCGGCCCAAGAAGACAGCCAAAGTAAGACAGATGCAAACAGTCGAACCCATGGATGTCTTCAACAGAGACGAAAACCTGCATAGTGAGGACAAAGCACCAGAAGATGAGGGTCCTCGCCCACCACCCTGCAATAGGGTATTACCACCACTAATGATAACCTACGCGGGATCCTACCCAGAACTATACAAAAGACTACAAAGCAAATGCTCCAAAAACATCAGTGTTAAGCCTCAGGGGATTGACAAATACAAAATTAACACATACTGCCTAGAGGATTACAAAAAAATAGCGGAAGAGCTTTCCAAAGCTGAGGTGCCATACTACACTTTCAGCTCGGAGCCAACCCGTAATCTAAAGGTAGTGTTACGTGGTATCCCAGCAACAATGCCAGTGGAAGAAATAAAGGCCGAATTAGCTCTATCTGGATTCGATATAACAACAATATCACAGATGAGAAAGCCTGGAACAGGTAACGTGATGCCACTGTTTCTAACAATTTTACCCGACTCTCCAGAGAACAGAAAAATATACCAAATAAGAACTATGCTTGGCCTCACGATCAGCGTGGAGAAGATGAGGGCCAACCAAGGACCACCGCAATGTCATCGTTGCCAGGCGTTTGGCCATGTACAAAGACACTGCAACATGCCTGCCAGATGCGTCAAATGCGGCGAACAGCACCCAACAACAAATTGTGAACTAAGGAAAGGAAGTGACAGTGTAAAATGTGCTAACTGCGGCGGAGGCCATGTCGCATCTTACAGAGGTTGTCCAGTGGCTAAAGAAGTTCGACAACGGCTGAGAAACAAAGTACCATCACCTCCAAGCAACAAAAGGCAACACATCCTACCTGAAAATGTACAACCAAGGATGCCACCCCCTCCATTAACCAATATGGAGAACTGGCCGCCTCTGCCCGCCTCGGATGAGGCGACGTTAACAAACTCTACGTCAGTACTATTGAATCACCACGCCACCAACAGCCTGTCCTCACCAGAGTTCTGCAACATGGTAAAAATGATGGAATCGACGATGACGATTATGCTCAGCATAACAACGAAATTAGATCAGTTGACACAGCAGCTGTTGGAGCGCACATCAGTTCCAACAAACCCAGCAGCAAACACCTCCCAGCATGAATAGACGTAGACAGCTAAGTAGCCTATCATTCTGTACATGGAATGCTAATGGTGTATTCCAACAAAAGGGAGAACTCGTCGAATTCTTACAACAAGAGGGAATAGATGTATGTTTAATGTGCGAGACCCACCTTAAGCCTGGCCTCAAGTTCACTGCACGAAACTACCGCACATATAGGGTGGATCGGCCAACAGCAGGAGGCGGCACAGCCATACTAGTACGGTCATCACTGGCACATCACCGGATCCTTCTGCCACCGATGAATTCTATCGAAGCCACGGGCATAGTTGTGGAGACCAGCGATGGCCCCATCAATATCATAGCAGTCTACCGCCCACCACGTCATCAAATCGACGAAGGTGACCTGGATACCCTACTATCTGTTCGCGGGAAGCTACTTGTAGCTGGCGACCTCAACGCCAAACATCAAACCTGGAACTGCAGATCCACCAACATCAGTGGCAGAAAACTCCTGCAGGCTTGCAACATCCATGGCTGTGTTGTTGTAGCACCTAATGTCCCTACACACACCCCATGGAATCATCGTCACCGTGGTGACATCCTGGACATAGCCATCACGAGGGGAATGCCGGGTCCTCTCACGGCCAGAGTAGTTAACCGCCTTTCCTCTGACCACAAGCCGGTACTACTCGACGTGCCCAATCTAGAGCCTACATGGCATGAAGAGAAAAGAAGAGACTATCGCAAAGCAAACTGGCCAATCTTCAGAGAACGCCTCACAGCAGAATTAGCCCAACTGGTAGAAGACGAGAATGCTGAAACTGGACTCCAACAGCTAACGCAACGCATCAAACATGCGGCGGACGAATCCGCACCCATCCGCCAGGGCAGAAAGCGGCAGAAAGGACTCCCGGCAGACATTCTTGCTATCATCACCGAGAAAAACAGAGCCGCACGCACATGGCAGGAGACTAGAAGGCCTGAAGACAAACGCCAGCTGAACCGCTTGATCAGAGAAGTTAAAGCCCGTGTCATCGCCCACCGAAACAGTGAATGGGACGCACGAGTAGCGACACTCCAGGTGGAGGACGGAACGACTTGGAAGGAAACTCGAAGGCTAATGAGAAGAAAACCACAAATACCTCCACTACACACCGAGGCTGGCATATGCTGCAAGCCAACAGAAAAAGCTGAAGCTCTTGCCAACGCCTTTGAGCAGAACTTCCAACCTGTCACACAACCGCTAGACGAAGATCACATCCGGCACGTCCGGCACCACCTACGTCATTATATGAGGGATGAAGGAGGCGACGACGAAATCGAGCGCATTACCAGGAGAGAATTTCTGGAAGTAGTGTCACGTCTGCCACCTGACAAAGCACCGGGGGACGATGGTATCACGAACAGAATCCTCAAAAACCTACCACCCGAGGCCATCGATAGACTGGTTCGACACTTCAACCACATCATTGAAAGCGGCACTTTTCCCTCGGCTTGGAAACATGCGGAAATCATTGCACTTTCCAAGCCGGGGAAGGACCCGAAGATTCCCCAAAACTACAGGCCGATCAGTCTTCTGCCAGCAATAAGCAAAGTGTTCGAACGCCTCCTACTAAAACGCCTCCAGACTCATATCCAAGAGGGCAACATGGTGCCTGCAGAACAACATGGCTTTAGGACCGGCCACTCCACGGTGCACCAGCTAATGAGAGTAGTGGAAACGGCAACAGACGCATTCAACTACAGGGATCACTGCGGAGTGGTCCTTCTTGACGTGGCCAAAGCCTTCGACTCGGTCTGGCACGAAGGCTTATTATACAAGCTTGCGACACTTGGTGTGCCAGGCCGATTCCTAAAGATAATCCGCAGCTACTTACAGAAACGGACATTCGTCGTAAAAGTGGACAACGCGACATCCTCACGAAGATACATCCGTGCTGGCGTCCCGCAGGGCAGTGTACTCGCTCCAGTTCTATACAGCTTATACACAGCCGATCTGCCCATGCGGCAGCAAGCTGAAACAGCTCTATATGCGGACGACACCACAGTCTTCACAGCTTCACGCTGCCCCGGGATAATTGGACGACGGCTACAGGCATCGCTGAATGACATAGAAGAGTGGGCTACTAAATGGAGAATTCGTATAAATGCGTCGAAAAGCCAGGCCATCATGCTGACGAGAAGAAGAACGCCGCCGTGCCCAACACTCGAGCTCTTCGGCGAGAGAATTCCCTGGGTGACAACGGCAAGATACCTGGGCGTCATCCTAGACGCGAAGCTGACCTGGAAGGCCCACGTCGACGACGTACGACAAAGAGTGCAGCGCCGGCTGGGGGAACTATACCCTGTCCTAAACTACAACAGCACCCTCAACCCAAGGACAGGAGTGCACATCTACAAGGCGTTGGTGCGGCCACTGATGGAGTACGCCTCTCCAGTCTGGGCGTACGCCGCCACAACGCACATCAATACCCTCCAAAGACTCCAGAACCGAGCCCTAAAAAGGGCACTCCATTTACCATTGCAATTCCCAACAATTGATCTACATCAGGTAGCAGAAGTGCCAATGCTCAGGGATCGATACATAAAATTGGCAACCACCTTCTACAATAAGGCGCAAGAGAGCACTAATCCCACCATAAATTCTCTCGCGCAATATGAAGTGAATCAGGGACCGCACCGCAGACCGCTCCACTTACTAAGATAAGTATACAATGGACAAAATATACATGCAAATACCAACAAAAAATATAATAACAAAAAATGATGAAAAAAATAACAACAACTATAAAAAGGTTACACCAAATAAAGTCTAGTAAGAAAAGAAAAACAAAAATGTAAAAAAAAAAAAAAAAAAAAATACAACCAGTAAAAATGAAGGCAATGCCAACTAGGCAAACACTTCACCTAAGAATTCTCCAGCTCACGGGCTGGAGAAGAAAGTTAGGCTCTGCTGCTGCCTGTTAACTAAGGCAGTGAAGGTGCCACGGTGGCGACGATCTGATACGCTCTCGTCAGATATCGCTAATGATGTGTTTCCAGGCTTCGCCCAGAAAGATCACGCCGTCCTTGTTTATGTTGTTGTCATTTAGCCGAATCTCCAACACCTCGCTTATGACCGAGTCCCAGAAGGAAGAGGGCCTGGCCAGCACTGCTGTTTTATCGAGCTCTATTCTGTGTTCTTCGTCGGAGGCATGCTCGGCTATCGCAGGCTTGTCCAGTTGCATCAGCCTCAGGTGTCTTTTGTGTTCGATAAGGCGCTCTTCGATCCTTCGGTTGGTCTGACCGATATACACTTCACCGCATTTACACGGTATGGAATAAATCCCAGGTGTCCTCAAGCCTAAATCATCTTTTACCGACCGTAGCATATCACGTATATTGGCGGGAGGCCGGAAGATACTTTTAATTCCATGCCGAGCCAGGAGTTTTCCAATTTTTCCCGATGTGTTCCCCGCATATGGAAGAAAAGCAAGAGTTTCCGGTGCTTCTTCTTGCTCCGACGGTGGTCTTGGTGGCTTCTGAGTAAAGGCACACTCAAATATTGGTTATACTAATGGGTCGTAACTAACTTCTTGTCAATATATAATATTATCAATTATATAGTAATATTGACATTACTAATATGTGTATGTACTGTTCCACATCCCCGAGATTATTCTCACATAGGATCAAAGTGAACACCAAGGAACACCATGATGAGAGCATTCACCGTGAGAACACGCCGTGACAAGAAGACGCCTGCAGTCTCAACGAGGAAGAACATTAGATGGCCTTCTCGCAACCCTGTTCGGTGCTTTTGTTGCCAAAATTTTTGGCACTATTCATATGAATGCTCTAATCCGTTGAGTTTTTTTCGATGCGAGGGTGGCCACGAAGATGCTGACTGTGGTATAACAATACCAAGACGAAAGATGCTACTATTGCGAAACCTGGCACGCCGCTTCTTAGGAGGTCTGCAGATCACGTAAGCAGAAGCTACGGAATTGTCGTCCGTTGACAAGACACGGACTCCATACGCAGCCCACAACCAACCAAAATAGCCTCTAATATACCGTTATGTTACAGCCTTTACATCAACTGTCCAGACGTGGACTCTACCACGGACTATCACTAATACCTATATCAACCATCCAGCCAACAAGTCTGTATTTTGCTGACCGACTGTCAGTAGCCTCTACATCAATCACTAAGCCGTGGTGTATACCGTTCGCTGAACAGCCGGCCACTAATCCGGACGCAGTAGTTCTTGCATAGAACTAGGTCGCTTGCGGATCACCGACACCTACCTGCATGTGGCAATAATGTTCGACCCCCGCCAGCCGTCGCCTATACAAGTCGCGGACAATCGGCCACTCCACTCCTGTCCGACTGCTGTTCGCAGCTCAGGTACTGGGCGGCAAAGCACTAGTCTGCAGTCCACTGACTCTACAAGATGCACTGCGGTCCAAAAACAAATGTCAGGTGAACCGGCTGCAAGTCTTTTAAAACTTGAAACCGGGACAAGTGTTTTTGGTAATATATTGTATTCTGCTACTATTCAAAATTCCTTCAACTGCAGAGAACCTAAAATTTATATTAATTTGTGAAATAGACTGTTAGAACAAAATAACCGCCAAATTGTCAAAAATCGGTCCACCCCAGCCATTAATGTTCAGATTGGGCTGGTTAATGACTTAAAAATACAGTTGTCGGTTCCTTCCATCACACTGCAGACAAACGCTGTTACCACATGAAAATGTTGATGATTACAGACAATGATGGAAAATTTCATTACTGCTGGGTTGCTGGGTTTGTGATTTGTCACGGCTAATTAGTTCTTCCAGAAGTTACCACGATGCTGCTCTGCATATATGTGACAGATGTCTGCACATTTCGGCCTCAAAGATTTCTTGAAACGCCAGGAGATTGATTATGCAAAGGTGGGTTCAATCAGAGTAGACCTTTCCAGCGACGAAGACAGTACCTTGAAGCTCAATGATTTTGTGCAACAGCAACGGGCACCAGTCATGATTTATGCGAATTTTCAAAGTTTTTTAGAACCAATTCCTATCGCCTCTCACTCGATCAATGTCCAGAAACACATTCCGTCTGCTTTGACATACCAGGTCGTTTGCTCCTGCGACCATCTGTCACGATTCAGCTCGTTGTCGGTGGGGGTGGTAGGGGAGAGGGTAGACTACGAAATGTCTTGTAGGTGAACCAGTCCAACTGACCCGCAACACTGATGAAATTTATAAAGGCTGTATTCCCCTCGTAATGACAGATGAACAGGAGGCATAGTTTAAGTATGCTGGGGTTTCTCACATCTGTGGGAGTAATATTGAGTCAGGTACTGTTAAAGTCTGTGATCACTGTCACATCACAGGTGAATTTGGCGGGGCGGCACATAATAACATAAGAGGATAACCAAAAGGTACTGTCAGGATCGTAATGGATATATAGGTTTATTTAAAGGAAATTAGAATATTTTATTGGAATTCATTTCAGTAGCGAGCAGGCCAGTCTTACCGCCGAGCTGAGCGCAGTATTGTTTGTTAGGAATGTGCTGAGACGCTGACTCGATCGATATTACTGGTTGGAACTGACTCTCTGACGTCAATAAAGTTCACCTTCGAGGTAGCAACGAATTATTAGCTCACTCCGCGGGCAGTCATCAACGAGTAGAAGCTCATTCTGAGCGGGCAGATTTCATCAGCCAGTATGGGTTTCTAACAGTAAAACCGACTCTCTTCGCTCAAGTCTGTTCACCATGTAGGCCGTGCAAGATCACGGGGGCGGCATACCATCAGCCATTTAGCTTGCCATCCAATTATACAATAATCCATTAGTCTACGAGTTATTACTCAGTCAGATGCAATTAGCATCTTAGATAGGCGCTGTCGGGAGGATCCTCTCAGTCATGTTATCGGCTGTATGTTCACGGCTTTCAATGACATTAAATGGGACCTCATAACCGCTAGATGCCTGTTATCATTCATAATAGGATAGAATCTCAGCTGGTCATCTAACACGTACCAGCCTTCCCCTATCCTGGTTGCCGAACCTACTAATCGGCTGGTGTCATATTATTCCTGACAAATTACATCATATTAATTAGCCCACAAGACGCAAGAGCTCAAGATCATCAAGATAGAAGAGACTTCTACAGCTGCAAGAACGCCACGAGGTTAGTTAAACTCTCCTCTAGAGTCCCACCACAGTTAAAGTCAACAACGAACCCAAATCTATCCCTCGGCTACCCTGTCAGCCAGATAGGGCTCTGACACTGTTGTCAAGAAGTGGAATTCGTCATGTTATCGTACACCGGCGATCAAAACTGTGGGATGGAGTCGAAGTCTGGACTTCTAGACGGGAATGCCTTCGTAGGCATCGTAGCAAAGAAGAATCTTGGAGCAATATTGGATGGTAAAATAATAAACATGGTGCAGACGAGCGATTGAGAGGAACGGTCATAATGTTAATCAGTTACGGCAGAATATATCGGCGACGGGGCAGCATCAACCAACTACGCAAGTCGACAGCAGACAGCAGACGCTGACGGGGCAAGTGTTCCATGACCAGGGCAGTGACATCGCGTAAGCAGCGGCAGTACCAGCTTCACGACTACAAGCAGATCCAAGGGGCAGCGAATCTCCAGAAAGCAGAAAAGCGGTGAGTTTTAGAGGCATGCATGTGTAGCAATAAATTTTGGAAAATTTGCGCGAAAATTGTATGATTTTTTGAAGTTGTAAACTGTTTTCGTTGAATCGAAGTTGTAAATTCACGATAGTAATTACGCAAACGCTTAAGAATGAGCAACTCACGGGTTTGTGACAGTAATAATGTAAAAAAGTCTTGCAGTATAGGGATCAGTCAAAAAATATCGGGTCAAAATTGCGAAATTGTAAATCTCTCGGTTAATAGAACAAAAGATTCATCTCGTATGTTGAAACACAATCAATTAAATTGCCTGAGTTCAAATCGATATAAGCGGGTAATTCACAAACCGGAAAATCAATCATTCAGTTTAAAAGTTTTGAAATCATGTCTTCTGATGAACTGTAGTTTCGAATGAAGGAATTGCTTCCAAATAATTTGAGGAGTCATAGTAAAGATTATTATAAACTTCAGTATAAGATTTTGTGATTGTAGTTACAGTTCTGATCGAATGGATCCACGAGCAGAGCGGTAACTCATTAAAAATTGTATCAGAATATTAATTTGATTAAAATGTGTAGTGCAAAAGATAAATGTTTGGAATTCTTCTCTAATTCAGAAGCAATATAAAGTAAAATATTATCAGTCAACATTACTTGAAAAAATAATTTAATGTGTTTTATATATTTTGTGCATGTTAACATAAGATAGAATATGAGTTAAATTAAATGCATGATGCTATAAAATTTGCAAGAATGTCTCGATGGAAGAACGCGCATTTTGCTTCAGTAAAATCAAATTCATCTGGAGTGTCAAAAATTTAATTAAACTGATTAATCTGATGTTGCTTTTAAAACGAAGTAAACGACAGTAAAATGTGTTTTAAGTAAGTAAGACTTAATGTGTGATCTATTGCCTTCTCTTAAAAGTGTACCTCTACAATAATTCATGAAGTGCTATAAATTTTGAATCGGAATAATAATTAATTAGAATATTTCTGCGGAAAAGACTGCATAATTTCAATGTCGTAAGTGTTCTTTAATAGTCAAAAGTTATCTTGGTAAAATGGCGTGCTATAGAATACTCGATTGATTGAAAACGAAAAATACACGCATTAGTATTTTCTCTTCAAATGCTACGTTCGACGATAGAAGAGCAAAATATTTTGTCCAATATGAGATATTAAATAAAAAAATATTTTTCCAGAGACAAGATTACGGTTAAAACCTGTTAACGGAACGGAAAATACATTTCGCGTGATGATCTATATCAATTGTATTTTTTAATCGACCCCAAATGGTAGATAACAGTTAGGAAATAAATTATTCCTTCAAACCATGTTTCTAGAGTTTATGATAACTTCAAAAAAATATAATCAGACAATCTTCCAGAAAAGTAAAAGATCGCGAATTGCGGTCAGATGATTTGGTTGAACAAGTTAATGTTTTGACCGAAGGCGCCCGGACAAAGCTATTAGCTTCGACGAAATCCATGTAACTGTTAATTTGAGAAAAATGTACTGTTTACCAAAATAATCGGAATATTCTCATTGTTTCCGGGAAAGAAAGTAACTCTCCTTTACTCAAAAATAGTGGTATCTATGAATAATTTTTTTGTACCATTTTAGAATTATTTCAATTCATGCATTTGGTGATTTTACAATGTGCTATAATTTTATGTTTAATTAATTTCATGTAAGAAAAGATTGAATACAGTAATCAAGTCAGAATAATCATTGGTTTGGCATTGGAATTTATTTGTGTTACGAAAGCAAGCATTTGTTGGTTAATAATTAGAAGCATAAGTTGATCTGTTAAGAAAAATAAACAAAGAGTAAAATAAGTATTAAAGTATTGCGTAGAGAAAATTATTGTTGGTTCAATTAAATAAAAGCATGGTGGTGTCGATGAAATGACGTTATTAAATAACCGAAAAGTAAAATTTAGTTTACAAGTGATTAATATACATGCAAAAGAACGCCATGAGAAAATGAACGCGCTGTTATGGTTATAAATAAAACATTAAAGAATAAAAGTAATTTTATACACCGTCACGCGGTGATGGAAGACTAATATTCGAACAAGATGCTGTGTCTAATAAATAAGGTAATTGAAATTATTGGTTATTAATAACTTCGGTAGTTTTAAGGAATGTAACGTGCTGAAGTGCGATAAATATGAGTGCTAGAGTAAAAATGGATAAATGTGCTAAGAAATATCCACTGGTTTGATTAATAGGTCTAATATGTGAGAGGTGCTGAAATAGATAACGCTGCAGCGGAAAGGGAATAGAATAGTGAGATAAATAAATTGTCGATGAAAGAGTCGAAATGTTGTATGGTGCATATTGTAATGCATATCGCGGAAGGCGATTGCGGAATTTTGACGGGTATCAGTACCACGTCGGGTTTTGGGCAACGTGTATGATAAGGGGGAAGAAACGGGCTATGGTGATTTCTGTAAAAATCCTTCCATGCCCCAGTCCTCAACAAAGGTATTTTTTAAGGAGACTAAAATTACATTTCGTTCAATCGATGGAACGCAACCAGGCTATATACGGGGAGACGTCCTTCTATGTCGTAATACGGAAGCGGTAAAATACTGTCTGATTGTTATCGAAATTCATTAAATATGTTCCAGACCATCGGGAAAAATTCGATTAAAAGTCAGAAGCAGGAGCGGTATGAAGTCAGGAAAAGATAGTTCGGTTGAAACTTGATCTGCGCAGTCGCTACCTGTAAGAAAAATTCTCCTTAAGTAACGTTGTGCCAATAAATAGGTTGTAATGGTCGGAGTCGCGATCCGTACCTGTAATGGAAGCACCGGAGTAAAGCCGGACGAAAGGGGCCGAGCTTGTAAATTTTGGGAGCACCCTGTATAGTGAATTGAAAATGTGTAAAACTGCCAACAGTAACTTCGACGGTTGAGCCAGCTCGTTCAGGCGAAGGCGAGCAAAATATCGCGAGTTTTGTAGAGCAGTAATTTTGCGAACAAGTAATGGATTACCAGTTGGAAATGAAGTACGGGAAAATGGAATTTAGTGGTCACTGTGTAACGAATACTCTAAACAGACGATTGACTAGCAAAAAGTATGGAAAAGCACGCGGTTTAAATTAAATGCATTCCAAGTAGCATAAACAAAGTAAGTGAACTAAGTAAGTCACAGCAGTAAGTGGAACAAATAAGGGAAATTTAACGAATGAAGAAACCCTTTGCCCTAACACTAACGCCAAGATCGCGAAATGTAATAATATCGTGACGTAGCGCCCCACTAAGTTTATATGTCGCCTAAGAAACCCATAGCAACACCTGAAACGCAGTGAGCAAAATTGTAGTAACTGAAAAAAAGAAAAAGAAAAAAGAGAAAAACTAAACATAAAATATGTTAAACAAAAGGAAAGTGTATTTATAATTTACGTAAATCTAGATATAGGCCATACATTGAAAAGTCGTGTCTGACGAAATTGGAACTTATGTAGAGTAACTAAGTGGTCTAGAAATCCAATGATTCGAGAAGGAAATAAACAAGCGTTATGTACAAGGCATAAATTTCGAATGAGCTGTGAAGTGATGATAACTAAGAGATGATTATTTAAGTGTCGTGTTAGTTTATTAGTTCAGAGTGGAATCGGAACCGAAGTAGAATTAGATATATGTAAGAATTTGTGTAAGGTGATATAAAGTAATATCGCGAGTTGAAAATTACCTTTGCATCGTTAATTATTTTATGGCATAGATTTAAGGGGACTGTAAGGTAGAATGTAATAAGCAAATAGTATCTGTACATAGACAGGAAATAGTAAAGGCTATTGTTTCTTAGTAAAGAATGGGAAGGTAATGTAAATCATAAAAAAAAAAAATATTGTGTTAACTTTCTCTTGCAAAAATCTAGTTTAAAATGTGATATTTGATGGAAATGCTAGTTACATAGTCGTAGTCCCAAGTCATTGGTTAAGTCAAAGCCGAATGTGAGCAAGTTTTCAATATTTTAACAGTCTGATTGGTTTTCAGGCGTGATTCCCAAATATATCGATAGATATATAAATATTGGATAAAATATAAGCGATGTATCAATCTGTTCTTAATCTGAGCGATCGTGATTTCGCCTAATTTATACTAATTGTGTATAACTGTGTATTTCATATATTTAAAAAGGAATATTTATGCAAAACTAAATTTCACAATTATCAATTTCATTTTTACAATTATTGTTTTAGCATTCAAAAGAAAATTAATTTTGCTACACTATGTATGAGTCTAGAATTCACTATGATTAGATTTAGGAAATATTAGAATCTTTTCTGCTGGGAGTTTGAATTTCCAGCTACGCATCACGCGAGCGACCACGACACTAGCGGAGGAATGCTTTGCTGACTTGCGGAAATCCAATCCTACATCCGCACTGGTCAACGACTCTCCACTTCCGCGGCTCAAGAGTGATCATCAAACATTAAGTACCAAAGACAATAATTGAACATTTAACACATTGACCGTGTGGAATAATTTCAATGTTCATTTGTATTAGTTAACTTCATTACTGTAACTTCTTATTTAGGATTTAATGCTAAAGGAAATTATTATCAGTTTCATATAATAGAAAGGAACTTAAATTATTTTTCTCACTATGGAAAATTTGGACAGTTCCACAAAAGCATTCGATTAGCATATTTAGCTCAAGATAGTTCTCAATTAATCACACAGATGTAGTTCACTGTAACATTACTTCAACGTATCGTAAGTTTAACCTACTACGAAACATTTATGGTGTGGTGTTGTTTGAAATTCCATCTTCTTGGTGATAGCGATAATATCTGAGAATTAATTATTGTTCCGATATTCTGTAATTCAGGAAGTTTGTACATTTTAGTTTCCGATACGAAAATAAGTAGTAAAACCTTTCGAAAGTTAAAGTAGTTTGTCTCGGGTTTAACTTAGTAACTTCTAAAAGAGAGTTGTAACTAGAATAATATTCTCTTTTAACTTTTAGAAACTTAAAACAACTAACAGATTTGACTTAAAGTTTTGTTAAAATGTGGTGAATGGCATTCAATATAACAGACACCAGACATTATGAAATATTTACGGATCGAGTGAATATTATAAAAAGAATGAATGACATTTTCATATACTGTGCTGGATAGCTAAAACATTATTTGTTCCAATATTTAATTCAATTTGTATAATTATCAATTTACATTGAATTTCAGCATTTCTAATACAAATAACACTTGGTAATTCTAATTTAACAATGTGTATACTACACACCGATTAATTCAAAGAGTGACAATTTTTCTAGCAATTCACAGTAGCTAATAAGTGATTGATGTCTTCATAGACTGAATTCTTCAATGTTTGATTTTTATTAATTTGATGTAATTCAATTGTATCCAACTGCAAGGATTAACCCGACATGCCAATTTTAACATTCAATTGGTTTAATAAATTTCCTTCGAAGTAGACTAATTGGATTATGCACCCAACCCTCCTAGTTGTAAATTAGTAAGACGATATTTTGGGGACAAAATGGCAGTTTTGGAAAGGGGAGGGGTGTCAGGATCGTAATGGATATATAGGTTTATTTAAAGGAAATTAGAATATTTTATTGGAATTCATTTCAGTAGCGAGCAGGCCAGTCTTCGCACGCGCCGAGCTGAGCGCAGTATTGTTTGTTAGGAATGTGCTGAGACGCTGACTCGATCGATATTACTGGTTGGAACTGACTCTCTGACGTCAATAAAGTTCACCTTCGAGGTAGCAACGAATTATTAGCTCTCACTCCGCGGGCAGTCATCAACGAGTAGATAGCTCATTCTGAGCGGGCAGATTTCATCAGCCAGTATGGGTTTCTAACAGTAAAACCGACTCTCTTCGCTCAAGTCTGTTCACCATGTAGGCCCTGCAAGATCACGGGGGCGGCATACCATCAGCCATTTAGCTTGCCATCCAATTATACAATAATCCATTAGTCTACGAGTTATTACTCAGTCAGATGCAATTAGCATCTTAGATAGGCGCTGTCGGGAGGATCCTCTCAGTCATGTTATCGGCTGTATGTTCACGGCTTTCAATGACATTAAATGGGACCTCATAACCGCTAGATGCCTGTTATCATTCATAATAGGATAGAATCTCAGCTGGTCATCTAACACGTACCAGCCTTCCCCTATCCTGGTTGCCGAACCTACTAATCGGCTGGTGTCATATTATTCCTGACAAATTACATCATATTAATTAGCCCACAAGACGCAAGAGCTCAAGATCATCAAGATAGAAGAGACTTCTACAGCTGCAAGAACGCCACGAGGTTAGTTAAACTCTCCTCTAGAGTCCCACCACAGTTAAAGTCAACAACGAACCCAAATCTATCCCTCGGCTACCCTGTCAGCCAGATAGGGCTCTGACAGTACATACCCATCTTTTGTCATAATTTGTCTGGGTATGATTTTTATGGCATTATCAAACCTCGACGGCGATGGAACACGTGTCCTACCCATTAACATCGAACGTTGTATTTCGTTTTCAGAGAAGGTTGACAATACTTCAATCACGTTAATGATTCTGGACTCAAATCATTTTATGCAGGCCTTATTAGACAAGCTCTTAAGACCGTTGAGGATGATGACATGAAAACATCTAATTACGCAATGCTTATTATCATTTGATTTAGCATATACCTGAGATGTTGAAAGTAATATATTAGAATAAGACTTCACACTAGCGCTCAAGGATAGCGGCGCTACCTTATGTCCGCGCGGCTAGTTGCAGCTTTAGTACTGGTTGGCGAGTATCGTATACCACGATCGGTAGTAACGACACGCTTGACAGAAGTACCCTGCGATACAAAATTCCCACACGTATGATGACGAGTACTATGGGAATTTTTATCCTCCTGTTCAAAACGCATAGAGTGTGATATCGTTTTCCGCATAACACACAAATAGATGACTTACGATTGGAAACGGTATGTGATGTTCCTTTTTTTTTTTTTTTTTTTGCTGTCGTCAGTCTTTAGACTGGTTTGATGCAATCCTCCATCCCTTCCTATCCTGTGCTAACCTCTTCATTTCTACATACCCCTTACAACCCACGTCCTCAATTATCTGCTTCATATATTCTAATCTCTGTCTTCCTCTACAGTTCTTACCTTCGACTGTTCCCTCCACTAACAAATTAACTAATCCAGCATGTCTCAAAATATGACCTACCAGCCTGTCTCTTCTTCCTGTAATCTTCTTCCATAAACTTCTTTTCTCACCCATCATTTCCAAAACTCGTTCATTTCTTAATTTGTCTGTCCATCTAATTTTCAGCATGCTTCTGTAGCACCACATTTCAAATGCTTCAAGTTTCTTTCCTTCCGGTATTCCTAAAGTCCTTGTTTCGCTGTGATGTTCCTAGACAAGTCATAAAACCATGTTCTGATTTTAGAAATTCATTACTAATTAGCAGTGAACACATACCCTTAAATTTAGGACAATTTTACAGTAATAAATGATCGGTTTTCTTACAATAATAACAGGAGAATAATATCCTCATTAGAAACGATCATCTTGAAAGTTCTAACGCACGTCATACGCTTATTTAAACTATTGAACATAAATCACGTGACAGGTTTATTGGCTCCAGTCGCAACAAAAGCATGTCGCCAAGCAGGGAGCGTCCATAAACTACGTGGCTCGATCTGGGGGACGGGGATGGTGTAGAAGCTACACTGGGCTACGTGGGGGAGGATGGGGAGTGTTTCGAGTTGTAGTATCCCTACCAGCTTATTGATAAGAGCAGACAGGGTAACTTCCGCTGGAGCCGTGGATAAGGCCGATCATAGAAAATCGACCATAGTTCTGATATGAATATTCGTCATAGGTTCCTACTGCAACACCTGACAGGTTTTATGGCTCAGTACATTCAAATATTAATATGGGAATGGGGGTTAAATTACTGTAAACGCCAATGACCTATTTACATATTTATTCACATTAGCAATGACTGGTGACATAGGCGACTAATTACAATGTTGCATTGGCTTTGAAACAAAACATTATAGTTAGGATAAAGGACTGAGTGAGCATGTAACTTATGGGCGCCTCACAGCCCAAACTAACTGGAATATTGATAGGAACTTACAAGATTCTGCCCATATGAATATGACCAAATGATTGACTCTTTAACTGTCCAAACCCAGCTATCACTGCAGAGCCCACCTTAGTAGCAGACGTCAGCCATCATCTTCTTGTCTGCGACAGCCGCCCCCGCGGCGCCGAGGCCTCCCGGCGCCCTCGGCGTCGATCTGGTACATTGAAAGACTTTCGTAGACAGACCGCCAGACCCCTTCTCCCAGGGTTTAAATAGATATTCCCCCTTCCTATCGTCACTATGTGGAGAGGGCAATACTCCTAGCTAACCTGATGTACGAAGTCATTTTACCACCTTGCAATAATGACAGGCGCTTGGCAACTGGCTTGCTGATATGCGTGCTACTTCTCAGGTCATAGCTCTATTGCTTAACTTTTTCCATGCTCACCCGCCCTGGATACCGTCTTCGAAATTAATATGAAGTATTTTGGCAAGTGATCGCCTAGATCACTACATGTTCCCCCCTTCGCCACGTCCGGAGTCTACGCAGGTCGTGTTTAGTAAACATAGTTTACAAAATTACTTAAAACTAAATACAGGTTTTCCTTAAACTAATTACAATTTCTTTTTCTTCGTGTTACTTAGGTGTTGGTGTGTTGTTAAATACAATTAGAATGGTTTATCTGTATTATTTTGTTTTGATTTGGACTGGATTGATTTTTTGGTGGCGGTGTCGACCTTGCCGACTCTTGTTTGGCGTGGTTCAGCAGTTACGGGCGTCCCCGCCAGCTGTTACTGCGCGCTGCTGCGTTAGCAGTTGACATGATTCGCGACGTCACGTCAGCTTGCTACGTTAAGGACAGCTCAGCGTCTCACTTGTTTTCTTTCAACACTCCAGCCATATTACAGGTTACTAGAACACTCGTAAAATTTTGCATTAGTGGAACATCCTCTTAATTCTAGACATACATTGATTCTTTACACTTCAGATTGACACTTCCATATACAATCTTCAACATATTTTCCATACCACAATTTAGATTTCCACTTCTATTGTGATTTAGTACCATCTTATTATACTCTCTTTTGACATTAACAGAGTTGATCGTGCGCTTTTCACTTCACAATTATTGATGACCATTTAGTGACACAACTCCATAATGGCTTACATGAATGATTTTTTTTAACAATGGTTTTTTATCACTAGTTCTATGTTCTTAACATGAAATCTTTGCTTTCTCAGAACCCCAGTTTACCCCGTAATTACGAAGATACTTTACACAACAACAATGATGACATTTTATTTGATTTTTCACTGCTCTCTTATGATTTACGTACATTTACTCTCTATCATTACTTTTCTACCAATGACTCGAGACATTGTAATCACTCCAAAATAGTTTAATATGATCTTATTTCCTTGATGTCAGTGACTGCTGTTACGAAAATGCACCATGACTGGTTAGCTCATTAACTCCACTTAATCTAATTTATACTTAATGGTTTATTTAACCTTCCCCAATATCCCATCGAGGAACTAAGATCACATTCTCCCAAACATTTTAATACATTGAGTACAACAATTATACACATAATATGGCTTCATTTCTTTTAACACAAACCTTAACTTCTTCGCCAGTACACCCATTATTTAAATGATACAGCAATTAACACCAAATTAAGAGTTAAAGACTTACTTATTCTCTCCATTTACTGTATAGACTTCCATATGCGAAGATTGCAACTCTCGTGTCTACAAAATACTTTTCATATTACTCCTTTATTTAATTTTAATTCATAAAAGTTACGTCTTTTTTTCTCTACTCTCAATAATTCCCATAAAATAAATTCCCTTTAATAACTTCTCTTCTGCTTATTCTACATACTTGTGCTGTTACATTGTATAAGAATAATATTGGAAATGTATACACAGTTAATTACATTCGTGTTTCTTACACTATGATTTTCTTTTCAATTCTTCTTCTTAATTACCCATAATTATAAGGGATATCTGATTTGATTCACCCTATTAATGCTTGCAATTATTCTCTTCCCCTACGCCTTATTAAGTAATTCAGTTTTATATTCAAAATTCATATAGTTTTACGCGCCTTCCACTGCGCCGCCATACTACCCGCTCGTCTTCTGACGTCTTCCTTCATCAGCGACACAGTTTCGCTGCTGACAGCGCCACCCGCTGAACGTCAGCCCGAATCTCCACAGTTCGATAATTCCCACATAAACTCCCCTCGACCTTTGTGTGTAACCCTACCCGGTTCACGTCTTCGTTCAGCCATATTTGGTTCTTCGTGACACTTTCCCCGTGCACGGCTTAATAATATGGAGTCCTTTGCCCCTTACTTTTATTTTATAACCACCCAGGGTTCCTCGGACCTCACCTAGTACGGATTAACATTAAGGAGTACCTTGCCTCCCTAATACTCTCCTTATGGTAGACTTCGCACCTACCTCACCCTAATCTCTTTAACACCCTTCGCCTAGAGATTTTCTACTACCATCCCCCATAATCTCCTTAACACCCTTCGCCTAGAGGTTTTCTTCTACCTCTCTTCCCTGACCCGATACTGCATCCTTCTGCAATACCTTTATTTTACCCTCCATTTACTTATGACGACCTCCAATCGTCTTGCGCCAGTTTACTAGTAACGTCCACTCTGTTACTAATTTTTTCCCCGAACGCTCCTCCATAACTCCAATGACGACCCCTTCGTCGTCTCTCCTTAATTAGCGACTACCCGTCAAATAATTCTCCCCGTTATGTGTTATATAACTTAGTTCTACCCTCTCTACAATATTACTTTACCTAACCTATTTTTCATCTTTGACAACATTCCTTCGTCAGCATAGGGACATTTAAGTCCACTGACACCATGCTAACATTGGCGACACCTAGCCACCATTTCACTTTCCTCACAACCCTCTTCAACTCTCGCCTCCCCGGCGACATCATCTAACCCTTCAAATCTCGTCTCCCCGGCGACATCATCTAACCCTTCAAATCTCGCCTCCCCGGCGATATCATCTAACCCTTCAAATCTCGCCAATTTTCGTCCCTCCTGGACAACTTTATTTAAACCCTCCCGGTTTATTTTTAACACCGGAAACAACCCCAATAATTTTTCCCATTTATTGTGGAGACCATTTTTAGATCCCTCCTTATAATCTCCTATCTACATTTTTTTTAACACCTAACCATCCACTCGTTCCACATCCTAGGAACGTTGCCTCCAGAATTCCTCATATAATTAATCATTCGGCAATGTATTATGATTACATTTGTGTCTCGTATTACTGTCCCGCTCTATAACTTAATTTAATTTTACTGCCATATTAACTCATTTTAATTTATTTAATATGCAAGCACTTTTTCGTATTCCCCCATATTCAAATTCTTGATCTCTTAATACACTATGCCATTGTTCTGAATTTTCCTTTATAACATGTTATTTTAGGTGATTTTATTATTATATCTTTACGTATAAAACTTAATCATAACCAATTTCCTATATAACACGCGAACGACAGTCTTTACAATAGACAAAAAGTTTTCCTTTTAGCATTATGGTTACAAAAGCGATACTTCGTTTCGGCACCTTCCAATTTATTAATTCATCATTCATTAAGTTTCTGTACTTTCGTCTCTTGTGAATTTCTCGATTTTAAATGCCCTAAGATTAACTTTCTCAATTGACACGTTCATTTGTGTTGCGTTGTAATTGAATTTCTGTACTTAAATACCATAAATATTTCATTTAGATTGCAACCCCCGCTTATTTCATATGATTAACTAAAATGCTGATTGTTTATCTGAATTTTATTAAAGAACTCTTAAGTTACTACACACAAATGGATGAAGCCACAGGTAACTGTTACTATATTTTACTTTGCCCTACTTCTGCAATAATTATTTCAAGCACCGGTTCCATCATTTTCATTGTACACTCCTTTTAAACATTAACATGAACTTGAAATATTATTTTAAAAATCTTGCTGTTCCCAGCGGTTCTTCTTTAACTATTATAATCTTAATTAATGGGCACCACTCGACCACATTGAATTACCGATAATTTCGTATACACATTTACTCAACTGGTAAAATCGATTCAATAATCAAATAATTACTATGTCTTAACTTATCACATTAGTTCCAGCGTTCATTGTACTTGTAACAATTAGCATTGCGACATCACGAAATATTTCATTCTATTTAACATCACTTCTCCTTCAACTATTAATTCACGATTACAAAATAAATACATTTTATCTTTCAAAACTTCTACTATAATTACATCATAATGGTAAACCATTAGACCTCCGATTTACGTAATATGCACGAGTTTAATTACAAAGATTTAAACAATTTAAGATATTCTACTGGGATCAATTTTCACGAAAGTACTTTTCCACAATTATTTCTGCTCTTCAGACAGTAACAAACACTACACACCTTCACTTCGGGATTTAATTTAACAATATTTACTTTATGATTATAGCATTTTCCCGATTTGTTTTTACTCGATATCTCATAATCGTATATTTATAACTTATAATTCTGGCAGTTGAATTTAGACTCTTGACATTTCTTGTATCTTGTTCACTTACTAATTTAATGGAATTACGCTTTAATTAGTAGCGTTACACATCTTTTAAAATTTAATACTGCAGCACTTTTCCTTTGCGATATAAATTCTGATAATATAAGGGCATGAACACTTTCTTGATTTAAACAATAGGGCTTCCTTGAGGCATTGATACTTGGAGCTTGCGTTAATTTTTTCACCTACTGCTAGCGACACTTACTTTCAGTGTTGTGCCCTTCTTAAGATTGCTGACCCAAACTGCTCGCTCGGCGATTTCCTGCTGTTGCAGCGATGTCTCGTGTCGACGACCCGCCTGCTAACTGGTGTGTTGTGGCTACCTCCTCTGCTAGGCCGCTAACGTAATCGGACCATCTCCTCGAACAACTTCTTCTGTGGGATACTGGATAGTGGATGTGGATTAACTATTGCCGCTTAATCTAACCATAACTATACCCAAGCCGCGTCGTCTGTATGACGCAGGGCTGGCCAAAGGACAGAAACCTGAACTGACGTAATGAACCTACGTAGGACGAAATATTCAGTGATCTTATGAACCCCTCGTGCAAGTGCACCCCACAACCTGACACCACATTTTAACCCCTTCTTGTAGTATCCCTGCCAGCTTATTGATAAGAGCAGACAGGTTAACTTCCGCTGGAGCCGTGGATAAGGGCCGATCATAGAAAATCGACCATAGTTCTGATATGAATATTCGTCATAGGTTCCTACTGCAACACCTGACAGGTTTTATGGCTCAGTACATTCAAATATTAATATAGGAATGGGGGTCAAATTATTGTAAACGGCAATGACCTATTTGCATATTTATTCACATGAGCAATGACTGGTGACATAGGCGACTAATTACAATATTGCATTGGCTTTGAAACAAAACATTACAGTTAGGGTCAAGGACTGGGTGAGCCTGTAACTTATGGGCGCCTCGCAGCCCAAACTAACTGGAATATTGATAGGAACTTACAAGATTCTGCCCATATTAATATGACCAAATGATTGACTCTTTAATCACAGCAGAGCCCACCTTAGCAGTAGACGACAGCCATCATCTTCTTGTCTGTGACAGCCGCCCCGGCGGCGCCGACGCCTCCCGGCGCCCTCGACTTCGATCTGGTACATTGAAAGACTTTCGTAGACAGACCGCCAGACCCCAGCTCCCAGGGTTTAAATAGATATTCCCCCTTCCTATTATCACTATGTGGAGAGGGCAATACTCCTCGCTAACCTGATGTATAAAGTCATTGTACCACCTTGCAGTAATGACAGGCGCTTGGCAACTGGCTTGCTGATATGCTTGCTACTTCTCAGGTCATTACTCTATTGCTTAACTTTTTCCATGCTCACCCGCCCTGGATACCGTCTTCGAAATTAATATGAAGTATTTGGGAAAGTGATAGCCTAGATCACTACAGAGTCAAGCCTCGTAGCTTTTCATTAATATTATTTGTCACAGTTAAAATAAGGTACAGAACACACAACAGCATGTGAATATTGTGAATATTTATTTCAGTCGACAGCGCGGTCATTAGCACCGTATGCCCTCTAGAACGAACTACGTAGTTTATGGACAGTCCCTTATCTATAAAGCATTTTAATCTGAAATACTGAGATGACATTTAGGAAAATCTGGTGTCGAGTATAAGTAACGCTTGGACATGGGGAAGCGCAAATGCGAAAAGATGAAGTATTAATACGAAAATGGACCAGGAAAACTATATTATTGTTAACACACTTCTGTTCTAGTCATCTAATATAAACAGATAAACCCACCACGTGAAAGACGTTTTTCCGTTTAAAACCTTCGAAAGAAAACGAAATAGGTGTGGCCAAACTTCGTATATTAGGTTTCAGAGAGTGCAGATAATATCATGCTGCACCAAGTTGAATACATGTTCTGCTTATATTTTTTGCTTCAAGGTTTACGGCTCGTTGAGTTCAATAGAGACGGGAGAGGATATAGGTAATGATTGGGAAGGAATTTGGCCGTGGCCTATTGAAAGAACCATCCTGGCATTCGCCTGAAATCATGGGAAACAGAAATCGGTATGGACGTACGGATATTTTAACCATGCCAGGCCAGCTCACGTTAAGAGAAGGAAAAGGCAGCTGTTAGTCGCGCTTTCAGCCGATATTTATATACAATACTATATGGTGATTTTGTAATTGTGAGTGCAGATCATCATTATCGGTCGCTTAAGTCATTTCTGAGAGTTGCAACCCCACTGGATTTCTCACTATGTTTGCGTTATTCTTGAATATGCCTTGACTGTAAATCCACCGTGCAATTAACTTCGGTATGGGACGTGACTTGAAGCAGTCCGCTCGCGGAAGCTTCATATTTTTCTAGTAAGCGTTGTTCGGTGTGAGCAGCAGAGACTATTTCGCAGTGCAACCTTCGCGACACCCTTTGTAGTGCAGTGAAGGTATTTGGAGATGGGAAACGAGATAATTGAACCACACATTCCTTCAGTGGGGACAGTCCGCCCGTGCCAGCAGTGCGTGAAGTACAAAGCGGTCGTGTGCGTGCACGCATGGAAGGATAACACTATTAACTGATAATAAGCTCAGACAAGTTTTATTGTTTGTTTTCATTCGAAAAACCTCGTTTTGAAGAGACGATTGCTTCTGGACCACGGAGACGCCAAGGATAATCATCGAATGTGTGCCAGCGCAAGTGTTCGTCCCGTGTTAACACAGTGCGACGATTATATTTTGTTTTGTGTGTGTTGAGCACAGAAATTCCAGAAGATCGGACAGCACTGACTTCAATATAAACATCAACTAGATGGTAATTACATATCGTTTATTCCGCAAGAACAAACTGAGTCAAACTGTTGTGCATTTTACCCGATAGAGAAAACATGAAAGACTTTGTGATCTCTGAGTTAATTTTGAGTTTTTCGGATTGTGTACAAGAGCTTTCATTTCATTATTTAGTTACTTAAATTTTTTTGTATTGTGTAAATTTAATTTTCTTCTTGTATGTGTTGGTTAATTCAAATCACCTTTCCTTACTTGATAACAATAAATGCAAGTGTCAGTATATAAAATTAATATAAATTTCCTTATTATTAAAAAAGCAAATAATTATATTTCTAAATGTTCATTGCAGATTCTGGAAGGACTCTTTCCATGGCGCCCAGGTAAATTTGAACAAGGTATTTTATACACAAAATTTTAATGATAGTAACTGGTGGCAACCCTACTCGCGGGTACACTACAGACTTCACCTCATAACCGTTTTAAAGTAAAAAATCATATGAACGAAATGGTGAATAACATGTAGCCTATAAATACAATAAAACTATAACAGTAAAAGTCTTTGTATTGAAGATTGTGTTTGGGGCACAGTTTAAAAATAATAAGGAATGATCACATTCGATTTACAAACTAGGCACACTGCTAAAAAATGGAACCATCTTGATGTTAATTATTTTTTAGAAACACCGTGAGTCCCGAGGATCCATCAGTTCATCGAAGAGGATGTGCCGATAACTTAGATCTTGGTTCTGGTAGTTATAGTTCAAATAAATTGAATGTTGCAGCCCCAAATACTACACCGATTTCCCGTCAGAATGCGAATATGAAAAATGTGAATTCAGGCTCCACAACTAATACAAAGCAGCTAAAGGGTAATGGTCCTAAATTGTCGGAGTATTAGAGGGAAAGTAGCCGATTTCCATGCCGCAGTTGCGACTAATGATGTCGATATAATACTAGAAACCGAGAGCTGGTTGACGCCAGAGGTAGAATCTAGCGAAGTACTTGGCCCTCATTTCAATGTTTTTCGGAAAGACAGAGCTGTCTCAATGGGCGGGGGTGTGTTCGTGGCCGTTAACACAACCGTTAATTGCTCTGTCGTAACCGAAACTGAATTTTTTTGCTAGTTAATATGGGTCAAGGTAAAAATGGTAAATATTTAAAGTTCATAATCTGGTCATTCTATCGACCTCCGGATTCTGATTTGGCTAACGTGGAATACTTCAGAGAGTCACTTAATAAAATTTCTAAAAAATTTCAGGGGCAAATATTGATCGTGGGTGGTGATTAAACCTACCGGCGGTTAATTGGGACACATGCACTTTCAGGTTTGGCGGAAGAGATAGGTTAATAACCGAAACGTTATTAGAATTATTTGAAGAAAAATCTCTTCGAAAGATGGTTGAAGAGTCAACGCGGTGCGACAAAGATTCCTCGTCCATTTTGAATCTTTTTCTTATTAGCAATTCTGATATTGTAGATACAGTTTGTATAGAATACAGTATGGTAAGTGATCACAAGGTGGTTGTCGTTACATTAAATTCTAGTATGAATTTGAAGCATGTCAAAGACAAACTCGTATATTGCTTCGATAAGGCAAACGATGTGGGTATAGTTGATCACTTTGCGAAAAATTTTGAAACGTACACGCTAAATACAAATGTTGAGGAACTTTGGTTTAGTTTATAAGAAACAATATGGACCGGTTTAAATCAATTCGTTCCTGAGAAGTTTATTAAGGCTAATAATAACCTTCTGTGGTTCAATAGAAAAGTGAAACGATTGCTCAGGAATCAAAGGCGCTTACATGCTATGGTAAAGAAATCGGGGAACTCGTCTAATCGCGCTAAATTAGTCCAATTGCGAGCGGAAGTGCGTAAGGCAATGCGCGATGCGTTCAAAGAATTCCAAGCCAGGAATTTACCCTGAAGATCTGATTACTGATCCAAAAAAGTTCTGGTCGTATATCAAATTATTAAGAGGCTCTAGTAAGGTTATGCCCTCACTGATTAAGGAAAATGGGGAATTATCCGAAACTAGCGTAGATAAAGCAGAAATCTTGACTAATATATGTAAAAAAGCTTTCACGATAGAAAACTCAGAGGAGATTCCGACATTTGCCAATCGTACCAACAAAATTATGAATGATCTCGTTCTTGACGTCTATGGAATAACTAAACTGCTTATGACTGTAAAATCCAATAAGTTTCCCGGACCGGATAGTATTCCTACAAGATTCTACTCCAGGTACGCAAAGGAAATTGCACCGTATTTGATGAAATTATATACCGCCTCATTTGATCAAAGAAAAATACCTGCCGAATTGAAGACCACCATCGTAAGTCCAGTGTTTGAAAATGGGAATGTTAATGATCCTCAAAATTATAGGCCGATATCGTTAACCTCAATTTTTGTAGGATTTTGGAACACATCATGTATTCAAATGTCATGCGGTTTTTGGATGAAGGTGAGCTTTTAAACCCAAATCAACATGGATTTAGAAATGTCCGATGCTGCGAAACACAGCTTGCACTTTTAATTCACGACTTGTGCTGTATTATAGATGGGCAATCCCAGGTTGATATAGTTCTATTAGATTTTAAAAAAGTTTTCGACACTGTGCCTCACACTAGGTTACTTAGGAAACTTCGTGGTTACGGCATGTCTAGACAAATATGCGACTGTGTTGCAGACTTTCTGAAGGGTAGAACACAGTGTGTAGTTCTCGATGGTGAGCGTTCATCACTTACCGAGGTGAGGTCCGGGGTTCTCCAGGGAAGTGTGATAGGGCCTCTGTTGTTTCTCATATACATTAATGATTTGTGTCACATAATAAGGGGGATGAAAGGATTATATACTGATGATGCTATTATTTATCGTAAAATCAAAACCCAGGAAGACTGCGCTTTGTTACAAGACGATATTATAAAAATAATGCGTGATGTAAAGAATGGCAATTGAAGTGCCAAGTCATTCGTGTAAGTAAAAAGGTCACACCATTTAGATCTTAATATACAATTAATGTTACTGTCCTTAGAACGGAAAAAACTAAAGCAGTCATTATGGCGAACCCATATTGCTACACAATCAGAAACAGGCAGAAGAGACGGCTGCTTTCGAACAAATAATGAAACTTTCAGATGCAACTAGTAAGGTGAATGCCTCTCCTAAGCAGCATCTTCTCATTAATCAGTCTCTTAGGTCCTACCGTGGGGGCTCGTTGCCCAATGTCAACCACATTGGCAGTTATACAGTAGATTTAAAGATCCAGCTAACGCTTGCTGGGACCCACGCCTAAGAGCAACAGGAGCTGAGCAAGCCCTGCTGATCCTCATAAACAAGAACAAAAAACACAGTGAAAGTGAAGTGAAATTGTGAAAGTGTACTGTGCCTGTGCGGGAGTTTTAAAATAATAAGGCACAGCAAGTGCAACTATGGATGGACAAAACAATATTTTTCTGAAAATTCTTCAGATAAACAGTGTTAGGGGCAAAACGGTGCCAGCTCAGCTAGATCAAAGGTGTTCCGAGGAAAGCATATTTTGACTACGGTAAAATTCTGGGCTATAGCTCAAACACTAGAGTAATCACAAATAACAATGATGGGGAGGTGGCAAAGGCCGCCGTATTCATTGTGAATCCATCATTAGAGGCTCTACTACTGTCACAATACTCAGATAGTCATGTTGTATGCGTGGTGGTGTCGGGGCTGTTTGGAGAAGTATATGCGGTAAGCGCATATTTTCAATATGGCCAGCCAATAGAGCCTATATCGACAAATTAGAAAAAAATAGTAAGGCGGCCTAAAAGATAAACACATAATAATAAGTGCAGACGTGAATGCCGCATCTCTGATGTGGCACTCAAGAGTCCCAAACGAAAGAGGCGAAGTGTTGGAAGAATTTATCAACCAATATGGACTTGTTGTGTTGAATAAAAGATCGGAAATTACTACCTACTCCTCTGCAAGTGGGGATACCAATATAGATATAACAATGTGCACACCCACCATGCAGACAAGAATAACCGAGTGGGATCTTCATTGCGAGTGGACAACAAGTGACCACAGATGCATCACGTTCAAGATGCAAATGTCCACCCCAATAAAGAAATACGTGATTGCGGAACGATATAATGTAAAAACCACAAGATGGCGTGCTTTCGATGCCCTTGCAACAGCCAAATTCAGTAACTTAGATGAATATCGTCAGCTTAGTGCTAATGAAATGGCCACTAAGTTACAAGCCAATATCACATAAATTTGTGACAGCTCAGTGAGAAAAAGAAGAATACAAGCGCGGGCAGTCCCTTGGTGGGACGATGACCTCAATAGGGCGCGAACGAATGCTAGGCATTTAAGAAAAAATCTCCAACAAGCCCGAAAAACGGGCGACGCACTAGAAACAGCCAGAGCCAGGCGAGAGTACGCACTAGCCGCCAGTGGGTACAAGCAGCAGATTAGCAAAAAGAAGGCAACCACATGGCAAAACCTAGTACAAAATACAGGGAATGAAGAGCCATGGGGCATTTTGTATAAAATTATCAGAGGCAAACTAAGGAAAGACCCCGTACTAAGCTCGATCCTAGTTGTAAACGAGCAGTACGCAACACACTGGGACGAGACAGTTGGAGAAATCCTTACCCAGTTCGTCCCCGACGAAGACACATCCTCCTATACAGAGGATCAAGAATAAATGATACAACTAAACCAACAATATATCGGACCCCCAATAGAACAACAACTTCAAAGTGAGGAGATAGTGCAAGCAATTAAATCATGTAAAGTAGGGAAAGACCCGGGTCCTGACAATATTGATACAGCAACAATCAAAAGAATATGGAAAAGGACCCCGGGAATAATTGAACTGGTCCTAAAGCAATGCTTCAGGGAACAAACATTTCCTTCTCCCTGGAAAAAAGAGAAACTCTGTGGAATCCCAAAAAGTAACAGAAAGCTGAAAGATTCGGCGAAATCATACCGTCCAATTTGCTTGCTCCCGGTAATGGGCAAAATTCTAGAAACATTAATAATTTCGCGAATCCAGAAGAAGTACGAAGTAGAAGGGCTTAGCTCCCCTCTGCAATTTGGATTCAAAAAGGGACTAGGAACCGAGGACGCGGTTATCGAACTAATTTCCCTAATCCATCCAACCCTGAAGTACACCGTTGCAGTGTGTATAGATATAAAAGGAGCCTTTGACCATCTATGGTGGCCAAAATTACTTCAACGGCTCCGAATAGCAAACTGTGACAACACACTGTATAAGCTAGTCTGCAGTTACTTCTCAAATAGGGAAGTATGTGTGACAACACCCTGAAGAAAAATATGGAAGAGAGTCACAAAGTGGTGCCCAAAAGGATCGCCAAGTATCTAATCTACTGGGATATTGCCCTAGATGACCTTTTAAATAAACAAACTGGGAAACCTTGGTTTGTAATTGCATATGCGGACGACCTAATCGTCGTATTTAGTGCCGGAAACAGACGACTGCTGGAACAAACTGGCACAGAAGCCCTAACAGAAATCAACTTGTGACTAAACCAAAACAAAATGGAGATATCTACAGAAAAACCCCAGGCAATGTACTTGAAAGGAAAACTCACAGCCAATAGACCCCCTCAGATCAAGCTAGCAGGATCCAGTATCAAATTTGTAACACAAGTTAAATACCTGGGGGTAGCTAGAACATTCTTCAAACACGTTAAAGAACTACAAGAAAAATTGAAGGCCACGATTTCGGGCCTTACAAGAGTAACAAGGAAGGAATGGGGCCTAAAAAAAGGGCACCATTAGACAGATGTACAACTCGATCTGCCTTCCCATAGTGACATATTGCGCATCTGTATGGGCACATAAAGCAGTATAATCGCATCACAGAAGAGCATTAGACGCTACACAACGCCAATTCCTGCTAATGGTGAGCAACGGGTGTAGAACAGCCTCTAATGAAGTTCTCCAAGTGCTAACGGGCTGCATGCTGCTAGACTTGGAAGTAATCAAAAAAGCATTCATGTACCACATTAAAAAAGGAAAAGAAGCCGAATTCATAGGCATCTATGTTTCTGAAAATGAACATCCCCCAGGTACAAGACAACACCGCAGGGGGAAGCTTCAAAGAAGACAATATGTCAACTTAAAGTTGAAAGAAATATGGCAACAAAGATGGGAAAATAGCAGGAACGGCAGGCACACGTTCGAATGGATAACCAAGGCCAGCACATGGACAACAGGCTGGTAGAAAACAACAAGCCCTTCTTATCCGACCACGTGCCTTATAACGGGACATGGATTGAAGCAGGCGCTATACAATCGGAATCTAGAAGAAAGTAACCTGTGCCGCTGTGGTAAGCCGGAAACTGCTGAACATATCATCTTATCTTGTGCAAACTATCAAGAACAACGCGAAGAGCTCCAGCGCCATATCAACTTGGGGACTCCTGATTGGCGTCAACAGCTGCTAGAAACAGAAGAAGGATTCCGAGCGCTTTCCACCTTCGCAAAGAAGGCATTCGAGAGGAGGTCAGCGCTACTTCAACCTTGAGTAGCAACAACAAGAATCGTCCACAGCCTAAACAAGAATGGTCCTGCAAATCCCAGAGGGACGACATAGATGACATACATAGCAGCCAACATCAGTCCCTGCACAAGATATAACATACTGCCTCTTGTTGCCAAAATAGAACCTCTATATATGTTGGGTTCGGTAGCGCATGGGTCCTCGGACCCGAGCGGGGCAACACCGCTCTGATGGCTTATGCTCGTGCGCTACGACGGTGCTCTGTGAAGCTTAGACAAGCAGGGGGCCCCAGCGCACTGACGGTGCCTAGACGCTGGAGGTACGCAAGGGCTCCTGTGCTGGCGAGCGTGTCCCATACGCTACTCAGTCGCTGTGGCTACCACCATGTCCTAAGGACATGGGTGGGGCTGGGTGGCAGAGGGATAAACAGAGAGGCTCATTATACTGCCAGGTTTTGGAAGGGTCTTCGGCCTGGTTAGTGGCGGCGCTACGTCCACTTCGTGTCCTCGTGGGCACCCATAAGGGGTGGAAAAGTGCGTAATGCCTCACCGTCTCCACTAGAGTGGTGGAAATTTCTGCCACAACGGTGGATGATTCGGAAGAGCCCAATCCCGCGGCGGGGGCGTAGTGAAGTAGTACGATAGCACGGTGTGGTCGGAGTGGCGGATGAGGGCTTCGGCTCAGATGCTGCTTAACACTTCAACCCGGTCGGTGGACCAAACATCTGTACTTATGTCCTTAGAACGGTAGATTCCGCTAAATACCTAGGGGAAACAATTCGTAATAATTTGTCGTGGAATGAGAATATCGAGAATGTAATTGGGAAATCAAATCGTATGCTGCGACATCTAGGTCGTAATTTAAAACAATGCACTCCGAAAGTTAAATCGATTGCATATAAGTCACTACTGCGTCCTCACTTAGAATATTGTTGTTCTGTATGGGGTCCCCATCAAAAGGGGTTAATGGAGGCATTAGAGAAGGTTCAAAGAAGAGCCGCCCGATTCGTGACAGGTGCATATAGTTGGGGGGCATCCATAAATTACGTGAGGTGAAATAGGGGAGGGGGGGGTCCAGCGAAATCTCACCAGATCTCACCAGGGGGGAGGGGGGGGGTCTACGGAAATCTCACGTGAGATTTTGCGAAAAATTTGGGGATAGTAGAGCCAAAAAAAAAAGGTCTACAATTTGCGCCAAAGTCGATTTTTGGAGGGTATTTCGTCAAAAAAGTTAGGGTATGACCTAAAAAAAAAAAGGTCTACGAAAGTTTCGAGGGCGATTTGTGGGGGGGGTTCTCACGGACCAGATCTCAAAGGGGGGGGGGTCCGGCCAGATCTCAGTAAATCTCACCAGGGGGGAGGGGGGGTCCAGAAATCCGGAAAAACACCTCACGTAATTTGTGGATGCCCCCTTGGAGGAAATGCGTAAGTGCGATGATGAAGGAGTTATGTTGGGAAGACCTGCAACACCGAAGGCGTTGCTCTCGACTGAAGCTAATTGAAATATTCACGACTGACATATTTCAGAATGACAGCAAACAAATATCGTGTCCGGACAAAACCGCGAAGTGACAAAACCGCGAGGACAAAACCGCGCAGACAGAACCGCGAACGGACAAAACCGCGAACGGACAAAACAGCGAAACGGACAAAACCGCGAAACGGACAAATCTACGAGTTATCCCCTCACTGTTTGATCTCTTATGCTCCAAAATATTATCCTAACGCAGTTTTTAAACGATTTGGGGATCGCAGCTAGGGTTACGTTATTATGGAGTACGGTACTGTAATTTATTTTGTGTATATATAATTTATAATCTACGAGTTATCCCCTCACTGTTTGATCTCTTATGCTCCAAAATATTATCCTAACGCAGTTTTTAAACGATTTGGGGATCGCAGCTAGGGTTACGTTATTATGGAGTACGGTACTGTAATTTATTTTGTGTATATATAATTTATAATCTACGAGTTATCCCCTCACTGTTTGATCTCTTATGCTCCAAAATATTATCCTAACGCAGTTTTTAAACGATTTGGGGATCGCAGCTAGGGTTACGTTATTATGGAGTACGGTACTGTAATTTATTTTGTGTATATGTAATTTATAATCTACGAGTTATCCCCTCACTGTTTGATCTCTTATGCATCAAAATATTATCCTAACGCTGTTTTAAATGATTTGTGGATCGCAGCTAGGGTTACTTTATTATGGAGTACTGTAACTCATTTTGTGTATATGTAATTTATAATCTACAAGTTATCCCCTCACTCTTTGATCTCTTATGCACCAAAATATTATTCTGTCAAGTGTCATCACTTTGCATTTGACGATTTTGTTTTGGTTGAGGTTAATAAAGAATTAGACCCGACGCGCGGTGGGAATGCAGCTTAATGGGGCTTCTGTATACCTGAGAAGAGTGACAATGGCCTTCACAATGGAGTGAGTGGGAAGACCCGCTTATCTCCGGTAGGTTCGGCCTAACTGACCCTTCTCAAGTCGAGCGAACAATTTGCCTGGACGATCTTTTGTTGCCGTCGCAGGAGAAATCCCCGCATGCAAATGGAAAATTCGGCAGCCAAAGTCAAAACCCGGAGACGTTCGGACATTTCCGAGGTACCCTGGGTAACGCTAAGAATCTACGAACTCTTGTGGTTTTATGTATTCCTGGTTTTTCTGTATTCGCGGTTTTGTCCTTTCGCGGTTTTGTCCGTTCGCTGTTTTGTCCGTTCGCGGTTTTGTCCGTCGCGGTTTTGTCCGTCGCGGTTTTGTCCGTCGCGGTTTTGCCCTAGAACCAACAAATATTGCTACCAGCAACATTCACCGTGAAAATAAGATAAGAGAAATCAGGCCAGAACCGATTCTTTTTCGTATTCATTTTTTTCCACGAGCGATTAGGGAATGGAATAGAAAGGATTTACCGGGCGAGTAAACTTAATATCCGACGGGAGTAGCTTTCGATAAAGCTCTCCACCCATCCTGATCTGGGTTTTTAATGGTTTTCCCAGATCACTCCACGTGAATGCTGGGATGGTTCCTCACAATAGCCCATGGGCGCCTCCTGCCATATCCCGCATATGCCTTTCAAACTATTACCCTTTAGGATAGGTACAATGCACCCTCCGCCACTCACTTTTAGCGAATCGCGGAGTAATAATAATATTAATAAACCATTATTTTTATAATAAAATTAACTATCTTCAAACAGTAGTATTGGGTGAAATTCAATACATTCTTGAGAAAAACACTTATCGAAACACCCGGGATTAGACCACACCTGTGGTTGATTGCTCGAATCGATGCGGCTGATGTTGGCTAAATTTCTTGAGATACAACATTTTTCGCTGCTGTTGACCTGATGGCCGAAGTTTTGCCGTGGATTATATATTTTTTATTGATCTAGAATATAAAATAAATTTAATATCACAAGTCGTGTATATATTGTTCCAAAATTTTTCTCTTTCGCCCATTATTTCGGGAATGCGTTATTCATTCAAAACGCGGTTTGTTGTTATGCAGATAGTGGTAAATTACGTAGGAAAAAATATGTAACAGGATACAGCTGACGTGAAAATGAGATTTTATACACCAAAAGGGACATGAACTAGCAATATCCGTAATGCGAAGCCTGAACAATTTGTGTTTTATTTTAAATTATTAAATACACAATTAAAATATTTTACACGTTTTAATCAGTTGGTTATTCAATCAAATCAGTTTTATTATAATTTTAAGTTAATTAAATGTATTAATTAAGTATCCCTTAGATTAAATTTCCGCACAGTGTACCCATAAGCAATAATGGAATTAAATTACAAACTCATCTAAATGTTTTAATTATAAGTAAAGGATGAGTCAAAAAGGACTTTACTACTTTGGAATGATACAGAAATCGGTAGATGTGTCATTTTGTAGCAAACAACCTCAAGTTTGATGCATGTAGTGTATTAGTACACCATTCTACCACCAGGAGAGCCAGCGTAGTGCTCAGTTCAAATGGCTAGTTTCACTGGTGCGGAGCATGATCGCTGTGTCGCGATGAGTCAATATTTTATGTCAGTGGCATGGTGAACACTCAACTGCGGAATATGAGTCAGCGAAAATCCACATGCTACCCTGGAACACGATCGTGACAGCCCCAAAGTTAAAGTGTTTTGTGCCTTTAACAAATTGAAAGTGTACGAATCTTTCTTCTTCATGGAGAAATCTGTCACTGGTATTGGGTATCTGGATATGGTTGAAAACTTTTTAATTCCATGGATCCATGAAAATGACCGAGATGTGATGGTTTACTACCAGCAAGGCGGTGCACCACCTCATTTCCTCACGGAAGTTCGAGACTTTCTTGATAATCGCTTCCCTGGTCGGTAGATTGGCCGTGAAGGCCCAGTCACATGGCCACCTCGCTCTTCAGACTTGACACCATTGGATTTTTTTTGTGGTGTTTCATTAAAGATCGTGTGTGTGTTCCTCCCCTGCCAAACAATTTGGCCGACCTGAAAAATCTAATCTACGCTGCCGTTGCACAAGTTACGCCCGATTTGCTACAACGAGTGTGGAAAGAAATTGATTACCGGTGGGGTGTTTGCCGCATGACAAGTGGTAGTCACCTCAAACCAAAATGACACTTGATACTTTTATAGGAAGCTTGAGGTTGTTTGTTACAAAATGACACGTCTACCGATTCTATAAGTTATTTCAATATATTTCTATATCATTCCAAAGTTGTAAAGTCCATTTTGGTTCACCCTGTACAATTCAATAAAAATCAGGTCATTTAATCCTTAATACAAGGTTTATTTAAAATACTAAATTATGCAATTGTAAAACCATTATTTAAAAACGAGCAGCGACATTTATTTACTTTCAGGATTCTTAAAATTTTTTGAAAGCCATATATCGTTGGGTAATAAAACACCTTATACATTATAATATTCTCACTACATCCCAGTTTGGATTACAAGAACGGCCATACACAGAAATGTCTGTATATTTATTTTTGAATAATGCGTTTGAGAAACTGAATAATAAAATTTCCCTGTAGGAATTTTTGTGATCTTGGAAAAGCGTGCTAATCATGAATTAATTTTGAACAAAAATGGAATAGTTTTTTATTTATGGAACAGCAAGTAAATGCTTTAATTCATACATGGAAAGCCAAATTCAAAATATCTTTTGATCCTAAAACCAGTAAAATGTTTCATGAAACTGAGAGAAAATATAATATGGCATTCCACAAGGCTCTGTTTTTATTAAAAACAAACAGTAATCTAAAATTTAATGAAAATTAAGTACTCAGTGATGTAGCAAAATGGCCGAAAACAAATTCATTAAAATTATTTTTATATAAAACACATTATATTAAGTTTAAAACAAAAAATTATGTACGGCAAGAACTACATATTAACTATAAACATAACACAATCTTGGAAACAATGTTTATAAAATTGCTTGTTATGAAAATAGATGATAAACTCAATTGTCTAGAAAATTTCACAATACTACTGAAGAAGTGCCATCTTTGCAATAAGAACACTTTATTTAACGGCAGATCTAGAATTTATAAACAGGAATACCCCACTTACTTCATTCAGTGATATCATATGGCATAATATTTGGAAAAATTCTTCACAATGTAAAAAAATTTTCATAGCACAGAAAAGAGCTATTAGGATGCTGTATAGGGTAAAACCAAGAACGTTTTGCAGACAACACTTTAAAAATCTCAATATTCTTATGTCCTCTCAGTATATATATTCTCTTATGTAATTTGTCATAGATCATGTTAAAATTTTTACATCAAATTCACAGATAGACAATTTCAATGCAAGAAACAAAAAAAAGGTAGAAAACACAAACGTCATTGTTATTAGTTTATTATTATGGGACACATCTGTTTAACAAACATACTAAAAGTATAAAACAGTTTGTAGATAATAAAGATGTTTTTTAAAAAATTGAGGGATTATATTATTGTGCAACTTCTTACAAATGAATTAATTGTATATAATATGCGTTATGAAAAATTTGGTGATAAAAATTAATGTTAATTTTTTTTGTAACACATGACATTATTATTCAGTATATTTTTTGCACTCCAGATGTGTTTCCTCAGGTGAAATTTTTGGAACAAAAGTAATAAAAAAGAAAACTCACTTAAATAATCAAACTATAATAATATATTTGATTTTTTAGATCAATAATCACATGAATGCAACAATTAATCTAAAATTTTTTTTTTTTTTTTTTTTTTTTTTTTTTTTTTTTTTTTTTTTTTTTTTTTTTTTTTTTTTGCTGTCGTCAGTCTTTCGACTGGTTTTCTACAGTGCTTACCTTCGTCTGTTCCCTCCACTAACAAATTAACCAATTCTGCATGTCTCAAAATATGACCTACCAGCCTGTCTCTTATTTCTGTAAGCTTCTTCCATAAACTTCTTTTCTCAACCATTATTTCCAAAACTCATTCATTTCTTACTTTGTCTGTCCACCTAATTTTCAGCATTCTTCTGTAGCACCACATTTCAAATGCTTCAATTTTCTTTCTTTTCTATTCCGTGTTTCACTACCGTAAAGTGCTGTGCTCCACACATAGAGTTTTAGAAAGTTCTTTCTAATTCCTAGATCAATATTTGAAACTAACAGGTTTCTCTTTTTCATGAAGGCTCTTCTTGCTAGTGCTATTCTGCTTTTAACATCATTTCTGCTTCGACCATCTGATGTATTTTTGTTTTTTATAAAAAAAAGTATTAAGTGCCAAACCATACTGCAGTCAAAGTCATTAGTATCATTCACTGACAAATCGACGCATTCCTCGTGATACCACTTCCTGCATTTATTGGGTTGCCCCATATCCGCTATCTCGTACTCTTCACAGCCATGACAGCTTTTGTGAAGTGCCGCTTTTATATTTGGAAGTGAATTTCTTTACGGATGCGATCATTTTTGTATTTGGAGTTGAGATGTTTATCGATATTTTATTTTATTTTTTCTTTCATTCACTATTTTGATCAAACACATTTTTCGTGACTGGAGTTCCTCTATAATTAATGGTTTTTCTTCTAGTTGTTCGCGTTTTCTCTGTTGCTTTTACCGGCTTGGGCATAAGCTGTTGAAATTCAGTTCTTTTTAACTAAGCAAGGAGAACACTGCCTTCATCATCGTCCGAACTAGAATTACTATAAACCAAAAATAACAATCAATAATTTAGTAATAAATATACTTACTGCTTGTAAGATCGTAATCTTTCACGGCGTTGTATATTAATAAATTTCTCTCGGGCTTCCAGCCGTGTTAAGATGTTACATTTGTGGGAAGTTTCGAAGGCGTACTTCTCTGCCTTCATTCTCAACCAAATGTCAATGATTAACTGTTTGTTTATTCAGCCGCTGCCACGGAAACGGTAGAAGAAAAAAGCCGACACAACTCGACTACGTCATCCACTCTTCTGCTCGTTGCCGACGCGAAACTGTTTCATAATTTTAATAGCCGGGTTCCAGGCCGCACTGAGTTGATAACCAGTGTCCCTGTTGACTAATAAATCAGTTGATCTTATTTCTACAGCTTCTGTAATAACGCTGACCCAAAAATCTTTGGCCCGGCCTAAAATTGTGATTTGGCCACATGGCAGAAACTGTCTTGACCAATTTCTTGCGCATCTCAATTCTGTCTATGAAAATATTCAGTTCACAATGGAATTGGAGGAGGACGGTTGCCTGCCGTTTGTTGATGTGCTTGTTATTAAACGTGCCGATTGGTCACTGGGACACACTGTGTATCGGAAATCTACACATACCGACTTATATTTAAACGCCAACAGCTGTCATCATCCGGCACAACGCAACTCTGTATTAACTACCTTGGTACACAGAGCACAAAGGATTTGTGACAAACATAGCTTGGCCGGTGAATTGGACTATATCCGGAAAACGTTTTTAAATAATGGTTATAATCAGTGGCAGATTAATCGCGCGTTTAAACAGAAGGAAAAGCGACGGAGAGATCAGATTGATACCAAGGGCCTTGCGTTTTTGCCGTTTGTTGGTGCTCTAAGTTTCAAAATAGGTAGACTGTTATCACAACATGGAGTCAATACAATTTATAGACCACCCACTAAAATTAGAAACTTGTTCGGCAGTCTTAAAATTGACCTAGGTTTACGAACCCCTGGTGTATATTATATACCATGTGAATGTGGCCGCGGTTAAATCGGACAGACGCAGCGATGCATTGTGCAGCGATGTGTTGAGCACGCCAGAAATGTTCGTCTTGGGCAAGAAGAGAAATCTGCCGGGGCCGAACATAGTGTGCAAGAGGGTCACACATTTGAATATGAAAAAACAACAATTTTAGCCCAGGTCAAAGATTTTTGGGCCAGCTTTATTACATAAGCTGTAGAAATAAGATGAACTGATTTATTAGTCAACAGGGACACTGGTTATCAACTCAGTGCGGCCTGGAACCCGGCTATTAAAATTCTGAAACAATTTCGCGTCGGCAACGAGCAGAAGAGTGGATGACGTAATCGAGTTGTGTTCATGGTTGTGTTGGCTTTTGTCTTGCACCGTTTCCGTGGCAGCGGCTGAATAAACAAACAGTTAACCATTGACATTTGGTTGATAATGAAGGCAGAGAAGTACGCCTTCGAAACTTCCCACAAATATAACATCTTAACACTGCTGGAAGCCCGAGAAAAATTTATTAATACTTACTGCATATTTACATTCTTAACATCTTAAAAGTAATATTAAATAGGTAAAATTTAATAGTAAATAACGGCCGATGGCCTATGTAAGGAAAACAAAATAAAAAATATTTGGACCATGAAATATTAGTCAAATATTTAATACGACTACGATTTTAGATAGCTCAGTGTAATTTTTCCGAATATACTTACGATTTACTTGAGCCGATTCATATTACTGATGCTGTGCGGCCGCGTCTTACGGCTGATGAGGCAACAATGGTGGCGGGGAGCAACTTGCAGCGATATCTTCGAGCAATAGGCATTTGTTAGTGTGGGAGCGGTTATTTTAAATACGATTATACGATTTTTCTTTCTTAAGCCTTACCCGCAAGTACCTCACACAATAGTCGCAGAAGACGTAAATCAAGGTTTGGTAATAACTCAATTTCAGGAAGGATCGGTAACCAAGGTTAACGAAAATCGACTAAAACTATCAGATTTTAGCATCTTCAAATAATATGAAAGTGACAAACACTTTCTTCACAAAAGATGACATAAATAAATCTGGACAGCAATGGAACTTAGAAATATAATGGACTATATAAGTTATACTTATAATAAAACGGTAACTGGGTAAAAAGGTCATTACATTTAAGACTTTTTTTTACTTGGGGCCTGTGGGATTATAAGTAAGTTACAGAGAAGGAATTCACGTCTTTTTCACAATAATTTTTCGGTTAGATATTCACGCCACAACTATTAGTCGGATTTTTATAGGGATTTGTTTGATGTAGAGACCGTGTTCCGCGAGTAAGAATATTGAGTAGTTGAATTATTTAAGATAATTTTTTCTTTGAACGTGATTCAAACGAAAACTATAGGTTAAATTTTGGTGTACTTTAGATTAATATACAGTCCGTAGTCTCGTGGGTGAAATAAGGTATGGTTCATTTTGACACAATGTCGAAAATCTGATAAACTTCATGCTAAATAATACTGGTCGGAATTTGTTGAAGTTTCGTTAAATTTAAGGCAATTTTTCACTGAACCCGATTCGCGTAAAAACTGCTGTTCGGATTCTGATGAAGTTTCGATTGATGTAGAGCCCTTCGTGTATATCTCATTTCGATGTAATGTAGGAAATCTAAGATATTTAAGATTTCACGCAAAAACTTTTGGCCTGATTTTGATAGCGCTTCGATTAATGTACAGCTCGTGGTCCCAAGAGTAGAATATGGTATGTTTTATTTTGGTGTGACATCGGAAAGGTAAGGAAATAAAATAAAAGTGTCCACTAATTTGCATTTATTTTAAGGTAAGTTACTTCTCGCTGTCATTATTTCAGCGAACGAGCAGCATCGTATTATTCGAAGGAATAATGTTTCAGTTTTTTGTGGTAGTCCTTCGTGCAGAAATAATTTGGACTCAGTGAACCATAGGGTGGTGGATCACGTAGCTCTTGACGACAGTGGTTTAGGTGCAAACAAATTTGCGGGCAACTGCTAATTGTAAAAAAATCTTGTTAACATTGTTCAAGATACTCACGTCCACAGGGGCATAGATGTTTAATCAAGTCATTTTCTGGTTCAAAGTAAAATTCGAAACCCTTGGCCTAGGGTTAAAAACAAATTGGTCAAGAAAGCTGAAAAATGAAGAAATCTACAGAACACATTTACTTATTGAGTGCTGCATTAGATTGTTGTATCAACAAAGGATTATAGAATTACTCTAGCTGATACCCGCGACTACGTACGCGTGGATTAAGAATTTCGTTGCCAGAATTGAATATAGAAAGCTGTTGGTAACGTAGGATTGGTCCCAAACAACACCGAGTCGGCATAATATGACAGGAAAGCCATCGCTATATCATTCTACCGTCTAACCTGTCTCATAAAGAAAATCAATTTCCAACATATTTAAATAATAAAAAAATAAAAAAAATAAAAACAAAAAACGAAGGTGCGGGGATGGGGCGGTGGTGGTGGGAAAGGGGGGGGGGCGGGGGTCGTTAACTATGGGCAGCTTTATTTCAGCTTGGTCTTTTCTTCTTTCTTCAGCAAGAGCAACCGATTCTTGGGTTCTAATAACTTTAGCTGCTCGTGCTCTGCTAGAGATATACCTTAGGCCAGCTTACACCCGCAAGACATGTCAAAAAAGAATGCAAAATAAACTGGTGCCAGAAACATTTAAGCAGACATCTATACTAAATAATGCGTTTTGTCTCGAAACGAAATTTATTAACAAATCATACAAGTTAATACACACATACGTATCTCTGTCACCATTCGATAAAGTTTAAAAAAAAAATACGGCTTTACGCCTCGTCGACGGCTAAGGTCATTAGAGGCAGGATGGGACTGGGGACAAGGAACGGGAAGGAATTCGGCCATGGCCTTTTGACATAAGCATCCCGGCATTCCCCTGGAGTGATTTGGGGAAACCATGGAAAACCCAAATCTGGATGCCCGGACAGGGATTCGAATCCATGTCCTCCCGAATGCGAGACCAGAACGTTAACCGTTCACCCACCACGCTTGGTGATAAGTTCTCAAAACTTCATTGCTTCAAATGCTAACCATACCGAAAAAAATGCCCTGTGCCCTTCCTACAGATACAAAATATTTCCTTGTCAAATTCCATCAATCTCGCCATTTAGTCGTCAAAACGTAACAAAAAGACAGAGCCTTACTTCCGCATTTATAGTATTATTAGTGGGGATCACACACACACTGACTGCGAGAGTAAAAACCACTGAGGGATCAATGTAACGTAAAAGCATTGCTAGACTACCTACTGTTTGTCTCGCATTGCACCCCTAATTTTGTGATATCTACAGTTTAACATGCAATCCGAACAACTGACGGTCCAGTCGTGGCTCATACGATCATAAAAAAAAATTAAAAATCTTTGCTTCCACAGGTATTTGAACCCGGAAACCACGCTCCAAAAAAGCAGTAAGCAAACGCTTTAACCACTGAGCTATCAGTCAGCTATATAGAAAGGTAGTACAGAGACCTACACATCCTACGTGTCTGTCTATCGTCGTCCAGTAATTTTTCAAAATTATATGACAACATGTATTATTTACACAGAAAAAAGTATGCTATGTCCTTCCTAATGCCAAATCGCATCTCCTCGTCAAATATCATCTCTACTGGATTAGCCCAAAAAGCCCAAAAAGCGTAACAAACAGACAGAGAGGCAGATAGACAGAGATACTTTCGCATTTATAATATTAGTATAGATACACAACACACATAAAAATTCAAGAAATTCGGTTATGTCGTAAACATAAACACATGTGGTGTGGAATAGACTTTATCATAAAGAAACAGAAACACAACGCCATCTACTGTATGGTTACCCAACGTAGGTAACAAAGTGTTGTGTCGATAGATTAACACATCGCCATCTGTTGGAAACTTATGGAACTATAATAATAATAATATCGTGTGATCGTAATGACCTAGTGACAGGGTTTCCATTGGCTGCGCATTCCGCCACTGTCGTAGCCGCCTTAACTTAGCCCACCAATCCTGCCGGGTAGGGAAACTGCAGTTTAACGTGGAATCCGAACGAAGGTATCGTCTTGGCGTACTTCGCATTACACAAAAAGCTGCGCCAGAGGCGAAGACCGGGTTAAGTGCCTGTGAAAATCCCCACCAAGACAGGGATTCAAACCGGGGACCTGTCGATCTCCAGTCAGACGTCTGAACCACTGAGCCATCAGACTGCTGAAACTTACGAGACTTACAAGTAATTACAAACCATTGTCCTATGACAAACATTTAATTCGCAATAATAAATATTGAGGTCAATAATCGAGATAAAAACTATCCTATCTTTTAAGTTGGACAAAATTACACACAATAAGCCGAATTTCATAAAAATCGATTTAGTAGTTTCGGAGTTTATCTCGTGGAAACATCGTAATGCGAGATTTTTATATATATACGATATTGTAATATCCATCAGAAGAGAGCATAAAAAACGACTGGAATAATTTAGCAAATAAAGTGTATCAAGTCGCATATCAGACCAAAGGCAAAATAAATAAAATCTTAAGAAAAAAGAGATTAATGATATGAAATGAGTAAACTGAAATAGTTTTAAAAGAGCAGCAAAAAACTTACAACAACTTGCTTAAAGAGGAAGGAAAGTAGAAAATTAAGTTGCATACACGGAAAAAAGAAATAGATCACAAAACTGCATCAAGGATGCTGGAAAAAATACTTCAGTAACACCAAATTGTATATGACAGATAGGAGAAAGCATACAAAGTACTGAAACATTCAAACACACAGGCTAGTATAACAGAAAATAAAATATAGTAAAAATATTACAAAGAACTGCAGTATGATCCCAATCAGGGTGACGAATAGGAAAACGTGTGTCCGAAAATACCAGCATAAATAGTATAATATTAGAAGAACTCGAAAATGCCCCAGACATACTGAAAATAATAAAGCAGGGAGCACAGGAGGTATTAATTTAAATCTCAATTCGAGTATGGTGGATTATTATTTTAAACTAATACTGCTACATTTATTTATAGTATGTCTAAGCTACTAATATAATACATACAGATGCATACAATATACACAAGGGCAAGATCGTTGGTAGCATTCACAAATCGATGTCTAATTGTTGCATCCATGCTAAGAAGGATGTAGTAGCACTGATAAAATCTTGAGACGGACCATCAATCTTCCATAGAGGGCATTCGTTAATGATATACTCCACAGTCTGGGTAGGAGCTTATAAGGGAAAAAATATGAAGGTATATTTTTATTTAATTTAATATTAATTAAAACAGAATAGAATACCCAGTTATTTGTGTTTTTGGTTGTTACACAAAATGTATTAATGTAATATCAATGGTTACCAAAGAAGAATGAGGGGATATAATCTGTGGAAAGGTCAGATAGAGAAAGGATGGAGGGATTTGGAAAAAGAAGGAGAGAGGAAGAAAACGTGATGGATAGTTCTGTATCAAGTGTAAAGGTTGTGTATTATGAAGAATGTTGATGTGAATAAAAGTTCATTTAGTAATAATAACGAAGACAAGAACTAATTCACTAACAAATACCTTATATTCGGCGACCGTGACAGGACGACAATTGCATACTGGCTTATTAAAAGAAAAATTTGAATCTGCAATCTTTGGATATAAGACTAGACGATCATCGATTTGGCAAGTATCTGCACAAAAACTTGTACCTCATTATATTTTGTGAAAAAAAAATTTAACGGTGCTGTTGGAATTAGAACGGTTGAGAGAAAATTTTGGTCATTTATACTAAATAGACAATAAAAATTAATCGACCAATATTTAAATTTTAAAAAAATCGAGCAACAAATAGCTTATCGTTTGAAAATAAGAGTTGATTGTATTCAATGCAAGTCTGAATTATTGTTAGAATCTATTGTGAAACTGGGTAATTTTTTCTGTTATTAGTTTAAAAAGATAAAAGGGAATTAAACGTTTAAAGAGTTGTTCTTACCATATTTTATATTGTTCAAAAGTAAAGAAAGTACATCGGACTATTTTCGGACATAGTGGACTGTTCAGAGTTTTGGCCTTAGCAGTAGTATTATTTCCTTCTAGTAGATTCGGATTATGTAATATTAAGTGTAGAAGTATTAGCTTTTGTTTGATTTTTTATTATTGTTAGTGAATAGTTAAAGAGTATTATGTTCAATACATGTTTATGAATTCGACGTTGTTGTTCACGGCATGGCGAATGTATCCTTGTGCGCTTTCGTTTGTTACTTGGATAACATATTCTTTGCCATAGGAGTAGCAAAGTAAATTGTTAACAGATAACTTTTTCGTAAGGTTTTGCGACAAAAATTTTAAGGCCACTAAAATATTATAGAACAGAAAATTCTCTTTATATTGATGAGAAATATTATCTTTAAAGACAATTTTGTTTTCACTGCGATATTAGTTCGTTACTAGAAATCACTTCAAAGATACTGATTGTGACAAGGCAGATAGAAAAATTCTCTTCGCCACTTTGATACATTATTTATTATTTTGTTTTATAGTATTTCAATTCAAATACGTGTTAACTGAATAATGTCCAGCATTCAGGGGGGCATTTTAACCGATCAACCTAGTATGAATATATCTGAAGGTGAATTGAATGGTTATGTCGATCAGGAAAGTGAGACGGGGATTGACTTTGACAATACCAACAAAGATTTAATGTTGTTAGGGGATAGTTAAGGAGAAGGGGGATCTTTCACACCAGTACCGGCTCCTGAAAGAAAAGAGCAGAAACGGCAAGACGACAAAATGGAACAGATGCTAAATTTGATGATGCATCAAATTATGGAGCAGAAAAAATTAAAAGAAGATTTAATTAAAGAAATAGGTACTGTAAAGAGAAAGTTTGGAGATAGGGATGAGGACGGTGTACGAACACGTAGCTGCTATGGAAAGGGAAATACGACATGATGTGAACAAGCATGTGGAAATGTGGGGTCAGATCTGAGTGACAAAATAAGCAATGTGGCAGATCAACAAAGAGTGGTAAATAGAGAGATTTACGAGGCAGTAAAAGAGATCAGTTCCGAGCTTTAGAGACAGACTGAAAATCTGAAGGAAGGTACCGAAATAGTAGAGAGAAAGGCGTTAGCAGCTGCTGGGGAAATAAAAGAGCAAGTAATTATGCTAGAACGGAATACAAAGCAAACACTGGATGCATTTAATAAGGAGATTAAGGATATAACAGTGAATCAACGCGTGGGATTAGTAAACAGTGATAACTTGTGGGCCAATCTGTATAAATTACCGGAAGTGACATTTGTTCCTGGAAATGGAGTACATCCTGTTCTTTTTGTAAAAGTTTACAAACAGGATTTACCTTCACATTGGACAGATGGCGAACGAATAAAATACGTGAAGAGCATGTTGTTGGGAAATGCGCTGGAATGGGGTTGTGATGCTAGCAAAGAGTGTGGAACATACAAAGAATTCATTGAGAGTTTTCTCTATCAATATTGGTCGAAAGCGAAACAAAGAAAAATAAAAAGTGAATTTAGGAATTTCCAACAGTATAGTAGGCGTGACGGGAACATCAGGGAATTTTGTGAAAAGGCAATCAAAGAGTTAAATTATTTGGATGAACCCGTTCCTGATGATGAAATGATGGAAATATTACTACAAAAATTCCCAAGGTAAATGCAGGAAAAGTTAATAGTAAATCAATGGGAGCATATTGAAGAATTCATGGACGCGGTAGAAAGGCTCGATCGGTGGAACACTACAACGGATAGGGTATCATATCATGAATGGGAAGATGGAAATGTGAATAGAAGACCCGATGGGCGAAATAATAATTACAAAAATGAATAGTATGACCCCAAGAGAGAATTTGCGCAATGACCAGGCAAGGATAAGATTACAGTGGGCAGAAAAAAGAAAATAAAAGATGTTTTGAGAGAAGAGTGAACAATGGGGGAGGTAGAGATTATCATGACGAAAGAAGCAGCAATGATCAATTTAGTCGTAATTATCCACGAGATGAAGGAAATGGTGAAGCATGGGCAGGAACAGAAAAGAGGGAAAACTAAATACCGCGACTGTTTTGGTCTTGTCAGGAGCGGAAAAGAAGGTTAAAGGGCCAATAAGAAATGTAGCAAAGGTGAAGTGAGTGATGAGTAAGTTGGAGAGGAAGTTACAAGAAATAAAGAATTGGAACAATTGGGTAATTTAGATGATACCATAATAGAAAAATGTAAAATAGAGGAAAATTATGAGAACCATGTCGAACCAATAAATAAAGGTCATCTTATTCAGTGCTGGAAATGTTTTGAAATCAAACAAAAAGTTGGAGAGGGAAAAAATTCGGAAGATAGAACGGATCTTTGGAAGGAAGATGGAATCTCAGACTTGTTTAAAATAACAGCGTGGACTGAAGAGGAAGAAAATGCATTTAAACGGGAAGAGATAAATGACGCAGATGATGAATTGAAAATTGAAACATATTCAGAGAACAGTGAGGAAGGATTAACCAGTGTTACAGGCCAAAATGGAAATGAAGAATGCAAGGCCGACGATGAGTTTGAAGAGTTAAGACATGTGAACGAAGAAGATGAAGAAAAAAAATGTTTTTTAATGGGAAGAATTGACGAAAAGAATAATAAAGAGATGGCTGAACATGTGGGGGCAGCGTTAGAAGAAAGAAGAGTTGATCAAACAGAAACAAATGCAGATGGTTGTTACAGTGAATCTTTGGGCGAAGTTTATCATTGGAATAGAAAGGAAGTTGGAAATAATGATGACAGTTCGAGTAGAGAAGTTCACACAGAAATTAGAAAACTGAGTTTGGAGAATGGAAAAACCATAGAAACAGAATGGTCACAGTTTGATGCTAAAGGAGGATTGTCGGAAAAGGAAGAAAATATCCAAAGTGAAGATTTTAATGCAAGTATAAGGAAGAAGGACGAAAAACAATACCTAATAGGGAGAATAAAGAAAATGAATGACGTATATGCAGAAGAGATCAGAAACTGGAAAAAGAGAAAGAAACAAATGCTACAAGCATATAAAGCCGAATTACTTAATTTAGGATTCCTGGTATTCTTCTAATTTTCAAAGTAGTTTCAGGTCAATTAAGAAATTGTTTGATATATGTTGTAGTTATTTTAAGTAGGGAGCATGGTTCACGGAAATCCTTATATTTAGCTGTACTATAAAAGAAAACAAAACAAAAAAAATAGGGTTGAGAAGAATAAGTGATTTAAAGTTGTACAAACAAAAAATCAGAGTTAAACAATATAATAAGTGAAAATATTTTCCTTTTTTGTAGAACATTTCGTTTTACGAAATTTCTGAGTTCAGATTTATACAAAACGAAATGAGTTCAGAGAGAGAAAAGATAGAAGTATTTGGAAAAAGAAGGAAAGAGGAAGAAAACGTGATGTATAGTTCTGTATGAAGTATAAAGGTTGTGTATTATGGAGAATGTTGATGTGAATAAAGGTTAATTTAGTAATAATAACGAAGACAAGAACTAATTCATTAACAAATACCTTATAAGCTCCACAGTCACAGACAAGAGAATCCCAAATTCCCCACTTATAGAGAATGGCGTTGTTTTTGGCGTGTACACTTATTAGGCATTTCCTTCTACACTTGATAGATATTTGATAAAGACAAAAGAGGATCCGTGAAGAATTGTCGAGGCTCTGTTGCTCTGGATACAAAATAAATGCTTGCATGTAGGTACCCGAGTAGTGAGTTGTCTTGTCACATTAAAAATGGTTATAATATAAATATTAACAAGCATTGTTTTGATCAACATTCTGGAGCCTGTGTTTCACAGCTACATTTCAAAAATAAAATTTTCGTAACAGTGGCTGTATACAGAGTACCGTCTGGAATCCTTTCTCTCTCTCTCTCTCTCTGAACCATTTTTAACTATTAATAACGTTATTAAGAAGAAAAGTAGCTAACGTAGTCTTGTGTGGTGATTTTAATATAGGTTTTTAAAAATAACTTAGCCTGTAAAGTCATGTTTGGGGTTTCCTTCCTATTCGAATCTTAAACTTCTTTGAAACATTGTTAAACACAGTGAATGGGTATCTACTCAATTCAGATTCTTTGTTTTTTTTTTTTTTTTTTTTTACTCAAAAAGTTTAATTCTTTAATATTTAATTTAAGTGTGATGTAATCTGAACATGAATAACTGAGGAACACATAACCTCCATTAATTGTAATTAACTGGCGTATGGGCGAGGAATAAACGTCAAAATTTTCCGATTTCACGCACCGGCCACCTGTAAGCATTTCAAATTTCCTACGCTGGGCGCTTATTTCCATGCTTATTTCCATTTATTTCAAGGTTTCAGATTTCCCGCACCCCAAAGCTTATAATAATCTTATGCATGGAGCACTGGTGTATTTTTGCGGTAATGTTTTTACTTGCTGAGAGTATTCTCTCTGTATATGATTTCGGCTATATGGTGTCTTTGATATTTTGGATGGGATCTTTGAAATTTTCATAGCCTGAGCACGCGTTTGTTTTGTTTGTGTAGTAGTGTGAAATTGGTGTAAAATGTGAATGGTGCGAGCGAATGGAAGATACAGGTATGCGGGCAGTGATACACGTGAACGAGTTGTGTTTGCGCTAGTTATGAGAAAGAGTATAATCGTATCTGCAGATTATATATTTGGATAAACTCACCAACGATAACCTGTTAATATCAAATTGTGCAACAGTTTACATCGTGTCGTAAGACTATTTAAATTTGACATAGAGGTAAATATTTTTTCGCTCTTAATCTATTTATTTTCACTGCCTTAGTGTAGACATAAGTGATTGTTGATAGGGGGTTCCGATTGGCGGTGGCTGTAAAATAGGAACGAGGTGAGAAGGACTTGTGCTATTCGCTTGAAATTTGTGACACACGTTCCTATGGTCATACTTTTTGAGAAAAAGTGTACATGAAAGCGAAATGAAAGATACCTTCAACATGGTGCTTAACGAAACTTACAAAACGATGCAATAGAAAAAAAAAAGTTATTTGCCGTAAAATTGTTTTTGCCAAAGATAGTATGTGCAATCTACAGCAACGAATGTAAAACTAATTCCTCACTCTAATACTGTTGTAACAAAGTACGTGTGTTTTTCACTGTGGTCCAGGCTGCATTACAACGCAACCACTATGCCAGTATATTGCCGCCAAAAAAAGCAGCCGACCTTAATTTATTAATGAAACTAAAATCTTCTCTTCTTTGCTGTAACAATTTACGTATTTCTTCAATCTGGTCCAGCTGGTCTGTTATCACGTAAACGTGACAGCGATTTACATTCATTACAGTAGAGTGTAGATACTATTTTTGGCGCTAACAACTTGAATGGAAATGGCGGTCTGTACTGTTTAAGGTGCATCGTTTCGTAACTTTCGTGTGACACCACGTCTATGGTACGTTTCATTTCGCTTTCGTGTATATTTTTTCTCAAAATGTATGACCTAAGGAACGTGTGTGACAAATTTCAAACGAATAGTACAATTCCTTCTTACCTCATTCTGATTTTACTACTGCCGGATTGGCCTTGGGATGACAACAATCCACAGGAAACTTTCATTCCTACTGGCAGGAACTGCAATTATGTTCAAAACCCGTTGCTGTATTATGTTACTGGCCAAGCCTCACATTCAACTGTCTCTTAATATTCACTTGTGCTGTATTAGCTTTATAAACGCTTATGATTCTGTTTTACCTGTTTGTCAGTGCATCCCATACAAACTGAGATATTAGATAAAGTGTTTTGTTTCGATATTCGAAACATACGTCAGTTTATTGTATCCGTCATTCAACGCATTTTGCTGGTCTCGGTTGGTATTAACAGCATAACCATCAAATTCTTCAGATTGATATTACTCGAGTCAGTAAAAAACCTTCAATTGCATAACTGGTTATTTCAAGTTTATTGGTACCAGCAACACTGACTTATTCTGTGGGGGTAATCAGTGGCATAGCTATCGGAAGGCTAGGCGGTGCCATGCACCGGGGCCTTCAAGCACAGCTCAGGGGGGCCACTGCCAGCAAACCTCACAAGACTTGGTAGAGCTAAAAAGAAACTAAAAAAGTCCCCAAATTATTTGTTTGCACCGGGGCCCTTGTTAACCTAACTACGCCACTGGGGGTAGTGACGGAGATCTGAAAGATTTGCTGGTTGTCTCATATTAATTCTACAAAACAGAAATGCATCAAACATAAAGCTGCACTATTTAGTCAAAAATAAAAAGGTTTGTATAATCCCTCGATAAGTAATGTTCATGCAGTAACTACTGGTAATTACAATAAATCCATACAATGTCTTTATCATCTGCAAGATTGGCTGCCATCCAAAATTATTATACTGGTTTTTTTCTCTCACACATTTGAGGCAGACAAAAGCAGTTCTAATGGTATCGTGTATCTCAGTATTACTGCAATGGCTATGCTAGGATGAGATCCCTGCTGTGGGATATTTGTGGCTTAATTTCAACTTCTGGATTCCAAGGAAGGCTTAAATATGTTAGAAGTAGGTAAATTTAGAATCTGGAAATAGTGCATTCTAGGTCAACTCAATGGACACTATAAACCTTGCACCATTTTAGATTTTCATGAAATTTGGCACAGGAGCACTATTCACATAAAATAGGAAATTTCATTGGGATTTATCAGCTAGTTAAACTTTTTTAAAAAAATTTCCAAAACTGATTTTTTCCTAATTTAGCTAACGTGCTCAGAAAGGTGTCCTTTTTACGGTATTTTTAATATCCTTTTGTGTGGTATAATGAATTTAGGCCTACTTTATGTTTACAAAATATATTTGCTGTTAAACTTTAAAAAAAGAAATAATTTAAAATTAAAAGAAATGTGGGATTACTGGAGAATGCGATACCGGTAGAACTACTTTCCGCCGCGCAAAACAATGACGTCACAACATGGCGCCTATGACGTAAACACCATCCAACGCAGCAACAAATTTAACTAACGGGACAGCACGGGAACTAGGGGGTTATCTGGGCGGGGAACAAAAACAGTCAATATATTAACCCATATAACGGGTAAAAACCAAAAAATGGTATCGTCATCTCCAATAAACCCCCACCCGCCCAACTGTACAACACGATACCACAATCTTGAAATCAAACATCACTTGAAAACTAAATTAGAACACATGCAATCAAATAAAATTTTACACCAAAATCATGATATCCTAAGCACTTTCAAACCATCCGTTCCATTGGAAACGCGATTCCGCTACATCAACATTAAATAACATACTTGTAATACTTCTGCACATGAATTATCATCAAAGAATAATTACTTTATAATAAACCTAAACCATTTTTTTCGACTGCAAAATTACGTACGAATAAAACGTACACCAATACAAAACAGATAAATCTACTTCGTAAATAATTACTAAATAAATCTTCCGTTAGACCATTATAAAATAATAATGCCAAATCCTAGAACAATTAAGATGTCCAATAATACCAAACTTTCTTCCGCCAGAAAAATTAAAAATTCGCGAAAATGTTGTCGCAAGAAACGAACGATAAAAAAATTACCAATTCACTAAACAAAAAACGTATAACTTTTACAAATACATGAACACTTACCGTATCAGTAGCCAACTAACCTTACTAATTAAAAAAAAAAAAAAAAAGCAACTACAACACATAACCCACAACGTCTCATTAACCACCGACACTTATATCAAAACACTCACCAACATAAAATACCCCACAATCCACCACTAAAACTTCCCACAAACACAAGACCGAAAACACACCAATAACTATAAAGAACCAACTACAAACATACACTTTCACTACATTCATCCTAAATACACAAACAATGTCTCTTCAATCACATAACGGAAACCAATTTGCAAAATCTTCAACACCAATACCATCGATTCACAATTCTACCACCCAACACAAGTCACAACAGCAAACTGACTACCAATGTGACACAACACTCCATCGTAACATAAACACATCCGCAAACCGACCAAACCAAAGCAAATACTCTATTGACAATCGATCAAAATCGATACGTACAATAACCAACCAACAAATTACGCAAGAAAAAGAAGAAGAAGAAAAAAATATATATATATAAAAAAATCCCTAGAAAATTAAAATCTCCACTACACCTCCTAACAAACCGATACCAATACTCTTCTCACAAACATAAGAACAAATTCAAATAAAAATCCCGCCCCCAATTAGACCACAAACATTAATTTCGAAAAGCAAAACATAATGACATTGAAAACATATTCAACACTACAAAAATCTTACTACTAAAAATCCAACACTAAATGCCCAACAAAAACCAATTACTTCTACTAACGAAAAACCTTCAAAACTCACAAAACCACTTTCTAGCTCCTCCCCCCCCCCCCAAAAAAAATTCAACAACCACATTACAAAAAAAACGCACAAAAAAAACATACTGCATCATCCTAACCAAGGACACATACCCAAACTTAAACACATTTCCACATAAATACTAAAACCCATCACAAATTACAAATAGCACACCAAAAAGCACCATCGAAAAAAAAAAAAAACACACCCAACAAAACACACTATACTCTTTAGAACAAACCAAGAACAAAGCCACCAACCAACCAGCACTCAACCCATAAATACACGATTCCTATTACTCTCTCCCCATTAATCCTGGACCCATATACACAAGATACAAAATAATAAAAATCCCTAACCTTAATATAATCACAAAACAACAAATAAACTATACAGCGCTACAACACTAAAATAAAAAAACAACCTATAAATGAAAACAAAACTCCTCATCCCACCCCCCATAAACTACATGAAATTAACCGAAAATACCCCAATCCACAATAACATACGACAAAAAAAAAACAGGAAAACAATTACATAAAAAAAAAAAAAAAACCAACTCCTTAACAATAAAGCTTTTATTATACAATACAATACATACATTTTCCATTAATCCCAATATAAGAGACTAACTCTGTGGGATGTGGAAAGTAGTCAATTTATAACAAAATAATAAGTACACCACTAGATGTACAGTCATAGCATACATGGTACATTAAACACTTCCATTACAAAATAATACATACACCAGAAATTTACATTCCTAGCATATATGGTACATTAAAAAAAACCATAACAAACCAATACATACATCACAAGATGTACAGTCATAACATACATGGTACCATAAAGAATTATGTAACAAACTAAATACATACACCAGGAGATGTATAGTCATTGCATACATGCTCATTTAATTATATACACAATATTTACACAAGCTATTGACAGTAATTTCTTAGATACCTTAGAAATAAATTCTTCAACAGAGTAGAAGCAGTTATCAATTAAAAATTCTTTCACTTTTTTCCTAAATTTACTCTTATCATCTGCTAGACATTCAATATGTGTTGAGATCTTATTGAAGATATGTATCCCTGAATATTGGACACCTTTTTGAACAAATGACAACGACTTTTCAGTCTTGTTAAAATAATTTTTACTTCTAGTGCCATAATTGTGTATTTTACTATTTATTTCAAACAAAGTATAATTTATTACTACAAAGGACATTAATGTGTATATATAGTCAGACACTATTGTTAAAATCCCTAACTTATTGAACATCTCTCTACACAAAGTTCTATTCCTAACCCCACAAATACTTCTCAGTACACGCTTTTGCGCTCTGAAAACTTTCTCTCTATGGGTAGAATTGCCCCGAAATATTATTCCATACGACAATAAACAGTCAAAAAAAGCACAATAACTCATACATAGTAATCATATTAAGTAAACAATAATATATCATAAAATCATACTAACATAAAACAAAAAAAAAAACTACAAACTAATAATACATAAAATAAACAATTCATTAGGCTCTCGATAATTCGAAAACAACAGCATCATCAAAAAAAAAAAAAAAAAAAATCGTTCCGAAACTACAGCCCTGAACAGACAGGAACACCAACCTGAAACAGAAAACAAATATTACTGTCATCAACGACCAAGTTGAAACATACAAAACTGCATACGAAGTCCACATTAAATTATAAAAACATAAATCAAAAAAATAATAACACAAAAATGAAAAAAAAAACAACCCATCTACCATACTATTCTAACTTCCTACATTATAAATTTTACCCACCTACACCTCCAGCGATAACTGCACATAACGATGCCCGCCGAACATTCCATCATAAAACGCCAATAATCTAACACAACACACCGCTAACAATTATTCAGAAACTACATTTAACAGTTTCACAGTGCCCCAGGCTATTTTAAAACCCAATATATAATTAAGAAATGATATAGCAGCCTTCATTAAAAACTAATTACTTCTTCGAAATAATATGCCTTGAGAATCCAGTTTTATTTAATATAGCGAACGGGAGATCTACTATCAAACCAACATACATATAAAAAACACCAAACATAAAACTAATACCTAACAATCTAACCGCAAATACAACAGGTATTTCCAAATTGACACTTAACTCCACAATATTAAAGCAATACATTCTTCCACCCCAAATTACCAACCACAACTACTCGGATAACGTGCTCAGAAACCAACACCCGATTTCCTTAAAGATGATTACACACAACTTCTTACACAAAATATTCGAATCCATATCGACTAAAGAACCAAGAAAAAAAATAAAAACAACAACATTATCACCCAATAAAACTAAATACAAAAATGAAAACACTAAAATCAAGTTTTCCACACAATTACAAAACACTCCAAAATCCAACCAAACATATCAATACAGAAATAAAACTAGAATGCTACAAAAACCCTACCCTGGACATCAAGTTAACTCCATTTTTATACAAAAAACCACGTAACACAACCAACAACAATTTCAACCATAATCCTACATGACTGGCCCAAATAATTCCAACCCATATCAATATGGTCTTTCAACATTCCATAAAAATAACCGCCGCTAGCATTTAGGCGACCGGAGTAAGCGTTATCCCATAACCAAGTAGAAGCCCTTGGACAGAAACAAAAAAACACTGTTGGGACCGACCATCATAATAAATGGGCGACTACTTACAAAACTAAACAACTTACTGAAGCGCAAAGCACCCATCAGCCAAACAGACCCAGTTACATTATATACCCTTACCCGCCCCTACCCCCAGCGCGGTACACAACACCTTTCCTCCCTCTAACTGCGACTCCCTTCCCCCCCCCCCCCACACACACACACATTCTTCTATCCTATAACAACCACCGCACTTATTACAGCAATCCACACAAAAACTAAAATCCTCCCACAATTAAAAATACCACTGCAAAATATACAAAAAACACTATAATTTTTACTTATCATAAAATATAAAGTAACAACTACATACTACAAACAAAATTACTAATAATCACCAAACAAACCGAACCAAACCCACAAACCCTTAAAATACAACCCTTAAATTAGAAACTCTAAAAAAAAAAATCATTAAATCCATCTACACTGCACCAACTTTGAAACTACCAATATCTCACCCCCTCCTACAAACTAATAACAGACAGAGCAGAACTAAAAATCAAAACTCCATTCCGTTCCTTACACCCATCTCAAAATACCATAAATACACAACAATAAAAAAAAATCAAACCACAAACTAGAAAACTTTCCACATAAAACACACATAAATACCTAAAAAAAAACCGAACTTCCGAATCATAAACCAGATACACATACGTCAACTCCATAAAACTAATACCAAAGATTTCGCCTGCCACTCCACCACACACATTACCTAATTTCCATAATACCATGCTGATTTCATATCTCCAACATTCCAGCTACTCCATCCAAACGCAAATCGCCATCATAATCAAAATCCCCAACGAAAGAATTACTTCTCACAACGAAAAATCAGACCCTTCCGGCCTCTAATGAAGCACACATGAAACAACGAAATTCCAGAAGAAACAAAACCTAAAACAGAAGAACATTAATATAAATACAAAACTCAATAAATACACTAAAAACGACAAATTAAAAAAAAAAAAAAATACTTACGCCCACAGCCGTGCACACAAACTTCAGCAAAGGAAAGAGAGGAGGAAGAAAGACAAACATAAAACCATTCACACATCTCAACATACAACAAACACTCATTCACAAAAAAATCAGATAAATAAATACACAAAATAAAAAAAAAAAAAATAAAAAAATAACACAAAAAACGTTACACATCTTGGGAAGGAGGAGGGTAAACAGACACCACATCACAAATAAACATTCTAAACACACATCTGCACCCTGATACACTCTTTCTCCACACATACTCGTCGAGGTGACGTTGCAAAATTTCAGCCCGCCTTTTCCCCAACCCCACCTGACTCTTAATACCCGCCCAATATCCCTCAATCGTATTTGTGCAAGCCCCCGTGGAACCTAATCTTTAAACTGAACCTGATGATTAACGGTGAAATGCTGAAAACCTAAATCTGATAACCCCCCATATGCAGCCCACTTATCAGAATAAATAATAGACCCCTCCCTTATATGATCGGAAATTAATTTAAACAAAGTCTCCTGATTCCTACGCCCAATAACCCTCAAAAGCTGATGTTCAAAAACTTTGTTTTTTGTTTTGGGTGGCAGACCAGTCTGAAAAATAAAAAAAAAAATCATTGTTGAAAGTTTTTAAAATTTGGACGTCACAAGGCATGCGAGTGTTTTTGATATGTGTAAATAGCAAATGTGTTATGCTCTAGGCAATCAGAAACATAGTTTAAATGATTTACTTTGTTTTCCTTTTTGAAATATGTTACAAAAGGATGGAATCGACTTGTTGTCTTTTCCAGTGGTAGCTCTGTGTTTCATCTTGCAGCACTATGGCAGTGTCCATAAACTACGTGGCTCCATTTTGGCATCTCTTGAACATCGTTTCCTCCCCAAGTAGCCCCATGTAGCTTTTGCCTCCGTCCCCCTCCCTTTCCTCTTGTGGCATGTAGCCTTTTCCACCTAATAATTCCAGAAGATATTTTGTACCAATTTTCTTATACAGGGCGTTCGCCGGGAAACGCAACCCTCCCAGTCTGTTGCCGTCGGCAACTTGCTCGGTCAGCGGGGCCAGCGGTTCCCGCCACACAGCACCGTGAATCACCGCACTGTTTAACACCTCCGCTGCCCCAACAGTGCAGTGGCACAGTATAATGGGACCCTTACATGGTTAAGAACGGTTTCTTTGCATTGTAGCTAGTTTGTGACTTCAGTCTCTTATTAATCAGTGTTGTGAATAAACGTTTCTTTGCGGTTTGGCTGGTTTAGGGCTTCATACTCTTACTAATCTGTACCGTGTTTGAGTGTGAGTAAAATTATGGTACGTTACAGTTTGCAACAAAGAATATTTCTCTACGATACATATGTGAAGAAGAAGTCGTTTAAAAAGTGTCGCAGTAAATTTCGTCGCGAATATCCTGGCGCTTTACTGCCAGCTAAATCAACAATTCTGTGTCTGGTTAAAAAAGTAAGAGAAACGGGTTCATTTTTTAACAAAAAGAGACTGTCGGTCAACCGTATTCTCACAGAGGAGAAAATTGACGATATCGCTTTTCGACTAGAACAGTCACCCAAAAAATCATTAAGTCAGTTAGGGCAGCAGGCAGGCGTATCTAAGACGTCAGCTTGGAAAGTAACAAAGCTAGTTCACTTAAAGCCGTACAAAACAATTGTGGTGCATAAAATTACAGAAATAGACCAGGGGCCTAGGATTAGATTTTGCAACTGGTACCTGCAGGGTGTCCACGATGGCACTGTTGATCCGCAACTGACGTTTTTCTCTGATGAGGCCTGGTTTCATCTGAGTGGTTATGTTAACGCTCAAAACAGTCGACACTGGAGTTCAGAAAAACCAAATACTCTACTCCAACTGCCATTGCATGACTTAAAAGTGGGTGTTTGGTGTGCGATTAGTGCTTCGAGAATCATAGGTCCAATTTTCTTCCGTGAAACTCTTACTTCCGCAAGATATATCGAAAATATTGTGAAACCGTTTTTCGAGAAGAAAAATTGTACGGCTATTTTCAACAGGATGGGGCGACAGCTCACACCGCTAGAAATTCGCTTGCTGCACTTGACGAAGTGTTTTATGATCGTGTAATCAGCCGTGGGTTGTGGCCCGCTAGATCACCGGATTTAAACCCTTGTGACTTCTACCTTTGGGGTAAACTTAAGGGTAAGGTGTACGAAGGAAATCCTCACACATTGGAAGAACTTGAGGAAAAAATCTATCAAGTAATAATGTCCATTGACAAAGGTGAAATCCAGCGTGTGTCTCGAAATATGTTCAGAAGATGTGAAATGTGCATTACACAAGAGGGTCAACACTTCCAGCATCTTTTATAAGGTAAGCTAATGAATTACGACACATTTAAATGCTTAGCACATACAAGTTTATGAAGCGTAATTATTGTGAAATAGTCCGCGGCCGACGGTCGAACAATGCCGGAAGCTGACCGCTCGCTCGCCGGGAGCAGTTTCTTCCTTGTAGCGCTAACAGTGGGTTGCGTTTCCCGGCGAACGCCCTGTATTATTGTGTGTATATTAAACAAAACTGATATTTGTGTTATCTCCTTTTTTATGATTATAAATATTCTGGATGAAATGTTGACACCTTGCACTTCAGCATATGATCAATTTTTGGGAAAAACCTCTTTCTCAGGCACAATCAGAGATCCTTTTTTTCTTGAGGTATTACTGAAAACATTTTCATTTTCACATTCATCATTGTTAATTAATTGGTGAAATAGAACAAACTATACCTGCTATGTAAAAAAAAAAAAAAGCTAAAAAGAGTTGCATTTTTTTTTTCTTTTGCTGCAGTTAAGACACCTTTCTTTCTAAATTACCAGGGAATGATTATTTGATCCGCTTAAAAGTTTTCTATTACCCACTGGACAGTGAAAACTTGTTGGAAAAATATTATCCATAACCCTCGTAAAGTGTATTGTACAGCACCACTTCACACCACACTTTGAACTTGAAACAACACTTCAGCGAGCACTATAAAGTTGCACTGAAATTCACTTGGCAGAACAAAATTAAAATTATTAATATGCAGGGAATCCTAATCAAAACAGCTTTATTTCATATCATCAAAATAATATGAACTGACACTGCCTTAGAAAATTTTGAGTGACATCTTGTAAGTGAATTTGATTCTAGGTACAGCTTGTATAACGTTTTTCAAATCGTAATATGCTGTTGCGTGTCAGTAACTTCAAATGGGTTTGCTATGTGCAACTCAACACTATGACTTAAAATTACACACATGTACAGCACTGTCAGTCTAAAGGATATCTAAATTACACACGGAGATAATTAAATGACGAAAATAAATATCCACGTGCTGTTGTGTGTTCTGCACCTTATTTTAACTGTGATGTATTTCAGTTTCACCTAAACATTAAACACAATTCCCTATGTTGCAATCAGTTGATGATGGGTTAGAAAGGCATTGCTTGTAATATTTTATTAGCATTTTCAATCAATAAATTGGCATTTTGCTGAGTTGTGCATGCACAAACAGGCTGTTACATTCTGACCCACTGAAATAGATTCTTTCGGTCTGAACTCTGCAAATTTGGAGAAACCTATTTTTATGCTAGGAAACATGCCTTTGAAATGTTTGTAAGCTTCCCTATGCTCACACAAAATTAGTCCCTTTGAATTTTTTAATTTATTTCCATCTGATTTGATTACACAATCTTTGATACCCAGCTTTGTCCTGCTAACTTCATTGCTTTAATAAAATGAAGGATCGGTTTCTATTGGCAGGCTTTTCCCTGGTTTTGAATTCTGGACGATTTGGTTGGGAGAACTGAATTTCTAACACTCCAGTTTTCAGGTAAACATGTTAGAACCATTATCATTTTTTTCCTACTCATAGAACTTAAAAGGTTACTTTGAGATTTTGGAGAATCATTTGTCAGTGCATTTTCTGATGAAGAATTTTCAGCAGCAACAGAAGGTTTATGTTTCTTAGGTGAGGATATATTTTTATACTATGATGTCGCATAGTGCCCAGATTTTCTTTTTCTTTTATCAGTGAGAGGGTTTGCTAACTCTTGAAGAGATCTGCCAAGTGTCTGAACGACTCCCGAATTCGGTGCCAGAAGAATCATCGGCAATTTTATCATTGATGGGTTGTGCAGTTTTTAACATAGCTATTTCTTTCCTACATTTTATCACAAATCTTTGAGCCTTTGTGGAAACAATTCAGGCATCCATGTTGTGGCATTTCTCAGCTTTTTCTGTCTCGAATAAAGTGATTTGACTTTGTTAATGGATTAAAACACTGATTTCTCAACAGTTCAAAACATGCATTCAATTTATGGTTCAACTATAAATAACTTGTCAAAAACAAATCAATAAATTTAAACATGAATTTAAAAAGGTGTTAAATACACCTGACTAATTTCAATATGCTGTTGAATTGTTAATTTAACTCATATCGACACTGGCTTGATAATTTAATACTAAAATAATAAGATTTTTATTAAAAGGGTGACCCAGAAACTAATACACCACATTTTTTCCTTCAACAATTATTTATTGAACACAATGAAACTTTGTCATCCTCAAAATGTCTCCCTCAAATGGTATTCTTCAATGGCCCAAACGAGTGAAAGTCTGAGGGAGCTAAGTCAGGGATATAGGTTGGATGTGGTAACACTGTCCAACCCTGTTTGTTGATTTGTTACAACGTCCTCAAACTTTTGTGAGGGCATGCGTTATCATGTTGAAGCAAACAATCACCTGGGTTGTTATGGCGTCCAAGTAGCTGGAAGCGCTTCTTGAGTTTGGTTAATGTGTTCACATATGCCTCAGAATTAATGGTGGTGCCTCTCAGCATCTCATCAATGAGTATGACACTGTCACAGTCTCAAACACAGTGATCATGACCTTACCAGAGGAAACAGTTGTTTTGAATTTTTTCTTTGTGGAGAGTCAGGATGACACCATTCCATCGATTGCCGTTTTGTTTCGGGCTAAAAATGGTGAACCCAGGTTTCATCACCTGTCACAATCTGAGACAAGAAGGCTTCCCCCTCAGCTTCAAAATGATGCAGCAACAAGAAATGTTTTTCCTGAGAGTTTTGTGTTTCTCCGTAAGATGGTGCGGAACCCATCGTGAACACTTTCTTGCATAATCAAGAACATTAACGATTACACCCACACTTCCTTTGCTGATTGACAGCTCCCGCGCCAACTGCCAAGTCATTATGTGTCAGTCCTCGCGAATGAGCACATAAGCATGCTGCATCTTGTCAGGTGTTACAGCCGTGGGTGGCTTCCCGACCGCTGCAAATCTTGTAGCTCTGCAGAACCGCTTTCAGATGGCCTCACCCTGTGTGCCCAGCGACTAACCGTACTTCTGTCGACTGATGATGCTCCATAAACTGAACATAAACATTTGTGAATGTTTCCAACAATTTCTTGCTCCGCATTGAGAAATTCAATGATGACGTGCTGCTTATAATGTACATACCTCACAGACGCCATGTTGAACCATTGCTACAAGTACGCTATCTGTCGGAAGAAATGGAAACTTTGCACGGACACTTTGAAAACTTCAAAGAATTCATATCTAAGTTTCGCATTCGTACCATTATTGGGGGCTGAGAAAAAAAAAAAGTGGTTCATTAGTTTCTGGGCCACCTTTGTATTAGGCCGGTAAGGAAAACAATACTAAGTACATCCTCTTAGAACACATCACTCTGCATGTTCTCTAGTCATTGAATGACAGTTTAATGTAAGCGGATTCAACTGGTTAAAACGTGCATAAACGGCCTCAGTATCTTCACAAAACCAATGCACATTTTGAGTAATATTAGTATTGTACCAGCACTATATGTATACTTTTTAAAGAACAAATTTATTTGTTTTAATATTTTAAATTGTGAAAGTGTTATTAATATTAATTAATTAACTTTTATAAAGGTAAATTTAAAAAGTATGTGGACTTTATTAAGCTAATAACTACACAAATAATGCTCTCGGGTGACTAGCCGAGTTATAGAAGTGTTATAACACTTCTATAACTCGGCTAGTCACCCGAGAGCATTATTTGTATTCTCAATGCCGAGAAAGGCTTCGTAATTATATAAGCTAATAAGTATTTGACAGCAGATTACAAATCTATGTAATTAGTTTTTTTACTCATTACTGTACTCTTCCTTCATACTGAGTGTGGTGGGTGAGTGGTAAGACTCTGGTCTCACATTCGGGAGGATGCAGTTTCAAATCCCAGTCCTGTGATCCAAATGTGAGTTTTCCATGATTTAGTCAAATCACTCCAGGCAAATTCCAGGATAATTCCTTCAATAGGCCCTGACCGAATTCCTTCCCATTCCTTGCCCCCAATCCTTTCCTCTCCCCATCGTATGAACTCGACATCAATGAGGCATCAGGATAAAAACAGCAAAGAGGGAAGCTAAAGATGCGTGGGATGTAAATCAAAGTAGGAGCTTCTGCAGGTAAGAAAAAATGGGCAGACTAAGAAAACATAAGAGTTGGAGTTTAAAATGTTATAACAATTGCCTTAAAAATAGCGAGATACGACATTGTACCTTACCTTGAAATGTTACCTAGATTGTGTCTGGTTACTATGGTGCTTATTAGAGTGCTGGAAAAATGTAGTAGTACTGGTTCATAAAGGAGGCACTGTGAATAGGGTTTAAAATAGTAGGACAATTAGTTTTAGATCAGTGGTAGGTAACTTGGTGGAGAGAGTTTATGCCATCACATCAAAAATGTCTGTGAAGAAAGAAACTGGTTTGAAAATCAACAAGATGGCTTTAGCCAAAGATATTCAAGTGAATCTCAGTTTGCAAGATATTTTGGGTTTAATGAAGTAGGGAATCCAAGTTGATAGTGTAGCATTAGATCTTGCCAAAGCATTTGGCAGAGGGAGCAATAAAATCATGTTAGTTAAGGTAAAAACCATTGGAGTGGATGGAAAAGTTAATTGTTGAGTTGAGGAATTCTTAAAATGTAGAAAGCAAAGCATTAGGGCTGGAAATGCAGAACTACAGGGCGTTCGCCGGGAAACGCAACCCACTGTTAGCGCTACAAGGAAGAAACTGCTCCCGGCGAGCGAGCGCTCATCTTCCGGCATTGTTCGACCGTCGGCCGCGGACTATTTCATAATAATTACGCTTCATAAACTTGTATGTGCTAAGCATTTAAATGTGACGTAATTCATTAGCTTACCTTATAAGAGATGCTGGAAGTGTTGACCCTCTTGTGTAATGCACATTTCACATCTTCTGAACATTTTTCGAGAGACACGCTGCCCTAACTGACTTAATGATTTTTTGGGTGACTGTTCTAGTCGAAAAGCGATATCGTCAATTTTCTCCTCTGTGAGAATACGGTTGACCGACAGTCTCTTTTTGTTAAAAAATGAACCCGTTTCTCTTACTTTTTTAACCAGACGCAGAATTGTCGATTTAGCTGGCAGTAAAGCGCCAGGAAATTCGCGACGAAATTTACTGCGACACTTTTTAAACGACTTCTTCTTCACATATGTATCGTAGAGAAATATTCTTTGTTGCAAACTGTAACGTACCATAATTTTACTCACACTCAAACACGGTACAGATTAGTAAGAGTATGAAGCCCCCAACCAGCCAAACCGCGAAGAAACGTTTATTCACAACACTGATTAATAAGAGACTGAAGTCACAAACTAGCTACAATGCAAAGAAACCGTTCTTAACAATGTAAGGGTCCCAATATACTGCGTCACTGCACTGTTGGGGCAGCGGAGGTGTTAAACAGTGCGGTGATTCACGGTGCCGTGTGGCGGGAGCTGCTGGCTCGACTGACCGAGCAAGTTGCCGACGGCAACAGACTGGGAGGGTAGCGTTTTCCGGCGAACGCCCTGTACTAGAGATGGATGTGAATATGGAGTGCCACAGGAGAGAGTATTGGGGCCATTGGTATTCATTATCCTGACGAATGATGTGTTAATGGTTTACAGTTAGAAGTTAGGTTGTTAGCAGATGACAAAATGGTATATAATAAGATTAAAATGGTAGAAGACTGCAAACAGCTACAGGATATATCGATGAAAATTAATGATGAGCAGGGTCAACTTTTTAGGTACCCAGATAAAAGAAATAAAAAGCAATTAAAGGTTGTTTATGAATGTAGCGTGGGATAAATTTCTTATTAAAGGCCTGAAGTGTACATATCTTGACAGAAATATTTGAGAATAGACAAAACTGGTCAACACACATTGTGCAGTTAGTAGGAAGAGGTATCAAAATTCTTCATTTATAGGAGAGGCTGATGAAGAAAAAACCAGAGAAGTGAAGTAATTAAGTTACAAAACTTTAGTCGGAACATTGCTTGTATTTTGTGGTGTAGTTTAGGACCTACATTTTGAGTATCAAATTCAAGAGTTGGAAGGGGTGCAATACTAGATTTGTTTATGAAAACTACCACAGAGCGCTATCATTAACTGTTATGACGAAGGAACTGGATTGAGATTCATTGAAAGACAATCTGATGGCAAAGAGAGTGTTGGGAGTATGCAAGGCATATGTTGGCTATGCAGATTGGAAGGATATTGGTAGAAGAATTAGCAGTAATGCATGGAAGGTAATTGATGACCATGGCACTAAAATTCTTATTGAAATAAGGCATAAGGTAGTGAGAAATTTTTCTTCTATTGGCAAGGGAATCAATACTTGTGATAAATTACCAAGGAAAGTGCTGAATAGTTTACCAAAAACACTAAAAAAATTAAAAATTTTAAAGGGCAAATGTAGATGGCAGAGTAAATTACACTCAAAGAATTTAAGAAAAAAAATTAATAAGAAAAAGGAAAGTGGGTGTGCAGGGAAATTGCCACCAGAGCATGCATACTGTCGCAATTAAAAGTGTGTCTAACATTTAAGATCCATGTGTAGTAATTAACGAGGCAATTGACCACTTACCATTACTGACACACAATACCAGGTGAACATGATTCACAATATTGTATAACCTTTAGGATTGTGATAAAACATGTGGGAAGTTGGTAGGTGGATTTTTTATTGTCGTAAAAGCATTTTTTGCTTAATTTTTGGCTTAATAATCTAAATTCATTTAAGTTAATAAAATAAAGTTGAAAATTTCTGCAATTGTAAATTATGTTCAGTATTGAATCCAATTAATGTTAAAATATGCTTCATGTGATAATTGTTTGATAATAGTGTAGTATGCTGAATGAACAACTTGTAAGGTTTCACTGATTTGCTATGTTCTAGTCAGTGTGTTATGAATGATCCTTATATGTATCGTGTTTTGTTTTTCAGTCCGTGTTTTTCAATACTTGCAGCAACATCACTGATTTGGTTATACGTGAGTGCATTTTATATTTTAAGTTGTATGGATTGAATGTAATTTGCCCTCTCACTAGATAGTGCCACTAATCAACTCTGTTATTTTAGAAATTTTATGGGCTGTCTTTTTGCCTGCATAGTTTGGTTGACGTCTGATTGACCTCTGTGCAGATGGCCAAATATATTTTACAGTACTGTACTCTAGTGTTGTAGTTTGCATTTATAGTTGACCTTATGTTCAAGTAATACCTCTTTTTGCTGGGTGATGCCTTGTAAATGGTTCTTGCATTAAGCTTTCAGCTGGTGTGCCGCAGCCTTATTCAGAGTTACTGAATTGTTTACGTGTTACGTAGAAAAGTGCACCAGTCCTCATTAATATTGTTATCGTTCTTTGCCGTTTACAATACATCCTTCACCCACCTAGGCCACTATTAGTCACCTCTCTCAAATGTAATTGGCTACCGTGTTGAGATATAGCACTATTATTATCAACCATAGTGTGACCTTTCTCACCAATGTAAAGACCCCCACAGCTTCAGGTTGGTGTTGGTGCAAATGATCTCTTACTGCAATCATTGTCTGGTCAAGCTTGCGTTGTGCATTTTACACTGTTGGCAACACCTTCCACTTCAACGATTTCCAATCTGGTCTGTAACTATATATGTACTAACAGGTTTCCCAATGTGAGTACATACTCCTTTTAAAATAGTTTTTTATGAATGCAATGGCAACAGGATAATCTTGTCCCTAATAACAAGCTCAGCATTTTAGATGATGCCATAATTCCTTTTTCTTCTTGGATTTAGTGTTTTCTCTTTCATAATATTGTTCACAGAGACTGTAGTTGATGGAAAGAGCATCTAGAATGAAAATATCAGAATTATGTAGGATGAAATGTAAGATTACATCAAATCTGTAAAGAGTCTCTGTGTAGAAACAATGCGATAGAAATAAATGAACTCTCTGACACAAATTCTTCACGGGTTTGCCGCCGGATAATGTTTTCTAAGGACAAGCTTTTGGCGCCTTGCACTGCCGCCATCATCGGGTCTATTGTACCTAAGGGAACAACAAGAACTGAACTGGATGGCGGAATCGAAGCGGACCAGAATCGTCATCTGATTGGCTGACTACAATGCCCGTCTCCATTCCGTGTCTGTAATTGGTCGGCTCTGGAACCAGCTGTAGATAGGGTCAGATTGCCAGCACCGTGAGCGCCATCCTACTATTCATCAGCTAAAGCTGTGGTTTTTTTATATGGAATGGAGAGAATATGGTTTACACATGTCAATGTTCACATCGCGTCACCGTTCACATTATTCTACTACCGTTAATCAAGATGTTTTATCCTGTGAATCCAAAGGGAGCCAAGTGGTCTTCTGATTGACTGACTACAACCCTGGTTCTGTTATGCTTGTTGGTAATTGGTCGGCTATGGACCCAGCTGTAGATGGGGTCGGACGGAACTGCCGTAGCGCCGAAAACAACTTCTGACTCAGTTGAATAGTTGAATGTCAGCCAATCAGATGACGACGACGATTCTGGTCCGCTTCAGTTCCGCCATCCAGTTCAGTTCTTGTTGTTTGCTTAGGTACAATGGACCCGATGATGGTGGCAGTGCAAGCCGCCGAAAGCTTGTCCTTAGAAAACATTATCCGCCGGCAAACCCATGAAGAATTTGTGTCAAAAGATATGCCGGGAAAGCCTTGTTTCTCAAATGAACTCTCTTTCTGTATTCAACATTGTCTCCAAGATTGTTTACAAATATCGAGAGTAGAAACTGTCCTATAAAGCTGTTAACGGTTTTTACAGCTTAAGATTCATTCATAGAATCAGGCATTGAGCTGCATGAGCAGTAACACTGTGGCCTCACATCTGGGAGGCTGCAGGTTTGAATCTCTGTCGAGCCATCCAGATTTGCGTTTCCCCATATAACTTCGGGAAATTTCTGGGATGGTTCCTCCAAAAGGCTATGGCTGAATTCCTTCAATTTCCTTGTCCCCAGTTCTTTCCCATCTCTAATTACTTTGGTGAGGCATAAAACCAGAAGCAGTGTTGAGTGGCATTTAGTTAATTGTGGCAACGTTTCACCCAGGCAACTTCTAGGTTGGATGAAGATCAACTCTTAATAATTTTAGTTCACTGTCAACAAAACAAACATACAAACATTCCAGAGATGTTTTTTTGTTGTGGTCAAAACGTTGGCTGTGGTTATTCCGTAATATTTCTATTTTCAACACTGCATTATTATGGTCGTATAAGCTACACTTCCATGCAAGACTCCGTCCATACTCTCCATCACTATTTGTATTCAATATTTGTTTGAATATCTCTACCATTAAAGGTTTGCTTATGTCAATTTATCCTTCACGTGGTGCGCCCAGTTAACACAGACGAGGCTCTAGTGAATGAACAATTACCGGTATAAGGAGTCACCAACTGCTTTCGATGGCCTCTGGAAGGGAGGGCGTAAAAGTAGTGGGGTTTGAAATGGCTCCTCAGGGCAGATGAATCAGAAATAATCAACAGTATGGGGATGCAGACAGAAATTATCTCCTGATACCGTGTAATCCTCTGAGATTACATATTGCATAACGGCTTCTTCCTAGGTAAAATATTCTAGGGGTTCAAAAGTTCTCCAATACCAGGTAGAGACTGTTCGGGAAGGTGTCATCAGTCATCAGAATGAATAGAAACATTCTATGAGTCAGAGCATGGAAGGTTAGAAATCTGAATTGGGCAGTTAGATTAGAAAACTTAAAAAGAATTATCTACTTCCATACTATACAATTCACAAATACTGTGGGTGGCAGAGATTCCTTTGCACCAAAACTAACTCTTTGCATTCTAATCCTCAATAACAAGAGAAAAGAAAGAATACATATAAAGAATAACCGCGGTACAATAGAAGCAATTCTAACTTTATGATTAATGTGGGGAGGATGGATCAAGAAAAAAAAGGATACTTTTATGCTATTTGTTGGTTTAGATAAAGCTTTTGATGTTGTCAGGTACAACAGGATCTCCAAATTTTAAGAGAAGTTAGGGATAAGATATTTAGGTTGAAGAATAATTCATAATCTATCTAAGAATCAAGTAAATATTATGAAAGCAGAGGATTGCAAGAGATGTGTATCAGTAAAAAAGGGTATGAGTTATGGCTGAAGCCTATCCCATTAATATTTAACTTGTATGAAGAGGAAGTAATAAAGGAAGTAAAAGAAAATTTTGAATGCTGCACAAGTGTTTGCTGATGATATTGTCCTTGTAAGCAGAACAGACTAAGGATATTGAGAAATTATTGAATAGCATACACAAAATACTGAAAGTGAAATTTGGATTAAATATAAACCAAAGAAAGATAAAAGTTATGAAATGTATTAGAAATGATAGTGTATTAAATTTAAAAATATGAGCACATGTTATAGGAGAAGTGTGTAAATTCATCTTAAAAATGACCACTGTAAACACCACAATGAAAATCATGTATACCACAATGGAAACGCATCTCAGGGGCATCCCTAGTTTGCTTTGTCTGTAGTTAATTTACATTCAACCTCAAACCCTCTGTGGTGCTAGTATCCAAGTGATAACTTCATAGACAATGTTATTGCTAGCTGCCTGTTCCACACTCCTAGATGCTACCAGAAAAATGCCTTCTATAGTGGCTAAAGCAACATTGTGACTGACCGTAGGGAATTGTATTACCCATAAACCCACTTCATCCGGCTTTGCAGTCACCGGTAGGGGTGGGATCATTATAGGAGGTATCTGGAAAACAAACCCTACAATGGCCCTCCCTGGGTACTCCACCACTCACTAAGAGGAGAAGGCACCGGCCGAGATCAGCGGGGCTTCCGCTCCCTCAGTTACTCGCTGTCCTCGTAACACTCTAATGCTACTGGTAACACCCATTACCCATATCGTGGGATTGGATAGTCCGCCAGCAGTGTTAAGGGTAAATGCCGTTCGTTCTGCCGAGGGCTCATCTCTGATACTGGGACCTGTTAACCATGACACCTCGAATGACTGCCCTACGAGAATAGCCTACCCTCTTGGAGGCCCAAATGGGCTTGTGTCCTTTACGCAATTACTCGATATGTGATATTGCTTGTTCTCTTTTTAGCGAGGCTTTGCTTGCAGCCTTTGAAGTGCCCCTGCCATGGTCACTTACACGATCTCCCTACCTCACATCTGATGCATACTGACAAGCATCTATTACCCGATACTTGGGTTTGGTTAGCTCGCCAGTCACTGTACAGTCTGCCGAGAGCAAGTATTGGATTCGTCGAACAACTGCTCCTCGCGCCTTACGTTTAAGGAATTTTTATTTACTGATTTTAGATAGCCTACTACCTTGTTACCTAAAGTAGGCCCTTAGTTTCTACAGTTTTTTATTTTAAAGCAATTTAATTTTCTGTTAGTATTTTTTTTAATAGATCTGGAAAATTATTCTAAAGGATTTAACGGATCTATAGTATTCTACTAATTAATCTACCATCTGCACTAATTCACAACAAAATCAGCAAGTGTCTATGTATGTCCATACTTCTAATCAATAAGCTGTCTATACACAAATAATCTTCCTGCACCACTGCTGGCCTGCACCGACATCCAGGCCGCCGGCTTTCTCTGCCGATGCAGCGGGGCGACTGCTGACGTGCTGACCACCGAGTGCCGTCAGTCAGCTTCACCTTCCAGGTAGTTACCCCGTTCTCCGGTTTGTCCTCGGAACTACCTACTCCCACGTTGGGAGTTTCCTCCTGGCATCACCCTGAGCCCTGGAGAGGGCGCCTCTGGTTTTCAGAGGCACTGCGATTAATAGAATCTTTGCCATCTTCTGGTAAATCACCGCCTTAGTCGTGGGCAGTGCTTGTAATCGCAGTTGGGTAGTCCTTTACTTTTGAATTTCTTCCTCTCCTGCCCTTCTTTCTGTTTCTGATGCCGCTTGCTCGCGGCGTCTTCTACGCTCTGCTAATTTCAATTCGGCACATCTTGCCTTTAGGGAATGAGGCCCCACACTTGACACCAATTAAAATTTGTCTGTTGTGGTCCTGTTCCAATGGAGGTGCTCAGGCCACAGAGAGAGATTATGGCCAATCGATTTGCCTCGGCAAACACCCGTCGGTGGCATGGTAACCGTAGCGATATAGTCCCGCAAGACATGTCTTGCTAATGTCATAAGGCTAGAAGCTAGCCAGCTACCAGATGACCCAAGATCCCCGAACAGTTGTAGGAGGATGGGTGGGTAAGTTGGTTTACTAAAATATTGCTATTCAAAATGGGTAGTACAGGGATTATCGCTTCTATAATAGCTTATGCTAGAACTGTTAAATTTATTTGTAGTATCATAGTAAGATTGTATTTAATCTTTGAATATTTGCTTTGGTTAGTGCATGTGACAGTTGTGTTTGAGTAGTAGCAGATTACAGTAACTATTGTCTGCTTTAAATTTGTGTAGTGTCATGGTTAGATTCTATTTAATCTTTGAATATTTGCTATGGTTAGTAAATGTGACAATAGTATTTAAGTAGTAGCACACTTGTCACCTTTAAATATATCAGTAGGGATGTAGGTAGATTTTATTTGCTGTGGTTAGCTAGTGCATTTTACAGTTATCTTTCAGTAATTGCTGAGTGCAGTAATTGCTGTCTGGTTTAAACTTATGAGTATTGCCATAGTTAGGTTTCATTTAAGCTGGGGGTGATAGTGAACTTCATCTGTGTCCTTTGAGTTTAGCATACGAGAATGTACTATTAAGAATTAATGGAGAGTTCGTTCTTTCATCCACTTCTCAGTTTGTGTTCTTGTTTTAAGAAGATAGCATGTGTAGGGACTGTGATTGCTGTGTGTAGATGTGGCTGATCTGCGAAGCCAGCTCAGAGCTTTACCAATGAAAGTGGAGCTGCCATAAGAGATTGCAGCAGATGTGACATGGGAGACTGTTGCAGCTAGGTCACTCACAAGTTCTGTTGCAATCCAGGTAGAGAAGTTGGAACGTTGACTTGTCGTGTAGATTCTGACATTTCTGTGATAATCTTGGCTTAAGATTCCTCAATCTTCGCCCTAGGGTTGAGTCGTGTACGGTTCCCTTGACTAGATCGGGGATATACTACACGAGTGGCTGGGGCCGTATGGAGTGCATTGGGAGGTTTCTTTGAGCTGAGGGCGGAAGACGTTATTCATATTATTTGTCACATTTAAAATGAGATACAGAACACACATCATGTGAATATTTATTTCTGTCATTTAACTATCTCCATATGTACTTTATGATAGTCTGACAAGAGAAAACAGTACAAAATATCTTCTGGAATCAATAAGGGAAAAAAACTACATGCTGCGTGGGAGGAGGGGGGTAGAGACAAAAGCCACGTCGGGCTACGTGGGGGGAGGGGGTGTTCACAGGAAGCCAAAATGGAGCTACGTGGTTTATGGACGCTCCCGTAACAGTACAAATAGGTACAACACGGTGTTTCGGGAGTATCTTAAGAGAATCTTGACAGTTAAAACTCCTCATAGTTAACTGTAGAGGTTGTAGAGTTATTTATGCCAACTACTCATTTACTTCATTTATGGCATCTGACCTGGGGATCGGTGAGAGTTGCCACTACCTGAAAGATGAAACCAAAAACCTGTCATCTTCACGTCTGCATCGTGTAACCATAACAACCTGACAACAGAATTTTGGTATGATATGCATTCCACCTCTGTCATGATGTAACCCATTTCTGCTGGGGAAAGGGACTTATGGTTTAAAGTGAAATCCTAACAGCTGAGCATCATAGTGTATGAACAGATGGTGATGGTCAGATGGTTAAATTCCAGTGAAGAGCAGGATTTGAACCAGAGAGCTCTCATTTCTTAATTATTCAGCCACAGATTTCTCTAATGATATAATTGAAAACTGAATCTTTACTAAGTATTGGTAGTGTTTTATGGGCAAGGTAAACAAATAAGGCTTGCAGTTATATCCTTCCAATATTGGATAAAAAAAAACTTACTATACAGTTCTTGAAAAACTATGAGGCACAAGAAGTGATTTAGAATTCATAGTCCTGCTTTTTTTAAAGTTTTAGCACAGGAAAAATGCTCAGTCATCTTTGCTTTCCTTTGGAAATTAAGAAGGGAACCTCTTACAGTTATCCCTTGCCAAGACGGTTCAGCATGCTCATTGAAATGGATAAAGATGCTAGAGGGATACAATTCGCCAGACACATTATTACCTATATATGAAACTTGATGCAGTGAACACACAGCTTTATTCTGTTTTGTGGTCGCTCGGTGCATCTACCTGTTGTATTCTAGCCAACAGACACATTTGTTGGATTTTCGTGCTTCGGTCAGAAAGGGCACACATTCCCATTGATTTTGTTGCTTTTTCCAACAATTCTCTCATTAAAAAATGCTGAACAAGTGAATTCACAGCCAGTAAACCAATAAACAATTTTCTCTAAACAGGCATGAACTTTAATTATCTCTAAATAGGAGTACAGTTATGACAGCTTTAAAAAAACTTCTAGCTATAGAGATCAAGTAACCACTTAAATAATAGGAATATGGCAGCTTATTTCAGGCATATTGTAAGAAATCTGGCAAAAGTTTTCGGAATATAGTTCCCTACATTGAGATTTTTTTGGCTTAAAGGCTGTTGAAAAAGACAGATTCCTTGATTTCGTCAGTTCAGAACAATACCAATGTAACTGATACTTTTGCGGAAAGCGAAGTTAAGATGTTTTTCTATAGGCAAACCTCATGTTCAGTCAGTGCAGTAATAGCATTCAAAGAGGAGCCTTAAGGTTCGCACACACTAGAGCGGGCCGCATCATATCGCATTGAGCGAAAATGCTGCAACACACATCTGGATGCAGCGAGTCACATTTCTTTTATTGTCGCCACCTTCGGTTCTCAACAATTATTCAGCTGCTTCTCCACAGCAAATGGACACATCAGACAAAGGGGTCTTTTTTAGATATTCATTAAACAAGAAGAAGAAAATTAAGCTGAAAAGGCAATGGGTTTAATTTAAAATTGAATTTTACACATTTCTTAGGCACATTGGATGTCAAGCGTGTTATAACAGTTCCACCAAATTGCGGTTCTGTTTATTTTTAATGCAGAAAAATGAAGGTGTTTCATGGTTTTACTAGCCCTTGTGGTTGCTGAATATTATTTTGGTTGTCGGGGGATTGGGAAAAAAATTAAGATTGAAAAACATTTAGTCACATCAAGTTAGGTGAGGCAATGGCTGCAGGAAAACTGAATTTGCATGTTGACAACTTCATACAGGGAACTGAGATAAAATGCAGTTTGTAATAGTAGTGGATGAAGCTTTCCCCCTTTTGAGATGAGGCCTATTCCAAGATATCAGATACAAGGAAATGAAGAGAAATAAACTTTCAATTTCAATAAACTATGGAGGGTGATCGATAACGGCTTTAGTGTTATAGGTAGAAGGTTTCGAATCTATGAAAGGAGAATGCCGATGTTACCTAATAAGATAAATAAAGTAATACTAGCCACATGCTGCATTCATAACGATATCTGAATTGGGTTGCAGAAGATAAGAACGATAATAACAACACAGAAATTTCAATATTTGACTTACACAAGTTTCTAGACTACGAGGGTGGTCTGAAAAGTTTCCGACCTAACAAAGATACAAGACATCTTTAATGATTTTTTTTTTTTTTTAATTTTTCAACATAGTCTACTTGTAACTCTACACACATTTCCCAGCGATGCTCCCATCTCTGTAACCCGTCAAATAGTACTTGGCATTTTTCTCTGCAAAATAATTGTTCACGAAGGTGATTGCCTCTTCATTTGACGAAAATCTCTGTCCACCATGTGCAATTTTTAGATGAGGGAGCAAAAAGAAGTCACTTGGGGCTGGATCTGGTGAGTAAGGCAGATGGTCAAGCAGTTCAACCGTAATTCGTGAATTTTCGCCATGGCAACCGCTGAGGTGCGTTGTCTTGGTGAAACAGGATTTTCTTTTTCTGAAAATGTGGCAATTTTTCCACAAGTTCTGCCTTCAGCTTGTCAAGTAATGATGCGTAGTATGCTCCTGTAATGGTTTTTCCTTTTTAAAGGTAATCAATTAAAATAACTCCATGACTATCCCAAAAAACAGTCGCCAGCGTTTTCCCAGGCGAAAAAACAGTTTTTACTTTTTTTTGGAGCCGGATCCCCCTTTGCAGTCCACTGTTTGGACTGTATTTTTGTTTTGGGCATATAATGGTGTATCCAAGTTTCATCTACAGTAATTAATCGGTGCCTAAACTTGGATTTATTGCGCCTAAACTGCGCCAACATAGTGTTGGAAATGTATTCGAACACGTTTTTGGTCTAATGTGAACAAACGCAGCACCCAATGCGTGGACAGCTTTCTCATACCTAAATGTTGATTTAATATGTCACAAACACGTTCTTTTGAAATGCTCATAACCTCTGCTATCTTTCCCACTTTAATTCGGCGATCATCCAGCACCAATTGATGAACTTTGGCGATGTTTTCATTGGTAGTTGCAGTTTTTTGACATCCCGAACGTTCATCATCTCCCACAGAATCCAACTCATCTTTGATTTGTGTAGGCGTATTGCCTTTCAAAAACAAATATTTAATGACAGCTCGATACTCGATTTTTTCCAGTTTCACAAAAACACTCACATCAACTCACTCAAACGACTGTTACATAACAACTGCGCGTCTAAAATGGCTGAAACTTTGGTGAGTAACTGTCAGCAGATAAACAACGAAATTCACTAGCTTTTATTTACGAGTGCTGCCATCTTCACGTTGAGGTCGGAAACTTTTCAGACCACCCTCGTATATCAGAAATCATTAAGATTTGGAATAATTTCACAAAATATTTTTAAACCAAAGCCGGCTAGGTTAATTGACATCACGAAGCTTTACAAGAGGGATTCAAAGAAAGTGATTGAAAATTATAATACACACTTAAAATATAAAAATACGAATCATGACATTATACCTGGTTGTTTTAACTAGTTTCCTATTTCCTCCCACATATTTTTTTGTTTGTTATATTTTGCGTCTTGTAAATCATAAAACTCTTTGCAAGTCGTTACTAATGAGATGCAGTGCTCTTTATCCATTACGTTTGAATAGTTTAAGTTAAAACATACAATCAAAGAGCAAGTGAGAATGAGCAAGAAATTTTATAATTTTTTCGTCTTTATTAAAGTTCATGAAGTAATTAAATTTTCAGGTTGTAATTACTTATATTTTTTTCAAAAATCATCCTATTTCCTGCATGAAAATTTGCAGCCAATTTTGTTGAAGTAATGCAGTTAATTCACAGAATAGTTACAAAAGTCAGTCAGTGGAGCTCCTATCTCAAACCTGGTCGTGACTGAGAGCATCAGGGCACACAGGTGGAAAAATACGCCTAGGGAAGGGATCCAACAATGCAGCGTGATGCGGCCCGCTCCGCCCCAACTCGACCCGCCTGTGGTGTGCGTTACCCCGTTAGAACTAGTGTAAACAATTACTGACACATTTCTGCAATGCGATGCGGCCTGCCCTAGTGTGCACAAACCTTTAGAAGGCTAAAAGGGATGTCCAAGTAAAAATGATCGCCATTGAAGAAAATTTTAATTCCTTCCTGACAGTGGCATAGCTTTCAGAGGGCTAAGCAGTGCCGCACACTAAGGCCCCCATGTTCAGTGGGTCCCCAAACTCGGCTCAGGGGACCCCCCAAGCTCTGCTCAGAGTGCCCCCAAATTTAGCTCAGGGAGCCCCTGCCAGCAAACCTCACTAGACTTGGTAGAGCTAAAAAAAGAAAGGTCGCTCATTACTTTTCTTGCGTCAGAGCCCTTGTTAACCTAGCTACGCTGCTGCATCCAGAAGGCCTTGGAAACGGGTACTAACAAAACTAATCCAGCAACCAGAGCTACTACTATGGGTGTCCATATAAAAACACCCATCGATGAGAAACATGATGGGAAAACTCTATGGTCCACGCACCTGAAGCAGTTCAAGGCTGCAGATACTGCCAACAGACAGATGGAACCAGATAATGCTGTTTGTTAGCCTGATAACCACCCTCTGAGGCGATGCTGTGAATACTCTCCAGACCATTCCAGTCAATGAGCAAGAAGATTATGTATACATCTATGGTGGCAAGACTAGAAACTAGGCATGGAGAGAAACATCGGCAGCAAGACCACCATAGCCAGCTGTTTAACAGACAACAGAATCGTGGAGAGACACTACAGGAATTCATGACGGACATCATTTGTCTTGCTCAGATGACCTACCTTTCAACCCCAAATGATTTCATGGAGCAGATGTCTGAGGATACTTTCATCATGGGCTTGAGCGACCCAGAACTTCAGCGATATCTCCGTCTTGCTCATCATCAGACACTGGTGGATGTGATGGCACATTCGTTGAAGTTCGAGGCTTCCATGCAGACATTAAAGATGAACGCCTGGCTGTGACACATCGACGAGTAAGAATCCCAGGACAAGAGGTTGAACGGATCGTCTGGTGACTTCTGCTGAGCAACAACTGTCCACACCGAAGAAGGGAGATAGGCTGCTGGAACTGTGGTGAGTTAGGCCATGTGAGAAACACCTGCCAGAACAAAACCAAGAACCAGAAAAAACTAGATCAGTCTGGTGCTAAGGGGTGAGCACTGTGGAGTGAAACGTGTTTCCCCAAAAGAATATGTACAGGTTATCATCCTAATGTGTCAGACACAGAGTCTCTTCATGGATGGAACCATCAATGGCATGGAACATAACATGTTTCTGGATATTGGAGCCACTACCATTATTGTGAAGAAATGCATTATTAAAGGAGCCCTCCAGCTGACGATTGTTCTACTGAAGACAGTGACGGGTGAGCCAGCAAACACCATTGGCAAAATCGTCAGCATCGGACTGGGCAGCAAAAAAGATCAACCACCAAATGATGTGGCCAATGTTACCAAAGAGGTCATCCTTGGCATGAATGTTATGACCGAATTTGGACTAACTCTGAATTTGAAACATAGAAGCCTTAGATTTGCTGATGGAGAAATTATCCTTCATGGACGGGATGAAGGAGTGGTACAGATGAAGTTTTCCCTCCTACAACCAACAGTGTTCAACCAGATGGTGATGACCGAGAGGCAACCGGGATCATCGAACCTGCGAGAAGTGAAGAAGTATGTTGAGGGGCTTTTCAGGGGAGAGCTGCCATCAACTTCAAAGGACCAGTGCTGGTTCCAGTGATAAACGTAAATGAGTATCCAGTCAACCTGAAGAAAGGCACTAACGTCACATAGTGTATCCTGGTATTGATGATTGTGCGTGGGGAAACACCAGAGGAAGTCCAGTGGCACATCAGAGACGTTAAGAAGTTGACGGAAGCTTTACAGCTTGAATGAGCAAAGCTAACCTGGATTGAGGCACTGCTGAAAAAATATCAGGCGTCTTTGCCATCGAAAAGAACCGGCTAGGCAGGACGAATGTGGTGAAGCATCAGATCAACACTGGAGACGCTCGGCCAATCCGATAGAGCCCCTGATGGTTGCCAAGAAGGAAGGAGCTGATGATATAATCTCTGACATGCATCAACAGGGTATTGTTGTGCCTTCAACTAGCCCTTGGGCTTCGCCGGTGGTACTTGTGAAAAAGGACGGCTCAACCGGATTCTGTGTGGACTCTCAACAGCTAAATAGTAAGATTGTCAAGGACAGCTATCCATTACCCAGGATTGATGACACCTTGGATCTGTATGTTGGAACTGAAGAGTGGATGGATACTGGCACGTTGAAATGGTACCCCAAGGTAAAGAGAAGACAGCTTTCTCCATTGGGTCTGAGCCGTTTGGACTAATGTTCCAGCTATGTTCGAGAGATTAATGGAGAAGGTACTACATGGCATTTCATGAAAGACCTGCCTGATCTATCTGGACGACATCGTAGTCATCAGCAAGACCTTTGACAAACACCTGTGAACCTGGAAGAAGTCTTCAAGTGACTGCAGAGCGCCAACTAGAAGCTGAACCCAAAGAAATTCCAGCTCTTCCAGGAGGACGTCAAGTACATGGGACACGTCATATCTAAGAATGGTGTGGCTGTAGATCACCAGAAGACCAGTGCAGTGAGAGAATGGCCAATTTCCAGGGATTTGCATGAACTACGGAGCTTTTTGAGGTTATGCTCCTACAACAGGTGCTTTGTATCCAGATTTTCCAGCATAGCCAAGCCATTGACCACGCTTATCAAGGAAGGATGGGACAACTTCTGGGATGAACACTGCCAATCAGCCTTCAAACAGCTGAAGCACTTTTGGTTACGGCACCTATCCTCAGTTATCCGTTCACCACTGGCATGTTCAAATTGGACACTGATGCCAGTAATAAAGGCTTGGTGGAGTTCTATCACAGATACGGGTTGGTCAAGAGAAAGTAAACGCCTACTTCAGCAAGGTACTCTCCACGCATGAGAGGAACTACTGTGGGAGCTATTGGCTGTGGTGAAGTTCATGGAACACTTCTACAAGTACCTGTATGGGATGATACTTCTTAGTGAGGTCAGATCTTGGAGTCCTGAAATGGCTGATGCAGTTCAAGAACCCTGAAGGACAGATTACTCGATGGATTGAATACCTACAGGACGATGACTTCCAGATTGAGCATCGAGCTGGAGCCAGCCACAAGAATGCAAACGTCTTGTTAAGAAGACCTTTCCCTGCAGACTGCAACCACTGTGTACGTCGGGAATCAAAGGCTGGTCTGGTGAGACGACTGACGGTTGTTAGCGACTTGTGGCAACCTGTGGGACTCCAGAAGGCCCAGAGTGAGGGCACAGATCTCGGTAACATTATCCAATGGCTCAGGATGCTGGTCTACGTGGGAAGTTGTTGTACCAAATCTAATTGGGATTAATGGGACTCATTACATCTGGAAGATAGTGTTTCGAAGACTTGGATGGGACTTTGACCAGAATGTAGATCTTCGTTTCTCAGAAGACTTCTGAAGTACTGCATCATCTGCAAAATAAGATCTGTGGAGGACATCTTGGCATGAACAGGACCCTTGTGAAAGTCGGAGAAAGGTTCTGTTAGGTGGGCTGCAAGGAGGACGCCAAGGACTGGTGCTGGAGATGTGAGGTCTGTGCTGCTGGGAATGGAACGAGAGAAAGGAAGACACCCATGCACCGGTACAGTGTAGGGAGCCCATTCACAAGGATTGCAATCGATGTGGCAGGAAACAGATGCCAGGAACAAGTACATCTTGGTGGCCATGGACCACTTCTCAAAATGGGTAAAAAATTACACAATCCCCAACCAGGAGTCTTTCACCATTGCCAAGATCCTAGTTAAGGAGTTGTTCTCATGGTTAGATGCTCCCTTGGAATTAAACTCAGACTAGGGGAGAAATTTTGAGTCATCAGTGTTCCAGAAAGTCTGTCAACTCATGGGAATTCAGAAGACCAGGATAACGCTGCTACACCTTCAGTTGGATGGAACGGTTGAGTGGTTGAACCGGACCATCGGGAAGCATCGCTCCAAGGTGGTGGCAGGGAACCAACGTGACTGGGATGAACATTTCCCACTGTTCCTGAAAGCCTATTGATCTTCAGTCCATGAGGCAGACACCGGCTTGTATTATCTTTGGAAGGGAAGCACGCCCACTAGGACGTGGCTTCAACGTAAAGGATTTATAAAGACTGTTCAGCCCTCAAAGGTAATGTGGTCTCTCACCCAAGCTGCAGTGATCCTGGGACAGACCGAGATGAAGAGGCTCAACGACGTCATGTACCAAATACAAAAACTTCCACTTCAGCCGACTAGCACCTTATGAAGGAGGTAACCTGACAGTCGACAATGGTTCCACAATGATCTTGGATTGCTCCGGGACGGAACAAGCTTAAGGAGGTGACAGTGTTACATGTTTGGACAGGCATAGGGATAGGTTGGCATTGGCAGCGATGAGTGGAGTGTTCGGGGCCTGCTGGAATTGGTTGCCTATTTGAACTGGCACTCTTGAATTTGGAGGGCCATCAGCTGCATGGTCGGGCTTTGCTGAAACAACTGAATCTTCTAGAATGGACATGAGGGGTATTTAAGGAATGGACTGGAGCCCGAGTGAGTCAGTCGTGTGCATTCGGTCTGCTCACGTGCATCGCTGAAAGTATTGTGCCTCGTCGAGTCCGGTATGGCCAGCGGTGACGGAACTGTGGAGCCGATGAGACATTAGCACGTATCAGTTGATGAGAGTGCGAGCTTTGGGTGAGGTGGTGTTTGTGCAGTGTGAATAACGCCAGACTAAACTATTGTGGTGTCCATAGAAGTGATTCTTTCTGCTTAAATTTCCTGAACATTGTAGCCATAATAGGATCTAAGTGTTAATTAATTTAGAAACTGACCCAAGGATCGTAACAATATGTTCAGTGCAATTTGAACGTAAGTAATTGTTGCTACTTATAGATCAGACAACAATTACCCCTCTGATAAAAATTCCAAAACTTAATAATTGTACTACAGTGGAAAGAAAGGGTGTCCTATGCAGTTCTGAAAGTTATAGTTTTGACTATGATTTCTGGTAAAAAGTAGAACTTGCCACACTGTAAAATTTAATAAATGTTAGTTATGATAGTATTGTTCTGAACCATTGATTTAATGATTAGCAAATGTTTTCAGCATATACAGCTTATGGAGCCAAGTGTTGGTCTCACACTATCTCAATTGCATTATACTGAAGAGAAAAAGATACAAGACTCAAGCATCCATGAGGTCATTATTAATTAATGGTTTTTACTGCTTGGATTACAGAGGTTGTAATATTTTAAGTCAATAATCCCAGGTTTTACTCACTTGGTGTTCATCCTGTTATCATTTCTGTCTGTGCATGAACAACTACAAGTACCCCAACATTATCTCAGCACTACTATCTTCTGTTACAGTAGTTGAAGGATGTGACCTGCTAAAAACATGAAAACGTGAAGTAGAAGGTAATAGGTTATTTGAATATTTTTCAAAAATTGTTATGTATTTTTTATTGATACACATTATTCCGCTGGTACTATTTATATTTTGATGAAAGTACATATTTTAAGTAAAAATCAATGGTAAAATTTAAAGTTTTTAAAAGCCTGCCTAAATGTGCCTTTGTGACATAGGTTAGGCCAGTAACACCCTAGATGTCACACGCCTGTAAATACTCTCTCTTGATAGGTGAATTAGTCTATAAATTGTTCGAAACATAGTGTATGGTATAAATGGGGTGTAGTACATCAGTGTACAAACCCATTGGTGAAAACTTCCAAAAAACTGTGTTCCCATAATAGTTGGAATATGAAAAAAAGTATTTGCAGCTTGCTCATAGAAATCCAGATGTTACTGCGAGTAATTTACATATCCCTTTCTCTGAAGTCATTTATACTGTAATTTCAATGAGTAAAAGTAGTGACATGTACACACATTCAACAGAAAAAATGATGAAGATGCTTCTGACATGGAGAACTCTAAAGTGCAGAAATCAGAATTCGAGAACCAAAAAGTTGGATATATAGTATATAGCATCCTAATACCAATGGCTGAATGAATTAAGGTGATTTGTCAGTAATCTAAGGATCTTCTTACATTCAGTCCTCCCTTCGGAATATTTGCTGTTAGTAGCACTGCAGATTTAGTTTTGGAATAATAACTGTCTTCGAAACATTTAAAGTATAACCGATGAAGTCTTCAAAAATTAAATTGTATTTTTACTTCCACACAGGAAAAAGTTTCTTTTCAATTTGAAACTTACTTGCACATCAAAAGTAATACCATCAAAATCGTAGGTTCCCAACCTTTTTTGGCCTCCTTCCCCATTTAAAAAAATTACAACCTCGTTTTCAGAAAAAAATATATTAATTAGTGGGCTGGGTTTGGTGTAAAGACGCCAGTTTTTCGATATTTGGTGCCTTATTTTTTATCAGTAATGTTAAATTGACAGTCTGTTTCTTTTCTTAGCTAATAAATTGCTGACTACACTAGATCATACGATCATTGGAATGCAATTAAAAACTATATTTGACGCAGCGCTTTAAAGTCGGATACAATACTGGAATGCAGGGGGGAGTGTTCAATGTCCCGCCTTGGATCAGAAATGCCTCCTGTGATCTCCTCAGGGTACCACCCCCATTGGGAACTATTGATCAGAATGGATGCATTTATGTCATATGAAAATTCCAACAAAAGTGCTTCAAAGCATTCCAGAGCTGTTCAGAAATTAGTGGGATTTTCTTACATGTGATGTTGCTATTAAAATAAATTCGATTATTCGACAGCATGCACCCATATTTTTTGATGCGATCAAGTATCTGTAATATGTTTCAAACTTAATGGAGCAAAAAAGAAATGGAATTAAATTATTTTATTTTATTCTTCACTTTTTTGGCATATATACATCTTTAAATCTACTTTTGTATGGAGGAATACTCCAGGAAACCCAATGATAGCAAAATCAGGTGATACACTTTGGCAGTGAAGCTCCAAATCTGTGGCTTATATCCAAAGTCCGATTGTTATTACACGTGGTGTGTGTCGCTATTATGGGTTTGTTTTGCCACGAGTTCATAACCGTGAGGCACATACCACTAGATGAAGCAAAAAAAGCAAGTTAAGATGCCTGGTCTGCCCATTTTCACTTCCAGCTTTGCAACCATATTGAAAACTCCCATCAGGAAATAAAATGTTACACGCATCTGTTGCTCACATGAGCACATACACAGAAAGTTCAAAAGTTCCGACAGCAGCAAAAACTTCATCTGCAACTTGAACAGTGTCAGCAGTTACAATAAAGATAGTAAAGCTAATTCTAAAGATGGTCCAAACTTCAAAATTTCAGCTCATGGACCGAGCTAAGTTTGTGAAGTGTCCTTCATTGTCACCTCCTCATTTAGTGGCAGGGAAAAGAAGGGGAAGAGGTCTTCAAAGAAGAAGAAATCTCAACTGTACGAGGCCTTCACATCTGCTGCATCTTTTGACTCGAAGACTGTCTTATGCTGGTTCCTGTCGTTCAGTAGTCACTGAATGAGGACCATCCCAAAGAGGGGAGGTTCAAGCTGGCTCTCACACTCACTAAGGGGCATAGTCTAATCTGTTTTGTGTTTGTCTCCATGATAAAAATTTTAGACTATCACAATATCCAGTGGTAAATGGATACAACTTGCATAGGAAGAACAATACCGAGGATGATCAAGTGAAGGGTGGAGTGGCTGTGTTTGTCCAAAATAATGTCTGCTCCTTACCTATTGCTCTTCTCCCACTTACACTTACAAGCTGTAATAGTAAGATTGTCTGGTGTGAAACAAGTAACTGTATGCTCTATATATTTACTGCTCAGTGCACCCGTTGATTGTGATGCACTGGCTAACATGTAAAAGCAACATACTTGGCCAGTTATCGTATTTAGAGAATTCAACACTCGGTGCAATATGGGGTTCACTGACTGCCACAGAGATCAATAAGAATTGTACATCCTGAATACCAGACTAATAATGCATGCCACGACTGCTTCCTCTTTGACCATTGCCATCAACCTGCAATTCTGCTCTCCTCCTACTGTAGAAAGCGTTCAGTGGGAAGTGAATTATGACCTTAATAAGAGCAATTACTTTATTATATAAGTTCATGTGGAGTTCAAGACAAAGAGCAAGAAATAAGTGTGGGGTTCGATCAAATGTTTATCGAGAGGATACTCTTGATCTCCAGTATCTAGATGTATAGTTACTGATGAACAAAGCACCACACAGCTGATAGTAGAGTCTTTGCTTCCATCACATCAACTGCAAGTTGTGACCAGGGCAACTAAGAACTGCTGCTTTGTGCTTCAAATTGTCGAATACAGAAATGTACCAATGCCTATTCAATACATGGGAATTGGTCCCAGATTGTATGAAAGTCTCTTCACCAAGCCCAGACCTAATTTATTACCAAATGCTGGAGAGTACCTTCTGCTTATTTCTAACTGTATTTGGACTAAATTTTTCTTCCAAGGCTCTTGGAAACATACATCACCAATCCTACCATAGAAACCTGGAAAGGACAGGATGTTAGCAGATAGCCATCATAGCATTGCCTAAGCAATCTGCCTTAGGAAGATATCATAATGATCGAGTGTGGTGGGTGAACGGTTAACATTCTTGCCTCGCATACGGGAGGATGTGGGTGTGAATCCCCGTCTGGGCATCCAGATTTGGGTTTACCACGGTTTCCCCAAATCACTCCAGGTGAATGCTCAGATGTTTCCTTCAAAAGGCCATGGCCAAATTCCTTCCCGTTCCTTCTACTCGGTCCTTTCCTGCCTCTAATGACATAGACGTTGATGAGGTGTAAAGCCTTAAGCAAAAAAAGAGACATCATAATGGATGGTGACCCACTGCCTAGTCGTGTCCCAAGAGGTGCTGAGTCACTTGCAGTGTGGATTCAGAAAATTCCGATCTTCACTGGATAATCTGACCCTACTAATAGTGGTGATATCGGACAAATTTGTCCATAACCAAAATCTTGTAGCTGGTTATTACATTGCTAATGCCTATGGTTCTACCTGGTGTGATGAAATTTTAAAGCAGTTATATTATTGGGGTTTTAGGTAAAATTTACTGCTGTTCTTACAATTGTTTTATAACATTACTTCCAGTACCAAGTTGGTTGTGAAGTATCAGACCTTTATATTCAAAGAGAATAGTCATCCTCAAGGTTCAGGTTTAAAGGTGACCCTTTTTGCTGTCACAATTAACTGTGTTCCATGTGAAATAGGGAGTTGTATTCAATACTTCTTATCTGTGGAAGCCTTTGCTATTTTTTGTTGGTTATCTAGCTTACAAGTTGCTGAGACGCAATTGCAATTCACTTTAACCGGGCTAGATAAATGATCAGTAAGCACTGGTTTCTGATTTTCTGTTGAGAAATCCAAGTGCATACTTATTAGCCAAAGTAGAAATCTTTTAGCAGAACCTCGTTTTCCTTTGAACACTGTTTTGACTTTGAACGAATCTGTTTATCTTCTGCGTCTCATTTGATAACAGAATTAGCTGGCTGCCACACCTATGGGATCTGAAGACCAGAGACCTAAAGCCTCTGGTTGCTAGATTATGGAGTGCAGATTACTCCTGCCTATTGCAATTTTGTAGAGCACTTACATGGCCACAGAATATAGATGTATTCTGATTTGGCACAGGACAGATACTTACAGACGCTGGACAGTGTCCACCGTGTGGGAATTCAGGTTGCCACCTTAGTGTCTGTAGGAAATTGCCTAAAAACTGCAATTGGGACAGCTGGTATGTGAGGCCCAGGATTCAAACCTGGGCCTATTTTACCTTTCTGTTTGAGTGGGGTGCTGCTTTAACACACACAGCCACAGTTGTGGGTACAAGCTGTTTACTGCTGACAATAATTTAAGTATTTTGTAACATTTTAAGTCGTGCTCTTCAATATATACTGATCAATCTAAGCAAGCTAACAGATTGGGATGTTCTGTAGTATTCCCTTAACCCTTTCCTCCCTGACGGTACTTATAAGTACCATTATGTTTACCACCATACAATTTGACAATACCAGTGTCCACTGCATTGTTAAGCCTGTTGATCTATTGTTTTACGATTAGGTCCGACAATGACAACATTTATTTTTAAATTCTGCACGAAATTGCTGAGAAATTAATTTTCTAAGTTGGGGCTTGACAACATATTGACCAGAGTAACAAGTGCTACATTACAATGCATTTTTAGATGATAATTTACTTGGTAAGTGTCGATTTCTGTTATTAGTTTTTTAGTTTGAACATTTAACCATATGTATTTTACCTATGAAATATGTTTTTCTAGTTTATTTACTAAATAATCGAGAAAAACCAATGAGGACTTATAAGTACCGTCAGGGACTTCTGGGTAGTTTTATACAAATTATCAGTCAATAGATTTAGCAAGTATACAATTGGTGTTATCATTGTTTTAAATATTTTCAACTGGATATTTTTAAGGAATAAGCTCTAATTGACGCTCTTCTCTTAGAAGTTTATAATTTATCAAGGCAAAAATGAAGAAATGACTCAAAGTTCTTGGATTACTTACTCATTGGGTCAAAGAGCAATCTTAGAATTGACTGAACAAAAATGTAGCTATGAGGATGATAATTATTTTTCATCTGTTTCATTATTATGAAAACTGAAAGAACTTTTGGTTGTGTGACAATCAGGCCAAACCACAAAGCCTTTCTGACAACTTATTTGCTGACAGCAAACTAAAAGGAGGAGGTTGAGACCACAGATTTTCAAACCTAGACATTTGCTACTAGAAATGGTAGGATAAAAAGGCCCTACATTTAGTATCAAATTTTCATGGCAGCAAGGAAACTACTGTTATACACAGTGGTATAACAATTAACTACAATGATTGGGGTTCATGGCAATTTCAACAGATGGGCCCTCTCTCAGGCTTGATTGGTGAACTGGTTGGATCTTGGGCTAGAGGGCCTCTCCTGCTGGTCATCGGGGGCTCCCTCCGGCAGTGGGTCCCATGGCATTTTGCCCACCCTGTTGTTATACCACTGGTTATATGCAAACAAAAAGATGGATTGAAATTGACAATTTCATGCTCAGGAGTCATCAAGGACTACAATACATTCATGTGTGGGGTTGATACTGCTGATCAGCTGATGGCATAGTGCAATGCTGACAGAAAATTACCGAAATCATGGCACAGATTGTTTTTGGAAATTCTTGATGTTGTATTTGTCAGTGCCTATAACATAAATGGTCTGATATTTGAAACAAGTCTGTGAAAAATTTCAGAAGATCCGTTGCACAGGGTATGATGACTATGAAGGATATCGGTAAGAAGAAAAGGTCATCTACAGATATTTCACCAAGCCCTCATCCATTCAAACAACAGAAGTCATACTATTCCACAATGAGAGACGCAATATTGGGAAATGGAGGTATAAACTGTTCCTAATTAGTAAAAATCAGATGAAGATGTGAAGTATGTTGTATGAAGAAGATACAGTCAAAACATCATTCCAAACATTCCACTGCAATGTCTTTTTGTGTCTGAATGAGCAAAAAGAATTGGTTTGTTGAATATCATGAGGCGAACATTTCATACCAATATGAACATAATTGATTTCAGTTGCTGTTTCTGTACATCCTGTGATACACAAAGTCCCTGACGGTACTTATAAGTACTGGCTCAGTAATTAGCACTTAGAGTTAAAAAAAATTGAAAAAATATTTGTGTTTAATTTCAAGTACCTTTATACAAATATATAATTAAAATTATAAATTTCCCTTTATTTACAATAGCCGGTAGGAAAGGTTTAAGCAACTTACAGTTACAAGCTGGATAGTAGGTGCAGTGTTTAGACAGTGAAATGCTACAACGCATTTAAGTTGCTCCGGTGTATGAAAGCAAGTTGCAGCTCAAAGAATATCACATGTTTTGATCCCTTTAGTTGCGTGCAGGAATTGGGAAACATATGCTTAAATGACTGATTCGTCTGGTACATACAGGATACCCTCTGTTTCATCCACTCCTATGCGAAGGAGGTTTTATACTGCAGGATACCTGCCCATGTGGGAATAGATGGGAGGGGGTGAGACAGAAAATGAAGCTGGTGAGTTAGTCTGCAACAAGGTCAGGATAGAATTAGTTCTGGTCGCAAAATCTAATCTTGCCTTGGCATCAAAATGCAAAATCTGATGTTTTGCATAGGCAGTGACTGAGTGCTGAGGATTGAAGCTGTGAAGCTGACATGGAGGGATGAAGTTCTCTGCTTACTTGGCTCTGCATAAGACTGTCTGGCCTCTTTCCATCCAGCCAGACTTTTTTTTAGTGTATTTTAAATATGGTTGGCTTATTTACAGCTATATGTTTTGTGGTTTTACTTTATTTTTGCTTTATATATAACTGATTTCTTTACAATCAGTCATACAAAGAGTAATTTAGTCCTGTTTCTATGTTGTCATATCATTTATTTTGTCATGATGTTAATGACCATTATCTAAAAATATCCTAAAGCCACAATAATTACTCCTCTCTAAGATTTGGCTGTAGTTCTCATCCCTTAAATGACCAAGCCATTGAAATAATGTCACGAGAGAATGGGGAGATAAAAGAATTAAATTTTACAGTGAAGAGAGTTATATATTGCTGAATTAAAAATCTTTCATCACTTTCTGGTTTGTTCCCCCATACTTTCTCCTTCCATTTCTTTGAGGAAAATTTTTTGGTTTCTTTCCTTTTTGGATTTTCTTTAACTTACAACACATTAAATTAACTAAAGTGATCAGTCAATGTATTAAATGAAATGACCATCATTGTAGAAATCTTACATACTGCTGTTGGCATTTACAGTTTACGGCTGGTGCAGTGATGAATAATGTTTTACTTCTGTGATACTGTATATATTCACACAGCTGTTAGACTTTTGGTGGCAGTAGGGTTTATTATGAGATGTGGTGTTTACTTGGTAAATCAAAGAAAGTATGTCTGACTTTAAATATCCCTGACAAGATAATGATTGTAACTTCAAGCAAATCCAAATTGAAACAACCTATCTGCAACACTAAGTTACTTCTGAAACATCAAAGTTTGGTACATTTGCTTTAGCTGGGAAGAGAGTAATGCCTCTATGTGGTCACGATACTTCCAAAACATCAATAAACTTGACAGCACGAATACACTAGTCCTACTAGTATTGTGTGGGGACTGATAAACGTGTTTAGTAATTCTACAGATATCTTCCATGTTAGTTGCCTCATTGTTGCAGGATTTCCTTTTTTGTTTCAGGTAATACGACATACATCCAGTTTGCAGGATGTGGAAAACTGCCCAAGTATTTGGTCGTAAAAATAAAATTGTCACGGGTAATCGACTGTCCAGTTTGCAGACAAGAGATTTTTTCATACTCCCATCACTCAAGAAAGTGAAAAAAATATCCTCAAACTATTCTGTATCAGCATCTTCCAAATATTCATTACAAGAAAATGTGGAAATTGAAGGATTTCTCATTAAAAGAGTTGATAAAATTAACGAAAATTCAAGAGCTGTATTTTTGACACATTTGGAAACTGGTGCACATTATTTACATGTAGAGAAAGCTGATCCCAACAATGTCTTTGGTGTTGGGTTTAAGACAATCACTACTAATTCTACAGGCTTACCTCATATTTTGGAACATACAACCCTCTGTGGCAGTGCCAAATATCCTTGCCGAGATCCATTCTTCAAGATGCTTAATCGTTCAATGGCAACATTCATGAATGCAATGACAGGTCCTGATTTCACAGTATACCCATTTTCAACCCAAAATTTGCAGGACTATAAGAATTTAATGTCGGTATATCTTGATGCAGTTTTCAGTCCTTTACTCAATAAAACAGATTTCTTACAAGAGGGCTGGAGGTTGGAATATGAGGATGTGCATGACAAAGAATCACCAATTGTTGTTAAGGGTGTCGTTTTTAATGAAATGAAAGGTGTGTTTTCAGACAGTCAGTCAGTATTTTCACAACATCTGATAAATAGCATTCTTCCAAGCCACACGTATGGACATATCTGGGGAGGAGACCCTTTAGCTATCCCAAGTCTTAAGTATGAAGATCTTGTTAAATATCACAAGAAGTATTATAATCCAAGTAACGCAGTGTTTTTCTCATATGGAGATTTCCCTTTGATATACAATCTGAGTTACTTAAATCAGAATTATTTGACAGCAAAAAACTGTGAATTGTCCCCAAGCCCTGAAGTACCATTGGAAAAAAGGTGGAGTTCTCCTGTATCAAAACACATAAGTTGCAGATTTGATCCATTGGCGCCCGACAGGGAGAAGCAGTCCACAATTGCTATCGGTTGTCTTTGTAGTGATGTTACTGACATTCAGGAAACATTTGAGCTGGCTGTTCTAAGTACATTGCTCCTTTGTGGTGCAAACACTGTATTTTATAAAAACTTAATTGAGCCAGGAATTGGTTCAGGATTTGCTCCTGTGACTGGTTATGAAATGCAAACGAGAGATACTGTCTTCTGTGTTGGATTGCAAGGTGTTAAAGAAACTGATTTTGACAGAATTACAGATATTTTTCACAGTTCCATCGATGAGACAATATCAAAGGGTTTTGATGAAAATCATATCGAGGCAGTGTTGCATGAAATTGAACTGAATAACAAAATTGAAGGAGATAACTATGGGATCAATCTTCTCATGAAGTTAATGCCAGTTTTGAATCATAGGGGTGATTTAATTACAGCATTGCGACAAGATGAGCAAGTGGCAACACTCAGATATAAATTGAAAGACAATGCACAGTATCTTAGAGATAAAGTAATTCATTATTTACAGGCTGAACCGCATAAGCTGATTTTGACAATGTCACCAGAGGAAGGTTACGAGGACAAATTGCTCCACGAGGAAGAAATGCTAATCAAGAATAAGGTATCCGATTTAACTCTGTCTGAGAAAGAACAAATATTTCTGCAAGGTATACAGTTACAAAAGCTGCAAAAAGCTGCAAAGAATGTAAATGTTTTGCCAACATTGACCATTTCTGATGTAAGTAAGGATGTGGATAATATTGTACGATCAGTCTGTATCGACAAAAATTCCTCTTTACGTATACATTCAACCGACAAATGAGGTTACTCATTTGAGAGCAGTTTTTAATTCTAACCATTTGGATAAAAAAATTAAAAGACTTATACCTCTATTCTGTTCAGTTGCAGCAAACATGGGCACAAAAAAACATTCTTTTAAAGAATTTGAACAAATGATTCGCATGAAAACTGGAGGGTTTTCATTCAGTAGTCACATAGCTGAAGATGCAGACAATAATCTCAAGTATGAGGAGGGCATTATTCTTGATGCATGTTCTCTAGATCGGAATGTCAAGGAGATGTACTCATTATTGTGTGAACTACTTACCCAGATGAGTCTTAAAGACATGAAAAGATTTGAAACTTTGTTAAGTCAAATTGCAGTGAGTGCACTTAACAATATTTTTCATTCTGGTCATCACTATGCCATGTCTAGTTCTGCAGCTCTCGTTAGTCCAGTTTATGAGCATGCAGAAGATCTTTCTGGACTTAGTTACGTTCAACGTTTGCAAGACATTGTACAAAAACAGAAGTTCTCACAAACACTATCTGAACTAGAACAGTTGCCTCACGAATTGATACATTCGAGCATGTCACGGGCTGCTGTTACTCTCTGTGATAAAAATAAGGTCAGCACTATAAAGGAAACAGAACCTTTTTTGAATTTGTTTGATAAATTTAATAAAGGCATTCGAAAGACTGAAGTTTCACATGATATACAAACCGAAATTAAAGCTGTACATCATATTCATTCTATCCCCGTGAACTATATATCTAAATCAATATTTACTGTATCCTATAACGAACCTCAATTTGCCTCCCTTCGTGTTCTTGCGAAATTACTTTCAAATGAGTACCTGCACCCTATAATTCGTGAAAGGGGTGGTGCGTACGGTTCAGGTGCAGTTATTTCGCCTGGTGGAGTTTTCAGTTTTTTCTCCTACCGGGACCCGAACACAACCGCCACTTTAGACACTTTTGATGCTGCAGAAGAGTGGACTAGAAAAAATCTGTTCTCGGATAGTAATATTGAAGAAGCTAAGCTTGGAGTTCTACAGAAACTAGATATGCCTATACCACCAGAACAGCGAGGAATGAGGAAATTTTTGTACGATATAGACGACGATGAATTTGAGAGTCAAAGAAAACGTGTGATGAATGTCACTCGAGAGCAAATATTAAATGTGTCACGAGACTTCCTGAAATCTGAAAATCTCTGTGGTAAAGCTATTATTGGTCCACAAAATGATGAACTGAAATCGAGAGTAGCTGAGAACTGGAAATTTGTTAACTATGAACTCTAAAAAAAAGAGCATTTTATATGTGATAATTTATTTTGCTTATTGTTTAGAGCTGTGATAAGTTTTCTTACCTTGTAAAAACATAATAATAACTGAAAATGGTCTTTTGTAATGTATAATTTATACCATTGTTATTTCAAGTATGTTCATTCCTGTTGTGTACAAATTAAATAAATTCGTTTTTTATTTGCCATACTTTTGCTTTACTTTGTGGGGTGTTATTTATTATATTGTTATTTCTAGGGTTTTCTTTACCTTGAGGCTGTACAATGTTTACCATGTGCAATGGAAAGTGGGCAAAACTTACTTTAATAAACAGTCCCAGAATTTAAACGGAGTTAGTTTTGGAAACCATTTCTGACCGAGCTTTACACATCCAGGCCACACCATTATCACCCTTCCAACCGTTTTACTTTATTTTGAAGTTTTATACAATTATGAATTAACTTGATTAGGATCAGTTTGCTGATTGCTCTTTACAATTGTTAGATTTATAAAATGCTGCATTTGTTGTTTAGACTTCTTACACCTTTTTCAGTATAAAAGTATCAACACTTAATGGTACTTTTTCTCAGTATTATAGGAAGTGATTTGAAATATATAGGAGTGCTAGATTATATAGAATCTCATGAAAATTTTAGAAGTAAGTTTATTGAGACGAATAATTGTGAAGAAAACTTTTTCTTGCAATATTTTTATGAAAAATAGAATGCAGTAATCTTCAATTTCTATCACTATTGAGGATAATGTGTGACCTGAAGAATGTATAAAATATTTAGATTTACAGTGAGAAAAATAATTGTCAAAAGAGAAATGAAATTTGTTGCAACCTTCATAATTTAAATTTTCCTTGTTAAGCATTGCATTCTAAACTTCTGTTCAAAATCCCAATATTGTTTGTGATATTTTAAAATGGACTATTCATTCCATGTATCACTCTTCATGCAGTGTGTTTATCTAGAGCTGCATTTAGGTTACCATTCCTTCAACTTCAAGATTCTTTGCTGAAATATGTAAATGCTTCCCCATTAGTCCATCTCTTTTAGTTCTAATTTTATGAACATTATCTAGCACCACTTCTTTCTGCTATGCATCATCTTTATCAGTATTTGACATTCCCGTTATTAAGAGCCCCCTTTTAATCAACTGTTTATAAAATCTACAATATATTTAACTGTTTAAGAATATTTATTGTTTAGAATCACTTATATATTAGAATGTATTCCCTGTTGTTATGAACTTTTTTTCATTTGGGGCTGTGACCAATACATTATTCTTTTCTTTGTATTGATAGTTCTCGAATGCAGACCTTACACGATGAATACTGTTAACAATAATATTGAGTGTGTAGGATGAAAGAATTATATTGATATTGATTGAGTATTGATGGAAATCCAGATTTTGTTATTCAGGCATCAATGCTGGAAAGTGGAAGAGATATTGTGAATATTATTGACCATGAAGTGGTGAGCATCAATATTTCCATCAATTCTCATCTCAATTCACATGGGGATTAGGTTAAGGGTACAAGTTGCGACAGTGACCGACCCTATTACCTTCGTCCTTTCTGGACACATCTCATATTTTCATTCACAAATGAAGTACAGAATAATATTCTGGGATTGATCACTATATGCATAAAGTACTATAAAATTCAGAAGAGAGCAATTAGAATAATGACAAACAGTAAAACGTAGATATCATTTATATATTTATTTAAATATATAAATATGTTCCCGTTGCCATGCATTTACAGGCTTTACTTTTTTAATAATTAATACCATGGATAATTAAAGAATTTTAAAAAGAAATATTTCACTTAGGGTTTAAGCTTCTATTGTGATAACCATTTTTCAATTTTTTTTGTTTTGTCTTGCTGTTTCAAAAGGGCCTGTAAACACCAAAAAATAAAAAATAATTACAGGGCTTGCAAACATTAAAATCACTGTCAAGTTTTTTTCAATTATATCTTGTTCCTGACTTACATATTTTATTTTTAAATATATAAAACGTACCCACGATGTTCTATGTGATTTCCCCGCTATGCAGTCTGTGTCAGATTAAATGAAACTTCAAAGCAATTAGTATTAATGGTAGTGTATTACAAGAAATTAAAAATGTAGTATACCATAACAACGTTTTAAAAGAAATCTTCTCTAAATAAGGTCTTTAGTATTTACTTTAATTGTTATGACATTAACAAAATTTGTTACAGACTACACTTGCAACAGTGGAACTGTTTCTTTGTAAAGTACCCTGCCATTAAATTTTCCTTATCTCGATCATTTGAGCTGAGGTACAGTTGATTTTCCGCAAGGCAATTATGTAAACAGCAACATGTGATTTTGTTGTTTGATAGGTTTTTGGAACATGCCAAACTGTGAATTCAATATTACAAATACGCAAGCTCGTGGCAGCTGAATATTTATCAAGGCTCATTCTGTAATATTTGAGAGTAGGATTTCAATAAATTGTTGTGTATTGTAAATTCCTGGTCAGCAACTTATACATATGGGAAAAGATCAGCTGTATTTGACAGATATGCAGGTGGCAGTAAATTCAATTTTTCTACCGAGCGTGGTGGTGTAACGGATAGCGTTCTGGCCTCGCATTCGGGAGGACGGCGGTTCGAATCCCCGTCCGGGCATCCAGATTTGGGTTTTCCATGGTTTCCCCAAATCACTCCAGGTGAATGCCGGGATGCTTCCTTCAAAAGGCCATGGCCGAATTCCTTCCCATTCCTTGCCCCCATCCTTTCCCGTCTCTAAAGACCACGTTGTTAAAAAGGGACGATAAACTGTTAAAAAAAAAAAAAAAAAAAAAAAAAAATCAATTTTTCTTCCTGGAACTGTTCTCCAAATTTGGAGTAGAACATCACCCTTACATTCAAATTTCGATTGTCCGTTCGAACATCAACCATTAAAAACTCCTTCTCCACATCATCTAAAGCCAAAAGCATGATACTGAAAAACACCTTGTAATTATAATATAAGGAACCTGAACTATTTGCTTTCATTATAGCTACATGTTCTCAATCCAAAGAGTCCACCATATTCCAGAACTGATGCTGCATTCTGAATGTTTGAGCTGAATGTCACACCCCATGAATGTGCTACATCAAGTTTTTTCGTATACTTTGGTGTTTTAATGTTTGATAGTTATTTCAGTTTTTTTAGGTAAATGGTTAATATGTATTGTCTGTCAATATGCGTACCTCTGTTTGAGTAGTAAACACATCTCCCCATTTCACATTCACTTTACAAACTACATATCATGTTTGTAATATGTACCACCTGTTTACTTTCAGTTACACAATGAAGGGAAACAATGTACTTGCTCACTGTTATACCTAAGCAGGGAGAAGTGCCAACCAGCCAATGCATTGGTATCCTTTGATGTTATTGTGAAAGTAAGAATCCGAAGTACCTGTATATAAACTTTTTTATATATAAAATTAATTAATAAATTCAAAACTATGAAAACTTTTCTTCATATTCCCTTATGTAACACATTTTAGCATTTTACATATTTCTACTACAGATTTGCTAATTAGGTACAAGCTATGCAACCTTCTGTACGATTATATATGTTTTGGAAGTACAAAATCCAGAACCAACCAAATAAAACCACACAGATTCACCCTGCTTGTTACGCAGAAAAAGAGGCACTGAGCAGCTATATTTACAATGATATTGTCAGTAAAACTGATCATGTAAGGTGACGCAGTATTGAGACTGGTTGGCACTAGTATTGATGGTTGTATTGTCAGTACTGATATTGAAAATACTATTGATCATGTAGGGTCCACTTTAGGGATCATTTAGCTAATATTGTAAGTTTAAAATTTATCTTCTTTTTTAGAGGAAGTATTTTTTATAAACATTGTTTTCAAAATCACTAAAAACAGTGTTTTCCATTTCTCTTTATAGTGGAAGTTCTCAATGTGATGCGTTTCGGCTTCGAGACATTTTTGCTGTTATTTCAGTTTCCTTTCCAGATGTCCATCAGGCCTGAGGAAGAAAATAGTAATAGAGTATCAGAATTAGCAAGAATATAATGGAATACCTGTTTTCCCATCACTCAACCCCTGTTACTACTGCTATCTGAGCCGTACCTTTCTAGATTAAAATCAAAATTTATACCACCAGTAAATATAGTGAAAATTTTTCATTAAGAACCCTCTACAAATGTAAAACAAATTGATTCATTGTTTATATTAGAATCATCTTGCAAAAAGTCACCTAAACACAAAAAATACTCCTCAGAATTATATTAGAATGAAGTAACTTTGTTGCATGATGATTTTTAAAGTTTTACAACATAAAAGTAAATGAACTTTTGATTTCTTATATAAGCATACTAAAGAGGTGGACATAATTTGCTTCCTTGAAAACCATTGAGATAGAAAATTTCAATTATGTGTGTATATCCAAATATAAACTGGAATTTTGTTCAACTCCCATAGTGACCTGAGCTGTGCGATTTAGTGGAAAATTGGAGGCTGAGGGATGGAGAGGGGATAGCCATGTTCAGAGTCCTCACAAACACTTCTGTATTTTCATTGTTGGCATGAGTGAACAAGAGGTAACACCGTCTGTTGCAAAATGTGTTATTCGTTTTCTCATCAACAAAGTTGTGAAATTTGGAATAGACTCCAAGCACAGTTCAGAGATGCTACACTAAGTAAATCCAAGTGTTCGATTAGGCCAAGAAGTTTCAAAATGGTCACGATAAAGTGGAAAATTAAAGCAAAAATTGGTGTCCAGCGACCAGCTTCAATGACATCAATATTCAGGCCGTGCATGAGCTTGTGAAAGACGATCGTCGCATTACTGTTGTTGTGATTGCATCAGTGGAGGGTATAAGCATTGGAAGTAGCCATATGATTATTTCAGATGTACTTGGATATAGAACAGTATCGGCAAGGTGGTTTCAACTTCTTCTGAATGAACCAAAAAAGAACGTGTGGAAAAACATCAGTCAGCAACTACTGAATTACTTTGAAGAAGGAGAGGTTCTTTTAGACCATATCGTGACGCGCAATGAAACGTGAGTATAGATTGAAAGAAAGTTCAGTAGGGAGCACCGATCAAGGCCAAGACCCAACTGCCTGATGGAAAATTTGTATAAACTGCGTTTTGGGACTCAAATGGTGTATTGTTGATTTACTTCCTACATATCCGAAGGACAGTGAATGCGGCCTACTACTTCCAGCTGCCGGTTGATGCCAAGACTGCTTGTCGTACCTAACAATGCCGTCAAATGATTTGTCATATTTTCTTCTGTACGAAAATGTACGGCGGGATACAGCAGTTCTAATTCGTAATAAACTCGCTGAAATGTCCTGGCAACCTCTTGCACAACCTCCTTACAGTCCAGACTTATCTACCTGTGACTACTACATGTCTGGTCCATTGAAGGAGGCATTAGGAGGGGAACGATTTGAAGACAGTGCAGCAGTCAAACACTACTTGCACAATTGGCTACTTTCGCCGTCATCTCCTTTTTTCTATAGTGGGATCAGCAAACTTCCTATCTGATGAAGAAAATGTGTTTCTGTTCAAGGAAACTATACAGAAAAATAAGTTACTCGATTTGTATTTTTATTTACAACCAATAAAGCTGTGTGAAAAAATTCCGGTTTATATTTGAATGACCCTAATAAATAGCCATATTTTAGCAGCATGTTATTGTAGATCAAATATGGAGGCAGGAGCAGTTTCCTATTAAACTAGGTGTGGGAACAAATTATAAACATACTGAGGTTCTATGAGGATATGCATTTTAAATTATGTGCTGCTCATATGTACAGCAGAAGTTAATCATAATATTTAAAATACTTATGGGCCCAACTGGTAATTTCGAATAATTTATAAAGCAGTTGGCCACATTAGGCTTTCTAAGCCAAAACAGAATGAAGTAGTGCTAGATGGTAATTTCAACAATAAATTTTCCGAAACTTTTTAATTCTCAAAATGTATTATAGCCATTTCAAACAATTTTACCCCTCTTGTATAATTTGCAGCTAGATTTGTTGATATAAGTAGCACTGCCTTTGACAATATTTGTTGCCTCAAGCACATTGCAGAATTATGGCTAACATTTGATATGTCTGTTCTAGCCACTACAAAAAAAAAAAGGTGTAAAATCACAAGTATACTTAATGAAAAATCAATAACCAGGAAATGTTTGCTTATACTGTAGACTGACAGGAAGTTTACAACACACTAGGAGTGAATGAAAATTATTAAGTATTCAGCAACACAGCCATCAGTTATTTTTAAAACAGTTTTCCTAAAAAGTTTGCTTATGTCAAAAATTTAAATGCATTTAAGCCTTATATTACCAGTGCTGCTAGAATATAGAGAGAGAATTGTCTTAATCTTGAGAAATGATTGTCCCAGTCGGGGCCAGATTTAATTTTTTTTTAGTGTATGCTGTTCATTTTGTGCCGCCCTTTTCTCCTTCATACTTGTACTAATCACTAATTTGTATTACCTTTATTCATTACTACATGTGACCACTTAAATGAAAATTTATGGTAGACGTTTTTCTATTATGTTTATAATCACACACAAATTTGACGGCTTACTAAAGCGGGCACCCTAGGAAATTTGCCGCCCCTAAAACGCTGCCGCCCCTAGGCTGGAGCCTATACAGCCTAATGGGAAATCCAACACTGGTCCCAGTATCAAATTGTGTTACACATTTTATTGTAAAATACTAAGCAAAGTTATAAAGCTGTCTAAATGGTCATACTTTCAAGGAAAAATATGCTCATCTGACAAAGTACAAGCAAAATGGAATATTGTCAAAGATAAAAATAGAAAAACCAAACTAGGAAATGAATAACTTGCTCTAATAGCAAATAAGTAATTAGTTACAGACAGTTCTCACACCAAGTGTGGTGGTGTAATGGTTAGCGTTCTGGCCTCACATTTGGGAGGACGGCAGTTCGAATCCCCGTCTGGGCATCCAGATTTGGGTTTTCCATGGTTTACCCAAATCACTCCAGGTGAATGCCGGGATGCTTCCTGCAAAAGGCCATGGCCGAATTCCTTTCCATTCCTGGCCCCCATCCTTTCCCATCTCTAAAGACCTCGCTGTTAAGAGACGTTAAGCAGTTTTAAAAAATAAAAATAAAAAAAAAAACGCGTTGTAGGAGTTTCTAACTTTTTTTTTTATCAGTACAATTTAGTTTAACTGTTTAACAGTTCTCATGAGACTATCATAACTAAGCCTTCCAATATAAATGTTATATAATCCAGCTACAACCCACATCCTCGGATGAAATTAGATGAGTTATTAAAAATAAATTTATGTTATAGCTAAGCTGTTGTATTTTATATCCTTGAAAGACTGAAATGTCTGTAAATCATTTCAACAAATAGGGAACTTAAACTACTTTATGCCTAGTCTTCAGCAGATTTCGGCAGTTATTTCATAGGAAAATTAATTTAAAAATTACCATCCTATTTCATAATTGGCTGCATTTTTGAAAATGTCTTACACTGAAGTGCTGAAAGTTACTGGACGTCTCCTAATATTGTGTGGAACCCCCTTTTGCCTCGCAAAGTGCTGCACCCTGATGTGAACAAGTCATCAGAAGTCCCCTGAAAAAAATATTCAGCCATTCTTCCACTACAGCACTCTGTAATTAGAAAAGTGCTACCAGTGCAGAATGTTGTGCATGAACTGACCTTATAATGTACCAGATATGTTCGACTGGATTCATGTCTGGTGGTATAGATAGTCAAATCTTTCACTAGAATTGACTAGAATATCCTCATATCAACCATGAACTTGTGTTGGCAATCTGCTGCCATTTCCTATCAGTGCCAAATTTTGCTGCACTGTCTGTGCTGACACATGTGTTGTGCGTCCTGCGTTGGGTGGTGTTGTTTCTTTCACACAGTGTTGCCCATCTGTTAACACTGACACCTTTTGAGATCTCACTCACCACACATAGGGTTATAATATAATAAATAATTATGTATATATGTTCAAATTATAAAGGCTTCACAGTAAAGTAGAATGTTTAGAACAGAATGGGGGTAATTTTAAGTATTTTTGTTATATTCTGTTTTTAGAGGTTGGTAGTGCCATAAGAGAGAGGTAAACCACTGGAGAAGAAGGCGGCAAGACAGGAATTGTAATGGTGGTGGTAAAGGAATTGTAATGGTGTGTGATGAGAGTTGTTGAATTTTTGTGTAGCACAGTAGTATTTTTATATTTGACTTAACGTGTGTGAAAACGGTGTAGGAATTGATCAGTGTGCTAATAAATCACAGTTATTATTGTATCCGTTGGTTGTAATTGTATTGAAGAAGCCTGATACCTTGAATTATTAGTTAAAATTACATTTTTGCATATGAAGCAAGGCGGTAGCGCAACCGTGTGAGATTAACGGACTGTCATTACTCAGTTAACTAATGAGAACCTTGCAACCTCAGCGCAGATGTCACTGGTCTCAGTCATTAAGTAGACATTGTCAGCCACTGTGTTGTCCATGGTGGGAGGTAATGCTGGAAATAAATATATGGCGGTCACTTTTGACCCTATGGATCGAGGGATGTTATATTCTGGAACAATTTTCAAAATGAAATTACTCATTTGGCTAGGACCAAGTCTGTTCAAAGTCTATTAATCTACAGAGAAAAACATTCTAAGGAATTCTCATTTTTCTCGTTTAAGATTTCAGGAAGGCCTGCCAATCAAATTTTAGAGCTACTAAATAAAAAATTGTAACCACCTTCATTTTTTGTGACTTAAAAAAAAAACACTTTTAGTGTGTTAACTATGATATTCTATTACAGCTACATGACAGAAAACAATGTATGTCATTCCTCATCTGTCATGTCCCTTTAAGCATTCTGAATTTTGAATAGGTGAACAGGAATCTAATTGTTAATTCTTATGTGAATGACAAGACTCTGCATGTGCACACTTTCACACTTGCTTCGTCTTGTTCCTCTTCTACATGATTAAGGATTTACTAGAAGTATTGTGGGTTCATACCAGCAATTTTTTCATTCAAGCATAGCAATGAACAAACTAAAAAAAAATCTGAATACCAGCATAGGATAAGTTTGACATCATATGCAGAAGAATTCTCTCAGTTCTTCTTGAAAGAGTTTGGGGGATATTAATTGTGACTTTTGAAGAAAAAAAATGTTTATAGAAGTAGTAGCCCCATTGTTAGGATTAATGTTTGGACAGATCTAGATAAACATTGATGCATTCATGGTGGTTGAAGATTTATATGGAAAAAAAAATCATTATTTCGAATAGTAAATGAAGTGTAAAGTTTCAAAGAAGTAAAAAAAAGTGAAGCAGCCTGGAGGGGAGGAGGAAACAAAATGAAACTACTCTGGTTTAGAGGGTATGTGATGTTATTTCAGTTTTTACAAAATTGAGCCAAATTTACAAAGAACTCTGCAGTATGAGTGCACTTATCAGTATGACATTGCACCCCTTCTGGCCTAGCTGTATGCACTGATTCAGTTGGGAAGGGTGTCATAAAGCCATTCTATCCTCTCCTGAGACCAGCTGGCCCTTGACATCCTGGATACTGGCACTGGGATGGAGTTGACATCAGAGTTGGTCCCACACGTTTTTTTTGGGGGGACAGATCTGTGGATCTTGTTGGACTAGGGTGTACCTCAGCATAATGCAGAAAGTTCATAGAGATATGTGCCACGTATGGATGAGCATTTTCCTGTTAAAAAGTGGCACCACGATATTGTCACACATGAGAATGCAAGATGTCCGTGGCATACGGTTGTGCCATCAGAGTTTCTTCGATTGCTACCTGCCATGACCTGAAGTCTCACACAGTGGCTCCCCATACCATGACAACAGGAGTATCACCACTGTTCCTCTCCAAAAGATTGGAAGAATGGGATCTCTCCACTTGCCGCCACCATTCTTGCTGACGACGGTCATTTGAGGTAATGCAGATCTTCAATTCACTGAACTGCTGATGGTGTCACATTGTGTTAAGTGATGAATAGTGGTTCTGCACTACCTCGGATGACTGTCGTCGACAACCTGAGGAGAGGTCTCATTTTTCCAGTGTTTAGAAGAGACACAGTGATTTTACTCTTGGCATCATTCTGTGGGAAGCCATTAAGTATGACTTACGGTCATGGCTGTCACAGCTGGTAGTGATTGAGGGAACTCTGATGGCACCATGTTATGTCATGGACATCCTGTTCCCTTATGTGCAGATGCGCATAATAGTTGTATGTCAGCTGGTAATGCAGGGAAATAAAGGAGAAGAAAAGAACTGTGTTGATATTTTTTTTTTGACTCAGAGAAAAAAAAAAAAAAAAATCTGATTCAGAGGACTCTCAGATGTGATTTTCAGTATTTTATATTATTGCAATGGCAAAGAATTCAGTATTTTTTTTTATTATGAACATGTGTAACAGTTATGTATGTTCTGTATCATTCGACACGAATCACATTGATCTTTACTGGCTGAGGAAAATCAAATTATTTTTCATGGCTCTGAATAGAAACATGTAAATTAAGTTATAAGCCAGCCAGTAATGATCTCAAATATTTAAATATATGGACTCTGAGAACAAAGGCTTTCACGGCGTATCGATGATATGAAGTTTTCGCGGGTTCTCTGCCGTATGGTGTTGAAGAAAAACAACAACGAGCTTTCGGTAGCTAGCTCTGCCGCCATTGTCAGATCTGATGTTATGCAGGGAGCACCAGAGCTGCACTGTTTTTCTTCAGCACCATATGGCAGAGAACCAGCAAAGACTTCATATATGAATTCTGTCTGTGGACTGCTAAATATTGCCTAAATGTCTGTATGTACATTTATTATATCATTTGAGATAGTTTTATCATCTATGCTTGAGGCATTAAAAAAATCCAGTTATTGACCCATCAAGTTTGAGAAAGAAGGCAGCTGGTTCTGCAGTACTCAATTATTGCAAACAGTCATTGCGATTATGTTCAGAACACAGATAATAATTTTTAACTCATATAAAAGTAGTATTTATGTAAATAGTGGTTTGTCGTTTTTTAACTTTCTCTCCCCATACATCAAAATAACTAGTTTTTTCATTAATAATTCCACCTCACTTTTGTAATATTGTAAGCACATGTGCCCCTATAAAATCTGGGTGTGCCAGGCCCCGCTTTTCTTTACTTCTTCAGACAGATAATAGGAGATTGAGAAATTTGTTTTATTTGCATTACTCCAATATGTGTGTAAGTATTATTTTTTTTGTAATATACCACAAAGCCATTACTTACTGTGCTAATCAATAGCAGCAAATTCTAGTTTTCTGTACTGTTACGATTCATGTACTATTTCTGTATACTGTGAATGAAGCAGGAGTTCTATAGCCATTGAAACCGTCTCAAATATTTTATGTAATCGCAAATAATTATTGTTTACTGTTTTGAAACATGTCAAGAAGAAAATATTACTCACCTTTTCAGGGAGAATTAGAGTTTAGAAACTGAATTAAAAGTGCATAGAGAACACTGAATCATTATTTTGATGAAACAGAAGGAGGAAATTGTGTTCTGTGATCAACATTTGGGAATCATCTCAATTTTGGAATAAATCTGTATTACATAAACTTTGTTAAATATGCAGATGGTGCTGTTAAGCTGTGGCTACGGAAGCAAGAGCATAGCCAGGATTAGCACCAGGGTAGGGCAAAAACAAGGAAACTTAATAAAAACTTGAAAATGGTTTTACGTGAAAAAAAATTAAACACTTATTTAACCACTAGTCTATGAAGGTTCTGGGTAAATTTTGACAAAATTTATTTTTCAGTATTTAAAGTGGGAATTTTTTGATGTCGCTATTTATTGTGCACTAGGTCCGAGTTCTATAATGATGGTAATGCCTCTCTTCTATAAATATTTTACTTATGTTTAAAATCATTATTTCAGATATTTTACTGCTCCTTCAACTAGGACTGTAGTCCACTGCTGTGAACGAGCCCAATGGGTGACATTCAGGAGGGCATGGGTTAAAATCCCCATCCAGCCATCTGGATTTTGATTTTCCATGGTTACCCAAAGTCACTCCAGGTGAATCTTTCAGAAGGCCATATCCATATTCCTTGTTATCCCTTGTGCCCAGTTATCTCGCACTTGTAATGATGCTGATAAGATGTAAAAAAAAAAAAAAAGAGACAGAGAGAGAGACTCTTCTGTTTGTTTCCTTGTCTTATACAGCATTCTATAAAAATTGCAACCGTGTTTAGCAGTGTTGTTTAAAATATGCAAGGGCTGTTTGCTTGGGACCTGGCAGTTGAGGAACAGATCTCTGTATTTGAAACAACTTTGCAGAATGAAAGGTTTTTCTATTGATGGCCTTGTGGAAACAAGTGGAATGGGTTGTGGAGCCGGAGATTGGAATCAAATACTGATGGAGGTAGTGAACAGCTTAAGAGAAACACTGAAGACATTTATAATTAAAATTTGTAAAGGGCGATAGCAGTAGGGTGGTGATATCACACTCAAACAATTTTATAAAAAGTTAACTTGGAAAGTGGTTATGTAATGAAATTGTCACTGAGACATGTGATCCATTAAATTAAAAATCACCAGAAAATGTGGGTTTACTGCTCTTTAGAGTGTTTGAGATGAACAAAAATATTTTTCGTATTTTTTCAATTAATTTGTTTTGCCTCGATTTTTTTTAAAATTTCTGTTTACTTATCCTGTCAAATTTCCCATTGTGTATGGTGTGGTTCAATTCTCTCACTAGGAAGCTACAAAATTCTCTTTAATTTTGCTTTATTTATGGTACTTTATGAGAAAGGAAATGAACTTTTATATATATTAGAATGAAAATCTCTCCCTAGCACTTAAATTAAAACTATCTGATATGCAAAATTGTTGATAAAATTTTCTATTGCAGCGACCTATTGTTGTATCTTTTTTTTTTGGTTTGCCAATTGTTCAACACTTATTTCCATTTTAAGTGGCTTCTCAGTAACTCTTTCAAGAATACATTAGTGTCAGGTCTGGTTATGTTGACAACCACAAAGTTGTAACAGTTAATGTAACATTTTACAAGAGCAGTAGAGCTGATTGATATTAAATTGTTACAGGTAATAACTGTCAGTTGTCAAAAAATTTGCAACCACCAGCTGGTTACTTATAATCTGCTTTTTTCTGACTGCATAAAAACTGTTGTCTTTGTTTTAAAAGGAGTGCATTCTTGCTGGGACTTAAATTTTATCCACAGATGATAATATTTTTGGTTAATGGAGAGGAAAGCAGTGGGCACAGCAGCCCTGAAACCAAAACACTCCCACACACAAATATATACAATTTTAAGCCCTTCTTCTTTATGAGGGATGGTTACAAGCTTATATCACTGCAATGAGAAGTAATATTTTGTGGATTAAAATAAGGGGAAATGTTAAGAATTGTTTGAACATGGTACTGGTCTGTTGGCTTTCATGTTAACTGTCAGACAGGGCCGGAATTAGGGGGTGGGGGTGTTAAGCAGGCAAATGTACCAGGGCCCAAAAATTTGCCCGGTCAGTGATAGAGCTGATTTTTTTTTTGTTAAAAGAAGTTGTCACCGAACTGGCAGGAAGGAGGGCCCCAATACATCACTGTTAAGAATGCTTACCCAGGGCCTGAGAATCTAGTGCCGGCCCTGCTGCTTAGAAATGATAGTACCTTATGTCTTTTGCTGCTTGTTTTTATGCCTCATTGACATCGAGGTCATTACAGGCTGGAAAGGATTGGATACAAGGAATGGGTAGTAATTCGGCCTGGGCATTTTGAAGGATCCATCCTGGCATTCACCTGGACTGATTTTGTGAAACCATGAAAAACTCAAATCTGGATGGCCAGAAAGGTATTCGAATCCACGTCCATCCAAATGTGAGGCCAGAGCGTTACTGCCCACCCACGCTGCTGTGTGGAGTATGTTACTTTACTTATTTCGAGGCATATTTCTGAGTTCTCTTTATTATAAGGAATAGGCCACATAACAGTGTAAATGAAAAAGTGATGATCCTGTTTCACTTACTGGACCTTGTTAGATTTACTTTCATGGTTGGCTTATGATACTTTAGGACAGGGATGGCGAACCTTCATCGATCAATGTGCCATTTTTTCTAAATAAATCTTGGACGAAGTTATGACGTGCCATCAAACAATCATGACTTAGTGATTAATGGGAAAAGAAATAAAACTAAATACTATCACCTTAAAACTTTATATTTGCAACCAGAAATACACATTTTTTATACTAATCAATAATAAAATCAACAGTTTTGTGTTTATTTAAGTAGATGGAACTAGTGCGACTTCTGTAGTTGCAAATTAGTTGTCAAATAACTTCTATTAGGTTCATATTCTGTTAGGTTTAGCAGAATGCAAGCTGTAGTGGGTTCATCTGACAAACGGTTTTGTTATTCACTTCGGAAAATAATTACTCAGACACAGGTAGATGAAAATATTGTTAAAATACCCAAAATCAGCTAAATGTGTCTGGAATTGAATTCCAAGTTTTCATAATTACAGTGTTGGCATTTTCACTCATATTGCTTGATAGTCTTGCTAATTCATTTAATTGCAACTCCTTTCTCATTTTGATGAACTTTTGAGTCCATATTGAACTACTGAGGATCTCAATCAGATGAGTTTCATTTACTTCAATTTCCAACCAATCAAATTTAGACAACTTCAGTCTATCAGTTGAAGTCAGATCAGGATACATAATAAACTCGTGTGTTTCCGATAATTCTTTAAACTGAGAAAATCTCAATGTAAATTCTTCGATTGAATAATTAATTACTAAAGATAGTTCTTCAGTGAGTTTTAATTGGCCTGATTTTTTGGGTACATCCATTTTTTTCAAGTTCGGGTAGTACTTGTAATTTTTTAAAAATAAAATCGTTACTGAAAACTTGCAGTTTAAGTTTAAATGTACGAATGAGATCTATCATAACGATAATTAATTGTTTTGTTTGCGCCTTGAGGTTTCACGTTCAATTGATTGAAATGCTGGCACCTGTAAGTAAAAGACATTAATTTTGAAAGCCACATAATACCCTTCAATTATGAATATTGTTCCATTTTTCCCTCATTTTGTAAAAATAGTCAGATTTCTTCCAAGCAATCACCAAAACTTTGAAGTAGGTTTCAGCGGCTCAAACCGCGTACATTGTTATACATCAGTATTCGTAAGTCATTGCACACCGAGTTGACTTCATACAAAAAAAAACATCAAATTTTTGCATATTTAAAGACTGCCACGATGTAAGGTTCACTATTTTTGTGTCTACATCCATTATATTATCATCGGAGGCGAATAAACCCTCTGCACACAAAGCTTGTTGATATATGATACAGTGGAATTCAAGAATTGGATGTCCTATGTGTGTTTGCAATAAACTGATAAAACCATTTATTTTGTCCATCCTACTTGGAGCAGCATCAATCGTTATCGATATAATTTTGCTTGAATCTACGTCTTTCTTAGTAAGTGAATTTCTAACAGCCGTACAAATATCTCTACCCTTAGTAGTTGTTGATAACGATGTTATAGCAATCAATTCTTCCTTGATTTCGTTTACTACACAAAATCGAGCTAAAATAGTTAAACGAGCAGATTTAGTTATAGCTGTACTTTCGTCGAGACGCAAAAATATAAAAGGAGATGACCTGATGTCATTAATTTGTTGTTCTTTTTCATTTTTCGCCGGTTTTAGTATTCTGTCGTTTATTGTGTTTTTGGATAAAAGAGACTCTTTGACACGCTGAATTACCAAGGCTTCAGAAAGTGAAGGGGAGCATGATAACCAGGCTTCCTTCAGAAATCGTCCCTCATTAGAAGGTTTACCGTGCCGAACAATAAAATTTGTAGACGAAAATCGTGTGGCACCATCCTTGATAACATACTTAATCAAAGGCGTCGATTGCTTCTCTCTTTAATTCTTTATGCTCTGGTTCGCTTTTTTATATAGTTCATAGTGCCGTTTTACAGGTGATGTTGTACATAACACTGCTTCAGAACATAAAACACACCACTTTATCACCTTTATTAATCACGCTATATTTCTCAGTCCACCAAGGTTGAAATTCTCTATAACACTTATCTTGAACTTTTTTTTTTACCTAACTAGCCATGCTGAATAGTTGTAAATACAACTCAAACAAATTTAAACAAGCAGCCGTTTTAGCGAAATTAGTTTAAAAACCGCAAAAACTATGCTAGATTAGTAAAAGCAGTCAACTACGTCAGCAAAAAGAAGTGAATAAGTGAGCTTAGCTCCCCACCCACGCTTGCTCACTCACTTCGTTCTGTCAGAAATTTGCTTGAAATATACCTATTTTGCCCAACCTGTAGACGTTCCGGCACGGGTAGTTACGTTCACAAGGAACTTTTTTAATGTGATGTCAAATTATGTAGACGAAAAAAAAAATACTTATATCGATTAAGTACCTACTTAACTAATGCCGTGCCCAAATTATTTGGTCGCGTGCCATCACCGGCACGCGTGCCATTGGTTCGCCATCCCTGCTTTAGGAGCTTCTACTGATGTTTCTAGAGCCACTAACTTATGTAAGTATGAGTATCAGAATAACATTAGGGCCAGTCTTGACATATGTGGCCATGTCAATGGATTAAGTGGCTCAGGATAATATGAATTACTATTTTATAGTTTAAGCCTTTTATTAAACTGCAAAACTCGTGTTAATTTTATATTAGGTTTGCCTTGGAGGAAATGTAGCTTTCTTATTTGCAGATTCACTAACTGGCTAGCAAAACTGTGATAACAGCAATTTATGCATTACTGTAGTCACATTTCCACAGTCTGACTCCTTTATATACGTATACAGGCTGTATCTAGTGAGCGCATTTCAACTCCACCTTCTCAATTACTGGAATGCTGAAATGTGACTACTCCGCCCAGCAGTTGATGTCAAAATAACTTCATCAGGCTGTCCTCACTCAGATTTCACTCCTCTGTATTACTTCTGCTTAGGGGAAAGGAAAAAGTATCAATACTTCTGTGTATCGAGTACTTATCTTTTGATACCAATATTTTTGTACTCGATACTTTACTCATATCAGTACTTTGTGGGGGGCTATCGATACCAAAATGACAATGAAAAAAAAATAGTGTCAATTTTACAAAGCCACGAAAATATGATTACAACAGACATGGTGTATGGCCCCCCTGGACAACAATAGCTGCATCTCAAGACAAGAATAGAGATGTTTTCATGTAGCATTGTCGTTTTTAGAACTTGAGAATGACATAAGAACTTGTTTTTGACATTTCTCTAGTTTTTATTTTAGAAAGGAAACAAGTCTTGATCTCTCTACTCTAGATTACATTGTCTTTGGTTATCAAAGTTGTCACTTGCTTCGTTTGTTTGGATTGTCCATGAAGTTTTGTTATGTACTGTACTCGTGCAACAGACAGCAGTGTTTTAATTGCAGCTGTGAATTATCTATCTGCTAATCATTTGTTAATTAATAATAATATGTGTAAATGTAAATTCAGTAAGCGTTAGCGCATACAAAACAAAAAAGCAAAAGTAAAAAATCAGGCTCCATTGTACAGGTTACTTTGGCTAGTAAAAAGGACGAAATTTGCCTTTATTTGACAACACCATTGTCGACTGACCCCTTGGAGCAATGGAATGATATGAAAGTTGTATTCTCTTACTTGCATAAGTTAGTCCGTGAATACCTGACAGTTCCAGCATGAGACCTTACCGATGTTTATTGTTGTAGGCAGGCAGCTCAATGTCAATGACAAGAAACAGATTATTATCAAAACAATTTGATGAATTACTATTTTTAAGTGACTGTTCGGACAAAGAGTGGGAAGTTTAAGATTAATATATATTTTAGTTACTTACTGCTACAGTTTAATGATAAAAGGCACTTTGCTGTTGATTTGATTTATAAATAAAATAAAAATTGAGTCTGACTAAATTTAATCTTGTTTAATTTATTTAATTCATGATAATTTTTTCATGTACTAGGGCTACAAAAAGGAATTTGATTTATTGCTGCAAAATTCAGCATTGTAAAAAAATGTTGGCAAGTCAGGTTCAAAAAATTTTAAAAAAAAGGTATGAAATTAACGTGCATGCACAGGCCTTTACTATTTAAAAAAAAAAAAAAAAAAAAAAAAAAAAATCTCAATCCAAATGAGTGATTTGAAAAATATCGTGTTATCAATACTTTTCTTTTGATACCTTCAAGTATCAACACTTTTTTCAATAGTGAGTATGATACCTTTTTTTGTCAATATTACTCATCAGTACAGTTTTGATACTATTATTCGATACCATGACTCTGCTTCCGCTACTTCTCTGCTTAGCTGTAAGCATGTTTTGTGCCTCAGTCTCAAGCAAGACATCTAAATGCAATAATAGGAAATCTGAAAATGATTGGTATTCTTACAACCTCTGTGCTGTAGTTAACAATACAGAGGAAATTATCACAAAACAAGTGTAAACTACAAACACATGTACAATACATAAACTTTACAAAGAGAGAGAATTTTTATGAACTATTGCACTTATTAAAGTTTTATAATGTTTTCAAATTTCCTACAATCCTTGCTAGTAGATTATCAATTTAAGGAACAAGGAAAAAGCTTAAATAAGAAAATCCTTTATTCTCACATTAAAATATGTTGTTTTTGTAGTATTTAGAAATTGACAGAGGAGATATGTTCAGTAATTTGTCAAAGTATTTATATGTCCTAAAAGTAAGTGATTAAAACTGCAAGTACCGAGCGCTATTCTCTGAATTCAATGCCAGGAAATTGACCAACGTATGGTGTAAATGGTATGCAGTCCACAAGCCTGGTGAGGAGTTTCCACTGGCTTTATTATGTATGAAATGTTCAGGAAAACAATATACAGGAGATCAGGGCCATGGAGGAACTTCCTTCTGCTGAATTGAGGAAATGGTATAAAGCATTAGCACTGCCTGCTTCGTAAAGGTAGTCAAAGTTGCTGGCAGTAACACAAGTTTCGGCATGTTGAAAACATTCAGTGTTCAGTAATCTAAGGCCAATGTTTATATCAAGGCATACCGACTGCCTGTAGTCAACAGAGATGCCATCCTTTGCTTACCACCACTGTATCAACAATTGCTTCTGCTGTATCATTATATCAGCCTGGAATAAGCCAACACTATGTTAACAGTCTGCATCCAACAATGAAGTGTGAAGAATTTGAATGAAACCATCTAAACTCTTGGACTTTTTAAAATCCCCTATACCCACCCCATCCAAACATTGTGACAATGAGGGAAAGCTTAAGTATATCCACCTTTCACACAGATCAAAATATGAGGGTGCCCCAGAAACTAATGCACCACATTTTTTTTCTCAGCCCCCAACAATGGTACGAATACGAAACTTTAGATACGAATTCTTTGAAGTTTTCAGAGTGTGTACGCAAAGTTTCCGTTTCTTCTGACAGATAGCATACTTGCAGCAATGGTTCAACATGGCGTCTGTGAGTGATGTGTGTTATAAGCAGTGTATCATCATTGAATTTCTCACTGCAGAGCTAGAAATGGTTGGAAACATTCACAAATGTTTATGTGCAGTATATGGAACAGCAACAATCGACTGAAGTACGGTTTTTCGTTGGGCACAGAGCGTGTGGCCATCTGAAAGCGGTTGTTGCAGATCTCCAAGATTTGCAGTTGTCGGGAAGACCACCCATGGCTGTAACACCTGACAAGATGCAGCGTGCAAGATGCAAAGGCACCACCGTTAATTCTGAGACATATGTGAACACACTAACCAAACTCAAGAAGTGCTTCCGGTGACTTGGATGCCATAACAACCCAGGTGATTGTTTGCTTCAACATGACAATGCACGCCCTCACACAAGTTTGAGGACGTTGGAACACATCACCAAACAGGGTTGGACAGTGTTACCCCATCCACCCAATAGCCCTGACCTGGCTACCTCGGAATTTCACTTGTTTGGGCCATTGAATGCCATTCGTGGGGGACATTTTGAGGATGATGAAGAGGTGATTCACACAGTGAAGAAATGGCTTTGTGAAGAGAACAAGGAGTGGTACCACCAGGGCATACAAGCTCTAGTGTCTCGCTGGAGGAAGGCCATAGAACAGGAAGAAGATTATATGGAAATATAGGGAGTGTAGAAGAAACATCATTCTTTCTTGTGTATAAATTTCATTTTGTTCAATAAATAATTGTTGAAGAAAAAAACTGTAGTACATTAGTTTCTGGGCCACCCTCGTATCCCTACTGCAGAACAGAGTAGTGCACCCAATTCTGGACTAGAACAGGTTAGGTTAAAAGACAGAATAGCTCCCATACTCATTTAAGTCTTTAGTAGTTTCAGATATCCTGTTGATGAGGATCAATCTTTTATAAGATCTAATAATAAAGTAATGAGAGAGTGATTTTATTGAGCATGATGTAGCACCTTGTAAGAAACAAGATGTGTACTGGGGTTGGTACACAAGGCTTGAATCTTAGCTCTGACCGTGCGTAGCCTTGGATGTTAGTTCTGACTTAAATATAATAACCCGATTGCCATGTAGCTTATTTAAACCAAAAGCTAAGGAAAAGTGAAAGTTAAATGATGTTAACGAGTTCATTGTCATTAAAATCACTCTATCCTTCAGATTTTTACAAAGTAAAAAACTGTACAGGCGATTGGACAAGTTAGCAGAAGAAAACTTTGCAAGTTTGATTAACCGTTCGAGCCAGGCCACACCCCAAAGTTCACTTTATACTGATTATTACTGGAAAGTACATATGGAAAAGTTCGTCACACACTTCTGTTAGGGCACTTTTTTAGCCAGTGACCAATACTTGAGAAATCCTGAGACCCCATTTGGAGTAATGCTATTTCAAAACTGCATTGTAGTAAAACCTAAATTTGCGAACCTACATTATGCCAAAGTAAAACTTTTGCACCGTAGTGCTTAATATGAAACTTGCAGGCCTACAAAGCTACATGTTATTGCGCGCACGGTTCCTGGACAACTGAGCCTAATGTTGTGTCATGCTGTACTGTTTCTGTATGACTGAGGGCCACTAACTGAACGCACGAGTCTATATCACATCGCTCTCCCTGCTTCTCGAAGATTTCTGGCAACTCTGCTCTCTCACGAACCGTGGGAAAGGATTCTTTTCCTCATTCACATGAATGGCTTCTGGCGGGCTGATCAGATACCAAATCGCATGTGTGAAATCCTTGCATCATCCAATTTGACCTTGACTATTAAATTAATCCTATCTCTTTGAAATTTTACAAATCATCAGATATTGAAGTAAACGTTAACTTTCGTTATTATACAAAATATCCTAACTTTAATATTTTAACCGAAAAATAAATAATTTAAATATAAACTTTTAAAACTTCATTCCAGGCGAATGCTGAGAACTGATGAAATTGAAAATACTGTCTTAAACATAGAAACTGACTATAGAAATAAAATACAATGCAATCCAACTCACGGTTCTGAGAATAAAATTTTGTTACGCAGTTACAAAATTTAACAGATACCTGACATGTCCCTCCAGAATTGAAGTTATTTTCCAAAGAAAATTAACTGAAAAAAAGAAACAAAAAAACTGAAAAACCTAAAAATCTCCCTCTTATTTTCCTACGGTTGGGGCTGGTCTTGCATTCATACTTCTTTCACTCTCTCTCACTTATACCACAACAAAAATTTGCAAAATGTTGTGATAGCATCATCAATAATCTCAAAATACTTAAATTGTTTCACATATTTGACAATTTGTCAAAATATTTCTTTTTCAGTCAATGTTCAATTTGTAAACTGTTCATTTTAAATGTTCATGTTAAATATTTTGATCTCCTATAAAAAAAATGAGAGAAAAAGCACCAAAAACACTCTTACTAAATGTTCAACTGTTAAAATGTTCATTTTATGTGTTGATGTCACCCACAAATATAACAGAAAAAACACACAAATCACTTTTTACAATACCACAAAATGAGTCATATTCGCTAAAATTTCACTTGACAGCTTGTAAGGGATAAAATATGCCAGTCCTGTCACGGTTGTGACCTTAACTGGGGCAAAAAGAATATAAAGCAAAGCCCCACAGGTTGGCTGTTGAGAAATAGTCCTGTCCCTGCTTCCTGTCGCAGCAGGCCTGCCATGAGACCTCAAGTCAGCCACCTGTCAACAAACCAAAAGGAAAGAATTAGTTTCCATCCTTATCGTAAGTACATACAAATAGAAATGAATGTAAAATACAAATATAAGTGAAAAGTTTTAAGAAATCAGTCTTACAAAGTCAATAGTGCTACAAGACATTATGTTTTATGAATAGAAAACAAAGTCTAAAAAAAGCCTTTATAAATTACAAGAGTGTCAGCAGACAAAACTTAATTTATATGTTGTATTATTATTATGAAAATATTGACAAGCAGATTACAAATATATGTGACACAAGATTGTTATTCAAAAGAGCATTTTGTTGAATGTCTTTGGTAATGCAATAGCATATCATTTCACAAAATTACTATTGTTTTCCTTGAAAAAATTAGAGCCTTGTGGCTAATGACACTTGAATATTATCATACAAATTTATATTACAAAATGGTATTACATTATACACAAATATGTTATTAATAATTATATGGAAACAAAGTTTCCTTTCAGCAGTACACTGCTGCATTATAATTCAAACCACTCTCGTTTACTAACACAACAAAATTGTGGGCACCAGATAGTGGTGTATAATGAAATATGGGTATCATCGTAGATACTGTGTAGTTGAAATATCTCATTCAGTTCAGTGAAGAAATATAAGAGGTAAGCATGCAGCCTGAAAATGTCTCAAAATATAGCACACTTAGTGCAGTAGGTGCCTAGAAGCACAAAGAAATCCTCAACATGTGGGATATTATGAGGAAATTCACATAGGATATATAAACATTGAAAGTTATAAAATTCAATGAAATGATTCAAAAGTATTAATACGAAATTCAATAATGCATAATTCTTATAATGGCAAACTTTTGGAATGTAGAACTGTCTTGAAGTGTGAAAAAGAAAATATGTATTTATTGTCCTTATTATAGCACTTTGCTTCCTTCAAAATTAGTCATGCCCCTCCATGAGTGCATTGTTTCCACAAATCCGATTCTATGGTATCTTCTCAAAACATCTGAGATACAACATAACCTTAAATCAGTTATCCATGTCCACTTGAATGACGTCAATCTCGCTTGATCGAAGCTTCCTCCATCAATATCATAGCATCCATATCTTCATTCAACTTTCAATGTTCCTGTTGCAGTCTCCATAGACTGTGGGCTACTAGTGTTTTCCTATTTGATTGTTATAAACAGTAATGTTGCTACCCCGCTAGTCCATGCTAGTATAATGCTAACCCAGTCTTAGCTGTGGTTGCATAAGTCACAGGCACTGTCTGTCGCTAGCTGTCCCTGGACTAAAATAATATTTGACTATTTGCTCGTTTGGCTAGTTGTCTTTAATATGCAATCGTTGGCTGCTGGTTGTAGACAAAATAATATTTTATCAATGTTATAGAGGGTTACATACATATATATAAATAATTCACAGGCGCTGTCTCTCATTAGCTGTCCCTGGAGAAATATAAGTATATTGTGGTGGGTCTTATATGTCAATTCAATATATAAAATAATAAAGTACCCCCATTTAATATTCCCTCTCTTTCTGTTTCTTCTGTTCCTTGCTGTATTAGAAAAATAGTAAAAAACGATTAGCATCTCACTGCTATTTCAAAATTCACATTTACACTGTCCATTGTATAAAGTACTTCAACTCCTTGAAATCCGAAGCCATCTTCAATAAGTTTAACCTCTGTCAAATCCATTTCACTTCAAAACCAACTTGCAGTAAGCTGTCCCTGTGTAGGTGACTTTTAATAATAATATACATATACTCTGTAGAATGGATAAGTCTCCACAAAACACAACACTTTGGTAACAAAGCCAAAGTTGAAATCAGCTGAGTGTATAACTCAGGAAAATAATACATAAAAAGAAAGATATTATCAAAAATACAACACTGTAGAAAATAGTTAAATATCAAATAAATTTCCTCAAAATTCCTCATGGGGTCTTGTCTTTGTGGTTCCATGTAAAAGTCCAAATCAATATTTTTGAGTTTCAGAACATTTCTCCTTTCTCCAAACAGATTCAGTAATGTAGTGAGCAAAGGATCAGTAACGAATGTTTTCATCTTCGGTGCCCTACCAAACTGAAATTTCTTCAAAAAGCTTCGTAGTCTCCTCATTTTCCTATGCTGAGAGTGCATGGGCAAATTGGAATGAAAACCAATGAAAGCATTATGGACTCTTCCTTGAAGTTGCTGAAAATGCAGAATATTGAAAAGTTTCTTCTTCTTTTGTATAGGCAAGTGCTTTTTCACATTGTCAATGACATGCAAAGCAATGGTGCATGAAAAATCTTCTTCCTCCAGATCATCAAAATAGAAACAAATGTTTGGTATGTCATAATTAATCAGGAAGAAATTCTTAAAAGATTTACAAAAGCTGGAAGTTTCCAAACTGAATCATAATGCAGTTTAAATTCAATATTATTGTTTCTGGGAAACATTTGCTCATGCAATTTTAATTTTATCTTGTCTACAAATGACAACTGTCTTCTCCTATAATAATGCTTGGTAGCAGTGGTGTCATACGTGTGAACAGCTGGTCAGCTGACTGGACTGTTGTATCTTCATGAACTAAGTCCATAGTAAAATCTATTAAGTCCTCCCCTTCTCCTAGGGATGGAGAAAAATCAGTATTATTTCAAACAAAAAAATCTTCAATTAAGTGTGAAGCTGTAGGGCCTGAATGATCGACCATATGTTCAACATCAGATGACTTTTCTGTTTGAATATCAACAAGGTTAACCTCTACAGGAGGTGAGTTAGCAGGCTGCAAAGAGTCAGCTGATTGTATGGTATGTTCAGTGTAGCCAACTCCAACAGGTGGGTCAATGACCTGGGTAGTATCAGCTGTTACTTGTAGGTGTATCTACCTTATTGGTACCATTATTTACAATTTGCCAATGTGTGGAAGAGGATATATCCATCTTTTGTTCCTTAGTATTAAGTTTATTATCCACAGCATTCGAACCAGCATGGGTATTATCCATTTTTGCATTGCACTGACCTAAGCTAGTACTTTGAGTTGGAAAGTGGTGATCAAATATTTTTTGAATGATGTTGCAAACTTGTTGCATTTCAGTAACAGCAATCTTCTGTAAACTCGCAAGTCTAATTGTGTGATAAAATCTTCATCTTCCTGTGTAAACTTGAAGCTGGAAACTGCACTGGTAGAATGTTTGATATTTCTAGTAGCACCTGGTATACTATCATGTGGTGGGTGCTTATCTTCAAAGTTTGAAATTAAATTTTTAGAAAAGTCTTGAATATTAGATAATGTCTTCAATCTGGTGTGAACGTATTCACTCTGAAGCTTGGAAAGATAATCAACCATATTGTCATAGGAAGAAGTGATGATCTTGTTCATATTAGACAATTCGGATTGAATCTGTTCTTGTAAAATAGTATCAGAAAATTCTGCTATTTTCTGAGGAAATGTTAGAAAAGTTCGGTCTAGCTTTAATTTTTCAGCTTCCATGGAATTCAGAAACTGAGATGACTTGCTATGTGAAGTCTGAATATCAGTAGATAGCTTGTGTAGAATTTCATTTCTATAATTCAAAATGGCTTGTTTAATGGTAAGATTGGCAAATCTATCCCTAATATGTTGTTCAGAGCAATTTTGGGACAATGGTTCATTGCTAGTGTAATACCGAAATGCTAATTTACTCTCAAAGTTAACTTCTGACTGAAAATTACTAATGCTCCAACGAACAGCTGATGCAAAGAAGTTAAAAGATAATGGATCAGAATGGAAGACGTAGTCCAGATCAAATAATGTCTGACACAGCTGGAATACATCTATTTTTGTAACTTAAAGGGCTCCATTTAAAAAGGAAAATAACTTGTTTAATGAAAACAAAAACACGACATGATCAGCGAGAAAATTGAGTTGGTAGCACTGCTAACTATCATTAACTTTGTGACACAAGGGTCGATGGGTAATCGTGTAACAATTTCAAAACACAAAACCATCAAAACAGCAAATAAAATAATATAGAAGAGTGTATAATACTGACAAAATTTTGAAACAATCCTGAAAAAAATATTGATGTTGTCACACACAATTTGCATTTCGTTAAAGAAAAAGTAAATGTTTTACAGACGTTCAAAGTTGTATCTATATATCTTGCATATGAACTGTTTGAAATATGAAAGTTGTCGGAGATTAAGAGCAATATACTTTATCTTTGAACTAGCAGTTATGGTTATTAATGGACTCTGTTTATAGTTAGTTTCATTGTACTCGGAGAGCTTAATAAAGAGTTAAAGCACGTTTGTTTATAGTATTTAATACACAACATTTATGGTGCCGAAATCTCAGGTAAGAAGCATTTTGTTATAAGAAGCACGACTTCCATACACTGTCTTCGCTACAAAGATATTTGAGAGGAAGTAAATTAAACGACGGCTTCTATCCGGACCTACGACACATAAGTTCCAGACTCTATAGTGAACTTACTACATTACAAGCTTTAATTGCAGCGCAAACTTGAGTTGCTTTTATTTTAACATACGCGTAACCTGCGATAATACAAAGACAATCTGCATGTAACTGTGAAACAATACAACGCTTACGCTATTTGTAAATTTGCATCAAAACAACGTCACCACCAGCGCCATTTCTTGTCTAACTGTAGAACTGTCAGAACTGACTAACGAACTGCAGCTGTTCTACATGTCAGACGAAGCTGAACAGCAGCTACACATTTTAAGGCAAAAACGGGCGACAGAAAGGAGCTTAATCACGAAATTCAGTACTGTAATTAGTGAAGAGACGTCCCAAGATGATTTTGTATACAATCTGTCAAGATTTGATGAAGCGTCGAGAGACCTTGTCATCCTTGAAGACAAAATTCATAACTATTTGTCCGACGATGAATACAACGAGGATGCGATACGTTGTGAAGAATACGTGGACCTCGCTAAGAGAGTGATCCTTAAGTCAAAACGAGTGATGGGCAAAAAAACCAAATGAATCACCTGTCTTATCTGCGATGCCTGTTCTATCTTTTCCAGCTCAACCATCAACGTCTTCAGTAACTCACACTATCAAGCTACCGGCCATTAGACTGGAACCATTCTCTGGTGATGTCGAGACGTGGTCAAGGTTCTGGGAACAATTTCAGACTTCTATAGATAGGAACCCGTCGGTCTCTGCAGTCGACAAACATGTCTTCCTGCGTGGATACTTGGTTGGAGAGCCTAAGAACTTGGTGGAAGGCATTCCAGTAACTGCAGAGGCCTATGAGGAGACAGAGAATTTTTGTTTCACACTATGGAGACAAAAATCGAATCATACAAGCCCATCTTGACTATATAGAAGGGTTGAAGCCTATATTAATTGTATCCCCTGAATCATTGAATACGACATATATTGAATGTAATCGTAGGATTCAAGCATTGTGGACCTTGGGGGAAAAGGTTGATGAGTATGGGAGAATGTTGGCTCCAAAGATTTTATGGGCCTTCCCTGTGGATATTGTCAGATGCTGGATCATCTACTCCAGAAGACAGGAGGTTCCTGAAAGCCACATCACTAAACTGATGGAATTTTTAAATGAGTAGGTGGAGGGAGCTAAGACGACACAGAAAATAAGAGGGGATCACGACTTAGGAATGCTTTCATCCACAGCAGCCGCCCTTCAAGTAGCCACGAAGCAGGAAAGGAGAAGAACAAGGCCGAAGAAAGTACTGCCAGTTTGTGTCTTTTGTGAATCTCAAGGACACTGGGAGCAAGATTGCAGACAAATCTGTGACGTGAATGAACGATTAGAGAAGTCTGCACATTGATGTTTCTTGTATCTCAATCGAGGACACCGGATGAAGGTCTGCAGCAAGAAGAACAAAGTTGCTTGTGCCAAGTGCAAGAAGCCACATCACGTCTCAATCTGCAGTGACAGTCAATCGACGTCGAATCACTACAGTTCATGTATCTTCATACTGCTTCTGTTCGTATAACTGGCGCAACAGGACTTTGTGCGCATACCCGCTGTATATTCGACACAGGAAGTCAGTCGACTTTCGTCAGTATGAAACTGGTGGAGCAGCTCAAGTTAGATGTGATTGATCACAAAGAACTATCTGTTACTGGGTTTGAGTCAACGCAGGCAATGACAAGAAGCCGCAGACTTGTCCACTTCAGCATCGGGGGGATGTGGACCAGTGCGGCAGTAAATATCACTGGGTTCGAAAGTTGAAATAAGTATTCATCACATCCAGTAGCTCCACAAGATGTCCTGTCTCTCACCCAGCAAGCAACCTTGTGGATATTTATTGCGCCATGTGCGGCTTGGTGTGGAGGATTGTGGGAGCGAGTAGTTGGCTGTTCTAAATGCTGCTTGCAAAATGTGCTTGAATGCTCCATAATGGACAGAGAGGGCTTGCAGACGGCACTGACCAGTATTGAAGCCACACTTAACTGCAAACCCCTGACACAAGACGAGGAAACCGGAGACATAGTTACTCCGCCTCATTTCCTGTTTAAAGAGCCACTCACATCATTGTCCTCTGGACCAGAACTCGCAACACGCGTGCCTATAAAGCAATTTAGATTGCAGGGGCAGTTGGAAGATCACTTTTGGAAATGGTGGAATGTGGAGTACCTGTTGCTCTTTAAACGTTTCCACAAAATAGGAAATCACAGAAAGAAAATCAGCATAATTAAAGGTAGGTCATATTGTCCTTCTTCAGGAAGATATGCGTCCATGTCACATGTGGAAAAGGGCAAGAGTTCATCAGTTGAATACCGCAGGAGATGGCCTACGCCAGAAAGAAAACTAATCACCAGGCCTGTCCAGCTGGTCATCCCTCTGGACATTGACCAAGGTGGGGAGGATGTCGGAGATTAAGAGCAATATGTTTTATCTTTGAACTAGCAGTTACGGTTATCTATGGACTCTGTTTATAGTTAGTTTAATTGTACTCAGAGAGCTTAATAAATAGTTAAAGCACGTTTGTTTATAGTATTGAATACACAACAAAAGTAATTAATGACACAGCACAAAATGTACATAGAGTCTTTAATGAATTTTAAAACAAATGCATAGGCCCCGATATGTTGCATCATAGCTGTAAGTGAAGTATGTCAGAGAACCGCACTGAATTCAGAGTTTGAAAGATCGTACGTACCGAACACATGAAAGTTCACATGGAACTACACGTAGCATGGTGAAAAGAAAATGCAGCAATACTTATCTTGAATAAGTGTCTGCATCAGATGGGTAATAGTTGTGTATAGCCACAACTGCGCGTACAGGTCTCGTTGTGTAGCGGCATGCTGTAGCCGTCTGGCACCTGTTGCGTTGTCGCTGTCTATGCCATCTGAGCGTCACTGAATGTGGAAATGGGCGTCAGAGTTGTTCCTTGGGGGCTGCGTCGAAGGCGGTAGCGTTGCGACGCCTGGAGGTGGTGGGGGCAGCGGTGGCGGTCGTCTCTTGGAGGCGGCGATTTCTCAAAGTTTGATTTTTTGTCATAGTCAGCTTGACTCGGTTAAGGAATTCTTTCCAAATTCCATCACAACATTGTTGCCATGTAAGACGCTTTTGCCGAAGTGCTTCGGTAGATATTTATGATGAATGATAATTGATCATAGTCCTTGAGGTTGAAGCAACAGTCATAAACAGAAAGTATGTAGGTCAGACAAATGTCGCTGAAGAAAATTTTCAAATAAACTTGACCGATTGTCAGCCAGTCCACACCCCACAGTTCAAACTTTTAGTTGAAGAAATCTAATAAAAGAGAACCACATGTTCCCATTGTGCCACAATTTAGTAAATTCAAACAAAGCCCCACTTGGTAAAAATATTATTTCGATGCCTCCATCTCGCCCACACTATAGCAAAGTAGTGCTGTAAATGAAAACTTGCTGGTTTAATGAGCCTACATCTTATCACGCTTGCGGTTCCTGTAAGATTGAGACTAACATCGTGTCGCGCCGACTGTTTCTGTACAACTGAGAGTGACTAACTGAATGCACGAGTCTATATCACATCATGCTCACCGCTTCTCGAAGATTCCTGGTGACTCTGCTCTCTCACGAACCGTGGGAAAGGATTCATTTCCTCATTCACATGGATAGCTTTTGGCGGGCTGATCAGATACCAAATCGTATGTTTGAAATCCTTGCATCATCTAATTTGACCTTGACTATTAAATTAATCCTATCTCTTTCAAATTTTACAAATCGTCAGATATTGAATTAAACGTTAATTTTTGTTACTATACAAAATATCCTAACTTTAATATTTTAACCGAAAAATAAATAATTTAAATATGAACTTTTAAAACCTCATTCCAGGCGAATGCTGAAAACTGATGAAATCGAAAATACTATCTTAAAACTGTAAAACTGCTTTCTAACTTGAATAAACATAGAAACTGACTATAGAAATAAAATACAATGCACTCACGGTTCTGAGAATAAAATTTTGTTCCACAGTTAGAAAATTTGACACATACCTGACAAGCTCTGCAGCCAGAATAGACACATTCTTTTTTACTTTGACCTTCCCTAAATTACTACTAGCCCAAGTGTCACATTACTACAATCTTTCAGAATCAAGTTGTGTGGTGATAAGTGAACACATGTTTTTGTTGCTCATCACAGAAATGGAATCCCAAAATATTGCCAAATGGTATATTATTTAATATTTTGTCTCTGAAAGAACTAACTCTCATCACCTGTAATAACACAGTTCAACAACTCTGGATTGGGATCCACATATTCTAACAGATCTGCTGTCAAATTCTTCCATGCATATTGCTGTTAATCAGTTAGAATTTTGGACACCAATTTAGACCTTCAGTTGTTATTTGGTGAGCAGTTCTCCGATTGATGTTCACTTCTTGTGCAATAATTTTAAGTGATCATACAAATTCACTTACCCTGTCTGTGTTAACCTCTGTCTGTGAGATTGGTGACTGTCTTCTATTGTCTTTGCCTTCACTGAGCATGGTGGATGAACGGTGAACATTCTGGCCTCACATTCGGGAGGACACGGGTTCGAATCCCCGTCAGGACTTCCAGATTTGGGTTTTCCACGGTTTCCCCAAATCACTCCAGGCGAATGACGGGATGCTTCCTTCAAAAAGGCCATGGCTAAATTCCTTCCCATTCCTTGTCCCCAGTCCCATCCCACCTCTAATGATCTTAGCCGTCGACGAGGTGTAAAAAATAATAATAATAATAAAAAAAGTCTTTGCCTTCAACAGTTGTTCTGCCTTCAGAAAATGTTTATGCCAATGAGAAACTTGAGCTTGTGGCATAACCTCATTTCCAATAGCATTCTGAAGCTTACTGTAAGTTGTCAGCACAGTCTCATCAAGTTTGACATAGCCAGAAATAACATACCATTGCATGGTATTTCAGTTTTCCATTTCTATGGTGAACAACAAAAACATATATTCATTTATCACTCCACAACTCGATACTGGGAGATTCCAGAAATGTGATAGTTGGACTAACAAAGTACAGGGTCCGGCAATAAAACCTCCCACATTTCACGTAGCCGGCGTGCGAGTTGTAGTGAGGATACTGATGTGGAATGTGTTTTGTTTTAAAGAGGTGTACCTGCCATTTTCAGTGTGCACCATGTCATGGCTCGGTGAGCATCGTGCGTTTGTTGTGGACGAATTTATTCGTAACAGTTGTTCTCAGATTTTCGGAGACGATTCGAACTTGGCCTACATGATCGTATCCCGGATAGAAAAACTATTCAACTGTGGGTGTCAAACTTTACAAAGACAGGTTCAGCACTAAAAAAAAAAAAAACCTACAGGCCGTCCTCGGACTGCAACAACGCCGGAAAATTTGGTGCGTGTGAGTGTGTCTATGCAACATTCACCAATCTTTGGGGACACTTAAAGCCTATAGTGTACAAACATCGTCCCACAACACTGCAAGCACTTAAAGAGGCCATTACCCAAGAATTGGCAGCCATTCCAAGAGAAATGACGCGAAAATGTATGGAAAACTTTCTGGACAGACTTTGTCAATGTGTCAACAATGGAGGGCAGATATATTTTTAAAACCAAATAATTAAAAATGGCAAAGTATGTATTTTTCATAAATAAAAGTAATTATTCTCTATCATATTTAGTTTTTATGTGACAACACATTAAAATGAGGGAGGTTTTATTGCCGGACCCTGTATTTCTCCTCTGACTGCATGGTAGCCGCATCATGTTCAATAAAATCAGTCTCATTACTTTATTGTTGGACCTCATAGCACAAATCTTAGTGGATTACTGGTGTTTTTAGGCATCAACATTTCGGAGGATAGATGTTTGGTCCCTAAATGGGCCATCCAGAGTTTCTCTAGGATCACTGTAGGTAAATGCTAGGATTTTTCCTTCATAAAGATCATGGTTGATTCTACTGTAGCTCTAATGATCCTATAATAATAATTATAATTCTGTGTGGTTGTAAAGACCTGGTGACAGGGTTTCTATTGGCTGCGCATTCCGCCCCTGTTGTAGCCACCTTAACCTAGCCTGGCAATCCTGCCGGATACAGGAGACCTACAGTATAATGTGGAATCTGAACCACGGAAGCGTTCTGGTGTACTTCACATTATACAGAAAGCTGTGTCAGAGGTGAAGGCCGGGTTAAGTGCGTATGAAAATCCCCGCCGAGACAGTGATTCGAACCGGGGACCTTTCGATCTCCAGTCAGACGCCTTAAACACTGAGCCACCAGACCGCTCAATGATCTTATGATTCATGAGCCATAAAGCCTTCACTACAAACTAAAAAATCAACTGTTAGTTTAGTTGAACGCAATGTTTCTTTGTTTCTAGGAGGCAGATTTTAAGCATACACATTGTCATAGACGATATCAAAATAAGTTTTATTGTGACTGCCATTATTTGAAATTGTATGATTGAAATTTTAAAGATTGTTGAATAAACAAAATTCTTCCTTGCTGTGATGAGAATGAAATGTATTTTATCAGGTTACGGTTCCAGAGTTATGACTCAGCATTATTTTCTTCATTAGAATAGTGAAAAGTATTTGGAAAATTCATGATATTATAAATCACTAGTGATGAGCTTGAAGATGGCTTCAAATTTTGTAGTTAATGTCCCTAAACTTAAAGGCAGAGACAACTACAATGTGTGGGCTTTTGTGCAGAGAATATGTTGGTTTTAGAAGGTATGTCCAGATTAATAAAGGAAGAATGAGGTTCTGCAGCTACAGATGATGCAAAGGTGAAAGCAAAGCTGATTCTTACAATTTATGCAGCATTATATATGTATATAAATCAAGCTAAAACAGCAAAGAAGCTTTAGGCGCAGCTTAAAACGATGTCTGACGATTCTAGATTTACATGAAGAATAACCTTGCTTTGACATCTCATAATCAAACAGGCTTGAAAATTGTGAAACAATGATGTCATATGTGACACAAATAAATGAGACATTTCGAAAATTAAGTGTGACCAGAATCGAGATAAACGATGAATGGATTGGCACATTGTTGCTGGCTGGTTTGCAAGAGCATTTTTCACCCATGATCATGGCGGTCGAACACTCCGACATTCCTATTAGGACGGATGTCATCAAGACAAAATTGATTGATATGGAAATGTCAGATTCGAATGAATCTGAAGGTTGGGAGAACCATAAAAGCAAGCCTGCCAACAGACAAAAAAAAAAGCAGAAATTATGTCAGAGAAAAGTCACTGACAATTTCAATATGATAAGAGTTAATTCAATCATTTGTTACTATTGTGAACAGACTGGGCATTATAGAAATCATTGTCAATTGTTGGCAAAGAAATTACGTCATGGAAAAGTCGTTGCCAACCGGAGTTAATTCAGTCACTTGTTACTGGTGTAAACAGACTGGGCATTGTAGAAATCAATGTCAATTGCTGGCAAAGTCAGACAAACCTTAGCAATCAAATGTGTTTAGTATTGTTTTTATATCCAGCACATTTGTCAAGCAAGATTGGTACATCGGCTTTGATGCAATTTCTCATATGACTGCAAATGAACACTGGATAAAAAATGCATCCTATTCATCAAATACAACAGAAGTTATTATTGCATACAAAACCAAAGTACTTGTGTTGTGTACTGGCAGTGTAGAAATAAATACAGATTGTGGTTATAATATCACTGTACAAAATACATTGTGCATGCCAAGTCTGACAACTAGCCTCTTGTCAGTGAGTGAGCTCATAAAGAATGATAAAGTTCATTTTGATTCACAGAATTGTTGCATATATAATATGAATGCTGAATTGGTGGCTATGAGAGAACTGACTTGGGATGGTTACAAGTTAAAAATAAAATATAATATGAAAAGTTATCACATTATACTGGCTGATCGTGTGTTGGTTGATGGTTCTATGTGGCACTACAGATTTCGCCATTTAAATAGTGGAGATATGAATAAAATGAAATCTGGCATGATTGACAGACTTCGCTATCCTGAAAACTGTCGAATGGATGGAAAGGAGAAAAAAAAATATAAAAATAAAATAAAAACTAGTTGTGTCGTGTACTGTGAGGGAAAATGGTCAAGACTTCCTTTCACACATTGCGGAGAAAGAAGTACAGAAACATTGCAGGCTATACATGCTGATGTGTGTGGCACAATGGAACATAAATCCTTAGGTGGAGCATGTTTTTTTTTTTTGTTTTTTAATTGCTGGTGGATGACTTAAGTTGCATGACATCTATTTACTTCTTGAAAACTAAAAGTGAAGTATTTAGCAGATTTAAATAATTTAATTGGTAGAGAACCAAAACAGTAAGAAAATTAATATATCTTGCACCGATAACGGCTATGCGTTCTGTAGCAATGAGTTTACATATTTTCTAAGGAAAGAAGATTCTATTCATCCTCGGTGCAAATCACTAAATTGATCAATAGTTGAGAAAGGAAGATGTGAGTTGATGCAAAGTTAGATAAAATATTTTAGGGAGAAGCAGCAAACATGGTTGTGTCCTAAAAAACAGATCAATTGCTTCAGGAATTCAAAACAAGACATCATATGAATTTTAGTATGGCAAGAAACTTGATTTAAGATATATTTGTACATTTGCCACTGATGTGATGATCCATGTTCCCAAAGAAAATCTCTTAAAGTGGTACAAAAAGTAAAAAAAAAAAACATATTCTTGTTGGATATTCTGAAAATATGCATAGTTATAGAATTTTTAACTGTAATAGAAACAAAATAATAACATGCAGAGGAATGATTATTATGGAGAATACAGAAGATCATGTAAAGAAGAACTGTTGACAGTAGCAAACGAACCATAATTACTGAATTCCTCTAGTATTGTATAGAACAACACTTTGAATGCTGTGTTACAAAACGGAATATGGTAAGGAAGAGCTCATAGTAATCGCAATTTACAGGGCTCACTCAGGAGATTTCAGACTGGTTTTATCTCAGTTAGAGTCTGTGCTACTGTTTTACAAATAACAAACAAATAGTTTTATGTGGAGATTTTAATGTTGACTTTCTCAATCACAGCAATGAGAGGCTAGATATGGAATCCTTGATGTTGTCTTTTAACTTAATGGCACTTGTAAATTTCTCTACAAGAATACAAAGTAATAGCAGGACTGCAATTGATATTTTTTTTATGGATATTTCTCAGTACAATAATTACAGCATACTCCCAAACATAAATGGTATCTCGGATCATGATGCCCAGCTGTTATGTATCAATTCCAGAAACACTGTTAAACAGATAAAGAAAAGCTGGGCATATAGCAGAATTATTAATGAAAACAATATGAAACATTTCATTGATTACTTAAATAATGAACAACAGTCAGAAGTGTATACTGCACAGAGTGTTAATGCAAAATTTGATTCATTTCTTAATATATTTCTAACAGTTTTTGGAAGGAAGTTTAAAAAAAAAAAAAAAAAAAAAAGGAAAGTTGTCAACACTCCAAACAGTGAATTGGGTAAGGGATTGGTAACAAAGGGTATTAGAGTATCTAGTAAACAAAACAGGACCTTTACTTAAAAGTAAGAGAATCAGCTCATTATAAACTTTATTCTAAAATACTAAGACATGTAATAAAAAAAAGGCCAAGAACAGGTATATATCAGAGAAAATAGATAATTCAGGGAAAAAATGAAAACTATATGGAATATAATAAAAACTGAAGCCAGAAAATTTGTAAATCACTCTAAAGACATAAAAATTGAACAATATGGATCTGTGCATAGTGAAGTAGGGGAAGTTTGTGAAATATGTAACAAACATTTTACTTCATTTGTAGAGAAATTAGGCATAGAAAAGTAATCCCCACATAGTGCTCTGAGGCTTCTTCAGACTGCTTTCCCAAATAGATTTGTGAATATTCAGTTGCCACCAGTAATAGTCTCAGAAATAAATAAACTCATGAAACAATTAAAACCTAAAAATTCTTCCAGCTATGACAATATTTCAAGCAAATTGCTGAAAAGATATTCAGATTGTATCAATCATGTAGGGGAGACCGGGGCAAGTTGACGATGTTAACGATTAAACATTTTTAATAAATTTATTTTTTGAAGAAAATACTTTTTCATTGCAAATATTATTAGTCTGGTCTTTTATTGAAATGTTCATAATTATATACATCTTTATTTTCATATTATCAAAGCTTTTTATTAATTTTAGAAAGTAATGCAAATCTGTCATCTTGCTCCAGGACTGGGGCAAGATGACTTTGACCACGGGGCAAGATGACATTTAATGAAACTGTAATACATTTTTGTTGTTATACATCAATATGTGTACATTGTTATATATACATTAACAGAAGTCACATACAAATTTCCCTCCTTCACAGTTTGAACAGTCTTCGGCCCACCATTTAAAGCACAAGCAACACTGTATTCAGTGTTCTGATGGAGGGTCTTCATAGATCTCATCACATCCTGAACACTGAACTAAACTTTCTTCGGAAGCATTTCTTGATGTTGTCGCAACACGGGTTTTTTTCTTTAATTAAGAAGAGGTAAACGTCAATTTCTTAGTAAAACTTAAATTTCTTGCATCCCGAGCCTGTGCTTATGAAACAAACATCCAATTCTTACGTCATCTGTTTTCTTCAAATGGCGAGGTAGTGTTGCTTAAGGGATATTGTAAACGTTCGCTGCACCCAAGCAGGACTTTTTAACTCCTTTGACATCAATTATTACAACAGCCAAAGCATTTCGGTCCCACTCGCCTCTGGAGGACTTCTTTTTATAAGTTCTCACCATATCTGGATCATAAAGTGTCATGAATAAGTAAAGTAGCGCCCTTCCAAATTTTATGAGAAATTATGTGAGTCGTGCAAGTCAAGACTCTTACACGAAACACAAAAAAGGCACTCAAAGACTGAAACGGACACAGCGAAAGTCATCTGGGGCCAGATGACGAGGTCGTCAACTTACCCCAGCCAACTTGCCCCGAACGACAATGTTAGAAACTATCAATTATTGCGGCAGTTTAAAAAAGAATGAGATACAAATACAGAGCCTTTATGAAAGCACATTGTTTAAGCTACTCATATATGACAAAGTATAAAACAATATCTTACCTGTTAGTCTGTGAAGTCTTAATTCAGAGATGTAGAAAATTACAGCACGTCACAGAGAATTCTCGATCGGCGAATAGCGAGGAACAATACGGCACGAGCGACACCAGTGCTCTATATTTTAGTTCCTAGTCATATGGAGAGCTAGTAGTATGAATACAGTGCTGCTATATAGAAGCGGGAATTTAAAATAAATCATTCGTCATCTTGCCCCGCTCGTCAACTTGCCCCGGTCTCCCCTACTTACCCACATTTTTAATGAATCCTTAATGCAAGTTGTGTTTCCAAATAGACTAAAATATGCAGTTGTAAAACCATTGTTTAAAAAAGGGGAAGCAACATGTGTAGATAACTATCGTCCCATTTCATTACTTTCAGGATTCTCAAAGATTTTTGAAAAAGTCATGTACTGTAGAGTAATAAAACATGTTACACAAAAATGATATCCTCACTAAATCTCAATTTGGGTTCCAAAAAGGATCATCTGTAGAAATGGCTATATATTCATTTTTAAATAACACATTTGAGGAACTGAATAATAAAATGAGCCCTGTAGGAATATTTTGTGATCTTGCCAAAGCATTTGACTGTGTAAATCATGAATTACTTTTGAAGAAAATGGAATACTATGGTATTTATGGAACTGCAGGTAAATGGTTTAAATCATACATGGAAAGTTGAATGCAAAAACTTTCCATTTTTGATTCTAAAAGAAGTAAAGATGCTTCATCAAACTGGGAGAAAATAAAATGTGGGATTCCACAAGGCTCTGCCCTAGGACCCCTCATCTTTTTGTTATACATCAATTACCTTCCTGGAAACATATCTGAGAAAGTTATTTTTGATTTATTTGCACATGACACTAACCTGACTATGAGAAAAACACCAAACAGTAATGTAGAATTTAATGCAAAGGAATTACTTAGTGAAGTAGCAAGGCAGTTTAAGGCAAATCATTAAAATTAAATTTTGAACAAAAGCACATTATATTAGGTTTAAAACAAAAATTATGCACAGCTGGATTTACATATAAACTATAAAAATAACACAATCTTAGAAACAAAGAGTATAAAATTCCTTGGTATTAAAATAGATGAGAAACTCTGTCGACACAAACATATCACTTCACTACTGAAGTAGTGCCACCTTTGCAATACGAACACTTTCTCTAACAGTAGAGCTAGAATTAACAAAACAGGTGTACTCCTCATATTTTGATTCAGTGATGTCATATAGCATAATTTTTTGGGGAAACTCTTCACATAGTAAAAAAAGTTTTCATATCACGAAAAAGAGTTTTTAGGATGCTGTGTAGTGTAAAACTAAGAACTTCTTGCAGAAAACTCTTTAAAAAAACTAAATATTCTTACAATGACTTCTCAGTATATATATTCTCTCATGTGCTTTGTCATAGAACATTTGAACCTGTTTACATCTAATACACAGGTACGCAATTTCAATACAAGAAACAGAAATAAACCAAGCGTGGTGTTGTAATGGTTATCATTCTTGCTTCACATTCGGGAGGACGCCGGTGCGAATCCCCGTCCGGGCATCCAGATTTGGGTTTTCCATGGTTTCCCAAATCACTCCAGGCAAATGCCGGGATGCTTCCTTAAAAAAGGCCATGGCCAAATTCCTTCCCATTCCTTGCCCCCCCCCCCCCATCCTTTCCCATCTCTAAATACTTCGCTGTTAAGAGACGTTAAGCAGTTAAAAGAAAAAACAGAAATAACTTGCACAAAACACAAACATCTTTGTCATTAGTACAAAGTGGAATTAATTATTCTGGGATACATCTGTTTAATAAACTTCCCAGGAGTAAAACAGTTCACACATAATAAAGATATATTTAAAGAAAGACTGGGAGATTATCTTATTGGCAATTCCTGCTACTCCATTCAAGAATTTGAATAAAATAAATAATTGTATTCAATATGACCTTTTGCAAAACTCAGTTGTAAAAATTAATTTTTATTTTTATTCCCTTTATTTGTCTTTGTAACGTATAATTGTTTTCACTATGATTATGACTCGTATGTATGTGTATTAACAATGACATGTTTCACATTCCAGGGGTCCTTCCTCAGCAGGGATTCATGGACGAAGATTGATAAATAAAACTACCAAATAAAACAATATAATCTGCAGGAAAGTACTACAGCTGAGAATAAGGAAACCACCTCAGAGGTATGGTGCAACTTGCTTAAGTGTGGAAGGCAGCTCTGTCTCAGATGATACCATCAAATAGTTCCAGTAATTGATATGGAAGATGAAGGCAGTTTTGGCCAAATAGGAGAACTGCATACAAGCATTGGAGGCAAGGCTGGTTGCTTCAACAGCATGTACAGAAGAGTGTGAAAATCAAGGTATCAGTGATTGAATAAGTGGTGTTACCTATAAAAAGGTTAAAATGCCTGAACTATGTTTTAAGGTGCCTTGAATTGTTACCGACTAACGAGTAAAACAGCGAACTTCTGTGTAATGCTGTTGAATATTATATGATACTAGCTCTTACCCGCGACTTTGTACATGTGGATTAAGAATTTTTTTGTAAGAACGAATACTTTCCCATTGTATGACTGCAATGTAGTCTTCACGGGTGTACTGCCGGATAGTGTCCGGCGGTACACCCGTGAAGACTACAGTGCAAGAATTTTTTTGCCATAATTGAATATAGAAAGTTGTTGGTAATGAAGGATTGGTCCCAAACAACATGGAGTTGGCATAATATGACAGGAAAGCTATCACTATATCATTCTACCGTCGAACCTGTCTCTTGTAAAGGATCAATTTCCAACATATTTCTGTCACCATTTGATAATGTCTCAAAATTTCATGACTACAACTGTTAATCATACTGGAAAAAATGTCCTGTGGCCTTCATACAGATTTTCTTGTCAAATTTCATCAATATCGATATAGCCATTTAGTCATCAAAACGTAACAAGACAGAGGCTTACTTCCGTATTTATAGTATTATTACTGCGGTTCACACACACACACACACACACAGTGACTGCGAACAACCCCTGCGGGATCATTATAATGTAAAAAAGTGTACACCTACAACATTGCAAGACTACCTCTAACTTTGTGATATCTACAGTTTAACATTCAATCCGAATAACTTATGGTCTAGCCTTCATGGAGATCTGAACCGGAGACCACGACCCAAACATTTAGTAAGCAAGCACTTTAGCCACTGAGCTACATGACCACTACACGGAAAAACAGTAGAGAGACCTACATATCCAATGCGTATGTCTATTGCCGTTCAGTAATATTTCGAAATTATAAGACAATATATATTATTTATAGAGATAATTTTTCAACCAAATGTAGACAGTATTTTCTCCTTGTTTCAAAGGATAAGAGTACAACGTTTCATCGAGGTCAGATGAAAACTGTGGATTTGTATGAAGAACGAACAAACCAACCAACAAACAAAGATATATACATACATACATTCATCTTTATATATATAGATTACTGCATGACACAAACACAACGACAGCAAATCACCCCTGAGCGATCAATATAACATAAAAAAGTGTACACCTACAGCATTAATAGACTACCTACGATTTGCCTCGCATTGCACCCCTAACTTTGTGATATCTGCAGTTTAACATTCAATCCGAATAACCTACGGCCCAGGCGTTACTCTTATGATCAAAAACATTTTTTTTAAATCTTAGCCTCCACAGAGATTTGAACTGGAGACCACGACCTAAACATTTGTAAGCAAGTGCTTTAACCACTGAGCTGCCTGGCCGCTGCATGGAAAAACAGTACAGAGACGTCCATATCCAACGCGTCTGTCTAGTGCTGTTCAGTAGTATTTCGAAATTATGAGACAACATATATTATTTATACAGATAATTTTTCAACCAAATGTAGACAGTATTTTTCTCCTTGTTTCAAAGGATAAGTGTGCAATGTTTGATCGAGATCAGATGAAAACTGTGGATTTGTATGAAGAATAAACAAACCAACAAACAAACAAACATACATACATTGAACTTTATATATATATATGTAACTTATTTTGATATATTGAGGGTATCATAGATGATATCAAAATAAGTTTCAGTCTTATTGTTACTGCTGCTATCTGGAATGGTATGATCACTGTTTCATAGGTTCTTGAATAAACAAAAAATTTCTTCTTTGCTGTGCGTCGTTGACGAGCCCTTAAATTCAAATAACAACAACAACAGCAACATCTTTGCTGTGGCAAGAATCAAAGGTGTTTTAGTATACATGATGTAAGGTTAATATGTTATTTTCTTTACAGAAAGAACAATACCAAAGGGTAGGAACTACGAAGCGATAGCTGTAGCTGTTCGTAACATCTATATCTCAGCTTGTCCAGACCAGCAGTGAAAGTATAGACTCCCTAACCGGGGGCAGAGGGGAGGGGGGCTCCAGTGGAATGTGGGGGTGACTTAGCTTTGCCGCCTGTGTGGAGGATATCCTAGCTCTACAGCATCAAAAGTACTATGTCTCTTTAAATGCATTTTAGAGTTAAAAACCTTTATTCTAACATCACATTTACTTTTTTAATAAAATTGTGGTGGCAAAGGATGTGTGGGAATTTTTCTTTTTATACAAGGGATGTATGGTAAGAGAAAAGTTGGGAACCTCTAGTGTATAGTTTTTCTCAGACTTTTCACTGTATTTATCACGTAATGACACTTTCACCAACAAGAATTTGGCTGAACTTGTTAATCAGCCTTTTTTTAAATCCTTTTTTCTTTTACTAGACATCTTTGCGTCATGGGACTCTTATTATTTGCCTTAGAGGTCAAATTTTTGCAAGTTTATTTAAGTAGCAGAATTTCTATATTTTTAGAAAAGTCTGTGTAAGACACTTCACATCTGTTGCCAGTTCAACTTATGCCATAGATTCTTCATTAATCTGTCCCCTTTTGAATAGGCTAACAGTTATAGATGTTGATAAAAATGAAATTGTAGCTGGGAACAATTAGCCATGCTAACTGGCTACTATACAATTGACTGGTCATATTTACTATGAGGGTTATTTTATAATTAAGGTCCGTTTGTGAATGAGAATGACTTCTGATTGCTGCAGTGTGCATATGCTCTCAGCATGCTTTTTGCACATTTAGAAGCCATTAGCAGCTGTATCATCTGTCTGTGTACTGAACTGAAGAAATTTATAATGTTGAAAAATTTGTTTCACCCATGGACTGTGAAATGTAATTTGATTCTTGGGTGCAAAAAAATTGGCAGCAGCAGAAATTCACCGTCAGATTTGTGAAGTGTACAGTGATAATGATGTGAGTGATAGTAAAGTTCTAAAATGTAAGAATGTTCTAGGGCGGCGTATTACGTGCATGTTGTGCCATGCCTAGGCTCACCTTCTCTAAGATTTGGTTTATAATGTGGACAGCAAAATTTGAGAGGACTGACAGTTTACTATTTCACAGTTATCAATTGATTATGCACAGGTTTCAAAGTCAGTTTTACACCAATGATTTGGAGAAACTGAACTATCAAAAATTGTGTTGTTGGTGGTGGGTTCCAAGACAATGCGAGGCCTCATGTTTCTGCGCAAACAAATCGTCTAATCAAGTCTTTTGGATGGGATTAATTGGATTGTCTTACAGTCTAGACCAGTGTTTCCCAACCTTTTTTGGGTCATGTCCCACTTTTAATTTTTTTTTGCCCCCCATACCTAATTTTTAATTAAAAAATATTTTGCTATCATCAAACGAAACTATACCTAATAATTATTTACAGCACTGTTTTAAGAATTTGCTTTTTCGCTATATTTTGTACCTATATCTAGCATTGCATTTAAATAAACCGAAGAGAAAGCGATAAAGTCGTATCAAGTCAATTTCTAAATTGCCCTCCTAAAATAACCAAATTGCCCCCCTGTGGGGCGTGGGCCCCACGTTGGGAAACACTGGTCTAGACCTTGCACTCAGTGTTTATCAGCTGTTTCGGTACTTAAAGTAGTTCCTTCTTGGTTAACAGTTCAGCAAAGACAAAGAAGTGACAAATGCGGTCATGGATTGAGATTTTTCGCAGGTTGCAGATTTGTTTGATGTTGGAATTTAAAAACCTGCGCGTAGTATAACAAATGTTTGAATAAAACTGGAAACTGTATAGGAAAATAGGTGAAAGTATGTAGAGTATGGAAATAAATATATTTTAATTATATTTACAGTATTTTTCTTCTTCTTAGAAATGGAGCTTTTTTAAAAAATAACTCTAGTATACCATAGCAGTACACTGGTAAAGGTTAACTAGATGGTCCACTATTATGTCAATCCCAAAATTGCCAGTAGCATCTTGACAAACAGTGAAATGGTGATTTTTGTTTTATGATAACGGTGTCAAGGTTACTTGTAAAGGAACTCTCCACCCCAGACAATATTTAGTTTTTGATTGTTTGGGCAAAAAATAGCACAATAATTATGGTGCGAAAGATGAGATCTTCTCAATAGTAACTGAACTTCATAATCTTAAAGGTCTAAATAAATATCTGAGCAAATGTCTATTGCTTATTCAGAAGGTGTTCCTGCAACTCAGTATCCTGGATCACAGTTTCATTGTTACCAACAATATCATCATACAATCAAGGGCTGAAAATTTTGCTCCACTTACAGCAATGGTCCAATTTTTTGGAATGGAAAACTATACATGTGGAGCAGTTGTCTGTATTTATCACCTGCAAACCTTATTTACGTAACAACCCTTTCACTATGCCTCAGCTTGTATTTATTTATTTATCGTATGTCAATTCAGACATTTTTAAGAACATTGATAAAATATATACAATGCAACATTACAAGATTAAACTCGGCTTGTAGTCATGATAATTCAACTTTTTGTTGGAGATAATAAATAATAAATAAATGAGTTCACTTAATGAGCTGTGTTTGTAAGATGGTGTAATGGATGGAAAATCTTTCTCACAACTAGTTTCTTGAGGATGGCAAATTGCTGTCTTGACTTGTTTCTCAGTTCTTAAGACTTCCTGAGCCATTTTAATTAACAAACGTAAATTCAGAATATTTCATGCTCAAGTAGATAAGCTTTCTGGAGGCGGCAATATAGATTTCCTATGAATTCCACTAATATGTGGTAGGTTCGTTCTTTCATATTCTAAAGGTTTTCTGTACATCTAGGCAGCAAGAAATTTAGCAACTTCTTACAATCATTTGACTGGTGGCATTGCTTTCAGTACTAATTTTGCCATAACGTTTCCACTGAAGTAAGTGTTTTATTAGAATTAGCACAAGTCTTTTGGTAGAACAACATATAGAACTATTCATGTGACTAGGCATCTTTGTAATTAATGAGTTAATTGCATTTATCCCTGTTTATTCTCCATTCAGGAAACTGAAGCCACCAAAATCTTCTATCTTTATAAATATATAGTTCACTCCAGAGAAGAAAAGACCTCTCACTTTTTTTTCCAACCAACCCTGTATGGCTTCTATCTAACTAAATGTTTGTACCCATGAATTGTCTGCATCACTTGTAACCTCCAAACAGTTAAAATTCATCCAATTGAAGTCAAGCAAATCCCATTAATTATTTGCTCGAAACTCTTTAGATCTTATGCGACGTCGCCCTAAATAAGTCGTCTTTTGATCCACGTACACAGAGTAGAGGTCACCTTTTTTTAAAAATATTTAAAGATATTCAATGGTAATAAAATAGCTCATCAAATGGTCGCTAATTCTACATACGTTACAACACCAAGTTGTTAGCATATTTTCTCAACTGTTTTTTAATAAATAGTCAATTAAAAGCTCGCAACCAAAACAAAATACAATTATAGTACAACACTTCTCGAACTACTATACGTTCATATAATGTTACTGCGACACAGTCCTACACCTACCTTTTTCTTTTCTTCTTTTATTTTTTAAGAATCCCTCATATCAGACCAAAGATTTTCTATCTCATTCTTTTCAAAGATATACTACCCACTGACAATGTTTGTTAATCTGTGGACTTCCTCGAGCTTAGAAATTATATTATGTACATCATTACAATCAATATTTAAATGATAATTAATTACAATTAACAAAATAATATTTAAATGATAATTAATTTCATAGTTGGGGTGGTAGCATACCTTATACTTGCCCCCACTTCGAGGCAAAATCAATCAGTGTTTTGCACGACATGTACTTTGCCGAGAAGTTAAACTGAAAATTGCTACCCACACCAATTACTTTCTGTGCACAATTGCCTTGCAATATTTTTCATATTACATTCATTATTGAACTATGCATTTATGTACATTCATTGTCTAAGCCAGCTTATTATTTTATGTCTTTCTATAACAACATAACAGCTGAGTCGGCACTACACATCATCCACTTTCATTGTTGTTTGCTGCAACGAACATGTACAGTCATTACAAATTAACATTAGCATTCATTACATTATTCAATAATTTACCATAATACCTGCCTATTACACTATAAAGCTTCTTTCATACAAATGAACACACAGATTTCTTTATCAGTAAACCCAACCTATTTCAAAATTGATACAATATTGTTCATTTTATCAGTCCTTATTTCTGTACAATTTTAGGTCCACTATGTTCCTTAATCCTAATGTTCTATTTGATTTGGGGTACCTCAACAAATATGCACTCGCGTTTGGTTTTGAAATAATTTTAAATGGCCTGTGAAAAATTTTGTAAAACTTTTTTATTTTTGAATTAATTTCACAAGATTTCTGTTTTGTTTTCACCAAAACCATATCTCCTATCTCACACTCAGTCAGTCTGATATCTTTATCGTGTCTATTCTTCCTCTTTTCAGCCTTTTTCTTCATCGTTTCCCTGACTTTATTTAGTAAGTCCTGTCGATTAATGTTAAGCACCGAATAAAATTTGATGTATTTGCTTACAAAATCCAGGGGATATTCATCGAACATTATCCGTTGAGGTGTGTATCTGGTACTTTCGCTTGGAACACTATTCATTACATTTTCAAAGTCTTTCGCTTAATCAATCCATTTAGTGTGTTTTTGACTACAATATGTTCTAAACAATCGCCCCAACTCGCACATTTGCCGCTCGGCCGAATTTGATGATGGGTGATAGGCAGATATTCTTACATTGTTCACATTATTTTCATCCATAAAAACTGACCAGCTCTTGAATATAAAGTGACTTCCATTGTCCGATAACACGGAAACTGGCCGTCCCACATTCACAAAATAGTCGTTCTGTAATTTTTTTACTAGGGCTCTTCCTGTAGGCTTCTTTATTGGATATAACTTCACAAACTGAGAAAATACGTCAAAACACACAAAAATGTAGACCAATACTCCTCTGGCCTAAGGTAATGGGCCATACAAATCAACCGCTAGTAGATCCAATACATTTGCAGGCAATATATTTTGCATCCAGTTTTTAGTTGTTAACACAGATACTTTGGTGCGCTGGCATTGATTGCAGGTAGACAGTCGTTGTGCTACACGCTTTCTCATGTTGTCAAATATCACAACTTCCCGCAACTTTTGATAACATTTCTCGGTTCCATAATGCCCATAACTTAAATGAGTGTAATCTATTATTAGATCGACGTAATGGTTAGGCCAACATAATTTCCATTCTTCTGATGTTTCCTCTCGCCTCCGGAATAAAATGCCGTCATGTAGAGTATAATATTTCGATAACTTATTGTCCCCTTTCCCAAATTTTGCTTCACTAATTTCAGGCATTCGTCCTCAGTTTGTCTCCTTCGCATATCTTTGCATATCTCTTTTACATTCTTCTCATGTAAAACTCCTTTCAGATAGTAAATTTTAAATATCCTTCCCGATTCGTTCATTCCGCTTACATTGCATTTTCCTATAGGCAGTCGCGATAAAGTATCTGCTACAACATTATCGCTACCTTTGATATATTTTATTTCATAATCGAACTGCTGCATAAGTAATGCCCATCTGGTTAATCTTCCATGCAACAATTTACATTCCTTGATTAAGGTCAAAGCATTATGATCTGTAAATATGATAGTGTGATGCTCCCACAAATAATATTTGAATTTTTGGAATCCCCATATAAAAGATAAAGCTTCTTTCTCCGTAATGCCATATGACCGTTCATGCTTATTCAACAATCGACTCGCGAATGCTATTGATTTCCGCTCCTCTCGGCCATCAATATCTTCTATCTGGAACAGATGTATTCCTAGTCCATATTCGGAGCTATCAGATTCTACGCAAAACGGTAATGTCATGTTCGGGTGATGTAATAATTTACTGTTGACCAATTCTTGTTTTAATTTCTCAAAAGCGTGTTGACATTCTTTAGTCCATATCCAAACCGCATTCTTTTTTCTTAACATTTAAATGAGGATCGTTGAATGATTGATCAGACACAAATTGTCTATAAAACTCACATAGCCCGAAAAATGTTTTTAATTGCTTTTTATTTTGTGGTACCGGACATTTTGAGATCACTTCTAATTTATCCGGATCGGGTAGTATTCCATCAGCATTTATTTTGTGTCCCAAAAATTTTATTTCTTTTTTTACGAACTCACACTTTGACAATTTCAGTGTCATACCTCCCGTCCATAATGCTTGAAATACTTCTTCAAGCATTTTACAATGGTCTTCCCAACTAGTTGAGCTGATCAATATATCATCTACATCAGTGTTTCCCAACGTGGGGCCCACGCCCCACAGGGGGGCAATTTGGTTTTTTTAGGGGGGCAATTTAGAAATTGACTTGATACGACATTACCGCTTTCTCTTTGGTTTATTTAAACGCAATGCCAGATATTGTTACAAAATATAGCAAAAAAGCAAATTCTTAAAAGGATCACAGTAAATTGCCATAATAAATGTTTATTGTAAATCTTTTGAATTTGAATTTTAGTATTTCATTATATGTTTATTACTTTTACTTACTGTGTTTTATGATAATATTAAAGTGTTTTCTTTCAAAAACCATCCTATATCAGTTTCTTTAATAACAAATTTTTTTTTATTAAAAATTATGTATGGGGGGCAAAAAAAAATGTTGAAAGTGGGACATGACCCAAAAAAGGTTGGGAAACACTGATCTACATAGATCGACAGCTTGCTTAACCATTCTTCTCCCAGCACTTGGTCCAGGGCTCTAATAAATACCGAAACCGATATACAGGGTGTTCGCCGGGAAACGCAACCCACTGTTAGCGCTACAAGGAAGAAACTGCTCCCGGCGAGCGAGCGCTCAGTTTCCGGCATTGTTCGACCGTCGGCCGCGGACTATTTCATAATAATTACGCTTCATAAACTTCATAAACTTGTGTGCTAAGCATTTAAATGTGACGTAATTCATTAGCTTACATATAAAAGATGCTGGAAGTGTTGACCCTCTTGTGTAATGCACATTTCACATCTTCTGAACATATTTCGAGACACACGCTGCCCTAACTGACTTAATGATTTTTTGGGTGACTGTTCTAGTCGAAAAGCGATATCGTCAATTTTCTCCTCTGTGAGAATACGGTTGACCGACAGTCTCTTTTTGTTAAAAAATGAACCCGTTTCTCTTACTTTTTTAACCAGACGCAGAATTGTTGATTTAGCTGGCAGTAAAGCGCCAGGAAATTCGCGACGAAATTTACTGCGACACTTTTTAAACGACTTCTTCTTCACATATGTATCGTAGAGAAATATTCTTTGTTGCAAACTGTAACGTACCATAATTTTACTCACACTCAAACACGGTACAGATTAATAAGAGTATGAAGCCCCCAACCAGCCAAACCGCAAAGAAACGTTTATTCACAACACTGATTAATAAGAGACTGAAGTCACAAACTATCTACAATGCAAAGAAACCGTTCTTAACAATGTAAGGGTCACTGCACTGCACTGTTGGGGCAGCGGAGGTGTTAAACAGTGTGGTGATTCACGGTGCCGTGTGGCAGAAACTGCTGACCTGACTGACCGAGCAAGTTGCCGACGGCAACAGACCTGGAGGGTAGCGTTTTCCGGCAAACGCCCTGTATTTAATCCCAATGGGACCACGCAGTAATGAAAACACTTTCCTCCATACAGAAAAGCAGTATATTTTCGTGATTCTTTCACTAATAGTATTTGCCAATACTTGGCCGTCAAATCAAGACTTGTCAAAAACTGTACTTCGTAAAATTTTTGTAACATCTCTTCCAAGTTTTCCAGTCTGTCGATTTCTCTCTCAACTATCTTGTTTAATGTCCTCGCATCCAAAACCAAACGTACACAGCCATCTTTCTTCCCTACAACAATCAACGGGTTATTATACTGACTGCCACTTCTTTCAATAATTCCCCATTGTAACATTTTATTTATTTCTTCCTCCACGGCACTCTTCTTGGCTAATGGTACTGGGTAAGGCTTTGCAAAAAATGGAATGTGTGGTTTCATCTTCAGTATGCACTCAAAATTTCTCACTACACCAGGACAATTAGAAAATCTATCAGCATTTCTCTCCAGTATTTCCCTCAAACATTCTTTCTGCTCCCAAGTAATCTCACGTAATTCATTTACTTTGTTCCTTATAATCTCTTCGGTCGACAATTCATAATCTTCTTCAAATCTTCCACTGCTAAATCATCCTCCTCTTCCTCGCAAATTTGCTGTATCATCTGCATTTTTTACATTTCCTAATATTCCTGTAGGATTTACAATTTCCTTTCCAAATTTAATTACATGGTTCGTTCCACCTTTTGTTTGCTTTATTTCGCCTTCTCCACAATCGATAACTACTTGGTATTTTTGTAACCAATTCATGCCTAGTATACAGTTTAAATTCAAGTCAGGTATGATGATACATCTGTGTTCTATGCGAACTTCATTTATTTCTATTTCTAACCAAATTTGCTGTTTCAATCGTTTACTTAGTTTACCAGTTGCTCCTATGATCTGCACATAATTTACTGGCATTTCCGCTATTTTCTTTCCTTTGGCCACATATTCATAAAATGCTTTTGAAATTACAGTTAAATCACTTCCTGTATCTACCAGCGCTTGGCTTTGTATTCCGAATATTTTTATGTCGATCAGTGGTTGTCTTACTTCATCTTCCACAGCTTTACAAATATTCTCCTGCAATAGGTCTTTCATAATCTCATGGTGCGACCATTCAATCATTTCCTTTTTTCTAACATCAGGTGGATATTCTTTCTTTAAATAATTCGAAACAAGTTGATGGCAGCCATCCTCGTTTGCGCTTTGCAACACTGTTTTAGTTTCTTTACTTTGGTCCTTTTCGTCGAATACGAAACACGTAGGTGCGTCGGCATTAGATTGTAAACCAGATATATTCATTTCTTTAAATCTACCGGTTTCATTATTCCTTTTTATGCCAATTTGTGATAAATCCTCATTTCTATTATCATCATTATAACTCCTTATAAAAAATATTCTTACTCCATTTTCTTTATTACTTTCATACTCATCTTCGCTGCTTACATATTCATATTCTTCATCATCGTCGCTAGGAATATCTTTTTCACTTTCATCATCATCCAATGGCAGCTGACTATTATTCTCTGCAAAATTCTCCTCTGTGAATTTATCTTTCAAAAATTCGCTTTTCACTTCCGCCCTACCCGTTTCAAATTCAACTTTTCTTTCACTAGATTCTTCATCCCGCACATCGATTTCGGCCAGCTCTTTAATCTCTTGGTTATTCCACCCACTTCGTTCATATGCGGAATTGGTTTCGCATCTCTTATCACTAATTAGATGTAGACATCTCCACCATTCTAAGTATCTGGCCTTGCTGTTTTGCCTGTTGCTCTGGATAGATTCCACGCTTGCACTTTTATTTTTTTCAATATAGGGTGGTCCTTTAACTTCACCACTCGCTCCCGTGCTGACCTTCACAGACGCAGACTTGAGTTTTCCACCTCTCTTCCTTCCTTGCTTTTGGATTTATTTTCTGTTCTCACATACATCACTTGTTTTGGCGGTTGACTATTGCCACTTCGCTCCCCCGATGTATAATTATTTTTATTATGCCAGTAGCCATTATTGCTCACATTCTTGTTAAAATTACGCCCCTTTTCCCTTTCTTGCCTGTGCAATCCTTCTCATCCATATCCTCCACTAACTTTCAGTGGCCAATGATTTGCTCGCTCCATGTATTGATAGTTCCTTGGCTTACCATATCTGTGATCAGATTCTCGATTCCTTTCAATATTATTTTCATAACTTTATTGGCATTGGTCGAGTCTTTCCAGCATGTCCAAGAAATCTTCCATCTTATCCCATTGAGTAACCACCAGTTTATCTTGAACTTGCCGTGGCAGCTTTTGTAGTAATATCTCCACTTGTTCTACTTCCCCTACCTTTTTGTCCAGGTGCCGCAATTCCTTTCTCATCTCCTCGCAAAATTTCCTCATACTGCCGTCGCCTCTATAGTATCTCCTACAGTTGTAAAAATCACTCCTTACCTTGCGCTGTTTTCTCTGAGACCAATATCTGTCTCGGAACATTTGTAGGAATTCGTCATAATTAGTACACCACTCTGAAACTTCACAACTACATGAAAAAGCCTCATCTCTTAATATGCTTTGTACATAGCGGATTTTATTTGTATCCGACCACTCTATTGGCAAGGTTTGGGAATATATCTTTACAAAATCGGCGGGGTGTACTTTTCCGCTTGGTTCAAACACAGTCTCTAGTAAAGTAATCTCACAATAACTTGGAATACGACCAACCACGGTGTCTGGCCGCTTTTCCACTTTTTCCAGTCTTTCATTAATGTGACCCATATTCCCACATATTTGGCCTACTTCCGTCGACAAACCAGTAATTTGTCTTCCTACATTATCAGCATGTTCCGCTACGCTCTGTATTTTAATCTCACATTGCACTTGGCCTTCCAAAATATTTTCCATCCTGCTTTCAATATCCTTCTGATTTCCTTCCATCTTCTGGCTTGGTGATCCTTCTATTCTTTCAGCGATAATTTTCTCTTTTTCGTCTATACAGCGGCTTACCAAAACATTAACATCTCGCTGTAAATTTTTCTTAACCTCAAAAATATTGTTCTTATTCGTCTGTAATTTTTCTTCGGACTCCTTCTCCACCTTATCAATTCTATCTGACATCCTCCCATCATCTCTTCTGCCCTCCTCTGACTACGTTCGATTTTTTTATTAAGTTCTCCTATGTCTTGTTTCAATTCTTGCCTAAATTTTTCTTTGCTTTCTTTGATGTCTTGTTTCAATTCTTTGATAGCATTTAATAGCAACCCTAGGTCCGTATTCCTTTCTCGAGCTTATTCAGGTTGATTTGATTTTGACAAAACTGCATGTTCTATTGAATTCTGCCCCCCATTAACTTCATTTTCTCCATCAACCGATTCGTCATCCTCATCAATGCTGCTGAGATCATTATTTGGAAAATAACCGGTAACCCCATCTTTATCCCCGTGATTAATAGGGCTACTACTGAAATTATTTTGCACCAAATTACTGTCTCCCCGGACACCGATTCGGTTTGCATATTTCCCATCAAAACTTACGATTCCGGAACTTACCGTTTCCCTCTCTGACATATTACTGTTTGTTTCTCCAAAATCACTTTTTGAATTCATTCTAACCAATGTTCCACACTTATTTTCCATAAAAACGTGACATTTAAAATTTAATAATGCAAGCAAACACAACGGTATTATTACTCTTAACAGAAATTCTTTACACCACAATCGATATTACAAACTTACAACTCTAATCAACAATGATACTACACTGTCTACATTCAACGCTGCAACAAAATATTTTAGGAACACACAGAAAAATACTAATTCACTTACCATTTTTTATCGTAATTGCTGAAAAACTTGTATATCATCACAGAAAAGAAACAACAAAATTCGGCAGCCTCAGGTCTGAAAACAAAGCCGACACATATGTAATATACAAATGCTTAAAATACTGATCTTTTGCTTTTTTAAAAAACTAATTTGGCATTCCCCCCTTTATTTTGTTTGTAATAATTTTTTATTAGCTTCTTGCTTCTCGACGGAAATCCACAGATTCTAAGCTACTCTACACATTTTACTACAATTTTTTATATGACAAGATTTTGACCACTAATCGATGGTATTACTTTTCTTTACAATTTATTAAAATCTCAAATTTTACACCTTTAATTACTATTGTCACATGAAAAAAAAAAAGTTTGCAACTGTTCTTTAACAAAATGTTACTCAACTTGTAAGTTCAACTTTGACTTCACTTTCATAATCACTTACTGATTGTTCCAAATTTAATTAATATCCTTCCTTTTGAAATCTGATCGTTGATACTGCAGCCCCAAAAAAATGAAAACTGGAATTCTCTTACTTGATCACCTGCCCGTAGATCCGCTCTCTGCTGCTGTTCAAATGTACCACTGCTTATGAAGAAACTCCAGACGTTTAAGGTGTTATGTTAATCACTTTAATTAACACCCGTAATCCTGGTTTAGGGTCGGCAATTGTAACGTCCAAACAGTTAAAATTCATCCAATTGAAGTCGAGAAAATCCCATTAATTATGTGCTCGAAACTCTGTAGATCTTATGGTGACGTGGCCCTAAATAAGTCGTCTTTTGATCCACGTACACAGAGTAGAGGTCACCTTTTTTAAAAATATTCAAAGATATTCAATGGTAATAAAATAGCTCATCAAATGGTCGCTAATTCTACATACGTTACAACACCAAGTTGTTAGCATATTTTCTCAACTGTTTTTTAATAAATAGTCAATTAAAAGCTCGCAACCAAAACAAAATACAATTATAGTACAACACTTCTCGAACTACTATACATTCATATAATGTTACTGTGACACAGTCCAACACCTACAGCTTTTTACACACACACCTTCCTTCTTCTTTTATTTTTTTATTTTTTAAGAATCCCTCACATCAGACCAAAGATTTTCTATCTCATTCTTTTCAAAGATATACTACCCACTGACAATGTTTGTTAATCTGTGGACTTCCTTGAGCTTAGAAATTATATCATGTACATCATTACAATCAATATTTAAATGATAATTAATTACAATTAACAACATAATATTTAAATGATAATTAATTTCTTAATTGGGGTATTAGCATATGTCATACACTCCATCTTGAACCTAGTTTCTGGCAGACTAAGTTTGAAAAGTTATTACTTTCGCATCTCACTGTGTCTCTACTGCTGCTTCCATTATATATGCAAGACCTGTGTTGTGTTCCTTCTATCTGTGCGTAAATAATTACTCTGCACTCTGTCCAAACACCGATTCCCAGTTTATGTGGGCCGTTTTATGACCTGTGGCTTATGGATTAATAATGGTAGCCACCTCTGACTTGGACAAATTTGTAATAGGCAGCTTCTATCGCCCACTGGATGCAGATGTAACTATTGCTGAGGCATGAAGGACTAGCATAAATAACATAGTTCATCAATTTCTGGATCGTGGAATAACACTAGGAGGTGACTTCAAATTGGTGTATACTGACTGGACTAATTATGTTCATGTTACTGGTGGCAGGTATAAAACAGCTTATGAAATTATTCTCTATCTGTTCTCAGCAGCTCGTTACTGAATCAACATGGCACTGTAATGGTAATAAAAATATTTTAGATCAAATCCGTAAAAATAGACCTCACTTATTCATGGACATTTCAGCAACCATTGGAATAAGTTCTTACAAAGCAGTAATTATAGCAGTAAAATCAATAAGTGAGCACAAAAAGAAAAAAGAAAGGATTGTTAAAAATTCGGAGAGGCCTCATATGATAGTTTTAGAACTTATCATAGGAATAATTTCTATACCTTCAAAGTAACAAGTGGTATCTTTAAAGAGATGTGGCCCTGATTTATACATATAGTATGCATGTGAAGTTAAAAGATCACTCAAAAAGCAACGGACGAAACATTCACTCAAGAATGATGATGTAATGTAGTCACTTAGAAAACTTAGCATTATAAAAAAGATGCATGAGGCCTTTAATGACCTCTGTTGCAATTTACTTTCTAAGAGCCTCACTGAAAACCCAAAGAAATGTTGGTTTTACATAAAAAATTTCAATTGTACCAACAACAATGTACTAGAACTAATACAAAAAGGATGTGAAATTAACAATGGCCATGATGAGGCTCCTGTATTTAACACCAAATTTAAAAATTTATTCACTAACAAAATATGGATAACATACTCATTTTTCCATGTCATGTGGTATTAGATATGGATTAGTTAGGAATAGATAGTACGGGTATAGTAAAGCAATTAAAGTTCTGGATGTGGGGGAAAGCACCATGTCCTGATAATATCTCAGTGATAACATTTTCAGAATACATGAAGGAAATGTAATCATTTTTGTCTGATATATGCTGTAAATCCTTAAAAGAGAGAGAGAGAGAAAAAAAACCTTCCGGCTGGAAGGTTACCCACTTTCAAGAAATGAGATTGGTGAGATCCTTGGAATTATTGACCCATATCTCTAACATCTGTTTTTGAATCCTGGAACCTATTATATACTCTAACATTATGAAGTTTCTAGATGAAAACAAATTGCTTATACCAAATCAACACAGATTTCAGAAGAATATATGAAACATTGTTGGCCCTATTTTCACATGATGTAATGAAAGTTATTGATGCAGGTTCTTGAGTTGATTCAGTTTTTTTGGAAAGCTTTTGACTCTGTATCATACCATCACCTTTTAGTGAGGATATGAGCATATGCTATATTGTATCACCTTTGTGAATGAATACATGATTTTTTAACTGGGTGGTTGCAATATTACAGGGAAGCCTCTTCTTATCTAGATGTTTCTTAAGGCATTCCTGAAGCAAGAGTTATAGGACTGCTTCTTTTCCTAATTTTTATAAATGATCTCAGAGGCAATGTTAACAGTAGTTTGCTATTGTTTGCTTGTCATGAAGACATTTCTAGGGAAGTAAGATGTTCTGACGATTGATTAGAAATTTACTGTGATCGGGATGTTATTTGGAAATGCTAAAAGTGCAAAGCAATGTCTATAACTAGCAAAAATAATCTGCTTGTTCACAAGAACAAAGTGAACAGCTCAGTTATTGACATGGTTGATTCCCTGAAATTATTATTATTATTATTATTTCGTATCAGAAACATACAGTTACACAATCACAAACATCAAATTATACTGGACCAGAACTTGGCCACTTCCAGTGCATTTTCTGAGGTCTCATACAGTTCAGCTGCCGAGCAGGATGCTGGACACAGTTGACACTGGAGCATGTGCTGGACAGTCTGGTCTTCCCACATTCACACTTGATATCATTGATCTCCGCATAGCCCCATCTTGCTAAGTTCACTGTGCATCTGCCCACTCCTGATCTCAGCCTATTCAAAGATTTCCACGGCAACCATCCCTTGTCATAACCAGGTGGCAAAGATTCAGACACTCTTCCCCAGCCATGCGGAAGGGGAGCCTTAGCTTCCCATAGTTGTAACCTGGCTTCTTCAGATGTCGTTGTAAGTTCCTGAGATATTCTTAGGAAACTTTTCCTGGACTTCAGTCTTTGCCTGTGAGGGATATGCCCATATAGTGGATGAGATTTTTCATGGTTCAATTTCCTCCTTTCCTTGTTCACTGCTATTTCCCTTCGAACAGAAGGTGGTGCTATTCCTGCGCGACAGTGGAGCCATTCGACTGGAGTTGATTTTAAGCAGCCTGTTATGATTCTGCACGTGTCATTAAGTGCAATGTCTACTTGTTTGTCATGAGTTGAACTGTGCCATAGAGGACAGGCATACTCTGCAGCCGAATAACATAGTGCTAAGGCAGAAGTTCGAATTGTTTCAGGTTGGCTGCCCCACTGCGATCCACCCAGTTTTCTTATGAGATTCTTCCTACTGGAAACTTTCAGCTTGGAGTTCATGCAATGTTTCCTGACAAGGGTCACTCCTAGATATTTTGGAGTGTCACAGTGTTTTAGTTCGACCCCCAACCATGTTACCTTTAACCTACGAGTTGCTTCTTTATTCCTTAAATGAAAAGAACATACTTGTGTCTTCGAAACATTTGGTTTAAGCTGGTTCATGCTATAATACCTTGACAAATCTTCCAGAGCGTTGGTAAGGGTGCTCTCCACTGATTCAGAGTCTTTGCTCTGTGAGACCAGAACAAGATCATCAGCATACACGAAACTCCTGCATTAGGGTGTTATAGGCTGATCATATGTTCAACAATAATGGGGCTAGCACACTTCTTTGGGGTAGACCATTTTTCTGTGATCTCCAACAACTACACTGTCCTTGGAAGTCAACAAAGAATCTGCGGTTCTGCAGAAGAGTAGCAATGAACTTACTAAGACTGAAATTCCTGGTCAGATTGTAGAACTTGACTAGTAGTAGCTGATGGTTGACGGTGTCATATGCTACTGACAAATCAACAAATACCACCCCTGTTACCTTACAAGCTTCAAATCCATCTTCTATAAACTGCATGAGATTTAATAGTTGTCCTGTGCAACTTTTACCCGGGCAGAATCCAGCTTGTTCAGGAATAAGCAAAGAATCAACTACAGGCAACAGCCAGTTTAAGATCATTCTTTCAAGCAGTTTGTAGAGGTGACATAAAAGTACAACAGGTCTAAAATTCTTTGGACTGTTTCCTTCTTTGCCAGGTTTAAGCAAGGCGATCACTCAGCTCTTCTGCCATATCTTTGGAATTTTACATTTACTCATACAGTTGTTAAAGAGCTGAAGCATCCACTTCTTTGTTGTTAGACCAAAGTGCTCAATTTTTTCTGTCCTAATATCATCCAGGCCTGCTGATTTTCCATTTTTGCAATTTCTTATAGCCTTATCCAATTCTTCCATGCTGAATGTTATTGTGAGGTCATTATTCTGCAACAGTCATTATATTCTTCAATGTTAAACAGTCTCAAAACTGAATTGGCATCAGACAATGTTTCCAAAGATAAAATTGCAGTTTCGATTAACTGATCGAGCCAGACCAAATCCCATTTTTCAAAGCACAACTAACTGACACATGAAAGCAGATAAAATTTCATCACATCCTCCTAAAGTTCAACTTGTCTGCCGACGACCGACACTTAAGTTACACCGGTGCGCCACATGACGTAAAATGCTACCTCAAAGCTACATAGTAACGCTCTAACTGAACCTGGCTGACTGGGGGCGAGGAAAAATCTGGTCTTCTATATATAGAAATGCCTAAGGGAACGCAAAGACTTAGAGGTTCCCAACAAAGTAGTCTGATAAACTGATCAGATATCAGTTTCTCAAGCTTAAAGGTTGTGGCACTCATGACCTTGATGACTTAAAATATTCCTATCACTCTGAAATTTTGACAGTAGCTAAAAAGTGTGACATTTGATCCTTATAAAAATATTTGTAGGTTCAATAGTTTAGCTGTAAAAAAAATTGTTTTCTGAGCTTCCCAAAACCTGTTAATAACTAATTTTTCAGTTACGAAACTGAAATAACTTTTATTTTACTCCTAATTGACTGTTAGTTGATATGAGAATCTAAGTAATTTATATTTCCTAAGCTATTAAAGTTATCGATCTAAAAGTGGCTTTACAATTCTAGATATTCAGAAATGCCTACTGTGCAACTTTGAAGTCTCTAACTGCTTTCTGTGGTTTATTATTATTATTATTATAATTATTTGTAAACTCCTCCAAGTGAATGCTTGAGGATGATGCATAGCAAATGCTGGCTTGTTCAAATACTTTCTAAAAACTGTTAAAACCTGATTTCTAGCTTGAATTAACTTGGCAACTGACTTTTAAAATGATATGTAATGTTATTCAATTTATCTCTCTGTCCTGAGAACTAATTTTGTTGCGCAATTTCAAAATTTTTAGGTTACCTTACATGCAGTGTGATACTCAAGGAACTTGCCTGCTTGGCTACACCCTGGTCTGTTGTGTGTGCTATTACTTACATAATATATAAACTGCCATGAAAATATTTGTACTCAGTTGTTTGGAAACTGATTCATGTCATGTAAAATCCCTTGAACCTGAGGTTCATAATTCTCCTCTTGTTGTGTATGAACTGTTTCATATATGTGGTAAATAACAAGAGGCAAATAACTGATCCATGTGTAGCACCAAACAGGGTGGGGAGTACTTCAGATTATTTACCATCATATTTCACTACTTGTTGCCTAGTTATGAGGTAAATGTAAGAATTTGAGATAAAAATTCATGAAATGTGAAAGTAGGTGGGTGTGCAAATTGCCACTGGGGTATATATCTAGAGCAAGCCCAACAGTTTTACTACAATTTTCTCGTCTCATTGTTCCTCTATGCTTTAATGACAACACAATTCTCTGAATAATATTGGAATTTAATTTGTGATCATTTACTGTAAACCATTTCAACTAATCCAGATTCTTGTTTGAGGATGATCTGGCTTTGTTCAGTTAGTATTTCCTGGAGACAGGTTTGTGTCATCACAGTAGTTCCTATAACTAAGAGAATTCTATCTTACAAAATGTATAAAAACGATCGCTGATTGACAAGTCTGATGTGCTTTCCAGATTACAATAAATTTCTAAATAAGATACTATGTATAGGGTTGGTATAGCAAGAAAAAATATGACATCTTCATAGTTCAGAACCTGATTAAACATGACTGAAGATTTACAATCCAGTTCCTGAAACTGTAAAGTAAGTGTCTTGTATCAAAATAACAAAAGAAATTAAAACTCTTTAACAGAAAATCCTTAAGGAATATTTTCTCAACTATAAACAGATATAACTGACTTTTTCCCATCTGATACTGTTATGTAGGCTTCCCAGACTTCCAGATAAAAATGTATTACAGTTTCTTGAGATCTTATTAAATTTAATAATATTCCTACCCTTGAGTTTAGAGATTTTAACAAAGACTTCCTCTGCAAGGATTCTATATTGGTGTGAAATTTTATGAATAACAGAACCTTACTCCAACTTCGCATGTTCTACCAACAAATTGTGGATACCAGACACTCCCCCGCCCTCAATCTCAGATAACGCTCACCCTCATCACCCTGGTATACCCATCACTTGCAAGTATAGTTCATGTATGTATATAAATTTTATTAAAAATTTTGTTTTTGTTTTTTTATTCATCTTTTACAGTTTTTAAATAATTTATGCCTCTAATACATGTCTCCTTTTTATTTTATTGTGATTAATTTCTTTTCCACAATAGACATTACCACCAGTATTGTTTTAGCTCCTCCACCACATCCATTCCAATTATAATTGTCAAAACCACCATTCATGTGGCCGTATTGACCATGGGTGCCTGTGGGAGCTCAGTCTCGTGTTTTCTGGTTTCATGAATAAAGGAACAGCCCAAAATCTTGTGTTATTTTATGTTTATGGAGTGTTATTTTGTGTTTATGGAGTGTTATTTTGTCACTGCTGCCCTCTTCCTTCATTTTTTTATCAGTGGGTACGACTGTAACATGTTTACCTAAGCGTAATATTTAAAAAAATCTTCTATTTGTTTCTTACCAAATCAGTACTATGACTACTTTATTGTGTTTGATAAATATGTAGTGCTGTGTGTCCATATGAAAGTTTGAGTAAAACCTAAGCCATAAGCTGTGGCATCTGTGCTTGGCACACGTTTGACAATTTTTATTCAAAACTAGCCATTAACCGTGACTTTGTATTGCTAGAATTGGATATAGTAAGCTGTAAGTTACAGAAAAGCATGAAATCAGGATAACATGACGGGGATCACTATAGCATTCTACCACTGAACCTGTCTCAAAATATTTAAAAATAACAACAAAAAAGGGGGGAGGGGGGAGATTAACTGCAGGAAACTACCTACCAGTGTTCGTCTGGCAGAATTTTGTTTGTGGTTTAAACTTATGTCACTTTCTGGGGACATCTTATATCAGTACTGTTTTGTATACAACATTTTTTTAAATTTTTCTGTCCTTTGCTAAGATGAAATGTGTGTTAAGGTCATACATAAACTGACTGCAAGAGTAATGAAGCCTGATTGACTGATATAACATTACATACTATCTGTATGTCACCATTGTTAGTTTTAAAATTTTTATGACTAAGTATTTATCCTGTGTCCTTCCTGATGGTACATAGTACTTTTTGTCAAGTTTCATTGAGATCAGTTTAGCCATTTAGTCCTGGAAATGTAACAGACAGAATTACTTTTGCAATTATGATACTTCTGTAGATGATACTGGTGTTATCTTGAGCTTGAGTATTAATTAATTAATTTTTGTAGTTCTTTTCCCCTTCATTTGGCCAGCTATCAAATTTTTTATCTTTTATTTTTATTATTATTTGACACAATGCCCTTTAGTTTTTTCACATTTACTTTTTACTCAATCAACCCCCCCCCCCCATGCAATTCTCCTACATTCCATGCTGTATGCTTTCTGTTAACCATGATTATTGTTTTCAAACTTCCTGTTCCCAAACCAATATTAGTATTGCTTACACTTTGACCTACAACAGCCAATTGGGTGCGGTCTTTCTCATGAAACGTGTATTTTTGTTTGACTTATTTTTTATTTCATCATTTCTCTACTGTCTCTTAACTCTGGTAACTGATGGGTGCTTGTCTGAATTCATATTGAATTTTTATGTACATCTATCTTGAATTTCACTTACTTTTATTCCAGAATGCTTCCTTCAAACTACAACAGCTTTGATACATATTTCCATGATGCACTTAAATTCTTGGAAGAATACAGTTGGCTTTTCAACTGTGCAGTTACAGATATTCTTATTCATGACAGTCTTAATAAAATACCACTTGAATGGCGTGATATTTTGCTGAAATTAACCAATGATGAATTGAATCAGTTCCCACGAGGACTTCTTAAGGTATTACACATTAGCATTTATTTGTTTATGATGCTAGCTGCATTGCATAATATTAGTCATAATATACAGAATGTAATGTTATGGTTTTCAGGAATCATGGCCAGACTCATTGAAAGCATTTTGTGAGATGTGTCAGAAAATAAAACTCAAGGCAAAAAAGTATGAGCCAAAAGAAAAAGAGTGGGATTTCCCCAGTAAGTTGCGCCGTGGATTGTCAGTGAAAAAGAAGCACGAAGTACATCGGTTGGCACAAATAATTCATGAGGAATGTGCCTCACGTGGAACAAGGAAAGTTGTGGATATTGGTTCAGGACTTGTGAGTCAGTCATCTCTCATTACTATTGTCTAGTACTTATGTATCATTATGTAAAAAAAAAAAATGTATGGTACCATGTAGCATCAAAAATTACTTGCAGGTTTGGAAAAAGTTGTATTTTACCATCAGTTATGATGAAAAGGAAAACAAACCATTCAGTGGTGCAAATGACTTTCCTTAATCGTGACAAAGCTGGCCAACATTCTTCTTGTATATAATTCTCATTAAAATCAATTATGAATGTTTTCCCATTTTTATGTGTGTACACCTTCCTACTTCTCATGTGTTAAGCACTGTTTCACTTCTCACAACATTTATTTGCCCTCCTCTCTATGGAGTTTATATTTCAACAAGGATAAGGTAAAGAAATAATAAACTGTTTAATGAAAAAAAGAATACCAACTTTAAAGAAATTACACATGAATCTGTTTACAAAACCACTACAAAGTAAAAAATATTTTTTAGGAAACACTCCTAGCACTAGGTTGTATTTTCTAGGTTATCCAATTACTATTTACATTCATTGTCATATTATTATTATTCCACAAGGGATACACGAGGTTCCTTCAAGGGGTACACATGGTTATTGTAAGACTTTAGATGTGCACTGGGGTGGGTGCACATTCTGCATCTTAACTCTGATCGTGCAAACCTAATGAATTGCAGTACTAAGTTCTTTACACAGTCGCCACCGTAGTTTTGACCAGAAACTAAGGAAAAGGTTAAAGTTCAATGATAAAAGTTCACTTCTGATATGATGAGTATATTCTTCAAAACGTTACAAAGTTAAAGTACTGCACAGGCATTCAGACAACTTTTCCAAATTTAATTTACAGATTCGACTGACCACTCGAGCACGACCGAAACCCCACGTTACTATTACTTCTCAATTACATGAATCTTCAGAATAAGACTTCCCTATGCTGACAAAATTTCTACTGATGTTAAACAAACTAAAAGTTTGCCGCGCCACGAGCCCAGAGCTGGCCACCCGACATAACGCGCCTACATTGATCAACTGCTGCTTCTAGAAGAGTGCGCGCGCTTAGGCTAGGGAGGGGATATATATAAGATCGCCTCTTCTCGGACCGTGAGAATTTCCCAAGGATTTGATGTGATAGCTGATCAGTTTCTGACAACTGTTGCGAAATCTAATTTGACCACGACAGTAAAAATAATCCTAGCTCTCTGAAATTTTGATAGTAGCAAGATATTATTACAAACGTCAAATTAAGTTATTATAAAAAATTTTGTTACTTTAATAGTTTAGCCAGAAAAGAGTCGTAAGGATGTGATTGCCATAACTTCCGAAATATTGCTCCTATTGAGCTGAAACAAATTTGATTCTACTCTCCTATTGCTCATCTATTACCCGATATCAAATAAAGAATTTTACCTATTTTTTTAAAGTGGTCTAAAACCCGAAAATAAAATTTAATGTCTTGAAATATTTCGAATAACGACTTGAAAATAACTCTAAACAAATTTCCCTATTGAAAAACTATTACTGTAAAAATTTGGAATCTCTAAGTCTATTCCCCGATTTATTACGAATTTTTTTAGATATCACCCCCGGCGAATGTCAAGCGATTGCATCATTCCGTTCAAACGCTTACTTGCGCCAAAACCTATTTTATTTTATTACTATTAAATGCTTTAATATTTTGAAATAAATCTTTTCCAGAAGTCTTTATTTTTAAATAAACTTTACTCTGAATATAATTTCTTTTCCTAAATCCCCGAAAAAGACTGAAGTATCGAACTTTTACCTGAATCACATGTCTGGCTATAACAAATTATATTCAAAAACAATCTTTAGGTTACATGAATCTTTCTAAAACTTTAATATGTTATTTAAACCGAAATTATGATACTTTCTCTCTATCACTCAACTTCTTAACTGTTTTCCTGATAGCTAAATACTTCGAGTTTGGAGTGGAAAATTACGTGATAAAATTCTAAACCGGCAAATCACTTTTAAACATATTCAGACTCTAAGTAAGATCTTTTAACAACAAAATTAATTATCTTCTGGCTATATATCTACCTAAACTAAAGAAATATATTGATTTAGTGAAACTAAATGAAAGTCAAACACTACCTATTCAAATCTGAGGTTAAGTTTCTGAACAGCTGTTTAAGTGAATTTAACTATTGAATTTACTGTTAACACTTGAACAAATACTTATATAGGACATATCACTGGGAAATATTATCAAAGTTAACTATAAAAATGAATTTAAAAGGATGGTCCCATATACTTCAACTGAACCCGCTATCTCGGCAACTAATTTCGTTATGCGAAATTCTAAGATGTGTTACATTATCTCTTGGCTAGGGTAATCATTAAGGTGACAGGAAAAAAAAAAAAAAAATTTATGCAAACATTAGTATTTGCAAAATATATTTTAAGACAAATGGTGTGTGTGTGTGTGCATTAAATTAGTGTAATGTTATGGTTGTGTGAAGCACTTGACTGGGACGAACAGATTTATCATTTACACTATAAGGGGTACGCGAGGTTCTTGAATTGGTAGTTCTGAAAAATTAATTGGAAACTACTGACTTATACTAAAACAGCAATTGAAATGATGCCTACGTACTAAATGGTGAAATGCAAATCCTAATTTTTACACAGTGAAAGGAACTTTATGACAAGTTAAAGTCAGTGAATAAACAACCATTCCAGGCACACATTTGAGAGCTTGTGTTGTTATCAGCAGTCACTGAAAACATTTTTTTGGAACTGCACTTTTTCTCATCATTATGTGTTTCATTTTTTAATTAAGTCTGGTATAATTACCTGAATAAACTGAAATTCAGCTGTGGCTTTTGTGTAGAGATATTTTTAATTGAGATTAATATAAATTACAAATATTTAACCTCAATATTTTAAAGTGTGTTTGTGTACATGTATTCATCGCAATAATTCTGCTTTTATCCATGGGAGTAATGGATTTTCTTTCATTATCCTTCCTTATTTTGTTTATACAATGTACAGGGTTACTACAAAAGAATCATTCAAAACCCGATTTATTCAGAGGTATTATACTTAAAAATATGATTGATATATGAAAATAACCGCACAATATCCTTAATTGGAACCTCGATGTTCGTGCTTACGTGAACCATTAACTCCCACATTGCTGGATTGGCCGTGTTGGTGATTATGACCTTGCTTTCTTGCCCTGGCCTCCCAGGTCGCTGAATGTAACTTCTTCTTTTGGGGACACATTAAGGACATTGTTTACATGCCCCCACTACCAAAAATGGTAGAAGAGCTGAAGGAACAGATCAGTGATGCAATTGATGAACATTAACGCGATCAAGCTACAAAATATGTGGATTGAATTGAACTACCGCCTGGACATGTGTCATGTGACCAAGGGGGCACACATAGAACATTTGTAGAGTGAGCATGAAACTTGGATATTTTGTGGCTATTTTCATGTATCAATCATATTTATAAGTATAATACTTTAGATTAAATTGGGTTTTGAAAGTGAATGATTCTTTTGTAATAACCCTGTATATTATTCATGAAAATTCTAGACATTATTTTACATATCAAAAATATTATACACTCTTCCCTTCAACTATTACTATTACTCTGCAATTCACTGCAAAGTGGGTGGATTGCTATTCTAATGAGTAAAGCTTTTTGCATGGAAGGGACATAGGGGTTGTAAAGGAGGGGCTCATGGGTCATCTTAAGGTACCATCCCAGCATTTGCCTCAAGCAATCTAGTAAAATCATGGAAAACCCAGATCTGGATGGTTGGAGTGGTTTCTCAAGACCGACTCATGTCGGATTCCAAATTTTCTCGCTTGATAAATCCTTCCTACGAGTCTTTCGTTCCCTAATCACTTGTGGAAAAAATGAGTATAGAAAAAAATCAATTTTGGTTCCGATTTCTCTTATTTTCTCAGTCATTCCTGGATATAAATGTTGCTGGTAGTAAAAGCAGTTTGCTGTCACTGAGCGTGGTCGGTGAGCAGCCTCACACTCAGGAGGTCACCGGGTTGAATCCCCATCCAGGCATCCAGATTTTGTTTTTACACGGTTTCCCAAAATCATTCCAGGCAAATGCCAGGATGCTTCCTTCAAAAGGCAATGACCAAATTTCTTCCCATTCCTTGTCCCCAGTCCCATCCCACCTCTAATAACCTTGATGTCAATAAGGCATAAAGCCATAAGTAAAAAATAAAAGTGTTTGCTGTCATCTTGTAATAGATCTGTCATGAATTTTCCCAATCCAGTCACTTCTACATCACACTTATGCTTTCTGTATGTACCTGTCACAAATCGGGCAGCTCTTCTTCGGAACTTGTCCACTGCCTCTATTAACCCTTGAATTTAGCATAATTTACTTTAAAATGGACAGTGTCATTTATTGCATATTCAAAGCTAAATGGTGTCACCTTTCTACTTACATCCATGACTTGGCACTTTTTAATGTTTAGCTCCAAATGTCAGCCTTCAGCCTTTGCATCAGCTTTTTACAAAGTGCAGTCATCTTGGATTTTTATTTCACAGTAAATAATAGCAACATTGGCAAATGGTCCTAGCTTCCCCTCCAATATGTTTCCTAAATTGTTGAGATATATGAGAAACAAAAGAGTCCCTATCACGCATGCCTGGGGGTTTCTGGACCTCACTTGGTGAACTCACAGTCTTTTACTCCTCAGGAAGTTGGCAACTCAGTTGCATATTTGTCTAGATATGCAATAGCTATGAAGTTTCATAAGTAACCTAGTATGAGGCACAGTATCAAAAGCTTTTTTTAAAAAAATCTAGAAAACTAAGTCAACATGCAATTGCTCACCTATATTATGGTCGTGAATTAAAAGTGCAGGTTGAGTCTTGCAACATTAACCTTTTCTGAATCCATACTGATTTAAGTTTAATAGCTTTACTTCATCCAAAAATGCATGATATTTGAATAGATGACATGTTCTAAACTTTTGCAAAATATTGATGTCATTATCATTTCTTAAACACTAACCTTTGATGGCTGTCTTCCATTCAGCTGGTATATTTCCTTGATCTGAGGAGGAAAGTCTCTCCAGTAGAGTTGAAGTTTTTATAAAGGAAAAGGTTAGACCAATCCCATGTCCAGAAATAGTAACGTGACAAGTGCATTTTCAAATAGATGTGAGGATACTTTTGATCAGATAGTATACACAAAAAAATACTTGGGCCTTTGCAGAGGAGTACTTAAGGTTTGTGCAGTTATGGTGATATTTAAGAGGTGTAGTGGATAAAACAAGAAAATACACACTAGGCAATGTGGAGATAAGCAAAACTTTTTGAAGTGGATAGCCTGAGAGAATTGAAAGGGTGTGGTATACTGGTTTGGTCCTGTCAAGAAGATGAAGCAAAGCAGACTTCCAAGCCAGATGGAAGAGATTCAGAGTTTAGGGAAGCATCTGTAAAGTAAAAAACCTATATGGAAGATGGAGGGATGGTGATTGGAGAAAGTGGAGGTGGCAGATGGGAGGAGATAGTGCCTGAGTAGTTGGATGGACAGTGAAAACTGTAGAGGCTTATTCAGTACCTGTATCAAGTGAACTAGAATGGGGAATATTAGCATTACTGACAAAAGTCTTAAAAACCACTTCCATTTAAAAGGAGTTGTCTCATTATGCTGCTTTATCCTGCACTGGAGCTCAAAGTTAAAATCTCTTCCACACCTTTGCGAATGAATATCAACTGTGCAGAATTTTTTTCCTAAAGGCTTAATAAACAGTTCACATTATGTGTAGGTTACTTTTAGTTCTCGACCATCTCCAGTTTCTTGGCTATGGTTTACGAGACTTCCAGTGTTCCAGTTTTGGTGGTTACAGATTTTCCTTCTCTGTCTCCTGTCTAAGAAAGTTTAATTGTCCACAACACATTCCCATTTCTGTCTTCTTCTCACTCTTTAACTGTTCTCTTGCCTGTTGGTCTTTTCGGAATGATAGTCAATTTAGAGATTGGTAACAAAGATTTGAGTTCCTTCACATTGAAGATGAAAAGGAGTAAGAAAAGACTAAATTGCTTTAAACTGAATGACTTTGCCCTGAATGGAGATAGTATTTGGGAACTGTGATATACTTTAATTTGTTTTATCGCACCTTTTTATAGAATTAATTTTGTGGTATATATATATATATATATATATATATGAAAAATATTATTATTGTTATTATTATCATTATTATTGGGAGGAAAAAATATCTGCTAACATAGTCATGTTAAAGGATGGGGAAAAAATGTGCCACTTACCATGGCAGAAAGTGTAAAAGTGACAAAATAGACCTAACATGCCATGACACCCAAAGCCGAATTTTTATGCAAGATTCGTCATTAGTAAGTCCAAGTAGATAACTTTCACACTAATAAAGGAACCTACCTAACATTTTTCATTTGCTGTGTCATGACGTGTGTGTGTGTGTGTGTGTGTGTGTGTGTTTACCACTATCATACCTTCAACTGTAGTAACTTTTGGAATCTTTATCTACTCTAAATATAAATACAGTTACTTTAAATTTTAAAAAAAGATATTGATAACTGAGTTATGATTGCCAGTAATAGTAAAGATACACGTCATAATCAGGCTTGACATTCAGGAGGATGTAGCTTCAATCCCCATTCTGATAATCCAGATTTGTTTTCTATGGTTTCCTTAAATCAATTCAGGCAATGGCCCATATGTTTCCTTTGATAGACCATGATAAACATCCTTTTAATTCCTTGTCCGCCATCTTCCCCTGACTCTAAGGACTTTATTGTTGATGAGCCATAAATTCCAAATTAAAAAAATAAAACAATAGCTTCCATTCTGTGAGGTGGCCTTCTTCTCGGGCAGAAGCCTGTCGTCTGAAACATCGGCAAGTCATGTTACGACATGTCATCAGCCAGACATTACAGAAAATATTTGTTCCAGCTGTGTAAAACTTCAACCGATAAAAAAGTTTTAAAACTGTGCCATTTATTCACACATACCTTTTTTTCATTTTTCTTCAGTGTACTAAAGTGTGGAAAAACTGTTACAATAATTTCCATGCTCTACAGGTGGCTCCGTGTCCTAGAATTAAATGTCGATGTTTCAACTGACCTGCACTGAGACATTGCATTGGCTTCTTGGACCCGGTGGCACCCTGCGAGCATTGAAATTATTTATTCCAGCTGTGGTATCTTTTGATTGCAAAGTGTTATAAGGTTGCAAATTGTTAACATAAAGGTTTCAATACAGCCTCACATTTTAGAAGATTCTCAATACATTTTTACAATCTTTTTATTTGGTATATATAATGGATTTATTGCAAAGCAATCATGACCAGAATTTCAAATTTTTTGATCCACATTATTAATATCTGAGCATGGCATGATTCTGGAAAATGCATTTTTTAAAAGATTATTTACTTGGGTATTTTTGTTTGATAATTTTTAGAATGACACATTTCAGCAATTCTATTAATTTTCAACACCATCACATATCTTAAATATTAAATATTTACAGTAATTTTTTTTTTGGCCTCATTTAGAAATTATAGACATTTAAAATACTATGACTATATACCACTTCCGGAATAGTTTTTAAAACAGGCAGACATTCCAAACAGCTGTGAGTGTCATTTAGCTTTGAAAATAAATTACTTATATTATCCATACTATAGGTTCCCAAAGTTTTTCTTACCACGCCTCCCCTCTTCTGTCAAAATAAAAACTTCTGTCCCCCCCCCTCCCCCATTTTCCTCAATTTTATATTAAAAATGGAAATGCCTGCTTCTCAGTACTAATAATGACATCTCAGCAGAAACTCACTAAGCATGTGATGTTAGAATTAAAGTTTCAACTTTAAGAGACGATGGAGACATAATATTTCCAATGTTGGGGTAACACCCATGTGGGTGGTGAAGCTATCTTGCACCCTGCACCTCCTCCCATCTGATGTCTTCATGCCCCTAGTTTGGGAACCTATAATCTAGACTATAGTTGCAGCCACTAAGACCATTTTATTTGTTTACTCATTCTTATTGTCAGCAGGAGGTCTAAACTAAGAAAGAAAGGAAGAAAGAAATATTTGTTCATTTGTTTGTGTGAAATTGTTCTATAGTATTAATTATATCACTGAAAATTTTGCAGAGGGTCTGGAGTCAGTATCAAAGTTTTCAAAAAAAAATTTGTATCATTACTTAGTAAGAAAAGTAAGTGATTTGTATCGAGGAATCTTTCTTAAATATTTTTGTACCATTTCTGTATTTTTCTGACTGGTGTAAAATATGTTTCCTGATGAAATTTAATACATACAACTAGTAAGAAACTAATTACAAAAGTACTTAAAACTGATTTTTTTCATGAAAAAATATGAAAAATCATTTTATTTTCAGGGATACGTGGGACAACTTCTACATGCAAAATACTTTTATAGTATTCTGTGCCTGGAATCCAATCCTTCCCTTGTTAAAGCTGCAGCAAAACGCCAGAGAAATTTGTGTTGTGCAACAGAGGATATAGTTCATGTTGAGTGCAAAGCTAATGCTAGCACCGAAGAAGACATTAAGAAATTAATAATTAAAGAGATTCCCAAAAATCGCAAATCTTCATGCCAGTGCAAAATATTTAATGAACAGCTTGTTGAACCCAGATCTGTTTCAAATAAGAGTTGTGAGATTGAAATTAACAAACAGTACATGGACCAAGGTACTGTCAGTCACGAAGTAAATGATTCAAAGAAAATGTTTGCTGGAGAACTATTGTGTGATTCTTCAGAAGAACAGCTTGAGAATGATTTGCCTCATATTACCAGTCTACCTTCAGATTCAGCTTGTCTCATTGGACTACATGCTTGTGCTGACCTTAGTGCAACAGCTGCAAGAATATTTGTGGATATGCCTATTCTCAAGCATTTGATTATACTTCCTTGCTGTTATCACAGAATGACAATTCAGGAGTCGTCAAGTTATATTGATGGCACTGACAAAAAAATTCTTTATTTCCCAATGAGCTTTGCTCTACAGAATAGCATAAAATTTTCCCCAAATCCAAGTTCCATCTTTCAGAAATATTTTCTGAGATTAGCAGCTCAAGAGACGAGTGTTAGATGGGAATGTGCATCACAAGAGGATCACAACAATCACAGTTTGCAACTGATGACTCGAGCTGTACTTTACTTGTGTGCTCATAAAGGTAACATTAATTTATTCTGTTTTATACTTGTTATGGCTTTGATGTTCTGATATCATTGCCACCAGACCTTCATATACGTGCATCTCAAAATCAGTTATTTCTCTTTCCAAGACAAATTTTTTTTTTAAATGTTGAACATCTTAATTTCATTCTTTATAGCTGACCATCATTGCTTTTATAGACTCATCTAGCTTTTACCTGCTGCCTAACACACACAGGTCTTGGCGTGTATAGAAATTCTCTACCTTTTCTTATTTTAGTACCAAATACTAGCTTATAGAAGCAAAAACATTCATTTAAAAATTTTCCTTTCTTTAATTATCACTCTAGATTCAGTTTTGTACTGTTGATCAAAAAGTTATCTTTTTTAATTTTGTTATGCCTATATTTTAACACAATACAATATATGAAAAATAAGAAACATTATCGCTAATGGTCCAATAAGGGTGTATTGAGAATCAGTAGTCCTTTTGGTCAGAAATTTGGAACACACTTTCCTGAGGATAAAAAGTGCATATTAAAGCAAGAAGAAATGTACCTTAGATATAAAGCAACACAAAAGTTGCCGTCTGCAATAGTATTGGCTGTATGGTTAACGAACATTTCTAAAAGTATCTTTGCTGCCAACGATAGCATTTGCAACAGCAAATTGAAAAATTGTTGGCAAGTTTTCATAATACTATATGTACCGGTATACATTCTTATACAGTGGCTAAACCTGTATTTCTTGCTTAATAACTTTTATACATCTACCCAGATTTCAAGCCATCTTTCTTCATCATTTCTCAAATTTGAAGTGATTAGGTTAAAATGCGGCCTGGATCAGGAAAAAAAATGTTGTCAAAGCCACACGGACATATAGGCTGGACATGCACAACAGTTGTTTTGTTTTCAGGAATACATGTCATCACTAACAATTAAAGCAGATTATTAATTAGCAACAATATTTGAATTTCTCATGGCTTATGTTGTTGCAAGAATATTCTGGTCCAGGCTGCATTTCAAGCTAACCACAATCTATACTGATACTGCCACTTCAAACTCAAATGATGCAGATACACCTAAACACATGAAATACATCACTAAATACATTTTTGGTAATGAAAACATTGTCTATTTTATGATTCAAATACACGTAGCGTAAATTATAACTATTCATTTCATAATACAACTTCAGTTTGAACAGCAAGAGGACTAAAACATGTGAAATAATACATTGACTGTATCGTGATGTAAAGTGTATTTTTGTTTTATTCCTAGCGGTTATGGTTAGACTGAAATGCGACACATATTAAAAACGTTACCAAAGGTACAAGGATCTTTACTTATAACTGATTTTTGACTTCTGAGAACTACCAGTAGGCGATATATCACAAAATTTCAATCTTTACTTTTGAATTGTGTATCACCGTCACTATCACTATTCACTATCAAATTGCGGTCACATGATATCATGAAAACCATTTACTATTGATATTAAGCACAAAATTACTTACTATAAATGTTACAATTCTGTTACTCTTAAGTGGTTTGAGTAACTAATTCCATTTGATTATATTTATCAAAATCCATAAAAACAGGAAAATATACCGAAAGACAAATATAATATAAACAATTCAGAGATCAGTACATTTGTCTTTGGTCAAACTTGTCAGTCGCATCATTTTTACATTAAATTAAGTAAATTTAGTAATGCTTATTATGTCTCAGGTATTCCATTTATTACTGCATTCGAGAAAACTGAAAAACTAAATATTCAAACTCAAAATACTAAATGGAATTCTAAGTTGTATGATATTTTTTCTGTTTTTGTGCAAGGAGTTAACATCTCAATTGCAGTGTGATCCATGGACCATAATTTTATGTCTACAAATTATATTTAATTATTTCCTCTATTCTTCATTACATATAAGCCATTAGCTATTTCCGCAGACTTTAATTTGGACCATTAACTCTAAAAATTTGAAAACACCATACAAGTTGCTGTGGTAGTTTTTGTATAGTTCCCGTTCAAATAATGAGACAGCGCAGCTTACTTGCAGATTTATAATAGTACAGATACTAGAATGGAAAAAATTGAATAGATTACTTATAAACCTTCTGTGATCTGGAGGACCTAATTAGTCATAGCAGTACATTAACTACAAAAATTTGTACATCAACCTGTTATTTGGTATTCTAGAACAATCCTTATATCATTGTTTAGCTGAGGTTTATTGATGCAACTTTTGTCATCTCAACATGGGGAGAACAACTTTTTAAAATTTCTGAGACAATCTCAACTCTTATCACACTTTAAATTACACCTGGACCAGCTCTCATGAATATGCCTTCTTCTTAGATGTTTGTATTTCCCATGGCACTGAGTGTGGTGGGTGAGAGGTAATGCTCTTGCCTCGCATTCAGGAGGATGCCTGTCTGAATCCCCATCAGGCCATCCTGATATCAGTTTTCCATGGTTTCCTGAAATCACCCCTTCAAAAGGTCATGACCAAATTCCTTCCCATTCCTTGTCCCTTGTCCTTTCCCTCCTATAATGACCTCGACGTTGACAACCACATTGCCTCTCTCTGTATCAATACTACCAACCATTAACTGTACCTCCATTTCTTCAGTTTTCTTCAGTTACTACCAGTTTCATATGTAATGCTCCTTCCCTTAGAGCCTGGTTTTCTGTGTTGACTAATTCATTATATCATTAAGCTTGCTTTAGAATCCCACTAAACCTTAAGCAAGTCCTGGTTGACATATACCACTCTCAGCCAGCAAAATAATCCAATGATTTATTACCATACAATAGACAATACTGCAAAACATGCCTCCTGCCTGCAACACAGGAGAGCGATGTGACATGCTGCCTGTGAAATCTCCTATATCACTTACCAGTTAACTTGAAAAAACCATCCAGCTCCTTACATAGTGGCCAAAAATTCATATGAAAGGCCAATATGAAATAAATGATATTTACCGAAAATCCAAACCACAGTCGTAACTGCTAGTGCCATCAAACAGAAAACCAATAAAATGTGATTATTTTAGGCCATTTCATCTGCAGTGACTTGTTAAAATAATAAATTATTATTTGTTGAAAAACACCTATGCAAGTATTAGAATTTTTCTTTATTTCAGGCACATTTCCCCTCCCTGTGAGGTACCTTCAGTGATCCAGTATTTTCTGTAATATGTTTGCAGTTTATAAATTTTGAACACATGGAAGTTATTACAATTACTGTATACTTCCAGTTACTTTTAAGTCAACAGGCTTGGTAGCTGATCACCTGTACCTGCAACCAGGGGTCAATGAATTGTAAAGGGACCTTGTGTGATGGGTGAACGATAATGCTCTGGAGGACGTGGGGTTCAAATCCCTGTCTGGCCATCCATTATTTCCCCAAATCACTATAACTGGGATGGTTTCTAAAGGCCATGACCGAATTCCTTCCCAGATTTTGTTTAATGGAAATAGCTAATCAACAAGGGTTTATGCTTTGCATGGCTGCTAACAATTAATCAGTCATTACTAGATTCAACCCCTTAGATCTACTCATGTATCATTGTATAAGACTGATTGTGAGACAGTTGCTACCTAGCATTCTAAGTAATGTAGCAAGTACCACTTTTAACATTTCAATTAAATTGTATTAAGTTAAACTAAATAGTAAAGTAGCTTTTGAATCAGAACTGAGAAAGTATTGTGTAGGTACATAGAGTAAAAGGCCGAATGCTACTAACATTTCCAGATGTTCTATAAGCAAAATTAAGCACTTTGATGCAATGTTTATATAGTAAAAAAAAAATTGTTTAAGATACTAATTCAGTTTGAAGGTTTCATTTCAAGCACAAAGAAACAGGAAAAGGGCTGTTAGGTGACACAACCAGCTGGCCAGCATACGTGTGAAAAATAAGATTTAATTTAATTTAATTGCATTAGAGTGCACGCTCTGGTGGTAATTTCCCTACACACCCATTTTACACCTGTCATTTCCTATCTATTTTTGCCTTCTAGTAATTTGAACTTTACATTGTTTCAATATTTTGATAAATTATTTATCATTTCCCATGGCAACTTACCTAAAAAAAAGAAAATCTTCCCACAACCTTATGCCTGTAACCGAGTGCCAGCTTGTGATCATGGTTATCTCTTCGCTTCCTCTTTTAATTCTCCCACCAATATTTTTCCATGCCATATGACAAATATATGCCTTGTACACTCTCATGACTCTATTCACCTCCCTTCTATATCTGCCAGTGAATCCCATTAGAGCTCCTTTGTCATATCAGTTACTGTAGTGTTCTGCGGTAATTTCCAAAGACAAATCTAGCAGCCATTCTTTCTACTCCCTCCAACTCCTGTATTTGATACCCAAAATGTGGGTCCCATACTACACCACCATGTTCAAGCAATGGTCTGACCAAAGTTTTTTTTAACCCAATCCCTTTATTTCTCTCATACATCCCCTCATCACTCTCTCCAACAATTGAAGGATTTTGAACCCTTTTCCTACTATCTGTCCAATGTGTGCATCCCAGTTGGGCTTGTTATCAAATGTTATGCCAATATATTTCTATTTCAAGTCTTCAACAAGCAATTCTTTACCCACCTTAGAGTCATAATCAACCTATAGATTTTTTTCTGTGAACATAATAAGCTGACCCTTCTTTGCATTTATCTTCATCCCATGTTTACCAACCCAGCTAATATCCTGTCCAGGTCACCTTGCTGCTGTTTACAGTCCTCTATAATTTTGATCCTTTTATATAGCATTATGTCACCTACAAACAACCTAACTTCTGATAGTAAACCATCAACACAATCATTCATTAAAATAATGAATAGCAATGATCCCAATACACTACCCTGTGGCACTCCCATTTTCACTTCCACATCTTTTGATACTGCATTTTCTGCCCTAACTTTTTGCTTTCTACCTTTTAAAAAATTTCTGCCTAGCAAATCGCTTTCTCATTCTCTTCAATAGTTTTTACCTTATTTACCACCATTTTATGGCTCACTCAAAGTTCTTTGAAAGGTCTATTGCCACACTATCAATTTGGCTTCCCTTGTCCATTTCATCCAAAATATCCTGCATATATCCTACTAAGTGAGATTTGCATGAATATTCTTGCCTAAAGCCAGTGCTGAAAAAAAAAGTCATTGTAACCTGCACAACAGATTGTGTGACATTGGAATTGTTTATCACTGATAAGTCCTTTTTGACACTTATTGTGGACATTGATTGATAGTTTAAGAGTTCATACCCTGTCTCATTCTGTTGAATAAGTATTTCTCAAGCCTGCCGTAAGCGGGCGTGCAAGGTGTGCACCAAACGTGGGTGGCACATACAGCGGAGCAAATATTTTTTTTAACTCAATTGTTTCTTGAGGCATCGACAGTGGGTGGAAAAAATGGTGGCAGCAATCTCACAGTTTTTGATCTGGCTCGGATAATTCCTAGATCCACCGCTGGCTGTAAGTAGGCAGGGGGTGGCATAATCGGTATTGCATCAGGGCGTTCAAACAGCTGGTGGCGGGCCTGCAGAGAAGCAGTTGTTACTAGTCAACATCACTAAAAAAAAGTTGTCATCTAGTGCCCACAGATTCGTGAACTCTGGTGGAAGTGTATTGGAATTTTTTCTATTGTTTCACATGCAGTTTTATCCTTAAAGGCAGATGTAAAAGGGTTCCATTAATGATAATTAGACAATCCTCTTCAACAATGTACAGTTACTGCAGTCAACTTCCTGCAGTGCTATACACTATTCACATCTTTTTATTTTGCACACTGATATCAAATATTTTAGATACTCATACAGCCTTAACCCAATAATAGTGCCAGTTTACGATGAAGAGTCAAGCAAATTTAGTTTTGCTATTAGGAAATTCGTGTCACCTACTTTCCATGCTCCTGAAATGGTGTCATGTCCAACATCTCAGCCAAACTGCTTCGGCCTTCTTCTTCATTCTTCGTCAAACTGCACTTAAATATATTTTACACTCTACTAAACGCAGTGAACAGTCTTTATTATGCTCAGTAGAGCTTGTAAAACACAACATCTAAGTGCAGTTTGCCAAAGAATATGGCTGAAGTAGTTCAGCCTAAACATCAGCAATTAATAGTAGGAAACTCGACAAGACCTATTCACCTGTTCACAGAAGTTGACAAGGCCAACAAGGCTGCTGTGTATCAAGCCTCATGCAAAATGTCAGTTATTACCAATTCAGATCCATGTGATTTAGAATTGTTCAATTAGTTTGCATAGTTGTAATATTGTTTTATTGTATGTTTAGTTTGTTTCCTTAAATTTTATTAATTATAATTTCCTCAGGATTGTAGTGGTGCATGGAAACTATTTATTCCAGCTGTGGAAGCTTTCAAGTGCATTGTGGCACTTTTGTACTCTGTATCAATAAGCAAAACATGAAACTAGTAAAGAGCTTCCAAAACAAAATATACAAATAAAATTTTATAAACCTCAAAATTGTTTCTTAAATCTCATCTTTGAAATGAAAAATGGGCTACTGGTTTATGACCCCTACACAACTTACATGCAGTCAAGAATCTTGGTCTTATCTGGAAAACATCCACTTCTAATCTGATTTCGAATTTGAGCCTAATTCCAACATTCTCCTATTCTCTCATGTTGATTTATGTATTGTGATTCTTTGATATCCTGCTGCTGGCAATATTCAGTGAGGAAATGGGAACTATAGCTTAAATTCAAAATTTATTCTTTTTTTAAATTTTTTGTGCTATATTGTTATACTGTTCTGTAAATACTAATTTAAATCACTGTGTTTACCAGATAGCTTTATCCTGAAGAAGAAACATCGCCATGGAGTAAAAAAGACCTGTACATCTTCATTTGATGAGATCCTGGGTAACATGTTAGACCGTTATGAGTTCAGAGCTTTGGAGAATTCGTCTATTGGGTCTGTACATGGTGGAGACATTATCCCAGCTGAAATAGTAAAGCATAAAATGGTACTGTTATGGAATGAATATGAAGACATGTGTCATTTAGGAGAAGTATATACAGCATTACAACTTTTATTACAAGGAGCTGTTGAAAGCATTGTTTTGTTGGACAAAGTAGCTTATCTGCAAGAGAATTTAAGTTCTGTTTCCTGTGAGATAGTGAAACTTGTGGATGAAAAACTTTCTCCAAGATGTCATTGCATTGTGGCAAGAAAATGAAAGAATTACCAAGTGAAGTGATGAATAATTTACCAAAAAGCTTAAAGAATTTGAAATTAAAATTTGTAAACTGGACGTAAATGAGGGAGGAATTTAACACTCAAATTATAAAAGAAAATTTAATAAATAATATAAAAAGGGGTAATTAGATTACTAGGGGAATTGCCACTGGAGTTTTAGCTTAATCATAATTAAAATTAATAATAATAATGTGAACACAGCATGGGATGACTGCCATCTTGTCTGCTTGGCTGTATTCAAGAAAACAACTTCATTCACAGTGTTGGCTCGGGGTTGGAACTCTACAAGAGGTATGAATATGTATGCATCGATGGTTTGGCACAGTCTGCTGAGGGCAGTGCCGGTGCCATGCATGCCATTGCCTCGGCTTCTATTGACCAGAAATCACCAACACCTCATACTACGATAGACACAGAACATTATCACTAGCTTGTTGAGTGGAAAAATGTAGTGTTTTCATATGAGTCATACTTCAAACCTGTCTACAGTGCTGGCCACATACGTGATAGTCACTACTGTAATGAACGCAGTCAGGCAGACTGAGTTGTTGAGCGGTATAGTGTACAGACACCAAATTTGATGGTTTGGAGCTCCATTGGCTATAACATGAGATCTCGCCTCCTACATGTTGAAGGAAATATAAACAGCAGTCGCTACATCAAGGAGGTCTTAGACCTTGAGGCACTGCCTTCCTGCATGCAGCTCCACATGCCATATTTCAGGAGGATAATGCCTGGTCACACGTGGTAAAAAATTTGCAAGCCTTCTATAAGAATGACTGGTACTACTGCTACCCTGGCTAGAATGTTCGCCTGACATGTCACTCGTCAGATGCGTCTTTTGATATGGTTGGTCGGCAACTTGTTCATTCTAGTCATCCTGCAACCACTTGTGATGATTTGTGGATACATCTACAAACTGTATGGCAGTATATTTCCTAGCAACATATATAGGCTCTTTTTGATTCCATGCCAAGACATCTAGATGTTCTCATCGCCGGATGTGGTGGTTTCACACCGTACTGAATTCTAATGGTCATAGTGTACGTACAGTTCCCTAATTATGATCATTTGCATATTATCATGTCACCACACGTCTGTCTCCTTTAACATACAGTAGTGTTTATATTGTATCTGCTCTCATACAACCATTTCTGTAAAACTGCAGTATTAATTCATAGGTTAAATTTTTTTCTTCATTGATATATGTTGCATATGTAAATTTCCTTCATAAATTGTACGTCCCTCTTATGACTCTGTATCACCACTATGGGTATTTCCTACTATATAATAGATAATTAAATCTCTATGCTGTATTTCATGGGCAGTGTTATTATTTCTTCAGACATTACTATTACACTGTAAGTGCCACTGTAGAACTAGCCATCTCTCGAATTTTGTGATGGCAATACAGTTCTTTATGAGTTTATAGCTGCTCTATGTGACTTTATGATTAACCAGAATTTTTACTGAATACATTTGTGTTTAATGTGGTAGACATTTCAATTTTCAAGCAACAATTTTAGTGTAGGTTATGATTAGGTTGTAGCACACTGTAGCTATTTTAAATTTATTTTCTTGTCTGTATAATATTGCAGTTGCACACACAAGAAATCCGTGCTCATTTGAAACTTATTTATTTTATCGTTAAACTTGCTCCTCACTACAGAAGCAAGTTTTCAAACACTTCGTCTCCTCAGAATGCAGGTTTCTGTACAATTAAAGGTAGGAAAAAATCGTAAATAATAACGTTATTTTTAATCCAGATTAATACTTCAATACAATTCATGCGCCATCACTCGTGTCAGCGATACTCCTACTATGCCTCGTCAGAGAGCTTATATTAACACTGTTAGTTCTGTGAAATTAAATAAATTACACTAAAAGGTATTATGCCTGTTCTATTACACTCCCACCGATGGAACCAGGCGGAAGTTGGCATTGACAAAGCCTCGACTTCCGTCGCCGGGTAACCCTTAAACTAAGATTGACATGATTATACAAATCAGACAATATTAAATGACTCATGAAATACAAAAGTTTTGTCTGGCAGCCGCTCGACTACTCTTATGTTAATAACAACAATTTTTAACATTATTGCACAAACCTTGAAGTCACATACAAATGGAGAAAGAAATACAATGGAACATTAAAACAAACAAAAAAACAAAGAAGAAGACAATCAAATACCACTCTTTGAACAAAATGAACAACGAATTCATCGCTCAAATTTGAGATTGATTTTCATTGTCTCTTTTTTTTTTTGGTCCCTAAAAAAAAACAAATTCACATCTTGCCACAGGGCTACAACGGTTAACACTTCACCGACGAAACACAACATGACATGAGTTATTATTATTATTAATTGTTTTGCACATTGGTCCTATTACTTTGCCTATGTCGAAGCTGAACTTCTTATCGTAAGTTAAAAACAAAATACCTCCTTTTGTACTCTAATGGCCTCAGAAAAGTGAGAAACGTGGAGGATTTGTCTGCATACAAATGCACTTTCAATCAGTGCTTGACTCCTCACTCCCATTCAATTCGACACTTTTATAAGGTTTTAGAGAAACCACATTGAAAACCCTAAGACAACAGCGTTTTTTCTGAACCTGAAAATATAATTCGATGATTATTCCCTAAATCTTAAATATCACAGTGCAAAGTGTACATATTAGGTCATGATCCACCTATTCTTATGGAAAGACCAGCACCTACTAGTTCTGTGGAATACTTATGAACAAGTAAGTTGAAGACCATTCTCAATCTCGGTATTTTAAAACCCATTCGGTCCCACGCAATATTCATACCCCTCCATGATCTAGTAATACTGTTTCTCGATATCCGTTGCTTAATGCAACTCAAAACATTTATTGCCTAATGTACCCTGTCCACACCAAGTATCCTTGTGATTTATCTTAAACAAAGAAAAAGCCTATGGAGAAATATTAAAACTAAACAAACTTACAAGAAACAAGACTTAAGAAAGAACCAAAGTATGTACAAAACCATTATACTGAAGATACATTTCAAACTTCAATTCTGTGAAACTCACTTTGTCCAACATAGGTTCCTTAAAATACAACTAAAATGTAGTACATGAATAATGTGAATCCCTTATGCTAAAAGGAAGAATGTTTGTATTTGAATTTAAGTATGTTGATGCCCTCATCAAACAAGTCCAGTTTACTTTTGGACCAGAATAGGATTATTATTTTTTTCTTAACATGTACTCCTGGTTCTTCCCTCTTAACCTTTCTTTTCTTCCTACGTTTCCTGCTTTGCATTGTGGCATTACACTTTTCAAAAGGCTCAAGTGAATGTTGGAGAATGAAACCATTCATTAGATTCATTGAAAAAACTGCAGTATGACCATCTTGACCATCTGAGCTAGTGCTGTGGAAATGTTCAACATGCACTAATTGTTCGCAACCAATGGTAATATCATTCGCCAATGCTTTAGTAATGTGGTGAGAGGGGAAAACGGGGTCTGTACCGAAAGGAAACATCAAATTATGAATTTGGTCTGCAAACTTAGTGACAAAAGTGGGTTTGCGACGTTTGAAAATTAGCTGTGGATATAGCCAGCTTGTTCTTCTCCAGAGAAATAGTAGGGATATTATTTCTATGAATACCTGTCATTAGACAAGGATTGTTTGAAACTGATTGAACACTAACTCGTTTAATTTGAGCACGAGGATGAGAGTTAACAAGCAAGGTATCACGCGATATAGGGGTTGCTTCCTGGACCCAAACAATGTTCTTATCTTTTACTGGTACTCGGGGTACCTCCTGTTAGTCATCAAGGGGCTTCAAATTATACTGTCGTAACAGTATTATCTCCCTACTCACACTATGCTCGAACCTAGTTAGCTGTTCCTCTAGTAGTTCAGCTTGTTCCTTACAATCAGCCCTAAGTTGTCCTAATTCTAATTTGACATTCCCTAATTGTTGGACATTGTCTTCTACCAACGTATTTAAATTCCCCACTGTAATCTCAAGTGATTGCAATCGACCCCCAAGCTCAGCCTTCAAATTACTTTCTACTGATTTCAAATTACTTTCTACTGATTTCAAATTACTTTCTACTGAGTTTAAATCAGCCCTCAAGTTGTCATTCATTGACTGCATACTATTTTGAAAAGATTGCAACTGTACCTAGATAGCACGAACTGACCCATCTGTGAACTCAGGACCTGAATCATTCAAGGACTCACTTCCTATTGCTGCCAATCTCTCCACCATTTCACTCTCTTCTGCAGCCATGTTGTCAACACTTTCAATACAATCGCACAACATTTTGATTGCAAAGAAAAAAATATCCACCGAACCAGCAAGCAAACAAAGAAAAAATTAAAAAGCAAACAGATAAATCCTGATCCAACACTAATCACAGTTATTGTTAAACAAGGTGTACGCTATTGCATGCAATGAAATGCAAACAAGGTAACAACTATTAATAATAAAATTCCCCACGAAGGTTGAAACTAATTTTTTTTGTTTAATATCAACTCAAACTGACTTTTACTCGTAAAGAAAATAATTTAATTTTTCTTCGTTATGAAAATTAATTTTTTTTCTCAATGGAAATTTTCATATGAAAATTTTCTCATGTTAGTTTGTGTTTCTTACAAAGATAAAAAATTTGGCACTTTCCTTTTGAAGAGAACTGCTAGCTTCTAGGACTGCATCCCGCTCTGCAATGCCGCCCCTTGCAGTCTCCCGTAAATGAAGGTGAGTCTCCGCTCCGGTCGAGATGTTGCCTGAATGTAGTTCTTATTAATACTGAGCGGATCGGCTCTCCTCGGGAATCGTCGGCTCACTTCGGTTGTCGCGTTCCGGTGGTAATGGCTACTCGCTTGTTAATTATCGTTACTTTATGTAATTCACTTTTCCTACCTTTTGTTTCAGTATGTGTCTGTGGTTAATTATGCTTTTAATTAATCCCACTTCAAAACACACTGTCCTGTCGCGGTATTGCCATGTAGCTATTTTAAATTTATTTTCTTGTCTGTATAATATTGCAGTTGCACACACAAGAAATCTGTGCTCATTTGAAACTTATTTATTTTATCGTTAAACTTGCTCCTCACTACAGAAGCAAGTTTTCAAACACTTCGTCTCCTCAGATTGCAGGTTTCTGTACAATTAAAGGTAGGAAAAAATCGTAAATAATAACGTTATTTTTAATCCAGATTAATACTTCAATACAATTCATGCACCATCACTCGTGTCAGCGATACTCCTACTATGCCTCATCAGAGAGCTTATATTAACACTGTTAGTTCTGTGAAATTAAATAAATTACACTAAAAGGTATTATGCCTGTTCTATTACAACACCCTAGACTAGAGTGACAAATGATATTCAGTGGTATAGTTTAAAGTATAAGGCTAGTAATGTTTAAGGCAGCACTATCTTTAATTATTTTCAGAAGTATCAAATAATTGTAACTCTTTGATCAAATACCACTAAATCTGTATAGTGGGTGTTTCCATGTAATCCTAAAACTATTTGCAGCTGGTAAAACAAATCAGCAACAACCATCATCCCAGTATTCATTATAGAGAGAGACTATTTAAAACTTATATAATAATGCAAAACATGTAGTCTGCTTGATTTGAACAATATGTGCCTCATTCATATGCTGATTTTCAAGAATTCAATTATTACTTCTTTGTGTGCTTTCGATTGGTCACCACTGTAATACTATCTGCTGTGATGAATTATGACATCTTTGTCTGCGTTAGCACCCTTGGATTTGGTTTAGAAATCTTTTGTGGCTTAATGCTTCATTAATATTTGTGGGTAATTTTTTAAACATTGTAAAATTTAAAATTGTGGGTTTTTGGTGATGCTCTCATTGAAGTTATCATGGTCTAAGAAAATCTTGCAACAATTAAAACTGGTGTATGGATGGTGTAAGGTTGAAGTGGAGTGTGGAGTTGTAACACTGGCTGACATTTACCTATTCATTTCTCTATAAGTTATGGAAAAGTATTACTTATGTCAGAGTTTTAATAAATCAGGATTCCACACCAAGCTAAGCAGCAACTAATTATCTCTTTCAGCAATGTCATATGCAGCTGAATCTCAATGACTTCCACAACCACACTGTCATGTAAGAATAAATTTCTGGTCAAGACCAATGTGGTGTCAAATAAAATCATTAGAGTCACCTATTTGTAGGCTGTGTTCTGCAACCTGATTTGTTTGTATCATCCATATGCCATTTATGTTCTATTTGTCAGTCCTGTTTGTACTGTTTGTGAGATTTAGCGCTTTACGTACTCACATGCTATGCAGTACCTTCCATCCTTAACGTGTTGCACCATGTTCCAGATCTTTATGGAGCGACATAACATATTTTTGACATTATCAGGGGTGTGAATTCTTTCTTTTTTATCTTAATTAAAAATGGAGTCTATGTTCAATTAGCTGCTTGGGGCTCACCAAAGATGATTTGCTCTAAGGAGAGGAAGTGAATGTTTATGACCATGTATAAAATGTTTAAACCATGTGTCCATATGTGTAAGATGTATATTTGATACGAAAGTAGAAAACAGCTAAACATTTACTGAGGAGATAACGGAAGATGATTCAAACACTGCAGTTGGAATAGCCAGTATATGAGTGCCGAAATTGTTTTCCATACAAACCGGTTTCTTCAACATTCTGGTTATATTTATTTCTTATGTAGAGGTTATTTCTTTGGTTAGGGTCTTCTTTTTGTCTTTTTTCCACCTGGAACTAGAAGTTCAAGACAGATATATCAGTGTGGTTAGCTGTTTTGCTCAAACGGAGCGTGGTGAGAGAGCGGTTAATGCTCTGGCCTCGCATTCGGGAGGACACCACTTCGAATCCCCATCCGGACATCCACATTTGGGTTTTCCATCGTTTCCTCAAATCACTCCAGGCAAATGCCGTGATGCTTCCTTCAAAATGCCGTGGCCGAATTCCTTCCAGTTCCTTGTCCCCAGACCCGTCTCGCCTCTAATGCCCTCGACGTCAACGAGGATGCCAAATATTTACCAGCAGAAGTAAACCATCTACATCTATCTTCTTCAAATAGTGACACATTTGGTATACGTTTCTTCCTGGATGAAAAAAAGAGCAAAGAATGTATGGCACTTCAAAAACGTCTTCCCTATGTGCATATTGTGTCAGTGAAAATAGTCATTAGTCTAGCCTAGAATAATATTTAGTTCATTCTGTCCCTTCACTGAGACCCAAAACATTATGTAAGCCAGAAAGATTTATCAGGTTGTGAAGGTGTTGACTATGTTCATATGCACCATGTGAGAGGAACAATAACACAAGCATATATTCAAGACAATACACAATCAGTTTATTGAATCTCACAAAACCTGAAAAAATTAACAGTTGCAGAACTCACTCTGGAAATGGGATCCACAGCTTATTTTAATTCCACTTGGGCAAGCCAGAAATTCCTTACTTTATTATAGTTTGGTCTAGGATGTCATAGATATTAAGCTGCATTAATGCACACTCTTTTTCTCTAGAAATTATCCATTATTCTATTTACACAACTTCCTAGCTTGTGACTTAAATTACTGATATGTAAGGAGATACATATTTCATGTTTGTCCATTTCTTATTTTAATTTGCATATACAGGAAGTAAAGACTGCTTTTTGTATAATTCTATTATAGATAGAAAATCAGGCCATCATTTAGCATAGCAGAAGTACAATCACTTTGATACAAAAAAAAAAAAAAAAACAACACACACACATAATAGAAAAGGATTTTCAGGTACTGCCCTTCTTCGAGAATTATGTAGGTGGTGATTGGATGACTACATCACTGCTCACTACGATGGCTTAGAACAGGGATGGAAAACCATTGGCACGCGTCCCATTGATGGCATGCGACCAAATAATTTGGGCACAGCATTAGTTAAGTAGCTAAGGTAAAGGTAAAGGTCATGGGGTTCCTAAAGCTCCTGCTGGTTCCCTGTAGGATTTGTGGAGGTAGAGCTCCACATTCCCAATACAGCAGTTGGCACAAGACTGGATTTGACGGGGTCAGCGCCATGCTCCGACCGTTCTTTACCTTCCCACGAAATTTCCTCCACAGTATATTTTGGATAGCAGGCTGAGTAAGCCTGCCAGCCATTCTGGATGTTCAGCCTCAAGGAAAAATCCTAGGCTTTGTCAGGTATCTAACACCGGTCGTCCGGGTCACACTCAGATGCTCTACCACCTGGGCTACATGGCCGCCCTAATTAAGTAGGTACCTAATGAATGTAAGTAATTTAATTTTGTGTCTACATAATTGAAGGTGATAGTAACAAAGTTCAGTGTGAACGAAACTACCAGTGACAGAACAACTTCAGACTGTGCAAAAGAAGTAGATTTCGAGTGAATTTTTGACCGAACGGAGCGAGTGAACAAGTGCAGGTGGTGCGGCGGTGGGAAGGGCTCTTAGCTAACTTATTCACCTGTTTAGTTTTGATGACTGCTTTTACTGATTACACATAGTTCTTGCATTTTTTTAAACTAATTTCATTAACCAGCACCTTGTTAGAGTTTCTTTGAGTTATATTCACAACTATTAAGCATGGGTTATTTGGTAAAAAAAAGTGCAAGATAAGTGTAATAGAGAATTTCAAACTTGGCTGACTGTTAAATATGACATGATTATTAAAGGTGATAAAACGGTGTGTGCTTTAAGTAATGAACAGTGTGTAGAACATCATCTGTAAAACGGCACTGTGAACAAATCACAAATCTCTATGTCAAAAAAGCAAACCAGAAAAATATTAAAGACTCGCTTCTAAACCGTTTGTCAGATGACTTCATTTCAGCTTCCATGCTACTAAAAGTAACAAAGTGTGAACCTGATATAAGTGATTTGGCATCTAATTTGCAACAACAGAAGTTTGCACTAGTTTCATTTTATTTCTTTTCCCATTAATTACTATGTCATGATTTTTTTGGTGGCATGTCATGGCTTCATTCAACATTTCATTAGAAAAAATGGCACGTAGATCAATAAATGTTTGCTATCCCTGATCTAGATCATCACTAATCTTCTTCGTATATCAGCTATGTTATGTGGCAAAAATTGTTAGCTACAACCATATGTTCTAGTGACTGGAACAGTAGGGGAAATGATCAATTTTCGCACATTCAAGTTGATACTCGAGCTGAATATGATTAATTAAAAATATGATTCGACTTGAAATGTTGCTTTAAATTATTATTTAAATGAATAATGAATTTCAAAACCTCACCTGACTGTCTATAACTTCCCCGACTTAAAATTATTTCAGAATATGAAAACAATAAACATGAACATCCAAAGTATTTTTTAAAAAACCTGCTATTATTTCAACCTATGCATTGAAGTTGGATAATTTTAATTAAATCTTATTTTTTTAACTGCTTAACGTCTCTCTAACAGCGAGGTATTTAGAGACAGGAAAGGATGGGGGGCAAGGTATGGGAAGGAATTCGGCCATGGCCTTGTGAAGAAAGCATCCTGGCAATTGCCTGGAGTGATTTGGGAAACCATGGAAAACCCAAATCTGGATGCCCGGACGGGGATTCGAACCGCTGTCCTCCCGATTAATTATATCAATACAATTCTAAACTGAATGAGTTGTTTATGTTGAGTGATTTGCTTTACGTATTAAAATGGTCTGCATCTTCGCTGGTATGAGGTACGCTAAGACGTATTTCCTAGCACAACATTGACATATTTCATTCTTTCAACATTGTTACATTTTCTGCCTGATAACACTGTATTTCCTGATTCACAGTGAGTCTTCAAAGAGTAACATCACTTTTCCACATCAAGTTCATGCAGACTTCGAGTTAACCCTTAGTTTAGACACAAAGCAATGGGCTCCCACGTTAAGCTAGCATAGCACAATGTAACAACCGATTTTAACCTGAAACACACTTAAGTGATGTTGGACTATCATAATTTATGGTAAGCTGAACTTACATTGTAACCTAGGCTAGCATAACCTAACATAACCTGAGTCTCATTGAACTTACTCGAACCTAAGAACTGTGCACTATTATGTCAAACGCTGACTTCTTTCATGGAGGTAATTGACATAATTGTTATTGATTTTTGTTATACTTGATCAGTTTTTATAATTTTTTACCTATTTTGGGCATTTTTAGAGTTTTTAATGAAATTTATATAAACCGACACTGACCTGGTACAACACGTAACAACCAAGTCTGAATACTTGTATATAGGTGATGAAGCAAGATGCCATTACAAGAACTCTTCTCATTTACAATACATTTAAGACACAAGTAATTTTTTATACGCGGTGAGTTCATTTCCTAAAAGTCCAACGTGGAACTGCATGATTCATACACCACATTAACATTGTTGATACACATATCAATTAGTTTTTTGGTTGTAACCATATAATAGTCACAAAGAACTTTTTTGGCTAATGTGTCCCCAAATTCCTTGTAATACCTTGAAACTAGGTGGCTCCATTTCTTCTTCACGTCCAAGGTCACCCTCACATACATGCTGTATGTCGAGGAGGTTCCACCATGTCGAGTCACCAAAGATTATTTCACTGGCAGATCGGTGTTGTGGCGAAATCATATAGTTTTCATGCCATAAATTGTTCGGCAGAAGACGGTGTGTGCACCAAGCAGTATGCTGGAGGAGGTATGGCTGGCGAACTATCAGACACCGTATCAGAAATCTGGAGCAGTTCATTTCATTTGTCGTATGTAAATATCACTTTGTTGAATCCCACTTTTTCAAACACCACAACAGACTTGGAATCATACTCTGGTGACAAGCCCAAAGTCAACCATTTAGAATCACTTGCGTTCAGCTGATACACGGACGAGAAAACTAGTACTTGGTAACCCATATCGGCAGACTGATGAGAGAGCAGCAGGCAGAGAGGTTTATCAAGTGTTCCTGGTGGCCTTGGCCTTGATGGAGAGGTCACCTTGACAGGGGGCATACGAGGGCATCCTTTGTGGAGGTGGAAGTTCACGTGAGTGGTAGGGTAAGCCTATTCAGTCCTGTCCATGGGAGGACATGTGCTGTGGGATGAGTGGTGGGGGAGGTGTAAGCCAGTTAAATCCTGTTTGTGGAACACCTGCAGTGTCACGACAATATGTGGCTGTGGAAGCAATTGACTGCATAATACTTGATGCATTGTAAGTGGATCTCCAGAGTATCAGCTATGAGAGCTTCATAGCAAACTTCATCATGACACCAATTGATAGGCTGTATTCAACGTGATATTGCCTTGTCGATACAATAATGTAACAGCGTGACACCGAGCATGGTGGTGTAAAGGTTAACGTTCTGGCCTCGCATTCGGGAGGACGGCGGTTCGAATCCCCGTCGGGGCATCCAGAGTTGGGTTTTCCGTGGTTTCCCAAATCACTCCAGGCAAATTCCGGGATGCTTCCTCAAAAAGACCATGGCCGAATTCCTTCCCATTCCTTGCCCCTCATCCCTTCCCGTCTCTAAAGTCCTCGCTGTTAAGAGACGTTAAGCAGTTAAAAAAAAAACACCGTGATGGGCTGTAGATCTAGGCTCGGGGTTGGGGGAGACGTGTGTTTGAATGATGGTCTGAGCATACAGAATTTGATTTTCCACGGTTTCCTCAAATCACTCCATGCTAATCCCAGGGTGGTTGCTTCAAAAATTCCATGAGTGAACTCCTTGCCCTCCCAGGCTCTTCCCGCTTCTAATGACCTTGATGTTATCGAGGTATAAGGCCAAAAAATAAAACAATAGCTGTAAATGGGTGGGCCTATTTGTTTACAAGTGAACTAGCGAGGATAAGTTTGGTGTAGTGAAAAATGACTACATCCAATGGAAAACTGTGACCTTTACAAGAATCGATTACGGGTCCATCAGAACAAGGAGACTGTTAATTAGGTAAACTGTTTTATTGCAAGTGCAGGCATGAAGTGATGACGGCTAGTTTCATCCTTTCTATTTTTCATACTTGGAAACGACACAAATAACACAACAAGACTTTGGATTTTCCTCGTTTTTCGCAGAACATGCCAGGCGAATGTCGGGATAGTTCCATTCAAAAGTCATGTTTGAATTCCGCCCCATTCCTAGCCCCCAGTTCTTTTCAGCCTCTGATGATGATGACGTGAATGAGGCATAAAGCAATGAACACACAAAAAAGAAAATTTGCAGTCATACATACATAAATGCGCCCAATAACAATATACATTGTCCTGACTAAGTCAACAGGAAACAGCCCTATGGATAATATTAAGTGAATGAACTATTTTTTCTTCTTCTTCCCAAGCTGCCAATATCCATGCTACAGACAGCACACTTTACAACGTCTTATTCCTTATGTGCAAATCCTGCACGAGCCAGATCTCTCTTCTTAACACTTTTTTCCCAGTTCTAATCAACTCGATGCCCATTTAAGACCTTAAAAGGAATCAGATATCTGGAAAAAGAAGTAAAAAAAGAAATCATCAATGTGCACTTATCTCACACAGAACATAGTTACTCATTTTTTAGGCAAATGGAAATGTAACTTTCCTCCCTGGGAGACGTCAGGCTCAATGACAAGCTAGCCAAATCCCAACACGTTATATCCTGGACATGCCAATGAATGGAGTGGGGTGAAGGCAGAACAGCATCTAAGTAAAGCGTTTACTAAATGGAGATTATGTTACCGTCTCTGAACAGGTAGCGATCTGCAACTTTATGCTTCTGGTCATTGGGCCCACGTGGGTGACAGCTGGGAAACATTGCCCACACCAGTTGCTCACCTTCTTTGTAAAGACGCCACTTTTGCGTGTATAAGTGAGCCATTCTCATTAACTCCAATATTTTGTGAACGCGTCTGTACTGGTGTATACTGTCTACAGTAAAATCTTTACATAGTGTAATTCATGCGCAGTAAACAGGTATTAGAAAGAAAGAGTTAGCGTAGTTTCCCAAAATCCCTCAAGGCAAATAGCTGGATAGTTCATTCAAATAAATTGGCTTGACAGGATTTCTTCCCATTCAGACCTTTGCCTTAAAATTATTTCCATTCCAAAGGAAACTGGTCAATGTTTCTGAATTCCTTTTTACTGCATAGACTGTCCACAGTAAAACCTTTACACAGTGTAATTCATGTGCAGTTAACGGTTATTTGAGAGAAAGAGTCAGCAATACACAGTTACAACCCCTCTAAGCAATTGCATAAGTTCACTGGATATAGCGGGACATGAAACCAGAGGTCTGTATCATAGTTGTTGAGTAATAGTACAAGGGTTGAACCTATGACCCAGTTTCTTGTATAGGAACCCATCCTGTCCTAAATGCTTGCAGTTGTGATGCCATGTACAGTATACGATCAATATTATTGACCAATTATATGGTAAATGTAATTAAGTTTCCAGCACGAAAGGTACACAGAGTTATGATAGTGTATATGTTCAGCCTAAAGTGTTTTTTCTTTTGTGTTATATGCAATGAGAAGAATGGGGAGGGTGAAACCTGGTGCCGGCCCATTCAGGCCTACTCTTCCAAAAAATACCACTAGGTTTCATGTCCCCATCGAATGGTCGAATCACTATCAACAGTGTCATTCACATATAGTGTCATTTGCCTTTGCACCATACACTCTCCGGAGTGGGTGAACCCAAACCAGGTATCATAAGAAAAAGGAGATGAAATATCAAAATCATACTCTGGAGTACTAGCTGAAATGTGAAGCGATAGGATGATTTCTGAGGTCTTGTCGAACTTATTACTCAGTCCTCAAATAGTAGCTCATTTCAACATGTTAAAGATGTTTCCGCATTTAGATTAAAATATTTTTCGATTAAAAGTTTATTTTAAACAATGCTAGATCATTCATGAAAACTTTCCTCAGTGTTAAATACAAATGATTAGATTAGTTTATTATTCAATTATTGCTTAATCGAACACTATGTGGGTATTTAATCTATGAAGTAGATAATTATTAGACTGATTTAACTAAATTTATTTGATTTTATATAATCACCAACTGATTAATCCATATAAAATGTTTTATTTTTTCCATAAAAAAGTCAGAATAGAAATTTTCAGGGTTTGGAATTCAGAGTTCAAAATCCTGTATGAAAAGCAATTTTTTATGTCAACTATCCAAAAATCTCTCCAGGTGAATGGCTGGATAGTTCATTCAAAAAATCACTTGGCAGAAATCCTTCCCATTCTGACCTCCGTCTTAAAATTATTTCCATTCCAAAGCTAACAGGCCTCCGCATGTCCTGGTCGATGTTTGTGAATTTCTTTTTACTGTATATACTGTACATTCTGTCCACAGTAAAAACTTTACGCAGTGTAATTCATGTGCAGTTAATGGTTATTTGAATGAAAAAGTCATAAATACACGGGTACAAACCCTCCAAGCAGTGGATAAGTGCATTGGATGTAGCAGGATGTGAAAACAGGGCTCTAGATCGTATTTGTTGTGTAATGGTACAAGGGTTGAACTCATGACCCCAGTGTCCGGGATACGAACCCGTCCTGTCCTAAATGCTCACAGTTGTTGTGAAACTTTGTTGCTATGCTTCGGATTGGAGGTGGAGTCCACATTTATTGTATGTTAACAGCGGGTTATAAACCCAGACCACAAGAACAATGAGGTAATATATTTGTCATGTAATGGTACAATTTCTATTAGAAATTTTCTCAACAAGGGGATGAAGAGTAATTAGTGTCCATTGGATTTGAACCCAGTATCTGTTGCAGTGGCATGCCTTTTGTAGAGTGCTAGAATAATGTATCTATCTTAGGGATGAATGTTCTTCAGTTCATTGTAAAAAAGCATTCAATCAATTTTCTGTGGTTTAGTAACCGAATTATTTATTTATGGTAAATTACGTGCAACAGGGGTCCTGAATTTCAAGCTACAGGAGGCATTGCGAATTTTGATATGAATCTGGGAGGTAATTTTGTCCGGTGCGAATTTAATCTGGAATTCAAACCCTATGTCGCCCACTTGTCTGAAGATCGAACAGTGGAATCCCTGCCCAAGTGTATGTGTACCATACCGCTTCCTTTAAATGGCAGAGAGTGGCAGGAAGTTTATCAAGTTTGTGGGTGGCCTTGACGGCCAGGCTGCCCGCCAGCTGGGCGGCCTTGATGGCTGTCGGGTGGAGTTCACCTTTGTCTTGACAGGTGTCTGGCGGTCATCTTGGCCTTGACAGCCATTCGGTGGCGAGAGGGGCGGGCAGAACAGCAATCTAAGTAAACGACGACCATTAAATATGTAGCTGACAGTTAATAGGCCAGGTTGATATGTAATAGACCTTTTCATATATGCCTGACAGAAATTTTAGTTAAACTGCAGCCGTTTTAAGTTTATGGGCCGTTAGAGTGGAGCAGCGGTAGGAGGATGACTTTGAATCGTGAAGAGAACATAAATATATTCCCTACTTCCATTGGGCAACTAGAATGTCCACAAACCAGCACCCATTTCTGGGAAAGGCCACAAAATGCATGCCACATGCAGCTTGCAACAATACAACATCCCAATGTCCTTAATGATTCTACTGAGATGCCTCCTGTAATGCAAGTTTATTAGAAAAGCTATTGAATATTATTATGTTTCAGATTAAAGATGGCAGATATTCAACAGCTGATTCATTCAATCCAACAGTAATATTGGGGGTTGTTCTGGAAATCTCGATTCTGCTACAAAAACATTCACCAATGATGTCACAATCCTGCTGTAGTGAATTGCAAGACGTATTATTTTCAAGCACTGAATCTGATGCAGTACGGGCTGGACCATTATTTTCTAGCATAAATTAGGTTTCAATACTTCCTGGACCACAATGGCAAAGTTAAATGTACATTCGGAAAGTATTTCTTACAGTGTCGTGCATTTAACTACTCCAGTATAAAGACGCCAATTCCTTGGAGAATCGTGATTAGTAATCTCATATTAAAATTGCTCGAAAACATTTCATCAAGATGGCCTAAATTAAGATCTTGCAATGGAACGCTCGATCAGTCCAAGAAAATATTGAATCATTACAGTGAGAATTTTGTGGCAAAAATGTAGTTATCGCTACTATAGCAGTTTCATCGCTTGTATTTTGATTTAATTCAAAGTGTTGTTGATAGCTTTTGTTTTACCATAGAGTATATACTGTTAACTCAATGCAGCAGTCGGTTGACATTCAACAGCCGTTACGGTCAGTTGATGCCTTTTGTGTTAATTTAATTGAAAGTGTTGTAGATAGCTTTTGTTTGACCTCTGAATATTTGCTTTTTTTTTAATGCAGCAGTCAGTGAACTTAATCTGTTGTGTTTGAGGTTAACGCACCGGAAAATTGTGCTAAATAGAACGCATAAAGAGTTTCTTTCATCCATTTCTCTGTTCATGTTTACCTTTTAAAGATAGTATGCATAGGGGTAGTCACTGTGAGTAGACACAGACTGAGGTAACAGATCTGTGCAACTAGCGTGCAACTTTTTTTCTTGAAAGTGACACAGTTGGAAGATGCCACAACATATTACACCATATATGGTATAGGTTATCCTGTTGAAGATAGACCTGTCTCCGTTTCTCCCCTACCAATCTAGTCTGAATTGTGCGATGGTACCACTGTCCAACCAGTTTGACATAATTTCTGAGACTGATTCATTTTTGCAATCGTCATCCAGTGAGTTGGTGGTCCGAAAGCCCGCTATGTCTAAGCAGTGGGATTCTAGTGATCGCAAGCTCCATAGTTCGATTGGTTTATTAAGTGCCTTACGGAAACAGTGCATAGATCGCGGATGACATACACTGTCCATTCATTGTATATTCTGGGTGGTCTAATCTGAAATGTGGAAAAAGCCATTTCAGTTGTCATTGAATGGACAGGGTGTAGCCAACTACAGATTGTGGCGAATGTCTGTACCAAAAGATGCTTGCCTAGTTGGATCAGAAGTTACACTCTCGTCCTTCCAGCGGTTTGCTGAATGGGTAAAATATGAGGACAGTTGCTGCAAGATTTTGGCACAGGTAACTTTTATTTATTTCTTTATTTATCAATCTTGCTTCATGCATCCCTGCTGAGGAAGGACCTATGGAATGTGAAACATGTCATGGTTAATACACATACGAGTCATAATCATAGTAAAAACAATCATATGTCACAAAGACAAATAAAGAGAACAAAAATAAACATTAATTTCTACTACTGAGCTTTGCAAAGAGTCATATTGAATGCAATTAATTATTTTATTCAAATTCTTGAATGGAGTAGAAGGAGTTGCCATTAAGATAATTTCTCAGTTTTTCTTTAAATATATCTTTATTATCTGCAAACTGTTTTATACTCTTGGGAAGTTTATTAAACACATGTATCCCAGAATAATTAACTCCTCATTGTACTAATGACAGAGATATTTGTGTTTTGTGCAAGTTATTTCTGTTTCTTGTATTGAAGTTGTGTACCTGTAAGTTAGATGTAAACAGGTTAAAATGTTCTATGTCAAACCACATGAGAGAATATATATACTGAGAAGTTGTAATAATATTTAGTTTTTTAAAAAAAAGTTGGTGCAAGAAGTTCTTGGTTTTACCCTACACAGCAGCCTAATAGCTCTTTTCTGTGTTAAGAAAACTTTTTTACTTAGTGAAGAAAAAATTATGCCATATGACATCACTGAATGAAAATATGAAGAGTACACCTGTTTCGTTAATTCTAAATCTACTGTTTGAGAAAATGTTCGTATTGCAAAGGTGGCACTATTTAACTTCTTCAGTAGTGAAGTGATAAATTCGTACCAAGGAATTTTATACTCTTTGTTTCTAAGATTCTGTTATTTTTATAGCCTACTTGTAAATCCGGCTGTGCATAATCTTTTGTTTTAAACCTAATTTTTTCAAAATTTAATTTTATTGAATTTGCCTTAAACCAGTTTGCTACTTCATTAAGTAATTCATTTACATTAAATTCTAGATTACTGTTTGGTGTTTTCGCACAGTCAGGTTAGTTTCATCTGCAAATAAAACTCTCTTAACTTTGTCAGATAAGTTTCCAGGAAGGTCATTGATGTATAACAAAAAGAGGAGGAATCCTAGGACAGAGCCTTGTGGAATTCCATATTTTATTTTCTCCTAGTCCGATGAAGCATCTTTACTTATTTTAGAATCAAAATTTAAACTTTTTGAATTTGACTTTCCATGTATTTCCAGTAATTATTTACACAGTCAAATGCTTTTGCTTGATCACAAAATGTTCCTACAGGGCTCATTTTATTATTCAGTTCCTCAAATGTATTATTTAAAAATGAATATATAGCCATTTCTATGGATGATCCTTTTCAGAACCCAAATTGTGAATTAGTGATGATATTATATTGCGTAACATGTTTAATTACTCTATAATGCTCTCTCAATGCTTTGATTGAAAAAAATCAACATTAAAATTTCCACATAAAACTATTAGTTTGTTATTTGTGAAAAATAGTATCAAAGCCTCTAACTAAGATAAAAAAACATCCTAAAATTTCCTGAGGGGGCCCTGTAAATTGTTATTACTATGAGCTCTTCCTTGCCACATACCAGTTTTGTAACACAGCATTCGAAGTGTTGTTCTATGCAATACTTTCTTACAACTACACAGTTGCATTGAATATTATATTTAACAAAAGTGGCAACTCCCCCTTTCTCCATTTTACATCTACAGATATGATAGCTTAGTTCATAATTTGGGATGGACAGTTGAGATATTCCTGTGTTAGACAAATGATGTTCAGATATGCACAAAACATCTACATTAAAATTTTTGGAATTTTTTAATCTCTTCTAGGCATAAGGTAATGTCATTAGTTTTACTAAATATTCTTCTAATATTTTGATGGAGAATAGTTTACTTTATTAGTACATAATGGTATGTCAGTTGCAATTTCTTAATAAGTTCAGTAAGTTTTGAACAGCAGAGACGTTAATTTCTTTTAGACATCTTAATACATCTATTTTATTTACCCTAGAAAAGCTCATGACGTAACACCAGTTATAACAGGAATACCTTTTTCACTCACCTGGCATCCCCTGAACTCATCAGCAATAAGAAGCGATAGCTTCTTTTCACATCTGAAATTCAGATGGAATCCACGGCGAGTATAACCGTCCCTACCAATACAGGCCACATCTATCAAACCAATGTGTGCAATTGCTGGCTGGCAGAGAACCCTTTCTAATGATGCATTTGCACACCTAATGTTATGCCACATCCAGGGTTTATCATAACGCTCAAGCAAACCCACAAATCCCATATTCATCTGACATGTGTTCCTCAAATGAATAATTGAGGTCCTTATCAAAACTATTTCCTGGTTCCCCCACACTTACAATACAATCTTCCTTTGAGATATCTTTCCCTAGGTCTTCCACTTTTGCTACTACACTTCCAAGAACTGCATTTCGTTTGAAAATACTGCAGACTTCATAATCTGGCCCCAAGTCAGACTGAACCATCTCACTGATTCCCCTCCCATCACTGCTTCCAAGTAACAGTACATTCCTGTGTTTACTTTTACATACCCCCTGAAAAGTTCTCTGTATTAACTTCACAACATCACAGATCATTCAGTCCAACCTGACGGTCACCATCTAGACCCTCCAATGGCTGAAACACATTGGATGTCTCCAGCTGGAGCCCATCAGACAGACAGCGTCTCCTACCTCTCCTGCCAGAGCTGACTTCTTTCCATTCACTGTTCTGCCTAAAAACAGAGATTTCTGCCTTCAGGGCCTTCAAATCCCTCTCTGCAAGTGCCAGATATGACTGGAGCTTCAGAATCCGCATCTCCTGATCATTAATTATGCAGGAGTGACAGTTCCAGGCAATACTGACACAAGAGTAACTGTTAGCAACATCGCTGCACCCCCAGTGAAATCAGTGCCCGCAGTCCCGGCTCTTCACTCCTTCTCTTACCAATCTTCGGCAATTTCTACACTCAGTATCCATTATGATACTTTCAGAAAATTACGAACTTCACAAGTTTGCTTCAAAAGAAAACTAATGCTTTCAAAACAAACTTACAATGAAATTGTGTTACGCTGAAACAAGAATATTGATAATAGACGTTAAACCCAGATGTAAACAAAAGCCACCAAAGACTGAATCTACAATATACGTATTTATAATAAATAAATCGGATCACTCTCATTCAGTGGCGTGGGTGACACCCGGGGCGGATATCGTTTGTGTCACCCCATGAAAACTAAAATTCAATGTTAAATAAAATATAATATCCTATAAGTGTAAACTATGATTTAAATAAAAATATGGATAAATAAACATTTATTGTTATTTACACATATCAGTTTATTAATAAAATTGTAACATTAATAACATTTAAAATATAAATAAATGAAAAACAGTTCACAATTTCTTCATTCTAACTTTAACAGTCGCAAACTCGGAAACCTGATCTTTAAAATAAACAATTTGAGTTGCTTTATTTTCAATAGTTAACTGGCAAGATTGTTTAGCCTCGTCTTTATCACTGTTTCCCGAAAGTAATTTTTGATTAATTTTAATTTATTAAAGCTGCACATATACATAGCAACTCACAGCAAATTGTCATAAACAACTTTTAGTGCGACCATAAGATTCGATGATGATTTTTTAAAAAGTCCAAAGCTACGCAATCACTTGTTACTGAAATGGCAACATAGGCTTCTTTTAAATGCCGTCTCATCTTTCATATTTGAAGAAGAGGTTCTGATTCAAATAATTCATCAGAAAAACCAATAAATTTGGAAACAGCTATTTATAATTCTTCACTGTACACCAAAAGTAAATTATTTTTATGTAGATCATCAAACAATGGAACTATACCTCGAACAGATTTTGATGTAGTTCGGAGTTCGGTGTTGAATTGGTTAAGCCAGTCCAACATATCCTCTTGATTTTCAGTTCTCAGTGAGAGTCCTGCATTAGGGCTGCTTGGGGTAATTTTGAATGGTTTTGACAGTTTCGATGATTTTTTCAGTGTTTAATTGGTTTCAGTCCTCATAAATTAATTAAATTCGCAATCAATGAGTATGATCAGATTCCTTACTTGGTAATGAATCCAATCATGTAAATTTAATGGCGAAAAAAATTATTTTACTGCTGGTAAGTTAGGTTACGCAATTACCCCATCTTGTCCGGAATTACCCACTGTCAGTGGGGTAATTTCGGACACAGATCATAGGTCAAAGCAATGTCCATCCAATAATATTTAGGAAGTATATATGTTAAACCTTAATTGGAATGAAGGTGAAGTGTTAGCCTCCAGACAATCTATCGAAAATTGTAGATTCTGGAACATTATGAAAGTTGCAGCCCCTTTAACTGTCATATTTTTATTTTCTACGTCCCTAACAGCATTAGCCAAGTCATCAGCTGAATAGGAGGGGCCAGCCTTTTTTTTTTTTAACGTAAGTTCTTGGCATTTTATACCTAAAAAAGACCAAAATGTGAATTAATAATGAAACCTGGATAGGAAACCTTATTGTCCGGAATTACCCCGCTACTCTTTTGTGGTGGGGTAATTCCGGACTAACCTCAAAATGGACGCAAGTACACCTGTCATTTTCCAAAACACATAAAATCGATCATTCATAATCTTGAAAAGTTGATAAAACACTATATGGTTCAATAAAATATTGTTTTCACTTACCTGCAGGGCTCTAAAGAGTAGTAGTTGGTTTGAAAAACGGATGTTTATGAATGTTCTCCTGAGTCCGCCCTTATCACAGCAATGACATACACAAAAATGGCGCCAAGAGCTATCAGTGTGACCAACTGATCTCGATGTACAACATACTAGCATGGGAATTCCCTAACCTTCAAATTAAGTCGGCCATTAAACTTTTCCAGAATTACCCCGTTCCGGAATTACCCCAACCGACAATAGTGGCTATTTCACAGGATATTCGTTTTTTTTGCAGCGAATTCTTTGTTGTGTTGCAATTTCTTAGTCCTGTGATTTTTCGTAGCATGATCTGTTGCCACATGTAACTACTTTTCTTGAATATAAAGACAAAGTTCCTTTATTTTTATCATTAATTTTTCAATGCTTAAGGTTTTACTTTGCAATTCAATCTGACAATTTACTTCCCATAATAAAACATTCCAAAAGAAAAGATAACGAAGAAAAGTAAAATTACATACCGTAGGGATAAGGTTATGGGTAGCATCTTTGGTGTGTGCATTTTATTGTTGATCACATAATTCTTTAATTACAACTACAATGTAACACAAATTTTCTGTTTGCACTTCTACTGTAGTATAATGAACACTTCAACGCGTTGCTGAGAACATTTTAATAAACGATTTTCTGTGCTTAGTAAGCATTTCCCATTGGCTGAAGGGCACAAAGAAAGATGTACAACCAGTTTATGTGGTTCCGAATAATGTTACTTAAGATGTATTTTATGAAAATGAATGTTGGCCGACATAAATTAAAAAAAACTTGTACATCTAACGGAAACGGCTTTATGTCTTTTTGCCTTAATAATGGCTTGTTCTCCTCTATGTACTGTGCTGTTATTATCTGTCTTTTCATAACCTTGAGAATGACACATAATCTAAACAGTCATTATAAAGCTTCTTATAAATTTCATTGCTTAAATCAACTACTCTCTTTTCCTTTAAGGGAAAAAATCCAAGGAATACTTCCTTGACTTTTTTGTTGTCAGTTTTCACAAAACGATTCCCTTCAGACATTTGATCAATGTATGAAATGCCTGATGTGCTATGAAACATAATACTGAAATATTTTATCTATTTAATTTCGTTAACGAGCTTAGACTTTACGTGGTTCGATAAAACACTTATTAATTAGTTTTGTGTATTATGTTCCTAATCCAAGATGTGCCCTTAGGCACTACATCATATTTTGAATGAGGTTCGACCAGTTCTAGGAAACTGTCCTTATTTATGGAGTCATATCCTTTACTAAGTTCACGACATGCTTGGTTTTGTTTAGCGAGAAACAAAGTTATATCCAATAATTTAAATAATAGATCGTTCCATTTCTGCTTTTCAGTATCAGTTGATTACAAGGGTGTATTTTGTGGAATTTTAGTTATATATCTAATTTTTTCCACTTATCAAGATTTTCCAAACGTTCATTTGTAGTTTTATGGTCTGTCAGTTTAGAATTTAGTTTCCACCACTTCCGAAATCATGTCATAAACGCAGATCTAGTGTTAGTATTATAGCCAGAAAATAAACTGTAACACAAGCAAAATAGATTCATAGTGTTGTGTGGGTAAACCATCCACGAGAGCAAGATTATTTCATCGTATTCACCCATTCTGTTGAAAGATATCGACAAACATCTTTGCTGGATGGTCATTCTCTGTTTTGGAAATAATAGCTAAGTTTTTTAATGATCTCTACACAAAGAGTACCAAGAACGAGTATATACAAATGTGACATCTCTCAATTACTGTAGGTTGTTTCTGTAGCATCTTGTTTGCTTAGATACATAGATATGTTCACTTTGATCCCATGTGAGAATAATCTCAGGGATGTGGAACAGTACATACACTTAGGCCCTACTAGTAACGTCAGTATTACTATATAATTGATAATATTATTATATATTGACAACAAGTTAGCTACAACCCATTAGTATAATCAATATCTCCGTTAATCTACAAATACAATCCCGAGTTAATTAATACTTATTATGTGGAACAGTGTATACACTTGTTACCAGCATCTAATAACCAGTTATTTTCTTACCAACCAGTTACCATGATATGTTTCACTGTAATTTGCGACTACATATTATATCGTGTTAGTTGCTATTTATGTGGAACAGTATACACACGCAAGGGCGTAGCCAGGTACGGGCAGGGGGGGCAGCTGCCCCCCCACCCTAGCTGGACGCGGGTTTGCGCTCGATGAGGGTTATGCAGAACCGAAGAGTAAACAATGTTAAGTAACTTTCAAAAATTAATTCGTTCGATTTAAACCTGCTTTCTACTGCTATTTGCGGGAAAACAGACGTTAGCGAGGGCGAGGCAGAACAACGGGCCACGTACGGCGCTGCTGACGACTCTTAGATCGGTTACACACTGGGCGGTTTCGGCCGCGGCGGAAAGTTTTCCGTCGCCGTCGATCCAGTAGTGGCGCGAGGGATCAAATGGGAGCATACACACTGGGCTTACACCCACAGCAGAGCTGCCGTCGACGGCAGGTATGTAGCCGTGCGCTGCCACTATATTCGACGGTAATTTCACCGCCCCATCCAGACAGTGGCCCATGTGGTCAAATAGGCGCTTGCACACAAGGCGATTTTTTAACCGCTTGTGCGCTTTCAGTCTGTTAAAGTTAACATTTTTTGAATTTAAAAATCGTAATGTATGTTAAATGATGATGGATACTGATCTTCTCATTTCGTTAGCAGTTTTAAGAGATAAAACTATAGATTCTTTTAAAGATCGGAACGCTACCAGGAACGCTTGGAAAGAAGTGTGCCTTGAAATTAGGAATGATTTTGACGAAATGAAAAATGAGGAAAAATGCCTTTGGATAGTAAACTTTTGATCACGTATTTAAATAAATTTTTAGAGCTTCAACTAGGAGTTGAAAAATGTTGAATCATATTTTATAGAAAGATTTTGATGTTTAATACTATATAACTATGTCCTCATATCTTAGACATTTGCCAAGGAAAACTTTCAACATTCGAAATTCTGTGGATCGACATTTTTTCCTCTTTTCTTCTTCTTCTTCTTCTTCTTCTTCTTTTCTTCTAACACAGCTGTGACGAATACAGTGAGACAAGGTGTTCAGTAACTTCGGCATCATCTTCGCCATTTACTTTCGATTTTTCTTTGTAAAGTAATAGTTATTAAAGCACTTAACAGATTACAATTTAATCACAAAAGTTTAACTAGTCGATTGTGCTTGTAAGAATAAAAGCAATATAAACTCAACACTGAGATTTGATTACACAGTGAAGTATATGTATTAGTTACAAATAAATGTAAGTCTTAGCCATTATATGGCATAGTGTATTTTTCAAACTTTTCTTGTACATCTATACATATTCACCTCAAGTAGTTTTCACCGTAATTAACATAAAATAAATATAGCGGATTGGAATTATATGAACTTAAATGATTATTTATAGTAGGCGCATGAGAAATCTGCTTACTTCAAGGAGATTGCCATCATTTCCACACGTTAAATACAATTCATCAACTGGGTATTCCTCCTTTGAATGCCGTACTTAAGTTTCGCAAGCAACTGTTGAAATAAACATCCCAAAATAATTGAAAAACTTGGTGTCGTCGTTCCTCAAATATTCTGTTTTCCTTTGGCTTTTTCTTTTCCTATTCTATGGCTATGGAACCTTCAAAATAACAATTTTAAAACTTAACTACGAAGTAATAAACACCAAATTAATTAAATTAACAAAATGAAACTCAGTTCATCAAAAGAAAGGTACTGACGTCCGACCACGTCATCTTTTGCCAGCTTCATAGCAGTGAAAATTTTACCACTGTAATAGCAGCAACAGTTCTACCGCCGAATATGTAAACACCTCAAATTCTGTAGGCGGCGACGGTTAAGTTTCTACTGTGGTGAAAATCGCATAGTGTGAACCGGCCTTAAGGGGTTGTGCATAAACTACGTGGCTCGGTCTAGAGGGGGAGGGGTTGGCTGGAAAGCTACGCTGGGCTACTTAAAAGAGGGGGTTTTCCGAGCCAGGCCACGTAGCTTTTCATTCATATCAAGATAGAGAACATACAGAAGCATGTGAATAATTATTTCCGTCATTTTGTTATCCCCGCTTGTAATTTATGATAGCCTGACAAGAGAAAACAGTACAAAAATGACTTCAGGAATCATTATGAGAAAAGGCTACTTGGGGGGAGGGGGAGAGACAAAAGCCACGTTGGGCTACGTGGGGGGGGAGGGGGGTTCACAGGAGGCCAAAATGGAGCTACGTGGTTTATGGACGGTCCCTCAGCTGCGTATTGAGTATGAGCGGCTGCTGCGCGACCCATGTTCGAGCGCGCCAAACCGATTATCCAGGCACTGTCTTTTTGTGAAGCCACAGTGGACATTTCACGTGCGCGAATAGCCGCAACTTTCACTGTCATCCAACACACTGTATACTAGAAATCTATACGAAAAATGATTTGGTGGATATAGAAATTGTATTTTAATTGAATACAGTGTGGCGAGAAACTCATGGAAGACATTAGATATGAAACCATCGAGGATGTAATTAACAAATTTACGAGATTGACAATCATAGAGTTTCTAAAATAAATAATTGAGCCAGTGCACTCAATTTCGTGAAGCATTTCAGTTACTGATAAACGCTGTGACTTCAAGATTTCTAGTAATTGGAGACTCGTGTACTAACCTGCATTACCTTTTTCGAGAGTCAAAACAATCATTTATTTGAACAGATGTTTCTGGCGCACTATGCGAAGCTCTGAAAGAATGGTCAAAGATAAGGTAATAGCAACCGTTTAATACTAATTTTTTTATTGCTATTCAATTTTCTGTTGCCATTCTTAACGAGAACTTACTCCTTACTTAGGTAAAAGGTATTATGTGATTCTGTCATTTGGCAATTCTATAGATTCGTTGATTGGAGTTTCAAGTGACGGTTGTGGTAGTGATGGAGGTGATACCATCTGAGTCTGATTAGGCTGCACATTTGCTATTACACAAAAAAATTTGTCACCGTACAATTGTATTAAAAGGCGGCCGTTTTTGTTATCCATGGCAACAAACTGTGCTGTGCCGCGCGAGCCAACTCGAACAAAGACATCCCGTCTTAACTGCGATTAAATATCGATAGATTTCAGGCTGACTCGACCCGCACACAACGCATCCGATCGTTTATACTGTGATATAACCAGAGAGCGCGCTAATAATCTGTTCTTTAAAGTAATTAATTTGTATTTTCCGTAAGGCTAACGATGGCTTTTAATATAGTATTACTTACAGTACATACACAAAGTACGAATTTTATTTAATAACTGTAATTATCTGCATTCGTATGTATTTTATTTATTTTTATTACTATCAAGCGATTGTGAAAAAGTCGATATGTAAGAGCTAATTTGTGACAAATATTTATTACTCTTGACTTTACAGTATATTTGTCCTAGGTGCTCGGATATGAGTTGGGTCGGTCCAACGGTCAAGTTGTTTCTCATTCTGTGGTCGTACCCTATACTGCTACTGTGTTACAGCCCAGTTGCTGGGTACCTTCCTGAAAATAATTTTATGTAGATGCCAAAGCCACTAATTTGAAATTAAAATTTAATCATTGTTGCTTGCAGACTTACTTGCCTCTGCTAGTATAGTCCTAATTAATTTGTTACTCGAACTTTTCTGTCACTTTAAAAATATCCAATTATCACTTTATTTGCAAAGAATTTCATATATAGCCAGCAGCCGAGAAAGCCCTTTCTGCCTCCTCATTCGTTGGTTTGATTGAAACGGTCATAAATAAATAAAAAAATTGAAAAACTTAGCAATTTTCTGCACTTTTTTGAGATCATCATATCTGGTAACACCTATTATCGCATTTCTTTTAAATATTTCTCTTGATATTACTTATTAAGAAATGCGCCTTGTTGTATTTAAGAATGTACTTCTATTTATATTATTTCGGACGATCTCTTTTGTGCAGCTTAATCAAATAATTAATTTGTTAGTCCTTTTTCCACAATATTAATCACAACTTTTATTTTAAATTAGATACATTCATAAAATACAATCGAACTTTTCCTCACTAGCTCTCCTTAGCTGCTGCTAAGCAATCTCTTAGTCTCTGTGTGTCTCTCTCGTTGCTATGGAAACTTCTTTTAGAGTACTCCCTGGCCCGTGGCAAGGAACGCCTACCTCAAGGATGTTATTACTACCGGTTATGCTACAGCCCCCCCCCAAGTTTACCATACCATTTGACATCCATACCATTATAAATGGTTATGGTAAACTTTCCTGTAATTGTCACGTTTTAGGTAAGGAGAGCTTATTTTACATTTGGCTAATAACCCATTTTTTACATATCATGAGTACCGACGTCTGAGGTAACTTTCCCTGGTGGTTTTCCATAAGCTGCTACCGGTTGGAACGTCCTATAGTCTGTAACACACATTTCGACAAGTTACTGTCCTTATCACTTAAAAACCAAAATTACAATAGGAATATTATACTACAGAATTGTTTTTTAATAACATCATCTTTAACTGTTATAGCCTCCGCCTGTTTTCCAAGCATACCATTCAAAAATTCTATTAACTACCCTTGGTACATTATATTTTTCATAAGACCGATCCTTCTGAACCATTTTATTGTTGTATAACCGGCAACATTATTTAAATCACATGTTTGGTCCCTGGACCAGTACAATCAACCCACGCTAATGTGACTGGGACACCATTGTTTCTTGCTAATCTAGCATCACCATCACAACTCCATTTTTTATTTTATTTCTTCAATACATTACATTATTCTCTCATAAGTAATAACTTTCTCCACTTCATCTTGAATATATTCATATAGGCTAAGAGATGTAACAACAAAGTCATTTGAAGGTTCTACCTGGACCTCAGCTATACCTGTGTTAACCAAATCCCGAACCTTTCGGTATCATTTAAAGGCAATGCCTAGATAGTGGCCTTATTTACAGGAACTGAGTCCCGACCGTGCCGCTGTACCCTCTCTATATGATATTTTACTTCTTAATGCAAAACACCTCTATTCATAACAACACCTTGTTTCTTCTCAACTCATTCTATTCATTCTAATGCTCCGGTATACCTTACAAACTATATATTTACTGAAAGAAAGTCTTAATAGACAATAAACTTTTATGTAATGGTATGCTGTGGTAACAGCCGAAGACTGCACATCTGATCGAGATCATCAACATTGGTAAGTGACAGCTTCCACTTAGTGGTTATAAACTTTTACTATGATTACAGTTGAATTGTGCGCAGCCACAACAATCAGTACTATTTACAAGTGTTTTGTGGCACTGAATAACAACAATAGGCCAACTAAAACTTAATAATAATAGTAAATTCCAATATGATGGAGTTCATCTTTACACACCTGTGACTTGCACTAGTGTTAAATCTTTTCATTCATCTTAAACTAAGTCATCATTTTCTGAGTTGTACATTCAATGTCCTGATTGAATTTGTACACAGAATGAGGCAGTAAGCATAGCTTACTCCTCTACAAAAGAAAATCTTTTTTCTATATTTCCAGTTCACCTTTTCCCAGTTATTCATACAAAACAACTTCCTGCTTACAATTAATCTTACTTTGCCAGAACAGTAACATGGCAAACCAACTTCAAAAATATGTAAAGAACTCTGAAAATGTTCAACACCATTATTCTTTAACTGCTTTGATCCATAATCACAAACATAATTCTCCCCAACAATGGAAAGAATGTCACAGTTTACTCCCTTCAAAATCATCAAACTCCCTAATCCATCTACCTTCAAAGTCTCTTCCATCTCTTTTTCATGACAAAAGTCACCTGTTCCTTTAATGTCTCTGATATCAAACATTTTTATAGACTTACAACCCTTTTCTACTGATTCATCTGTCTTTGTGTAAGTTTCCACCTGGTTACTTTCATGCTTAAACTCATCTTTTAAGTGAAACCCTTCTTTAACAATTTGTCTATCCTTTACATGATTTTCATCACCATTAATTGTAACATTACTCATTTCATATTTTTCCCTTACAGTATTAGTCCTACTATCAGTGTTGTCAGTTTGTGTCTTGATAATGTCAATTTTGTCATTCAATTCACCTATATATTTTTCACAAATCTTTTTGGTAGATGCTACCTCCTTTGTAATGCTGTCAAGTTGATTGCTAACAGTTTGGAACTGCGAATTGAAATTATTGCATAAACCCTCATGAGATTTAGTAAAGTGTTCCGACAACTCTCTTTTCTGTTCAACCAGTGTCTTTTGAAATTGTTTAGTCTGTTCAACCAGTGCATTTTGAAATTGTTCAGACTGTTGTAAAAACAAACTGAACATAAACTGTTTTAAGTCTGAAATCGTGTCTGAAGGTAGTTGAGTGTTTTTGTTAGTACCACTCAGTGTCTGTGGTTCATCATTAGTGATGCCTTCTATAAGTGTTGTCATATTTGAGTGCTTGGAAGAAACCATTTCGGGATCATCAAGTGTTGTCCGTTCAGTTACTTCTAAGGGAATGTGATCTAGTAAGTTTTCCGTGGCAGATAGTCCTATATTAGAAAAAGTAGCTTCACAATCGGACAGAGTAACATTGTTAAAACTTCTGTCATTAATCGGGGACTCAGTCTCAGGAAACCCATAGAAATCCGCCGATGTATCAGTAGTGGATGTAGTTCTATCGTTAGAGGAAGTCAATGGCCTTCCTTCACTACAACCAACAGGTTCTTGCATAATATTAAAATATTTTATTTTTTTCTAAAAAAAAAAAAAAAAAAAAAAAATCCCGATTGGGAACAGAAAGTTCCAAAAAAACAATCTAACTGTTCTTACGACAAATTAATATTATATAAAGATTCAGTCAAAATTGGACCAAAGTCGGCAACTTTTCAACTCGTAAAAATTATTCATTAATCTACCTATATCTTCAAGAAATTGTTTGTTAACATAAACAGCTGGGAAGCTTGCGAAATTTATGCAATGTGTACATGTTCTACTTTACGCAAATTAAAATCAAGTACACTTGAAATTACTAAAATCTAACTTTACAGGTAACGTCTTGTTCTTCGTGAAATTAATTTGCAAGTTAAAAGGTCAAGAAAATAATTTACACTCCGTAAGGTTATGAACAGTGAATTATTTGAAAATGTAAAGTGTATGGTAGACTATTACACTTTAGTACTCTTTAGAAAAATCACTTAGCTGTATATAAGAGTGGTTCAGTCGCTGTGGTCGTTCAAAACACCTTCATATGCGACGCCGCAAATACCAGCACAGATAGAATGTATCCAAGATCAGATGTTCCCGACTGCGATGTTTTTCCTAATAGTTCCTGATCGTCCGCTGGAGGCGCTGCCGTCAATTTGTTGTTAGTCGTTTCCAGGATCTTTTCTCGATGAATTCTTGTTGTCGAATTGTAACTTAGTTGTTATTTTTTTTTTTTTTTTCAACTGCAGGGTCGCCATATCGCATTTCTTTTAAATATTTCTCTTGATATTACTTATTAAGAAATGCGCCTTGTTGTATTTAAGAATGTACTTCTATTTATATTATTTCGGACGATCTCTTTTGTGCAGCTTAATCAAATAATTAATTTGTTAGTCCTTTTTTCCACAATATTAATCACAACTTTTATTTTAAATTAGATACATTCATAAAATACAATCGAACTTTTCCTCACTAGCTCTCCTTAGCTGCTGCTAAGCAATCTCTAGTCTCTGTGTGTCTCTCTCGTTGCTATGGAAACTTCTTTTTAGAGTACTCCCTGGCCCGTGGCAAGGAACGCCTACCTCAAGGATGTTATTACTACCGGTTATGCTACACTATGTGGAATATCCAGTGCTACAATCACGCTTTTTGCTTCAATTGTGGCGTCCAGGTCTTTGTGGTCGATATCCGAGTGAAAGTTTTTTCTATGCTCCCAATTTCTTTCAGTGGATTTTTTTTTTTGGGGGGGGGGGGGAAGGGTATAAAATATCGACAACTGAAAATTCTGTGCTGTGTGAAAAATACAATTGCAGGTACGAATGCAGAACGTTTTCCATGACGCTTGTTCCATTAGATCTTTTGCCGATAACAGCAGTTTCAACAGCAACACCAATGCCTGTCAATCGTTCCTTGACCAAACTGATGCAAGGCTCCGTGGTGCACGAACCCTGTATTCTAAGCAAGCTGATATTAAAATGTGTTTCTTTGCGGTGAACATAACCCCGGGTCCACACGCTTGGCACTTGCCGAAAACTCCAAACCTTTACAAACGCTTGGTTAATTGTGGGGAGCCGAACATTGACAGCCACACGCTTGCGAATGCGCTGGTATGTTTTGGAGAAGAAAGCGTGAGGGACTTCGATGTTGTGTTGGATATAAATTTTTGTTTAACCTATATTTATCATAAAAATTTAAACGAAAGTGAAAATATAACGAGAAAGGCGGCGAAGAAGATGGTGGATGTTAAAAATCCATAGAAACCATTCCAGGTATAATTTCATTCATTTAACTATGTTTAGTATGTAGTTTCATGTATGTATTTCATTTAATATAATTAGGGGCCTATATGAAATTATTGTTTTATAATTGAAATAGTATAATAATTATTGTATTTACAGTATTATAATGTCTTATCAATTTTTTTTACTGCAGAAAATTTATGGAAAATAACTTTAATGAGCTACTTTATGACTTTTTATTTTGCTTATAGCTTTACGCCTTGTCAGCAACGAGGTCATTAGAGGCGGGAAAGGATATGGGGCGAGGAATGGGAAAGAATTCGGATTTGGACTTTTTCTGAAGGAAGCATCCCGGCATTCGTCTTGAGTGATTGGGATAAACAATGGAAACTGCAAATCTCAATGCCCGGATGAGGATTCATCCGGCGTCCTGCCGAATGCGAGGCCAGAGCGTTAATTGCTCACCCACTACGCTCGGTGTCCACGCTTCTTTATGAGCCATCTTGATAACTTCTGCCGGAAGAGATATGCTGATTTTGAATATTAGCATTCAAGGAATGTGAAATATCGATGTTGAACCTATACTCATTTTTCCTGTGGCACTTCTATCACAACAAACAGGAACGCATGTCTGTCCGCCGTCAGTGCACGAAGTGTATCAAGTCCGCAGAAACGAGTAGGCACTTTACAAGCACTTGCCACAAACTTTCTTAGATTTGTGCCAAAAACCAGACACTCGATTGGATCAGCCACAAGTGCCAGCCTACACAAGTCAAGTTAAACGCTCTATCAACACGTTTCAATTTGTGACGACTTGACGAGGTTTAGCAAGCGTGTGGTCTCGCCTTAAATATAGGTGATTTTTTTTGGACGTCTACTCATCAAACATTCGACGAAAATATTCGCAATTGTTTCTTGAAATATTCAAACTGAGCAATTATGTCATTTGAAAACTTTGTCATCATAGATCTTATAGAATTAGCATAATTAGGAAATAGAAATCCACTTTTGAAAAGAAATAACTGAAATACAATAAGTTCAGTTTATGAGAAAAACATTTTAACACATCATATATGCACTAGATTAAGAAATATCTGTCAATAGCTGTAACCTTCTTTTTGTATTGTTTTTACTTACTCCTCAGAAACATCTCCAGTTGTATCTTTTCTGTGTACGATCTGGGAGCTAGTTTTGCCATAGGACGACATAACTCAAATTACAGTACTGCACACAACACAAACACACAACACACATTTGTTGCCGTGAGTCAAATGTCAACTTGAAGGATACAGTTAAACGGGGCGATACAACCGGTAAAGAACGAGTCGGACCGGAAAGTGACGACAGGGAGACACGGTGACGAAGACTGAAACATGTTTTCACCACATTTTACGGATTGCGGATCCGCTTAGTTAGTTGCTGGATCCGCCAGAATGCCAAATGATGCCGGATCCCGCATTGCTGGATTGCAGTCCCTAGCTACATCCCAGCTAAAGTTTAAGTAGGTCATTGGTTGATTAAAAAAAAAAAATCACGATTTTTCAGCCAATTATGGTATAAACTATGGAGACAAGGGTATGACAATGGAAAATCTTAAAGAACTAGACCTTATGAAAGAGTTAAATAAGATGGAAATATTCTAGAGATCCAACTGACCTGCTTGGTGTACACAGAAAACTTTTACAAGAAAATTGTGATAAAATTGCAGATGAAGTAGCTCGAAAATTATTATTGGTATAATTATATATACTAATTAATTAAATTGTAATTAATTAAAATATAATAATATTAATTAATTATTCAATTAATACAATATATATGTATTACATTAATAAAAGTTTTTTAGCATACATATTATCAGTTTTCTCTTGGCTGCCACCCCCACCCCCCTTAACAAAATCCTGGCTACGCCCTTGCATACACGTTTTAACAATATCAACTATATTACCAACAACTCATAAGCAGTCAATTACTTAAAAACCTATTAGTATGATAATTTTCCACAGCAGTTTTTGAGTGCATGCTATCCCATGTTAGTTACTATATATGAGTGAAATTTTGTAAACAGTGTAATTACTTCATTTGTCAAAAGTTTCAACAGAAAGAAAAACCATATATCATTTTAGTAATTGTGGACAACTTTGTCACCTTTCCCTTCCATACATCATATATACTATTTTATCAGTCGTTCTTAGTTACCAAATTCCAAGAAGAAAATTCTTTTACAGAGTAAAATGGATTCTGAAGCAGAAACTCTTTCAGTTTGGACTTAAAGTAGTTGGGTTTTTGTAGATAACATTTAATTTCTGTTGGTAAGACATTGAATAAGGAAGCTCCAGTAAATGTTAACCCTTTCTGTACAATTGACAGTGATTTGTAATCCTTGTGAATATTATATTTATTCCTAGTATTATTGCTATGTATGTCAGCATTAAGATTGAAGTGTTCAGGATTTTCCACTACAAATGATAGTACGGAGTATACATACTGTGCTGGCATTGTTAGTACACCCAGGTTTTTAAATAGATTTCTGCACGACGTCTGTGGGCTTGCTCTACAAATAGTTCTTATAGTACACTTTTGCAATTTAAATACCCTCTGTGCTTGTGACGAGTTTCCCCAGAATGAGATGCCATATGTGAGCAGGGAATGAAAATATGCAAAATATACTAACTTTCTGGTTTCTATATTAGCCATTCTAGATATTACCCTCACTGAAAATGTTGCAGAATTCAGTTTTTTAAGAAGTTGTTGAATATGTTGTTTCCAGTTCAATTTATTATCTATATATACACCCAGGAATTTTGTGAAACTGCTGTCATTGATTGAGTTTCCTTCTGATATCACATTATAGCTGTCCTTTATTTTATTTTTTGTAACAAACTGAAGTAACTGTGTCTTTTCTACATTAAGTATTAGTTTGTTGGCATTAAACCACCTGTTAATTTTCTTTATAGCATCATTTGCTGTGTTTCGAGGTTTTGTGCTTATGGGTCTTTCAACAATATGCTAGTATCATCTGCAAAGAGCACCCTGTGTTCATTATCCCCTAGTATATGTGGGAGATCATTTATATAGATTAAGAACAGCAGAGCGCCAAGAATTGAACCCTGAGGCACACCACATTTAACTATACCCCATTCTGAGTTTATAACATCTCCTGTATTAGCATCTTTCAGTGATACACATTGCTTCCTGTTTTCAAGGTATGATTTAAACCAAAATCCTGGCATACCACTAACTCCATACTGGTCTAATTTACCTAGTAGAATCTCATGATCAATATAGTAAAAAATCTTAGCAAGATCACAGAATATACCTAGGGAATTTAATTTTTTGTGCATTGATTCCAGTATGTTGTTTACAAAAGCAAAAATTACTGAATCTGTTGAAACGCCTTGTCTAAAACCAAACTGTACTTTACTGAATAGGTCATTATTTTGTATATGTGCATACGCCCTTCTGTACATTGCTTTTTCAAAGATTTTTGAAAATGCTGGTAGAAGTGATATGGGTCCGTAATTCTCAATCTTTGGGGTATCACCCTTTTTATAAAGCGGTTTGATTATTGACTTCTTGAGTGAGTCAGGGAAGATATATTATTCAAAAGAAATATTACAAATATGACTAATGACTCTACTAATGCTGGTGTTACATTGTTTCACTACATGGGTTGAAACCTCATCATAACCAAATGACTTTTTATTTTTGAGGGATTTAATAATTTTTTTATATTTCATTTTGACTGGTGGAAAATAGAGACATAGGTGCTGTTTTTGGTGACAAGGATTTAAGTATTGCTATAGCATCCATATTCCCAATATATTTTCCTTCTATTTTTTCAGCAACTGTTAAGAAGTAGTTATTGAAAGCACTTCCTACATAAGAGAGGTCATTTTCAAGTTTATCATTAATGCTTATAGATATAGGTTTATATTCAAGGGATGATACAGTTGTTTCTCTTTTAATAAAGTTCCAAACACTTTTTATCTTGTTATCAGAACTACTAATCTCATCGTTTATGGCAAAACGTTTAGCTTCTTTTATTACTTTGGTTAAAATTCTGCAGTAAGTTTTGTAATGTTGCCTGAGAAGCATATTATCAATATTCCTAACTTTTACATAGAATTCCCTTTTATGTCTGCAAGATATTTTAATACCAACTGTAACCCAATTTTTGTTTACTCGTTTTTAATCAATAGGAGCTAGTTTTGTAGGGAGACACCTTTCGTAAATTTCCAAAAACCTGTGGTGAAATTAATTGAATTTATTGTTTACCCCTTTTAATTTATAAACAGTGGTCCAGTCCTCATTGAGAAGTTTATCATTTAATGTTTTTATTGAATTGCTCTTTAATGGCCTAACTTTGACAAATCCTTTCTTTTTGTTATTTTCATTTCCCACAACATCCAAAGTAATTATTTGAGCATTATGGTCTGATAAACCATTTTCCATTGGAACTGTTCCCTGTATTTATAATTTATTGTGCTGTACAAAAATGTTATCAATTATGGTACTACTATCTTTTTGTGTTCTAGTTGGGAAATTTACAGTTTGATAAAGATTGAATGATCTAAGCATTCCTAGAAGATAATCTGTCTGGTTACATTCTACAGCAAAATTTATGTTGAAGTCTCCACAGAGGATAATTTACCTTTTAGTTTGTGATAAATTTAATACAACCGTTTCAAGTTTATTACAAAATTTACTGAAATCTCCTGTGGGAGCCCTATAAACTGTCAGCACTATAAGATATTTGTTTTCTAATTCTAACTGTATTGCACAACATTCAAAATCTTGTTCTATACAGTATTTATTTAGATCTAATGATTTTGTCTCAGTATTTTCTCTTACATATATTGCTGCCCCACCCATTCTCATCTCTGACCTGCAATAAAATGAAGCTAATTTATTTCCAATAAAAGGGAGGAGACATATTTCTGAATTCTTCAGATGATATTCTGTCAGACATACGATATTTATGTTAAGATTCCTGGTAAAGATGAGCTGACGTCATCTAATTTATTTCTTGTATCAAGGTGAGGTTTCGATATCATCAGTTTTGTAACATATCTCAAGATGGATCCAGATATACTCTGAACTGCCTCAATTTTAACTTGTTTTGCTTTCCTCCGCTAAAATCCATGTTTCCTCTTACATAGATGAATTCCTCCAGGCATTTTTCACTTTTTGGTGCTAACAGCTAATTAAAACAACATAATCCATTAGTATCACTGAGATAATAAATAATATGTTTAACTTATTTGTACATATGGTCTTAGTAATAAATATAAAAAAAAACTTCACATTTTGTTAGTAATGTAATTTTAATAATAAAATATTACTGTTCTTTTACCTGTGTCGCGAAATTATTATTTATTTTTTTTTCAAGTTTTGAGTTTTATTGTTTTAATAGTGTAGAATTTGCATTCAAAACCATTTTCATAGGCATCTAGAAGTATTTTTTTTGTTATTTCCATTAATTATTTGACAAATAAGGTAGATGCACCAATGGTCAACACGTTTAGAATTTTTGTCCATTCACACACTATACTATTTAATAAAATTTAAAATCATTTTCTGCTTCATGATTATTTCTATTTCTTCATACAGCCACATAACAGTTGCTGGAAAATTCTGAATGCTAACATACACAGACGGAAAAAAAAATCCCAACACCAAGAAAAAATTATTGTAGAGTAATGAAATTTGGACAATGCATTTGTCAAGTTAACATGTTTAATTGATTAAATTTTCAAGATCACAGGTTAATTTAAGCTCAAGAAAATGCATTTCAAATGTGAAATACTGTTAAATTAATAGCCGGTGTAACCTCCAGAATTTTGAATGCAAGCCTGCAAACGTGAATGCATTGTGTCATACAGGTTTCGAATGTCACTTTGTGGTATGGAGTTCCATGCTTGTTGTACTTGTGCTGTCAATACTGGGACGGTCAGTGCTGGCTGTGGATGATGCTGGAGTTGTCGTCCAATGATATCCCATACGTGTTCAATTGGAGACAGATCTGGTGATCTCGCAGGCCAAGGTAACATGTCGACACTCTGTAGAGCACGTTGCGAGACAACAGCGGTATGAGGGCGAGCGTTATCCTGTTGAAAAACTCCCCCTTGAATGCTGTTCATGAATGGCAGCACTACAGGTTGAATTACCAGACTGACGTACAAATTTGCAGTCAGTGTGTTTGGTATAACCACAAGAGTGCTCCTGCTGTCATAGGAAATTGCTCCCCAGACCATGACTCCAGCCCTGTAGCGTGCATTCCACTGACTACAAGCCATCGCCGTTTGCGACTCCAGTGGTGTCAAGCCAGAGCTCATTGGAGGACGGAGTGGAGATCTGTTGTGTTTTCTGATGAAAGCAGGTTCTGCCTTGGTGCCAGTGATGGCCGAGTGTTGGTCAGAAGGAGGCCAGGGGAACGCCTGCAACCAAACTGTCTGCGGCCTAGACACACTGGACCTACACCTGGAGTCATGGTCTGGGGAGCAATTTCCTATGACAGCAGGAGCACTCTTGTGGTTATACCAAACACACTGACTGCAAATTTGTACGTCAGTCTGGTAATTCAACCTGTAATGCTGCCATTCATGAACAGCATTCAAGGGGGAGTTTTTCAACAGGATAACGCTCGCCCTCATACCGCTGTTGTCTCGCAACGTGCTCTACAGAGTGTCGACATGTTACCTTGGCCTGCGAGATCACCAGATCTGTCTCCAATTGAACACGTATGGGATATCATTGGACGACAACTCCAGCATCATCCACAGCCAGCACTGACCGTCCCAGTATTGACAGCACAAGTACAACAAGCATGGAACTCCATACCACAAAGTGACATTCGAAACCTGTATGACACAATGCATTCACGTTTGCAGGCTTGCATTCAAAATTCTGGAGGTTACACCGGCTATTAATTTAACAGTATTTCACATTTGAAATGCATTTTCTTGAGCTTAAATTAACCTGTGATCTTGAAAATTTAATCAATTAAACATGTTAACTTGACAAATGCATTGTCCAAATTTCATTACTCTACAATAATTTTTTCTTGGTGTTGGGATTTTTTTTTCCGTCTGTGTATGAACCTCTGCACCTACAAATGAACCTCTACACCTTCTCCTACAGTCAACAATGAATTACAGGCTCCTGTAGCCGACACACTTTCCATAAGTATAAAATACCATTAAGGTCAGAAAAGAACAAGAATTCACCAAAGGACATCAAGAAGAAAGTTAACAGAAGTGGCCTGGTTCAAGAAGAAACAATTCCATACCCAGATGAGGGCGCATGGGGCAAAGTCAGTACCTGGGTCCCACAAGTTGTTAGTCTGAGGTATACTGTCAGAGAAGCAAGTCTACATTAAGTTCTTTTATAAAAATAAGACTAACTAAAATGTAAAAATAACTTAATTAAAAAATAATAAACAATGGGTCAAATAGAAAAAAAAACCATACTTTTGCAATATCTGCCGGCTTTACATGGTATACTTAGCAAGTGATGTATTTCACTACCTGCCTCGGAGCCTATGCTCCTAAATACGTATCGAAGACCGACACCACACATAAATCTTAGGTCCCTAACGCCGTGCCGTAGCATATAAAAAAATGTTATAAACAGCTCGAAGATTCGTTTAGTTTATGATTAAAGCTCAATTTTTATTGAAGAGCATAAGTCCGAAATCCATGTCGATTTAAGGAACACGCAAGGAGTTAGGTACCTATATCCGACAGAGAGGTTCCCTTGACAGAAATATTCTTCTCGTCTAAACTATGGAATCATACACTTATTTATTTCATTCTGATCACCTTTAAATATTGTCGTTCATTAGAAAGCAAAGCAAACTTACATGAACCAAGAGTTAAAGTACTCAACTACCATGCGATTTTGCTAACAAGAAACATGCTTCTGATTATTTTAAGCACACATTCAACAAAAACTGCTCTCTAATGGCAGACAATACCATCACCAAATCTTTAGACCCATTCGGAGTGACTTCTAACACAGTAGTGTTGCTAATTTTATGGTTGGTTTGCTGAGACATCGCATTTGCTTAAATTCGAACTTCATACAATTTCATGTCGACTATAGGTGCACTGTTATAATAGGTAGATATGTACACCTTACCAGCGGTTATAAACAAATATAAATCTGATAACTCTAAATGTACTCTATTTATCCAGTTACATTATTTCTATAACTACACGCTTGACCATTCTGTCAGATGATAAATTTAATAAACAAAACAATTAAAAAATTGAATTTAGTGCTACGCATACAACGTCTGAGATTACTTTATGACCAGATTATGGAAATGTAAGACTAGACTATGTGTGTTCTGACATACACTTGTCTGGCTTTTTTCATTTAGTTTCAGAAGGAAATACATTTTTCTTTAAATAATTCCGAGAAATTACTATTTAACTATCTATTTACCTTTATTTTGATAATTTTAGATATCTCTCCTTTAATTTCAAAACTACCTTGCTTCATAAATAATCGTCCTAGGAAACTTACATTATAGCCACCGCTGCTTCTATCTAACCAAATAACAGTGACGGAAGGCGAGTACGATTTCCTGTGATTGTTGGAGCCACAGAGCAATACTACTTTTGTTTAAGCGCGCAGCAATACCAATAATTGTATTACACTGTAACGAAAGTTCACAGCGCATTGGATTGAATTTGAAAAAATTGCTAGATCAACTAAAAAAAAATAAAACAATAAAATTTGGAGTGCTTGGACACTTGTGGATACGAAAAAAATCTTTTTTTGTATCACACCATTTTTGACTATTTCATTTCATGAATTGCGGGTGTCACCCCAAAACAGGTGACACCCGGGGCGGAACGCTCCCACCGCTCTCACTACTGGAGTATGATATTCTTCAACGTTTTACCTAACCTGTGAGATAAAATTTAACTCTTTAACTACAAAAACACAAATTATTACCTCACGACACAAACGAAAGTGCGCGCAAACAAATTCCAAAGATAATACAGCATTGTTGGGAAAGCAGAATGTGGACCTCTAATTCAGAGCTGTGTTGACGGGCTGAATCAGAGACTATGGCATTTTAGTGATTAGTTTGGTTGCAATCTTCGCCTTAAGGTTGAGTCTTATAGGACACCCTTGAATAGATCAGGCATACACTATACACGTCAATCGGCTACACAGACAGCAGGGGCAATGAGGAGTGCACTAGAAAGTGGGTGAGGGAGGATGACTTAGAACACAGTTATGGGGATGAAAAAGTAGATGTACCATCTCTTAGGAGTAGCTTAAGTAAATCATGACATCTAAAAGTTCGCGGATTTATGTGTACAAGCGTTTATAACAAGCTGCCTGAGGTAGAAAATGTTATTAATATGATAGAAGCAGATATAGTAAAAGGTAATAAAATATGGATACAAATTACGCAGAAATTTTTATTAACAGCATGAACCTTTCCCCGTAGGGGTAGATTGTATTCACAGGGAGATATCCTAAGAAATCATATGGATTATGGTCAACGAGGCAATGACAAATTTTTTTATTAGTGCTATCTACTGTCCACAAGATGCAAGCTTAGCTATTGCTGAGGCGTTAAGAAACTGTATATAATATAGCTGGTCAATTTCCGAATCGTGCTATAATACTAAGAGGAGATTTGACTAATCATTCTCGATCTGTTCTCTTATCATCCTCTTGAGCAGCAAGTTACTAAAACAAGCGGTGCTGCAATAGTGACTAAAACAATGTAGTTATTCTCGTTATAAAGTGGCCTGAGGGATATTTCAACTACCAAAGGAATAAGTGGTCGCAAAGCGGTAATTACTACAGATAAATTATTTCCTGTACGCAGAAATAAATAAGAATGGCTCGTTATCACATACAAAACGACTGCAAATAAGTGTTTTGCAACGTATCTGAGGGATAATTACTATACTTTCAAAGTTGCAAGAAGCTCCGTTGAAGAGATGCGGCATCTATTTATACGAATAGTCGGAGAGGGTATCAACATACTTACACCGAAACGGGCAATCAAGGTAGGGATCGATCCTCCTTGGTATATAAGTGAAGTTGAAAGATTACTCAAAAAGCAAAGGAGGATACACACACCATCAAGGACGAGTAACCGCAGACGAAATAAGAGCACGTGTTAATGATGTGTTGCCTGAGGCCTTTAAGGATTTGTGTTATAATTCACCTTGCAAGAACCTCACCAAGAACCCAAAGAAAATTTGGTTGTATGTAAAAAAGGTCTCTTCTGGCGACAGCAATATGGCAATGCTAATTCAAGATGGACGTGAAGTTAACAACAGCTGTGACAAGGCAACCGCATTTACACCGAATTTTTAAATTAATTTACTTAAAAAATGTGGAAAACATAACAATTTTTCCACATCATGTGGAATTAGAGATGGGTTCATTATGCAAAGAGAGAGCAGGTATTATAGAGCAATTAAGCTTCTCACGTAGAGGAATGTGTCTGGTCCCGATGAGATCCCAGTAAGTGTAGGTGATGGAAGCACAACCATTTTAGTCTGATATATATACCTAATTCCTTAGAAGCGAAAAAAAAGTATCTTCCATTTGGAAAATTGCTTACATAATTTGAAATATTCTGTGGAGACTTTAACCACCATCATACGCCACGAGGATGTCAGTTGAATGATACATGGGAGGAAGAAATCATAGATGAATTCATTCCAAGCTTACTTAATGAATACTCCAAAACCATGGTATCTAAGCCTGGCCAACGGACAAAAATGCAGTAGATTTAACCTTCTGTACCTCCTCCTTGCAACCGAAACCAATGGAACATACTGTCAAAATAGAAGTTGCTTATAAAGCTTTCATCATATTATGAGAGTTGGCATAGGCCCAAATCGTTGGTGGAAATTATGACTTATCCGTGAAGTTATGAGAATTTATAAGCTATTATTGCTCTCTCGACATGTGTAGGTGTGATCCTATGCCCAGCCACTAACTTGTCATCCTGGTGATACATAATGAAATTTGTGCTTCACATTTCTGTCAGCGAGGAGTTAGGACAATTCTGATCCACTTTTTTGTTCCCATGATGACCATGATTGGTTCTTGTTGCTGTTTCGAACTCGCTGTATGCATGGACATGTTGTCACAGGTAGTTATTTGGTATTACAGATTTTTAGCCGTAAGAAAGGCAGTTTGCTTCCAAGCCAGTACAACGGCGTGAAACTACACCGTTTCACACGACACCAGCTTCCAAGGCCGCCGGCTTAGCAGTCTTACTTTAAGAAAGTCAACCTTCATGTCTTGTTCATGAGGGCACAGCTACTTATCCCATGAAGTATACGTCCAAATGGCTTGATATTAAGCCAATGAGAGATGCGGATTCCCCACTTTCAGAGCTGGGAACGCTTGGACGTAACCGACGCCACACCAATCGGCGATGTGGAATTACCTAGGCCAGACCTGTTATAGACCAAAATTGCAATTATTCGGCAAATTCTTGCATCCTTCCCTCCGCTGGATTTGGAAGCAACTGCTACCACTTTGGATCCTCTCATCCACTATTTTCAGTTTCGGAAAACTCCCGATTTATGTACGTATCGTTGTAATAATGCCAAGCAACAGTTTTCTGTAATAAATCCAGTTAATCACAAATATAGAAGTCTTTCCAACGTGCACCTACCCCATCATTCTAAGTAATGCTAAGTCTCTGTTTGTGTTTTTATCCTAGCCACGTACTTACAGATGCCGACTGGAAATCTGAAACCTTAGCCGACAGTAATTAAGTGTTAGGATGGACCCACAAGTTGCGGTAAGTGAGGCAGCTCGCTTGGTCAACACGCGACAATGTGTGTGTGAGGATATGTATCTCTGTGCATGTTTATGTAAATATCGTGATGGGATCTTTCTGATATAATCATTGATGTTGACGTATAAAATTGTCTGGATGCTTGTGGGTGTGTGGAATCTTCTATGAAAATGTGGGCCTGATGCCTGTTTGATGATCATGTGTCTGCAAAATGGCCACAAAGTCTTGCACCTACAATGATGGTTTATGTTATCAGCTGGGGTGATGAATATGTCGTATAGATAACATTGAGCTGATTGGCGAGGATATGTATAGTTTACATCCCCTAACTCCAGTGTCTGATTATATATAAGGAAAGTTCTGCTACACATTTTTCAACCAATCAGTAGCTGGAACAGTTCTGTTAACTTATTCATTGCCATGACGACCATGATGTGTGCCACAGATCTTAGATGTGCTGGTATCAATCACAACTAGGCAGAAACTTAAGCTGTGTATGTATGTCTATCATATATCTGAGGTAACGGTCATTGCTTGCTACTTTGAATATAAGTTTGGGATGCTCATGAAGTGAACAGATGAGTATGATGTTCATGTAAAAATGTATGAATTGGATTTCGTAGAATCACTTTAGGGCGCCCTGAATCTCGGCAAATTTACACGAATGATGTCCTTTCGTGGTAAATTTTCAAAACTTCCACATTTTTCCATTATTTTGATTAATTTTCATGATAGGTGTCAATGGGGTTTCAAGTATGTTTCTGGGTGGCCGTGTGTTGTGGCATGATAGCAAGTATTGGTTAATGCCCGTCCGTGTGATTGTTGGCTAGAAAGGGTCAAGGGTGTAGCCAGGATTTTGTTCAGAAGGGGGGGGGGGGACGCAAGAGAAAACTGATAATATGCATGCTACAAAAACGTTTATTAACAGAATACATATATATTCTAATAATTTACTAATAGTCTATATATTTTCCATTAATATATATATATATATATATATAATTACACTAATAGTAATTTTCGAGTCTTCATCTGCAATTTTATCACAATTTTCTGTGTACACTTAGCATCCACAGACAGTTTAGATGGTTCTCTAGCATCGTTGATCTCAGCCAAGTTTTAATAATTCCTCCATGGTTTTAATACTGCGCTGTATATAGAAAGACTCTCTATGTTGCTTGTTGCACAAGGCTCAGCCAAGGAAATTAGGATTGCGTTTTTGTCGCAGAAAATGATATTACGGCCTCGTTTAACTCTTTCATAAAGTCTAGTTCTCCAAGATTTTTTTGTTGTCATACCATTGCCCTTCCATAGTTTATACCATAGTTTGTTTTCATAATAAAAAAAAACTAAGTTGTGGTATCGGCATAAAGTTTGTGATTTTTTCTTCTTTAAATCAACCAATGAAATACTTAAACTTTAACTGGAATGTAGATAGGGATTTCAATTCAGCAATGCGGAATTCATCATCTTATTAAGCGGATACGCAATCTGTAAACTGGGATGAAAACGTGTTTCAGTTTTCGTCACCTTGCCTCCCTGTCGTCCCTTTCCGTTTCGACTTGTTCTCTTCCGGTTGTATCGCCCCGTTTACCTGTAGCCGTCAAGTTGACATTTGACTCACAGCAACAAATGTGTGTTTATGTCGTCTTTCGTGATCATAAGTACATAGAATCACTTTGACGTTTTTATAAGAATTCCAGTTTGTTTTGTTGTGTGCATTACTATAATTTGAGTTACACACAAAAAAAGATACAATTAGAGTTGTTTTTGAGGAGGAAGTAGAAACAACACAACAAGAAGGTTACAACTATTGACAGCTATTTCTAAATATATTGAATAAATGATTTGTTAAAATGTTTTTTCATAAACTGTACTTCATCGTATTGCTTTTCAAAAAGTGGATTTCAGTTTAGTAATTCTGTAAGATCTATGATAACAAAGTTTTCAAATACCTTTGACATATTTGTTCAGTTTGAATGAGTCAAGAAACAATAGCAAAACATTTTGTTAAGTGTTTGATGTGTGAACGCCCTGAAAAATCACCTATATTCGAACGTTTATGTTCACTGCAAAGAAACACATTTTAATATCAACTTGCTAAGAAAACGCGGTTCATGCACCACGGAGCATTGCATCAGTTTGGTCAAAGAACGACTGTTAATCTTTGGTGTCGCTGTTGAAACTGATGTTAACGGCAAAAGATCCGACGGAACAAGCATCGTGGAAAACGTTCTGCTTTGGTACCTGCAATTGTACTTTTCACAGAACACAAAATAGGCAGTGACCATAACACTGGTTCAACCACATACCGAGGTGATTCCCAGATAAGATCTATAAACAAATGCAGATGTTGTTAATTTTAAAAAATAAAGCTACAGTTTCAGTGCTTACTAGATAAATAGATTATTTTTCAAACTGATGTGATTTACTGTAAGGCATATAATGTCATCTAAAACTGAATACTTACTATAATCGATTATTTACTGAATAACTAGAATTAGATTTAAAACAAAACGTGTAAAAGCGCAATGTATAATCCAAAAACACTGCTCCAGAGAAGCTGTCAAGTAATTTAAATAACGTATGAAAATAGATACCTTTCAGAAATTGTATAGAGACTCAGCAGGGTGATTGGAACGACATTGTTGGACAGATACAATGCACCGACTTTCAAATCGGTTCCAATGGCAGTTGCAGTTCTGGTCGATGTGTTTAAAATATTTTAGCTCTCCGTGTCCGCGTTGGTGCGATGATCTTTTATGACAGATATTACTGTATTAAAATGATCAAAACATGTAAACATGTTGATCATCTTTGATTGTATCGCAGTGGCAACAGGTTCCCGTAATCCTGATTATTCAATCAAACTCATATAATGAATTCTGACTTAGTAGCAGCGCACTATAACTGGTAATCATCTTTCCTTGCCGCATCATTCCCTTGCCTAAAAACATACGAAAGTCTATTAACAATGTTATCAAAATGCTCGTTAAAAATACCAAAACACGTATATTTTTGAGATAAGCGGGTCTCATATAAAGCTGAAATATTTGGCACGTACTTCGTCCGTAAAAAGTTTTCTCGTAAAAAGTTATGATGTACTCTATGGTGCTAATTGTGTTCCGTATTACTGTAATTTGATTTAAATTATTTACAACCAGATTAAGTCTGTGGCTTGTACAATGAAAATAGAAGGTTTTTTTATATTACACGTTTATGTATTATATTTATTGGTTGAGGCCAACAGTTTTGGGTCTGGAATCAAATAAATTAAAGATTTTTTTGTTAGTCTGTTCTTCTCCATCCATTTGAGGTGGCCATAGAATCGAGCCCGTCTTTTGCAGATTGTTTCAGTGATTTTCTCTATTTTGTTGTAGACTTCTTTGTTGGATCTCTTTTGATGGATGCCATTCTTAAAGTTGGAACCCAGAATTCCTCTAATAATTTTTCTCTCTTTTTTCTCCAGTTCTCCCAGAAGTCCTTTATCGGCATTCAGGAACAAGGTTTCAGCTGCATACAAAACTACTGGTTTCAGAACTGTTTCATACTGACGTATTTTAGTATTTTGTGAAAGAATTTTTTTATTGTAGACCATTCGCGAAGTTTGGTAGGCTATTTCTAGTTTGCGAATCCTTTCCCGAATAGCTTCTTTGTAAAATCCGTTTTTCATAATGATCTCAGAAAGGTAATTAAATTCTTCTACTTGATTAATGTCCCCGTATTTGGTTTGAAGTTTTGGTGGAGCATCCTTGACGTTAGTCATTAATTTCGTTTTCTCAAAAGATATCTGTAAACCGGTGTGATCAGCAATTTCCTGCAGCAAATCAATTTGGATCCTAGCAGTTTCTGAGACATCTGATGTCATCCTCAAGAGTCAGAGTGTCTGTTGTGATCCCTTTAGCTATTGTTCCTATTCTTGATGGGCTGTAATCAATTTCCTTTAATTTTGCTCGCCAGGTCCGAATGATCTTTTCGAGAGCACAGTTAAAAAGTTATGGAGACAGACTGTCACGTTGCCTGACTCTAGTTGAGACTTTTTGTTTTAATCCCACCAATACCCTTGGCTAATGCAACTGTCAGGGTCATGTCCTTCGTTTTCTAAAAACTTATCAATTTCTGAGGCTATTATTTGTCATTCAACGCCATCATTCTACGAATCAGAGAAATTTTTTGCAGATTGTATTTTTATCTTCGTCATAAAAACTGATTTTTAATGAAAGTTATTCTTTCCCAGCTATGCCACATGACTCATCTGCCAGTACAATATAAGCCTAATTTGCGGCCTGCATAATTTCAATTTTAATGACCAAACCACCTAAGGCAATGATTTCCTTTTAAATGTGTGGGGAGATATACATAACAATTTTCTCAACATTTTCAATATGCTGTTTCAAAACTAAAACACTTGAATCAATTCTTAGTTTCATCAGGTCTTCAAGAACACCTTGATGTTTCTCTTTACTTCTTAAACGCAAGTCATTTGTACGGTGTATCACAGAAAATAATCGATGATATTTTAGATGACCTGATTTTTCGGTTGTCTTCTACATCCTTTTGGTGAGCTTGTAAGGTGACAAGGTTGCCTTACTATATTTATAATTTTGGTGTTTATAATATTTAAAAACATGTTTTATTTTGTACAAAGAGAATTATGTTGAAGTTTTTTTGCTGAATAACATAAATAGCACTAAAGGTAAGAACAGAGAGTGAGGACTATCTTTGAAAGAATGGACTAGGTGAATAATCTTTGGACTGCGCAAGGAATAGTAAGACAAGAGAAAGCACGGTATGGCAGACATGCTTGATTTCTAGCTGTCGGATGTGTACCGGTATTGAGATAAAAATAGTGCAAGTTGTTTTATGAGCCGTGTGTGTATTTGTATGTTGTGAAAAAAGGAAAATAAAAGAGTGAATTTTTCGAGTTAATTATATTATCCTGTCGTGTGTTATTTGTATATTTGAGTTGCAGAGTTTTTTTTTCTTTGGTGCCGACTTCTACAGCAAAAAATATTCCTGCTTGAAGTAGAGCACTTAAGTCATTTGTAGAAGCTGACAAAAAGCAGCAGAAAGGAGGGAAGCTTACAAGCTGCAGTATTCATCATCACAGCAACAGGTAGTTTTTTAAAAGTTCTCTGCATCATTAGCTGCTGATTGTCGATAATGTGATGGAACATGTTTTTGCAGTATTCATGGATATTTTTAAAGTGACAGAAAGTTCGAGCAACAAATTAATTAGAATATACTAGTAGAGGCACATATATCTGCAAGCAACCATGATTAAATTTTCATTTCAAATTAGTGGCTTTAGCATCTACAGAGAAGTTGTTATTTTTGGGAAAGTACCCAGTAGCATTTTAGCATCTCTTTCCATCACCATTGTACTTATTTCATAAGACTGAAGTTAATATGAAGCTTGCCCTGTGGCCTGCAACACTGTATGTATCAGAATAGATACGACCACGGAATGAATGAAACAACTTGACCATTGGTCCAGCCCAACTCTTATCCGGGCGAACCCGGGCACCTAGGAGAAATATACTGTAAATTCAAGAGTAATAAATATTTTATCGCAAATTAGCTTTTACACTTTCGACTTTTTCACAATCGCTTAGTAGTAATAAAAAAGAATAAAATATGATGGACTACAGCTAACTATAGTCGTATTTTTTATAGGTACTGTATGTAATACTAGTTAAAAGCCGTCGTTAACCTTGCAGTAAATAGAAATTGATTAGTTTTAAAAGTTTCCTTATATCTATTGTTATATATATAAAAAAAAAAATTATTAGTGCACGCTCCGGCGATGTCACAGTATAAACGACCCGATGCGTTGTATGTGGGTCGAATCAGCCTGCAGTCTACCAGTATTTAGGCATGTGGCAAAACGTCTCCCTACTTGGCTCGCCTGCAGTTGAGGCGGGCCTGTATTTCTTCGAATTGCCTCACGCGGCACAACGAAAGTTTGATATACAATGGCTTACGAAAACTGTCTCCTTTTAATACAACAGTACGGTGCCAATTTTTTTTGTGTAATAGTAAATATGCAGCCTAATCAGACTCATACCATAACCTCCCTCACCACCACAACCATCACTTTAAAGTCCAATCAATGGATCTATAGAATCGACGAATGACATTATTAACTCAATACATTTTACCTAAGTAAAGAGTAAGTCCTCGTCAAAAATGGCAACAGAAAATTGAATAGCAATAAAAAAAGTAGTATAAAATGGGTGCTATTACCTTATCTTTGTCCATTCTTTCAGAGCTTCGCATAATGCGTCAAAAACATCTGGACTGTTCAAGAAAATAATTGTTTTGACACTCGAAAAAGGTATTACAGGCTAGTACACGAGTCTCCAATTTGTAGAAATCTTCAAGTGACAGCGTCTTTCAGTAATTGAAATCGCCTGCCAAATTCTGTGTTTAGAGCCTCAGTTAATGATTTTGGGAACTCTACCGCTGTCATTCTCGTAAAATTTGTTTATTGTATCCTCGATGGCTTCATATCTCATGTCTTCCAGGAGTTTCTCACCATACCATTCTATTAAAATACAATTTCCATATCCACCAAATCACTTTTCGTTTAGGTTTCTAGTATACAGTGTGATGCATCATAGTGAAAGTTTCAGCTACTCGTACACGTGAAATGTCCACGGTGGCTTCACGAAATGAAAGAGCCTGGATAGTTTGCCGCGCAATCCTGGCTGGGTTGCGTTGCCACGCACGACAGCCGCGCTCGTCAACAGAAACGGTTCCGCGGCAAATAACCGGTTTGGAGCGCTTGAACAGGGCTCGCGTGGCAACCGCACATAGTCGATACGCAGCACCCACCGTGTGTGGCGCGTTGTGCCACCTCGCCCTCGGTAACGTCTGTTTCCCGCAGATAGCAGTATCAAGCAGGTTTAAATCGCGTGAACAGAATTAATTTTTTAAGGTTGCTTAACATTGTTAATTTTTCGGTTCGGCAGAACTACGATTAAGCGCATACCCACGTCTGGATAGGGGGAAGGGAAGGGGGGCAGCTGACACCCTGCCCGTACCTGGCTACGCCCTTGGAGATGTTCTGTATACTCGTATGTGTGTGTTTAACTGTATATACATCAAGTAGGAAAGGCTGCCACTACTATTAAGGTAACAATCCATACATTCTAATAAGTGTACGAACTGCAAGTATGTCATACTTGGTCCGGAATAGTATTGTTGGGCTTATCCACCCTCAGGAATGTTCAGATGGGGGTGATAAAACATTTGCAACCTAATGAATAGCTTCTTGTGGAACATCGCGAAATTGTCACTGAGATGCAATTTGGAGCTTCACCTCCACCTCCGCACTAATGACCTCAGGGCACATGATGACGATCGTAGCCTCGTTATGACGTATCTGCAATGTAATATGTCCATATTAATATCTGTCACACCCTACCAACGACTGGATTGATGATTCTTTTAGGATTTTTTGTTTCTTACTGCTTTACGCCTCGTCGACGGCTAAGGTCAATAGAGGCGGGACGGGACTGGGAACAAGGAACGGGATGGAATTCGGCCATGGTCTTTTTGAAGGAAGCATACCGACATTCGCCTGTAGTGATTTGGGGAAACCATGGAAAACCCAAATCTGGATGCCCTGACGAGGATTCGAACTAGCGTCCTCCCGAATGAGAGGTCAGAACGTAAACCGTTCACCCACCACACTCGGTTTGCTTGTAGGAGTATTTGGATGGGAAACATAAGACTGATGGACGACAGTTCGTTATTATGAGTGAGGTGAAGACCAATACACGCACACAGACACGAAACTAAAACACAGTTGCGCCTCAGTATATAATGAGATGGGTGTTAGGGTTTGGGAGATCCTATATTAGCCTCTTAAAACAAAATGTCAACCCCTCCTTCACGGACGACCGCTCAAGCTACTGAAAGATTCCCGGCATAAGGAGACACCCAATACTGTCAACGGCCTCGTTACGGAAGGCGGAAGAGCACACTCTTGCCCTTGGGTCTTGAAACTGTCCCCAAATCAGCAATTATATACGGCATGGAGATATAGAAGGCAACGGGAAGCCACTGCATTAAAGGCCCGAATGGTATCCAGAGGCCACTTAATCCTCTCAAATTAAATATATTACAGTGGTTTTTTCCTGAGTAAAATATTCCGGAGGTAAAATAGTCCCCCAATCGGATCTCCTGGTGGGGAATGCACAGGAAGTAATCTTCAGAATGGATAGAAATATTCTACGAGTCGGAGCATGAAATATTAGAAGTCTAAATATAGCAGGTAGATTAGAAAACTTGAAAAGATAGATGGAACTACTCAAGTTAGATGTCGTTGGCATTAGAGAGATAAAGTTGAAGCATGTACAGGATTTTTCGTCTTGGAAACACAGAATAATTAACACAAAAACTGTGAGTGGAGTTACTTGTGTAGGATTTATAATAAACAAGAGAGTAGCTAAATGGTTGAGCTATTATGAGCGGTTTGAAGACAGTTATTTTGATGAGGTTAGAAACTAAACCCGCCCAAATCACATTCGTATATATGTGTATGTTACTGTTAAAGTGCAAAAATCAGTTATTCTGCAGATCTAGATAATTTGCAGATTAACTAGTGTGAGCTGTTAAAGTGAGAAAATTGTTTGATTTCTGAAATATTTCTCACATTATGTAGGGAATCTTCAAATTATTTAGATAATCTGAATGTAACCTATTAGAAACTCCTTGAAGTGAAAATAAGATATTTTCTGGAATTACAGAAAAGTTTCTGTGAGCTTAAATTAACATAACGTTAATGCAGCGCGGACTACTGCGGAACTTAACCGTCAAAAACCGGATATTGCGGATTCCCAACTTGCTTGTCGAAATTGTTGCTATTACTGTGGTCCAAGCTGCATTATAACATAAACGCAAACGGTTGTTGACGAAATTATCTTCTATAAATGTTTTATTTTGAATCCATGGTTTTAATAACAATTTCGGCCACGCGAGGAAAATCAGGGGAACATAATGAAATAAAATTCAATGGATATGGGACTAACCAACTGAAAAATAGTTTATATGGCTTTTCTCACTAAGTCGAGTGTGTTTCCAAACCAGTTTCATTACTTGGTAAACGATTAGTTGCTGCAGAGGTTCCTTGGAGCTGTATGGTAGGGAAGGGCGAAAGAGTGGGGAAAGGAAACGAGAGAAAAAAAACTTTTAAATATTAACTATACGGAAGCTGTTAATGTGCACATTACCTAGATATAGAGCAGAAAACTCGTGATGCCACACTTTACCAGAGCAAATCAATTGATTTGCATTTTACTATGTAATGTGCGTATTAACTGCTTTCGAACTTTAGCAGTAACATATATACCAACGTTACAGGAAGATGATGAAGGAATAGAGAAAATATACTCTGAAATTGAAGAATTAATCGAATATGTGAAAAGGGAGGAAAAGATACTAATTATTTGTGACTGTAAAGTGATAGTAGGAAAGGAGAAAAAGGGGAATACTGCAGGAAGTTTTGTTCTAGGATAGAGAAATGTGGAAGGAATCAGGTTGTTAGAATTTTGTGGAAAATTAAAACTAATTGTGGGGAACATACCGTTTAAAAATCATGCACGAAGGATACAGACGTGGAAACATCCAGAGGACCTAGGTGCATATCAGTTAGGTTATATCTTGGTCAAACAGAGTTTCAGGAATCAAGTAGTAGAAATAGACTCTGACCATAATCTGATTGTTATAAAGGGCAGTCTGAAATTCAAGTGAATAAAGAAGCAATACTAGCAGAACAGACTGAAAATGAATAAACTGAACCAATCCAACACGAGAGAAAAATTTGCAGAAATGATAAACATTGGTCTGAGAAGGAACTATGAAAGGAGTTCAACAGAGAAATAATGAAAGCTCATAAAGGAACATTGGGCTTTATAGGACAAGCCGCCGGAATACTTGGCATCACATGAGAAATTTTGAAGCTCATGTAACAGAAGGGAAGGCTCAAAAAAATACTCAGGACGAAGCAGGAAGAGAGCAAAAAAGACAATTTAGAAATCAAATAATCAGGAAATAAATAAAATGGTTGCAATAAAAGTGTGAAGAAGTAGAATAGGAAATGGTTGTAGGGAAACTACACTCTTTGGCAAAAAAACTGGCAATGTGAGTCAAATTCTATCACCCAAACTTTGCACAATCATTCAACACACTTCGGTAGACCCATGGAAGAAAGAAATATATGGCGACGACGCAAAGGGACCTTCACCACGCATTGATGAACGCCGGGCGCAGGAGGAGTGGCGAGGCGTGGCCGCCATATTACCCATCCATATAGGCACGCGGAATATGTACAAAATCCTCAAGGGGACTCTAGGATAAACGTGATGCCACAATCTGGTGATGGGTTATTATGTAACTCGATGAGACAAATAAAGATGAAATAAATTTTTTTGATATCCTGCTTAGTTTTCGAGAAATTCTGTCTCTAATGCGAAATGTGTTTTATTGAAATTCAGAAGAAAAAATTGGTCAAAGTTAAATTTGAAGATGGACTCTTATGTAACACGACAAAAAATGAAAAATATTAAAATTTTGTCGATATCTTGCTTAGTTTTCGGGATGTACTGACTCCAAATTGAGGGGATTCGGTTGGGATGTGGCCTGGACCAAAAATTAATTCTGCCGAAGCCACAATGGACATGCAGAATGGATATTTCAGTTATTATTACTACTTGTGATTAGGTTGAAATGTGGCCTAGACGAGAATAAAAATAGTTATTTTGTTACCATGCTTCATAAGCTTAATTGGGAATAGCTGGAAGTAGTTTATACTGCGATACTTGTTTTGCCATTAACATGGTTCTAACAATAATAGATAAGTTCTTTGTCCCTTATGGAACAACAAAACATTTAGACATAACCACAATCTCCATTAAATTGCCGCTACAGAATCAAACTATGTAGACACACACACACTAGCGTATTTCAATCGCAAACTGCATTTAGGATAACTAAATTGTTTGCTTCATCAAGATTCCTAGACGTGACGAAAGAAAGCGCAATACTAAATTCACTGAATCGTGACGTAAAAATCACTCCTTTAAATCTCATTTTCAGCACTTGTTAAAAAGTAATGCTAGTCTATTATGTGCAAAATAGCAGGTTATGCTGATTTTCTAACCCAACAAAAATTTGAGAACAAAGTCATCCTATAGATAGCTATGACTAAATATTTATTGACAGTCACCAATCTTGCCAATACCTACGACACACTTCAAGAACATTAATTACAATGCAACTTATTTATGAAATGATATTCAAGGTATTTTACTATATGGCCTATTTGTGCAAAAGTATGCAGCACAAGATGACATTAAAAATATCTTAGCCACATTAGAAAATGAAATAATCACAGCATCAAACACAATGTGAACATAACAAAAATACGGATACATAATATGGCCGCCGTCGCCGCCCGCAAGCGCAGCATCAGCCAAGAGTTTAGAGGCGGCGTCACAGAATAAGTGGTATTTCGTCTCCATATATTTATTTCCACCAGGAGTAGGCCATCGGAAAAAACTTTTGTGTCTGTGCTAACTCTGCTGATTTTCCCATTGGCGGATAATTCATTCAGCGACATCTATATTCAAGATTATAACACAATGCATGGAAGAAAACAGGAAGAATGGTTAACAAGAAGGTATTAAGCTGCCTCCCTCCTCCCTCTGACGATTCTTATCCATTCCCCTATATTTCAGCAATAGTTTTCCTAAATTCTGAGATTGAAACCTAACATAAAAGTTAAAATTAACGGGACTGCATTACAGCGAGGCAAATAAAAGGCTTAGTACTACATTTTACTCCAACTGATTGGCGTAAAACTAAAACGATAATTATTTATATACTGGATTTGCTAATTCCTACCGATTATATATCACCCACAATGTGTCTGTAGACAAACCAGCGATTGACTATATTCCACGATGTAGAATTTTTAGTACAACGAAACTACAGAAACAATCACAAAGAGATTATTTCGGAAAAGGGTGACTCCAAGAGAGATTGAATCAAACTATTCCCAGGCACCGTTGGTCACACACTGACGAGCCGAGAATATTTCTGTTGCGAAGCCATAATGATTATGCATCGTCGTCAACGAAAACAAAAACATTACGTAAACCATGAGATGAAATCGCATAGAACTAAATATAATACCTTAACAAGTCAATCGATAACTGTCACTCAAAAAATTAAAACAGATTATTATCGTAGGACAAATGTAAATTCTTATGTAACTGGTAAAAGAAAAGAAAGTTCATTGAAAATCAAGGTTAGAATCATGGAGTTTTTAAATTGCTGTTTTTTTCCTTTTTCTACATTGCAGTTAGAATTTTCTGTACACAACTACAGCACTGCGATTTGATTTTTCTTCGTTTACATGCCTATTACTTAATAAAGCATGAAATTTTGGCGTAATTTTTAGTATAGAATTATTTTAGTATAAAAACATCACTCAAATGAAAACCAGTATTTGGTGATTAGGGAGGTCGCTAATCGGGTTACTGTTGGTTAGTCTCAGGTGTAAAGTGATAATCGAGTCCAAATTCGCCCAAGCATGAAAAATTGAAACAAGCACAATCTACGAGAAAAATTATCTTGGTAGTGGGTTAGGACCAGAAGACCGAGCTTGGTGGGTGAGCGATAACGCTCTGGCGTCCAATTTGGGAAGAGGCGGATTCGAATCCCGGTCCAGCCGTCATGATTTGTGTTTTCTATGGTTTACCCAAATCACTCCGGACAAATGCTGGGATTCTTCCTTTAAAAGGCCAAGGCCCAAATCCTTCCCGTTCATTGGCACCAGTCCTTTCCCTCCTCTAATCACCTCGACAGCTCGGGCGTATTGCCATATGCAAAAACAAAGGGATCGGAAGCGAATATTGATAGTCGAGTTCTGCCAGCTGGGACCACAATAAACTAAGATAAACTAAGGCAGGTACTGTGAAACACTGAAAAATCGCAGAAGTGCAATTCTGAACTGATGAAGAGGAATCCTTATCGAGGTTGCCAGCATTCTCCACGATATAACTTGCCGATGAGTCGTCACTCTACTGTAAAACTTTGCTTGGATAATGATCCCCCACCCACCACATATTACGATACTGGCACCAAGTGACTACCAACTTTTCTTAAGCTGAGGGAACATTTGACCTACGAAGACGTGAAGGATGAAGTTCATAGCTTGCTCAAAGGTATGGTGACGAACTTATGTGATAAAAGCATAAAAAAAATTTTCCTTGTGGTTTTACGCCTCGTCGACATCGAGGCCATTAGAGGCGGGAAAGGAGGGATGACAACTATTTCGATCACGGTATTTTAAAAGAGCGATCCTGGCACTCACCTGGAGTGCCGAAACCATGGAAAACTGAAATCTGGATAGTCGCACGGGGATTCAAATCTGTGTCCTCCTGAATGCGGAGCTAAAGCGTCATTGCTTATACCACCACGCTCTGTCATTGAATAGTGACACAGCGTCTATAAAATTCTGTTGACTGGAATGGTGATTACACATATGTAAATATAGATTATGGTTCAACCTTAAAAATAACGGACATACATTACAGAAAAAAATGATTTTGTATCTATAAATGCTTTGGAGACCTTACTTTTGGGATTGGCCTTATACAATTATCAAGGACTCCCACAGTATTTTTTAAAAACCAGCTATTACTTTATGTTCAATAATTGTAGTCAAAATCAATTAAAAGTTAAACTTTAAGTGCTGCTCATGATAAATGATTTTTTTTTTTGCTTGTTATAAAGGTGATAAGAGGGAAGTTAGGACTTCCTTTCTCATACTAACTAGACAAATTTACTTCCTGCAGCATTGTTATATTTTCTGTCTGCTAGCGCTGCTGTAGGCATGTCGGAATGCAAGGAATCATGTCTCATAGCTAGACGTTATCAAAAGTTCACAGACATTGTGATGTGGACTTTTTTTCTATCCGCCTATTATATTTTTATTTAACTGAATAATTATTTTGCAACCGTTTTATTCTTTATACAGATTATCGTTAACTATTCAGGTATGAAGTTTTTATATGTTTATATACCTTTATTTTGCTAATACAGTCTACATAGGGCTGTGTCGTAAAATATATATTGACTCTGTCTTAACGCTCTGGCCATGGGAATATAATGGTAGTAGGGTCGGACCTATTTTCAGTTTAATATTTTTCTATTTCTTTTACACGCTCAATTTAATACTTACGGAGGTTAAAGCTCTATTACTTAATAAAACATGAAAATTTCGGCGATGTTGCCTAAGCATTTGCCTGGAGTGATTGGGTAAACCATAGAACCCAAATCTGAATGACTGGGCCGAGATTTCCTCCCGGCCAGAGCGTTACCGCCCACCCACCATGCTCGGTTTTCCGGTCCTAAACACAATCCAGATCACATTTCTCGCAGACTATGTTTGTTTAAATTTTTGACGCTTGGGCTATTTTGGACTCGATTATTACGGGACCGTAATGTGTGTGTTCCACATTACACCTGAGACAAACAACAATCACGTGTAATGGGGATTTTATTTAAATAGGAGTAAATAAATACTTTTTTAAAGTACGGCACTAAAGGGCGGCCGTAGTAGCGCAGCGAACCCGAGCGACGGAAAGTAGACCGCCGACAGCTTTGTATCAGCAAAAAGCGCACACCAGTTACAAGTGAAAAAAAAGGATATTGAACGCAGCTAAACATGACCAAATGGAAAGAGGTCTAAAGTCACATGGCGTCCTTCTAGAACATTCGGGGAGGTCACTGACTGAACTCACGCGCCGACGTTCGATTACATCCGGTTCCGTGACAGAAATCACGTGTACTGGCGTGTGAGTTACTGTACAAAAGGAAGGCAACAGAGTGCCTTGACCTCTCAGTTTGAAAACACAGCTACGCTGTCACTATGTCGGGTTAAGAATCGATGCCGAGACTTCGGGAAAGCCAGCCGGTACCCTCCTCGCCGGGTCTCCTACCACTTTGCCAATGTTAATCTGTAAGTTACTTATCCAGTCTGTTGGATCTAAGCCCCCTGGACACTTGCTAGCGGGAATCTTCTATTAGTGTGACCTCTCTATGGCACAGACGAAATAAATAGGAAATGGTAATCGAAGAGATGCCTGATTCCGTAACCTGGTTGGTCCATGCAGTCTCCTGAAGTTACAGCTAACTGTTGCCGACGGATGGAGGACTGACCGGACGAGAACGAAAGCAGAACTAGGAAGCCAAGTAAGTGCCATAGTACAGAGGGTCGCCCACCATTGAACCATCCTGGCTTTTAATCGACCAAACCCTCCCAAAACGGTCGGTTACACACGCAAGTAGTGACATCTGTTTCGACAAATACTGGTATTGATTTGAGTGATGTTATTAGACTGAAGTAATTCTAAACAAAAATTTATGCTCAAATTTCATACTTTATTAAGTAATAAGCATGTAACCGCCGAAGTATCAAATCGCAATTCTGTAAAACACATATAAAGTAGTCGTGTACAAAAATTTCTATACACATTGTAGAAAATGAAAAAAAAAACTGTAATTTAAGAACTCTGTGTTTCTTCTAACCGGGATTCTCAATGAACTTTCTTTACTTATACCAGTTGTATTAGAATTTATGTTTGTCCTACGATGGTAATCTGTTTAAAATTTTTGATTGACATTGGTCTTTTGATTTGTTACAGTATTAATATTTAGTTCTAAGCGATTTCCTCTCATGGTTCTATGTCATGTTTTTGTTTTCGTTGACGACAGTCCATAATCATTTTAGTTCTGCTACAGAAATAATGATCGACTTGACTCAAAATTAGAGAATTAATAGCACCAATAAATTATTTGGTTCTGACAGGTGAAGTTGGTAAAAATTTTAAATAATTATTTTCGAAACATGGATGCAGTTTGAAAAATAAAATGAACTTGCTTACGGAACATCGACAGACGACATGATTACGACGCGACTAGAAACCCACAGGATGCGTTTGACTAAGAAACATTGGATACTTTCAGTAATTAGTTATTACTTAAGTGCGTTATTCCGTGACATAATTATGTAAGAAGCAAGGATATGTTATACCCTTTAGCAATGAAAATTTACCCAGAACGTTATCCCCGCTCCTTCTAGCCTCTTCAGTGTGTAAACAACGCTGCCTAGGAAGACAGTCTCAATCAATCTGTGTTGGTGTCTGGCTTTTCGGAAATAATCTCTTTGTAATTCTTTCTGTAGTTTCGTAGTACTAAGAATTCTACATATCTCTGTTTTGTCAACAGATCACAGTATAGGTGCATTATTATCGGTAACAATTAAGAAAGCCTGTATGTAAATAATTATCGCTCTAGTTACAGGCTAATAACTTGGAGTAAAATGTAACACTGAGCCTCTTATTTGCCTCGCTTTAATGCATTCCCGTTAATTATAACTTTTACGTTAGGTTTCACTATCAGACTTTAGGAAGAGTATTGCTGAAATATAGGGGGATGGTTGGTGAACTATCCTGCCATTAAGAAACGTCGGAGAGAGGGGGGGGGGGGAGCATAATACCTTCTTGTTAGCCATTCTTCCTGGTTTTTTCCTTGCATTGAGTTACAGATGTCGCTGAATGAAATATCCGTCAATGGAATGCTACTATCGGGTGATTCAGCAGAGACACCATAGTTTCCTTCGGTGGCCAACTGGTGTGTGTTGCCAGATTGTGCTAAATAAGGGTCATAGAATTTGACACTCATTGCCAATTATTTTGCCAAAGAGTGTACATGTTAAAGCGGTCCTTTGTTCAGGAAGCTTCATGGTTAGTAATAAAAAATAACTAAGAGAGCCATATGGATAATTTTATGTCGCCAAGTGTTCCATCGTTATCTAAGGGATGCGATCCTCGATGAAAGTCTCATGGCTGCGCCACCCTGTCAGGCAGGGTGTTGCAGGTGTGCATTGGACAAAGGAGTAACGGTCGGTGATTAACACCCTGGGACGTGGGCAATACGTGCGCAAACAGCGAGCAAGGACGCTCCGAGGGAAGGGACGGTGACGAGAGGCATGCGAGTGATAGTGGAAGAGCGAATAATATGGCACTATATATTTGTAATAAACTAAGACGCTTTCTTGTTTATATTTTTTATATGAAGAGACAGTTGACGATGGACCACGAAGTTGGGCACTCGATTCTGATCTCGCTATCAGATCTCCGATTTGGCACTTGTAAAATTCCTCGTCCTGCCGGATGAGACTATGTATCAATTTAGCGTTTACTTCAGGAGGAGATCCATAGACGAGGCTTCGCTTCCCATCGAAGACTGTAATCATATGGTAAATATAAAGGATCGTCTCATCCGCAAAGACAAACTAAGCCAGAAGGTGGTGCATTTAGGAACCAGTAAGCGGTACCCAAGATTCACATCACAGAGGAAGAACTTGTGTTCTCTTACTTTTAGCTGAGCTAACCGTAATTTTGTATATGGTCTGCTGTGTCATTGTTCCTTTAACCAATGTTTTTTATGCATTATGAAGTTGTTGACTTTTCCTTGTATGTGTTTTGAACAATCCATATCATTTTTGCTCGTTTTCTAATGTTAATAAATGTTAGTGCCTTTCCCTCAAAAGTAATTTAACGCTTTCTAAATTACTGTAATTCCCATGAAAGTAATTGTAGTTGTAAGTGTGGATCCCTTAAGTACATTTTGGATGTACCTCTTCCATTGCGCTCACGCAGTATGGAGAAAGGAAATGATATACAAAATTTTAAGAAATTGAGAGCAATAATAACAGGTAGCAACAATACTTACACACAGGAACACGAACTTAGAAATTAACTAGCTCAATTTAGTTTATTAGAATAAAAAAAAAAAAAAAAAAATCCGACACAAAATCTTGGTTTCATTTACGAAGGTTATCAATAGTTTTATGAATACGTGTATATTTTTTCGTTTCAGCACATAGAATGAAGGATGTAGGCAGTATACATATTTTAGATGCTTATCATATGATGTTATGATTTATTACATATGCAGTGGTTTTAATTTTGCTGTGCCTGATATCAAAAATGGATTGCTTTAAATGTTTGAAGTATTTTATATACTATATGTCCATGTCTGGAATTATCTATGTTCCATTCATTGTTGCTAAGTGTTTGTGAAACACGCTGTAGTAATGACCAATAAAGTTTGGTATTATTATGATTGAATGAAATTATTTTGCAAAAGGAATATTGTGTAAATTTAAAATATCCGTCGTCATCGTAAACTTAATCGTTTAAGTTGTTATAGATCTCCAGTATTGCTAGGCCGAGAATGGCTTATGTAATTAAGACCAGAAACGGAATTAAATAATACGGAAGTTTGCAATAAGCTTGAACAGTAAGATATTGGCAACAACATCGATTCCAAAAGGCAGTGTAACGTAGAACAAAATGCTTATTTTGAGGGTAATAATACTGAGTTGGTTGAATATCTCACGGACGAAATGGGGCGCGAAAATGTAATTTCAAAAATGCCGGTAACAGATGCTCCTGTTGAATATATTGTTCATAAAGCAGGATGATGCAGTTTCTATTCAGACTACCTCGTCGCACACAAATACAGACATAATGAAGTTACTTGTGATAATTTCCGCCCAAATTAGCCACACTAATACGAAACAGAGATCTTTCAAGATGGAAGCCAAAATAATTGTTGCTTATCAAGACGCTTTAGGCGCAAAATTAGATAGGTCATTCCCTGACGTCCGGGCGGATTGGATGAAAAATTTTCTGATATACAGATGACCATTACTAGTGAAATAAGTAAAGTTAGTGACATTTCGGGGCAGGCAGAATTTAAAAGCCGCGTACAACAAACTAAGCTCCAGAATTAACATTGCAGAAGTTACAATTTCAAAATTGGAAACGAAGGAAGTCGTCGAGCGACAATCACTGTACAAACAGATTGAGGGGGTGGAAGCAGATTCTAAACTACAATTTAAATCAGTTGAATAGAAGTTGGACGAGGTTCATGCGTCGGTATAAGGGATGAGAAAAATGAATTCTGAAAGTCGCGAAGCTCATAACGCGTTTCAAACGGAAGTTCTCGGATAATGTAAAAGTATTGGAAAGAAAATTGTGGCCACGGAAAATTCTGCGGGGGCTCAAGATGACCCCATTATGGGGTACGTTATTTCTGCATATGGAAATGTAGGAATACCGTTGCTGCGGTTTCACGTAAAGAATGGCGCAAATCCCCACGAATTCCGCTTATTTTTAAGTTCAGGGTGTTGATTTGAAGTTAATTCTTGTCCGTCAAATTCTATACGAGGAGCAGAAGATTTGGTTCGACAATGAATGTTGTGACGACCCGATATATGGCGAGTTAAAGGGGTTGTTTTTACAAAACCAGTGGGCTGCGGAAGTTCAATCGCAAAATCGATTAGGCATAACACAAAGAGCTGCAGGGTCCAGGTATCATTATGCAGCCAAGATAATAACATTGGAGTCACTCCTGGATCCTCTAATGAGAGAGATCGAATTAGTTAGTGCCATTGGGTCACATATTCGGCCTGAAGTGTGGTACCACTTTAATCGAGGCACTGTTATCAGGGTGGGTCAGCTGTTAGATGTGTTGAGAAATGCAGATCGGGCGAAATAAAAAAAAATATATAGGCTGTACCAATCTCGACACGGCCAGCACATGGGGTAATACCGCAGGTGGAAAAATGAGCATAGTAGCAAAAATTACCGTCCGTATTTGGGAGAGAGTTAATCGGAAAAGGAACCCAACAACAACTCATTTGTTAGTTCCATAACCGATTCAGCGATTAGAGTGGGAAACGTGCAAACAAAACTGCGGCCACTTGATGACGGAACATCACTATAAGAGAGTGCGGGCCACTTCATTATGTTAGGGGAAATGAGTGTTTAAGAACATTGAATCGAAATAAATTGTTAACAAAAGGTTCTCATCAATGAAAATCAGCATTTTAAATAACTAATGATTGAGTAGATGCTTTTGAAAGTCGAGAACATTAGCGGAATGTCGATAACGCACTAGGAAATGGAGCCAATTCTGGGTAAACCTATGAACGTACATCAGAAGTCACGGTATTTCAGCAAGTTTGATATTTTCATTGACTTCAATTCATAAGACCGCAAGCACAATGGTTTTTTTAAAAAAATATTTTGATGATTATCAGTGTCTTGTTGGTAATGGGCAAGTCCGCAACCATGGTAATTTTATATAGTTGAAACAATCTGGCAGTGTGTAAGTCCACTGGCCCATTGAGTTTTATTCGAGCTGTGATGTCTCGGTAATAAATGATGCAACATAGAAAACCCACTCTAACAGTAGGCTATCCATTTGCGAGTCTACAAACCACTATGACAAGTAAAATCAAAAGTATTTTTGATGCACAAGTAGTTACAATTTATTTAATTCCCCCGACTCTTCTGCTTCCTATCCGAGGCTACCGTACATTCATCTCAAAATTTACATCCCAACATTGGAGTTTAATATCGATATATCGAATTTGACATATTATCGATTTATTATTTCGACTTGCATTGTAACTTACAACGGTCAACAAAGAAGTATTATTGGCGCACTGTTGGGAGAGCGTGTAGTGCAGTTAGAAAATGAGTGAACCTAGGGAAATTCCTGTTAAAGGAAAGAATTTCATTAGAGTTAAATACAATCGGATTTCTGGAACAGTACTAGTGAAAACTGAAGGACCAGCGGCAAGTACCGCTGGAACCGCAACCAATAGAGCTACTACACATGGGGCTGAAGAGGCCCAAGCTGGCGGCGAACAGAGCGATTTAACGCCAGAGCATGCCGTCTCCGTTATTGCGTCGGCTGTCTTAGAGCAACCACCAGTGCCTCCTAAAGCAGTGTGGGATTACTGCGCCAAAATGTATGACGTCTACAATAAGATTCACTTCGCCTGCTTACACAGAGCAGGTAACGCTGGAGTTGAGATTGAAAGCATTATGGTGAGTCCTATCCACTGACACTGCAGTGAAATTAACTTAGTGTTTATCGCCCTTACTGTAAAATGAGATTTAGATTGTTAGAATCTCTGTATAATTTATTTGCTAATTTTCACTACTTAATCTCGTAGGCGTTAATAGTCTTCAAGTAATTCAACTCATAGATACAAAATATTCAGAGACCAAAATCAAGTAATAAGAATTATGGGAGTAACTGTATATCGCGATACTTCTGTGCCAGTAGTGCTACAGAATTCAGACAAATGACTTGATATGTTCATTAATTCTTATTTTGAGACGTCTTCTTGACATTTAAGCTTCTATCTTTTGCAAAAAGTTACAAGAAATTTACGAAATAAAAATATATTTCACTGTTTAATGATAGATATACCACTATGTTAAGGCGACAGAGAGAGTTGAGTGATTTTGCTGTACACAAATACCACATTTGTTTGGCTTGTATGAATTTTTTTTCTGGTCCAGGCCATGTTTGAACCTATGCACAATCCTTAGGAATAAAACAAAACATTTTAGGTAGATATGATCCCTGTACCAATAGTGGTATAATGGAAAGGGGTTAGAGCATAGTAGCGGTATCGCAATCTAGAATTAAACCGAATTATGTCTGTGGTTACCATTAAAACCAGTTTGCTGTTCAAGAAGTTACAAGTTTTAACATTGAGGGATGAGTATATATACACATTAAAGTCCTATGTGATCTCTGTTTATACTCTGTTTGAAACAAAATTAATTCAGGGGTACATTTGAGTCTGTACTGGTCTCCTATGAGTCTTGGGCCCAAAATTTTCCTTATAATTTTGCGTTCTTTTTCCTCATTGTTTTCTATATCTTTTTTTCTGTTCAAAATAAGTGTTTCTGATCCATTAAGACATTCTGGTTTAATAACTGTATTGTAGTGTCTCAGTTTTGTGTGCTTGGACATGCATTTTTTGCTGTGGACGTTTTGTGTTAGGCGATAAGCTGTTTTCATCTTTTGGCATCTAATTTCATTAGCTTTTGCTTCAGTTCCATTCTCCTGGATTGTTTCACCGAGATACTTGAAGTATGAGACTCATTTGATTTTTCCATATTTTGTCTTCATGTATTTTGGTGTTTCTTTATTGCAGGTCATAAATTCTGTTTTCTCGAATGAAATCTGTAGACCTACTTTCTCCGCTACTTTTTTCAAGAGTTCGATCTGTTTTTGGGCTATTGCAATGTCACGGGTTAAGATTGATAAGTCGTCTGCAAATGCTAGGCAATCTATCTTTAATTTTCCTCTGCCTAATATAATTGGCTGGTCAATTCCAAGTATTGATTTTTGTTTCCACCATTCCTGTAACACTTTTTCAAGGACGCAGTTGAACAGTAATGGAGAAAGTCCGTCTCCTTGTCTTACTCCTGTTTTAATAATGAATGGTTCTGATATTTCCCCTAAAAATTTTATTTTGGATTTTGTATCTGTTATTGTTTGTTGTATTAAAGCAGGAGTCTTGGGGTCTAATCCTTGTTCTTTCAATATTTGGAATAATGACTCTTGATCAACTGAGCCATATGCTTTTTAAAATCGACAAATGTGCAGACTAAATGGTTGCTACAAATTCTTTGATGTCTGTGGATAAGTTTTGGGTTGAGTATTTGTTCTGTGCAAGATCTACGTGGTCTAAATCCTGCTTGATATTTTCCGATCCTTGGTTCTAGTTGTTGTTGAGCCCTATCGAGGAGACACTTGGAGAAAATGTTGTATGGTACTGACTGCAGTGAGGTGCCCCTGTAATTATTAACACTTGCTCTTTCTCCCTTTTTGTGTAAAGGGTGGATTAACACATTTTTACAATCTTCTGGAATTTTTTCTGTTTGCCAAATGTCTTGGATCATTTTGTAATCTCTTTTATAGTTTTTGATCCCGCTGATTTTAGAAGCTCTGCAGTGATTCCATCTTCACCAGCTGCTTTGTTCTTTTTGAGTCTTTTGATTTGCCTAACAACTTCATTTTCATCCGGTGGTGATGAATTTGGATTTTCTTCTTTAGGTTCTTGTGGTGCAAATCGTTGTATTGGTTCGGGACAATTTAAGAGTTTTTCAAAATTCTCTGCGAGCACTGTAAAGATCTACTATTATTATTATTATTGTACGCCAGGTACAACAAGACACATGTGAGTCAGATAACTATATCTAGGGATTCAAGCCATCTTCTGGCAGCTGGTTCAGCTTGATGCAGTTTGAGCAGGCTTCCAGACAGTCTTCTTGCTGAACAGTCCATCACATTGTGGTCAGCAACTTGGATACCACTATAGTCTCTCAGTGTATCTTCACACACACCCCACTTATGTGTGGTTGCATTGCACATTCCGTGACCTGTGTGTAATCTATTCAGTTGATACCAAAGATACCTAGGCAAGTCAAACCCTGGAACTCAGGTTGTCGGATCTTTTATAAGCCCACAATTGTGTTGGCTGTTGGTTTCCCACTCCTTTCTCCAATCTTCATACAAATTAAATTTGTTATGTCTGTGCTGCTTCCATATAGGGAAGACTCCTCGATTTTAATCCTGTGCGAGGCAGGCGATGAAGGTCACTATGAAGAAGAATCATGTTGTTTTCCTCTATTCCTTCAAATTCTCTAAGAAAAATCGATCTTTTCCTCAAATGTGGTGGAGGAATGTTGGAAAGTACAGGCAACCAGGATACTGGGGTACACCTAATGACACCACTCATAGCAGTGTTAAGCTGGGTGTTGACTTTGGAAGTATGGGTACTACCAAGCCATGTAGAGCAACAGTATTCTGCTGCAGAGAATGCCAAGGCAAGGACAGCTCCTCGAAGAACTTGGGCACCTGCACCTCATGACATGCCAGCCAGTTTCTTTACAAGGTTCAGACGGGTCTTCACTTTCTCTGCAGTGTTAGATAAATGTTGATGAAAAGTAAGGGCTCAATCCAAGGAAGCTCCCACATATTTGGGGTGGCCTTTGTGTTTTACTCTCCCAAGGGGTCCGAAGGTTGGTCTTATTCTAATATAAGCAAGCTAGTTTGAAAGGTGAAAGCAACAAGACTCTGTCATATTAGGTTTCAATCTCCACTTAGAGAGGAATGCCTAGTGCTGGTTAAGACTCTCAGAGAGTCTATCTTCAAAGATCCGGAAGTTTATATTCTGGAAAGTAATAGCCATATCATCGACTTACTGAAATTTCCTGCAATTTATTTGAGGTATGTCTGCAATATATAAATTAAAAAGAATGGCATCAGCACTGAGACCTGAGGCAGTTTATTGTTGACAACACACCAGTGACTCTTTTGGACCCCTCAGTGGACCTGGATTTTTTGATTACTCAGCATGTTGTTCAAGAGTTCAGCTATTTTTACATGGTACAGCATTTAGGAGTTTCAGAAGGAGACCCTCATGCCAGGCAGTATCTTAGGCTGCTGATAGGTTGATAAACACAGCTCCTGTTTTAAGTTTCTTCTGGAATTCAGTCTCGATGTGGGTCACGAGAGTCAGAACCTGCTTGGCACTGCTGCACATTGATCTGAAACGAGCCGGCTCTGATGGAGTGACTTTATTGATGGCATTGTGAATCTGAGCCAGCACCATTCTCTCAAGCAGCTTATATGCTGTGCTGAGGAGAGAAATTGACCCATAGTGTTCTGCTGCATTTCCTTCCTTACCTGGTTTTACAGTGGCAATCACCTTAGCTTTTTTTAAGGCAGGAGGCAACTTTGAGGTCTGTAATAATTCATTGAAAAGTGCAAGCAACCATTTTCTTGTGATAGGGCCAGTATTAACAAGGAATTATGGATACAGGCCATCATGTCCAGCAGCTTTGCGGAGTCTAGTATACTTTATTGTGGCATCCAGTTCTGACAAAGTAAAGGGATTTGAATATTCTGCATTTGGTTTATGAGCTTCTTGACTTTATTAAATTCGCTTTTCACACAGCAAATTGTTTCTCTATTGCTAGGCACCTTAGAAGTTCTTAGTACGTAACAGGCTATGACATTATAGGACTTTCTCCCTTTTGTACCATTCTGGTTGTAGTCAACACTCACTTTTTGGATTAAAGACAAGCCTTTCTGCTTGAGTGTATGAAGTCTAACTTCTCATTTGTTTCCTGCCAGAGTTTTGTCGACGCTGGTTAGAGACTCCAGCAACCTTGTCACTAAGGCATGGTCTCCACTTCTTTTGAACTGCTTGAACAAATGGGTGCACTCGTGATTCCAACCAGGGATATTGTCAGATCTGTAGCCCCTAGATATGCTGTGCTTTGCTGCTATTTCCCCGGCTTTCAGAAATTTCTTGTAAGGTCTTACAGCACCTGGGAAATTTTAAGGAGTCTATCGAATTTTCTGGTAAAGTTTATTGAGTTATACCAAAGATAAGCAATAAGCCAATTATAAATATGGTCGAATTCATAATTTGAAATATTTTGATAGAGAAATCTGGAGTATTTTTAATTAATATGCTTGTAATCATCATTCTGCAGCTCCAGTCCCCCGGGTTCTGGTGACAAGAACTCTTCACTTCTTCCTGTCGATGAGTGGTCCTCCAATCAAGCTCTATGTCTTCCAATATTCAATTCATTTTAGGCCTCCCTGCATGCCAATTTCCTTTGATGTCCATATTAAACAAGGCCTCATTGCATCTTTCTTCCTCCCCCCTTTTATATATGTTCATACCACTAAAGGTGCGATATTTCCACACTGATGTGTCTTCTACATGACTGATTTCATTTCTTCCTTTATCTCTCCATGTCCTCAGAAGTATAGTAAGCATAAACTTAATTTCAGATGCTTCAAGTCTGTTATTTTCTTTTACAGACAGGGTAGTGGATAAGTCAGTATGGAGATACAGCAGATTTTAAATAGTATATTTTTGTACTTTCTGGGCACTTTGTTACACCACAATAGAGTTCTAACTTAGTTGCGAATGTTTGCTGTGTTATTGGTTCTGTTTGTAATTAGATGTTAGGCCTACTGGTGTTGTCCTTACTCAGAGTACTGCTAAGATACTTGAATTGGTCAACATTTTGAAGTTGTTGATTAAAAATTAAATTAAATTGCAATAGAGCTCACGCTTCAGTGGCAATTTCCCTAAACATCCATCTTCCCCCTTTGCTGCACCCACCTACATTTTCCCTCTAGAAATTTTAACTTTGAATTCCTTCAATGTTTTTGGTAAATTATTTATTATTTCCCTTGGTAACTTATAGCAATCCCTGACACCCTTACCTAAAAAAGAGAACCTTCCCACATGGTTTTGCCTGAAATCCAGTGCCACCTTGTGGTCATGGTCATCTTTTCCCTTCCATTCACTACTTTTCATACCTACACCAATATCTTTCCATGCCTCATCACCAGTATATGCCTTGTACATTCCATTGACCCTCTTCATCCTCCGCCTGTCTTGCAATGAATCCTATTCCTGCTCTTTTATCGTACCTGTTACTGATTCCATTCTGCGATAATTTCCAGAAAAAAATCTAGCAGCCCTTTTTTGCAACCTCTCCAACTCCTGTATTTAATGCTCAAAATGTGGGTACCATACTACACTCCCATATTAGAGAAATGGCTGACCAAAGTTTTGTAACCCAATTCCTTTACTTCCCTCGTACATTCCATCACTCTCTCCAACAAATGCAGAATGTTGAAACCTTTTCGTACCACCTGCCCAATGGGGCCTGCCCAGTTAAGCTTGTTATCAAATGTAATGCCAAGATAATTACGTTTCAAGTCTTCAGCAAGCAATTCTTTCCCAACCTTATAATTATAATCAACCTTTTGTTTTCTATTTGACTCTTCTTTGCATCTATCTTTAGCCCATGTTTACCAACCCAACGAGATATCCTGTCCAGATCACCCTGCAGCTGTTTACAGTCCTCCACCAATTTGATCCTTTTATATAGCATTATGTCATCTGCAAACAATCTAATTTCAGATAGTAAACAATCAACACAATTATTCATTAGAATAATTAATAGCAAAGGTCCCAAAATACCGGGTGTCCACAAATGAATATCGGGGTTTTAATGCTTTATAAGATTTATTACATTATCCTTAAGTTATAAATGATATGTCAAATGAAAGAACAACTCAAACAGTTTTGTTCGTTGGCAATAGTGCGCATGTGCATGAAATGTTTCCGCTGCGATCCGCTAGAATGCGGTAGTAGCAAAGATGGCGACTAGTGAAGAGAAAGCGTTTTGTGTTTTACAATTTGCAAATACTGAATCTGTAGTTACTGTGCAGCGTGCGTTCCGCATTAAGTTCGGGCGTGATCCTCCAAGTGACAATAACATCTGTAGATGGTATCATCAGTTTGAAGATACAGGCTGCCTTTGTAAAGGGAAGAGTGCGGGACGACCAAGAGTTAGCGAAGAGACTGTTGAGCGAGTGAGAGCGTCGTTCACTCGTAGCCCAAAGAAATCTGTTCGGTAGGCTAGTCGCGAATTAGAAATTTCTAAGTCGACTGTTTGGAAAGTTTTAAGGAAATGCTTGCAACTACGTCCTTACCGTTTACAGTTGTTACAGGCTCTAAAGCATGGAGACCATGGTTTACGTGCCAAATTCGCTAACGAAATGTTGTTACATGACGATGAAGATTTTCTACATCATGTTGTCTTCAGTGATGAATCGACCTTTCACCTCAGTGGACATGTTAACACTCATAATGTGCAGATCTGGGGCTCAGAAAATCCTCAAGAGATCGTACAAGTGCAACGACACTCCCCTAAAATCAATGTTTTTTGTGCCGTATCCCGGCGGAAAGTTTACAGACCTTTCTTTTTTTATGAACCGACTGTAACTGGTGCTTCTTACCTTGATACACTAGAGCAATGGCTCTTCCCTCAGTTGGAACTATATGAACCAGAGAACTTCATTTTCCAGCAAGATGGTGCGCCACCTCACTGGCATAACAAAGTACGCGGTTGGTTGAACGTAACTGTACCCGACCGCTGGATTGGCTGCAAGGGGCCCAATGACAGAGCTTGCTATGCGTGGCCTCCACGTTCACCTGACCTAACGCCATGCGATTTCTACCTTTGGGGTTTCATCAAGGATCGTGTGTATGTGCCTCCGTTACCAGCCGACCTCCTTGTATTATGACAGTGGATTGAAGCAGCTGTTGCAACAGTTACTGAAGACACACTGCTCAACGTTTGGGAAGAACTCGGCTACAGACTTGATGTGTGCCGTGTGACAAATGGTGCCCACATAGAACACTTGTAAGCTTGTATATAAAACTGTTTGAGTTGCTCTTTCATTTGACATATCATTTATAACTGTAAGGATAATGTAATAAATCTTATAAAGCATTAAAACCCCGATATTCATTTGTGGACACCCTGTACTAACCTGTGGCACTCCCATTTTTACTTCCACTTCTTTTGATACTGCATTTCCTACCATAACTTTCTGTTTTCCATATTTTAAAAATTCTTCTACCCAGAAAATTACTTTCTCATCCACTCCAATTAGTTTTTACCTTATTTACTACCATTTTATGGCTCACTCTAGGAAACTTCTTTGACAGATCTAGTGCTACACTATCAATTTGGCTTCCCTTGTCCATTTCGTCTTAAATATCTTGCATATATCCCATCAACTGAGATTCGCAGGAATATCCTTGCCTAAAGCCATGTTGCCTACTTGAAGACTACTTACGCTCACATATATTTCTGATCAAATATTCACCTTGGAAGTCCCTGTACCTGTTGCCATGAACTCTGTCTTTCTGATTTTCAGTCCATTTATGCAAACAGCTAGTTCCAAGCCTCCAGCTTTTCATGCACCTTTTCTGCACTTTTATCCCCTATTATGACACTGTCAGCAATGAGTAGAGCTTTCGTTCCTTTTCAGTGCACATCAGTTATAGCAATGATAAGTGGGTTCACAAAACTGCACTGTTGTACTCCTCTTCTTGTTTCAAACTCCATTGTATATTCTTACAAAGTCTGCTGTACTTTCATACATTTTAATCTTGTTTACTAAGAAGTCTGTTACCTTTCTTCTATCCAGAAATTCCTAACTTTTGATCTCCCAAGCTATCCCAGGGCTTTACAACATTTATAAAACATTTTCTGAGAGGTTTTGAGTGAACAGCCTGATGGAAAAAACCAAGTATGTAGCACTTCTTCCTGGTAGGAGACCACATTGTTAATCCTCTAATAACATTTCTCTATAATGTTTTCAAACATCATCAATCAAAGACACAGAATTGTGAGTCAAATATAGTTTTCACATATTTTTCTGTTGCCAGTTGTAAATAAGCATACTATTACAGCCTTAAACCAGTCCTCTAGGATAGTATTGTCCTTTCAAATAGCATTTAATACCCTATATAATCACTGGAGCTTATTCACCCTAGCTGCTTTATCAAGTCTGTGTTAATTCCATCATGTCCACATGATTTACCCTTATTCAAGGATTTTGAAGCAGCTTCCACTTCTTACTAGGTTATGGTTGGATCTGCATGTTGTGTGGCATTTATCTGAGTAATCCCATTTTCATCCCTGGCATCTGTATTCACTGTATCACTACTTAGCAGCTTATCAAAATACTGTCCTATTTCCTCTCTGATATTTCCTTATCACTATCCTAAGTTTATGCTCAAACGCGTTTACCTTCTCTTGGTGTCATCCTAATTTTAACTGTTTTTGTTTCCTTTGGCATTTCAAGTTTTAGGATAAATTCCTACCTCTTCTTGTTTTTCTCATTCCCAATTTTTCATTTAACCATAAGTTTGTGTTCTCTGTGTACTTGAGCTGTTCTTTTCTCATCTCTCTAGATAAAAATCTTATAATTCTCCAACTCCTATACTGTCATTTCAGATTTCTTCTCCATCTTTGTATAGTGCAATTTAATGCCTTTTATCACAGTTGTAACTAATCTATAGTCAGTACCTTAACTCTCACTAGGAATTACTTTGAGATCTGTAAGTTGCCTTCCTGTCTCCTCCGTTGTTATCACCCCTCTGTTGTTATCACCAGTTGAATCATTGCTTTATATTTTCTATTCTAACTGAATCCGATTACTTTGTGGCTGTCATTCTTCTTAAACCAGGTGTTCCGAATTTTTAAATTATTTCGTAAGCATAGATTAACCCTTTGACTGCTCTAGACGTGTATACACGCGAACCCTCGCCGTCCTGTCTGTGCTCTGGACGTGTATACACGTCCAGCTGCTCGGGTCCCTGTGTGCTCTGCGTGCGTTAACACGCTAACCTCTTAGAGGCCTCGTCATGTAGCCATATTTCCACCCAGGGTGGTTAGTTGTTTTCCTTATTCGACCCTTGAGCGTTGGCAGCTGCGATCTAATTTGTGTTTCTCTTTTCCTTGTAGTTTTCGCTGTACAATGGAAGAAATCATGGAGATTCTTACTAGAAGCAACAATGAATATGATGTCATTGATATGGATCATAGTGATGACCCTTCTACAGGGTCTCGAAGTAATAGTACTAAGCCGTGTACATCAGCTAGTGGAAAATGACCATTTGTCTCCACATGTGAAAATTCTTCAGAATTTGAAGCTACAGATAGTGAGAGCGAAATGTGTGGAATAAGAGAATGCTTTAATGACACGTTTGACCGCATGTGCTTGACGATTAAGCTGTGGGATACAAGTGTGGATTAGGTTTTTCATTCCAACAGTTTGTCATTTTTCCTGATATTTCTATAAGTTCATATGATATCTATTAATGATGAGACCTACAGATACGCAAGAATCAGTTCACACTATATTTTCGCTATGAAGTGGTATAAAAAGTTCTTTTTCCTCATTCTCGAATACAGCATTTTAAATACTCACGCTCTTCGCCAAGTAGTAACCGAACGAAAAATGCCAGTTGCACAGTTTCATCTGTCTCTGGTAAGGGGCATCCATACAATATGTGTGGTGTTTTTCCAGATTTCTGGACCCCCCTCTTGTGAGACCTGGTTCGCGTGAGACCACCCCCCTCTCCCGCCCCTAGAAATTGCCCTCACAACTTTTCGAGACCTTTATTTTTTTAGGTCTCAACCTTCCAAAGCTGCACTTTTCGAGGAAATACCCCCTAAAATCTACTTTTGCGTCATTTGAAGACCTTTTTTTTTAGCTCTACAGTCCAACAAGACCTCCCTCTCCCCCTTGGTAAGATTTCGCCCGAAACCCCCCCCCCCTATTTCACCTCACGTAATTTATGGACGCCCCTTGTTGAAGCATGTAGCAAGAACGAACCTAGCAAAGGAAGATGCTCTGATAAAAAAAATCGTCAAGGATTTACTGGGAGACATTTTCCAAATGTCATTCATATTGAAAATTCAAGAAAGAGCGTATGTTCGAAACAGAAAGTGCGTCGAGAAACCAATGCAGAACATGTAATGTACCACTGTTTGTTATACCATTTTTCAAGGCTTATCACACAAAAAGAATAATTAACCATGGGTAACTGCAGAGTAATAATTATATTACATTTATACGCCTCTAAAACTAAACAAAATATAAAAACATATTTTTAACTTGCCAGTGGCGGTCCATAGCCGGGTCAAAAAGGTAGGAAAATATGTGCAGATTTTGTGAAAGGTATTCTCTCCAGATAAATTACTACGCTCACAAACAAAAAACATTTCAGTTGCTGTAATATCTATTTAGTATATGAAGTACCGCACGTTTGCTTACGCAGACATTCACTTTTAGAGGAGCTTTAAACTGAAAAACTTTAGATGTTATATTAACAGCATTTATTTTGTATTTGGCATTTCAAATCGCAGAGCGACAGCAGAAGAACGTCACACACAATGCTCCAGACATATTCAGTACACAGCGGTCCGGTCGAACGCTGCATTCCAGCGCAGGTAAACAGCTTAGGCGTAAACAAAGGAGCACTCAGCGAGAGCTCGGGCGGGTGAACCGTAGCAGTTAAAGGGTTAATCAGGTATTCTCCTGAATTTCTGTTGCTGTATCCAAATGGACTAAACATCTTATCACACCCTACCAGGGTAGCCATTATTAAGATATTCACCATATACAACCATATAGGTATCTCTGCTTGGATGATTCTGACATCTTATCTTATATAATTTATAAAAATGAATGTTTGTTTGTGTATTGACTCGTTTGTTGGTTTGTTCATCTTCTATGCATACCTATAACATTCAGCTGATTGCAGTGAAAGTTTGGTGAGTTATTGTGTGTGTGCCTGCGAAGAAGTCTGGCCAAAAAAATTTAAAACACACTCCCCCTATCCTGCTATACACCCCCCCCCCCCCCAATGTTTTCAAATGTTCTTTTTACAAAACCTATTTGTCCTATTTCGGTGGAATTTTTCACACTTATACTATAAAACAGAGAAATTTAATGCCAACATTTAGTTTGCAAAAATCCATCCACTCTTACCCTGTTCCCTCCCACCCTTATTTTTTGCCAACATTCTTTGTACAAAAACTCAGTTTTATCCGATTTTGATGGAACTTCACATATATGTAATTTAAAACAAAAAGAAAAATACTGTTTACTTTTGGCTTACAAAAAAACTAAGCCTCTTAACCTCCCCCTCCCTCCCGTCCTTAAATTATGTCAACATTCTTCATACAAACCCACAGTTTTTAATCCAATTTCGATAATACTTAGCAGACGTACTTAAAACCAAAGTGGTAAGCTACCTCAATGATTAAGGCACTTAGTTCCAAAAGTTTATGTCCTTGGTCATGGGCTCCAATCACAAGGGGAGTGGGAAATCTATTTTTTGGGAGGATCCAACTAACCTTCATGTTGTGGAGTGATTTGCTTTTTTGATATAAAACAAAAATGCACCCCTCTCCACCTTCACCATCCCCCTTAATATTTGGCAATGTTCTTCATACAAATACACCAGTTTTGTTTTATTTTATTAAACTTCACATACACAGCCCTATACTTTAAAACAAATAGAAAATTACTGTTTATATTTGGTTTACAAAAACCTAACCTCCCCTTAATTTTTGTCACAGCTGCTCATACAAGCCTTCAGTTTTCATTCAATTTTGATAGTACTCAGCAAAAGTATACTTCCAAATATAGTGGTTTGGTAGTGCATTTATTAAGGTGCTTATGACTATAGTCACGGAGCAGGAATTTTTTAAGAATAGTATTTGATCAGAAGAGCTATACCAGGAATTCTGTGGATCAAATTCTACATTAAAATGTAGGTACCAGAGGAAAGGAACTGGCCATCCTGTCGCTGACACAATGGCTTAGTATGCCTCCTTCGGAACAATTCAACCAACCTCCAGGTCATGAAGTTCTTTTTTTTACTGTTTTTTTAATAAAGAATTATAGTGTCTACATTTGGTTTGCATTATCTCAACCCCTCTCTCCCTTTACCCTTCCTATCCCCATGCGTCATTAATATTTGTTAATGTTCTTTATACAAACCCACAGTTTTTGTCTGATATTGGTAGAAATTTGAATACTATAAAACAAAGAGAAAAATACTGCCAACATTTGGTTACAAAAATCCAACTACTCTCTCCTTTTGCCTCCTTAAGATCCCCAGTTTTTATCCAATATTGATGGAACTTTACGTACATATTCTTTAAAAGAAACATAAAAATACAGTCAACATTTGTTTTACAAAAACCCAACCTCTCTACCCCTTTACACACCCGATACCTTAATTTTTGCAAAGCAAAATTCTTTTCCCATATCAATGCAACTTTTCACATGTATACTTTATAACAAACAGAAAAATACTGTCTAAATTTCATTCACAAAACCCAACCCCTCTCCTCCTTTTCAACACCCTCTTAATTTATAGCAATATTCTTCATACTAACACATGGATTTTATCCAATTTTGATGGAACTTCACATGTATACTTTAAAACAAATAGAAAAATACTGTCTACATTTGATTTAAAAAATATAACAACTATCTTTCTCCCCCACCTTACCCACTTAATTTTTGTTATTGTTGTGTGAGTGGTGACTTTCCTGGCATTCTGATGCAATAAAATCCTCTCAGGTGTCCATCCGGCTGGGCACTGGAAAGGATTTTATTTTTGTTCATACCAACCCACAGTTTTATCAAATTTTGATAACACTTAGCACACACGTGCTTTATAATGGAGCACTCTGGTAGTTCAGTGGCTCAGACCCCTACTTTCAAAATCTACTTTGTCTGGTCCCGTGTTCAAATTTCAGTAGGAGCAGTAATTTTTAAGAGTTGTATATGATCAATGGCATAGTATTCACTCTGTGGTAGGTTTTGGTTTGTCAAACATGCACCCTTCTGCCCCTTTCCCCTCCTTAGTTTTTGACAATATTCTTTGTAAAAAACCCACATTTTGTATCTTATTTTGATAGAATTTTGAACACATATACTTTAAAACAAAGAGGAAAATAATGTCTATATTTCATTTCCAAAAACCAACCACTCTCCTTTAAGCAAAATTTATGCTTTAAACTATTTTTTTTTTCAAATATCTCAAAAACGTTAGGGAAATATTCTGAGAGGCCAAAACATTTCCTGTCAAAAGGCATTGGACTGATTCAATTCGAATATGAAATTTAAAAATCTACAGCTTTTATCTGATCTGTTAGGAACTTTGTGCAAATTGGCTTTAAAATTAGTCAAAAATAATGTTTACATATGGTTTACAATACTGTACCCTCTCTTCCGATCCACACTTACACAAGCAACTATTCATTTTTAGCATCGGTAGGGAATTCTGCCAAAGTGGGTGGTATTGGAGATTGTTTATTACAATCTAGTCAAAAAGGGATAAAACATCAGAACTTTCATATCTACACAGCAAGCCACACTGGTTACGGTCTATATGCAGAAAAAAAGACCAAAAAGTATTATATATTCCAAAGTACTGGAATAAACTCTTTCAATTTTAATTTAATGCATAAAAATATTTATCATAAATTGATTTTCTGCATGTAAATGTGTCTTTTTTTTTGTATATGTGTTCCCACTTAAGAAAGAAACAGAGGCATTCCTATGCTTGCTGGCGAAAGCTATTTAATATGTAACCCATCTGCAATATCTTCAACTTTTTTAGTCAGTATAAGACCAATTTTATTTTGTAACTCTTTCCATTTTACACTACAGTACAGGGTATATCCATGTCTCAAAATTTTCTTCCCTGATCTTTTCTATTTGTTTTCACTAAAACCTATCACATCCAGTTGTCTTTTTTCCATCACAACTAGCTCTCCACATATTTCAGTTAGTGATTTTAGATTTAATCCCCCATTTTCATTTTTGGCATTCTTTTTCTCATCTTCAGGTTCTCCACATCCTTCCATTGTCCAGAATTGGGCTGCACATGGTCATTTGTATCAAAGGCAATATACATAGGCTGTCTTGTCGAGTGATTTGTATTCATTCTGCGGCACTTTACATGTTGACAGCAATTTGCTGATCACTACTCTAGTCTACTTGCTTGCTAAGCTTAATATATCAGAAGCTTTTTGTTCGTGTTTTAATACCATAGCCATTCACAGTCCACTACTGACTTTGCAAGGCAGAAGTTTGCACTCGTATTTTACCCTTAAGTTATGGGTTACCTATTCTGTCAATTCTCGGGTACTGAAGTCTACCTTCTCCAAGTTCCATGCCGCAGAGGTCTCCAATTTGACTGATAAATTTATGTTCATTTTCTATACAAAGGCTTCATCGGGCTTCTAAAGGGACGTCTTTTCCTCTTTTAGCCATTGTTCTCCCTATATTTGACCTGGAAAGTTTGTTACTGGCCACCTGACCTAACCTGCTTGTGTCGTCCACAATGTTTGAATTTTCAGATCTAACAGAGGATAGATAATTTATATATGTTAAAAACAGTAATGGCCCCAATATACAAACCTATTGTACTCCACATCTGATGTATCTTCACTCAATATACAATGAACCACATGACAAAGCATTAAAATTTTCCCTTGATGTTTTCTCACTACGATTGGCCACAGATGAATTCTGTCGTGTGGGAAGTGAAACTGTTCCTGAAACAGCTGCTTACATCTGACATTCGTTCTGGCATGGGCTTGGTACCTATTGATGCCATTGATGGGTGGGGTTATACTAGGAATGGTCTGATCCTCAATTGTAAATGGAAGGTGTTCCTTCAGATTTGATATCCAAAAATTCAATTGGAGCCACTATCTCTTATGAAAGGATTCATATCGTTGATAGTGATAGGGCAGCCCTTTTTTTAAAATTAGTGTCAATTGTAAAGCACAGATTCTTGACAAAAACTAGTTTAAGCTGTAATTAGTTTTCAGACACCAAAATTAATAACTGTGCAGAGATTATTAACAAGTGTATTAATAAAGTTTTTAAAATAATTGATTCATCATTTATCACTAGCAGAATTTTGAAAACATTACTCTTGGAGTTGTTTTGTATTACAGTGCTGATGGGCAATTACTGTGCATCAAGTCAATTAATCATAATGGTTTAACTGTATAACTGAATTATGACATAGCCAAGAAAACATTATCTATTGCTGAGTAACTATTATCCTAGTCGGGAAATTAACTATCTTGAATAGATTGTGTGGTGGACTGGCGCAATGCCAATTCCCAAGAGCTATATTAAATTGTGGTTAAGACTCTAAGTCACGTCAGTGGTAGTTTTAATAAAGGATACTCTCAGAAAGGTATTCACACATTTACATTTATTTACACATTACTTTATACACAGATAATCCTCCATCAACTCTTTGAGCCCTTCAAATGGTTATGATAACTAGTACTTGCTTCTGATGCCTAATATCACCATTACATTTTCCCATATGGTTTTGTCCCACCTGTTGGTTTTAAAGATGATGGTATATTCTTCAAGCTGCTTTCATCATTGCTGCCGATGTTGACGGCTAAGTGTCCATCTCGAACATGTCTCGGCGATCTCTTCACCGACCTAAAACAACAGCCTCGAGCCACCGGCCACTGATCGACCTGCTTGGCTTGGCTCCCATATCCTTCGTGCACCTGGGTTTTGATCTGCAATACCCCACCATCCTCTGGTGGTAGGGAAGCTTTTCGACCAATAGCTGCCTCCATGACTCTCCCATCCTTCGCCAAATGACATTGTTGCTCAGCGTATTCATGCTGGCTTCTGCCCTGCTCTCCTGGGTTGTTGGCTCCTGCATCACCATATTCCAATTTCTTTATTTGTTTCTCTTGCTGTTGCAATTGACCTGCTTTAACTAAAGCAGTATGAAACCGTAGCAACATCAATACTTTACCAAAAATCCTGTGGGCCCATACAATTGTATGAGCTGACCAATGAATTCAACATGACTTTACAGGGTAGTTATTTAAGAAATCTCTATTAATATCACCACAAAAGAATATGTTAGCTACATTTTGTTTAAAGATGTTAATAAGATTTCTCATTGCTTCAAAAAGAAGGAAAATCTTTCAGAGGGTGCTCTGTATAAAGTCAGTGTTAATTTTTTTCATTATTGAAATGTTGCTGTGTAGCAATGGTTTTAAAATATTGATCAAAAGAATACTTGCTAACATTTATATCAATAAAACTATTTCTAACATAAGGGACAACTCATCCCTATTCCAAGTCTGCTGTACAGTAATGAGAAGCTACTTTTTAACAGTTATATTTGACGTACCTATTCATGTACTTATATGGCATTCAGATAAGCTTAAATCATAAATGAAATTTATAGCATTCAATTATATGAATCAGAAATTTATCCACTTTGTTGAAATTTTGATGCATTTATTTTATTTATTTATTTATTTTATTCACCATATGATACATTTTCATGTTTATTGGTTTTGTATGTAATATATTAATTGCAACACAATTTTTAATTTTTGTGTCTGAAAACTCATTACTGCTTAAACTAACTTCTGTTATGACCCTCTACCTAACATTTGACCCAAATCTAGAAAAGGTTACTGCTAACTTTAGTAACTTTCAACTCTAAACCACTTAACCCGAGTTTCAGGAAATTTTGAAATTCAAAAGATTCTGTTCTATTGAGAATTGAAGAGCAATAGTGCTCTGGCCTCAATTCAGGACAATGGGGATTTGAGTTCCTTGCTGACCATCCAGATTAGGGTTTTCCATGGTTTAGCCAAATCACTCCAGGCAAATGCCATGGTTGAATTCCTTCCAATTCCTTGAACATGGTCCATTCCCACCTCTAATAAACTTGATGTTGGTGAGGAGAAAAGCCACAATGAAAAAAAAAATTATATCGGAAACAGCAAAGTATGGATTTAGCCTTTACTCCATCAGATTTGCTTTCTGGTTTCTTTGTATAACTGCTTTAACTGTTTATGGTAACATTTTGTACCCAGAAATAATGTCATTTGTTGTGGGTTGCTTTATCACCAAAAGACAGAGTTCTGGTTTATAACTGGATAGCAAAGTTTTAAATTAAGCTCTTGGGATCTGAAATGAAAAAGATTATCTGCCAGTTAAATAAATGCTTGAAGAGAATGTATCCTTTTCTCTCTCACCATCCACAGGAAAATGAGCTTGTTATATGCAGGACTTGTGGTTCTTTCTAGGTGTGGGGTTGGTGGGATTTTAAACCATAAATGGCAAAATCATTGATAAACATAGCTATAATGTTTCCTTAGTTTGTGATTTTGATAAGATGGAAAAGTTGTTGAAGATTTTTCATTCTGAATTGTTAGTTTCTTTGGTGTAAAAACATTTGGGAAAATTTGTTATAATACACCTAACAAAATCTGTCAATTGATGGTTTATTGGGCTTGAGAACTACTGGAAAACTCCCATTATGATGTAGATAATAAAACCCTTAAATTTTAGTGAAAGGAGTGAATAGATAATTTTGAGGAAACCTTAATATGAACTGGTATTGAGTCATTCTACATTGTTATCAATCTATATGTGCAGAACGATCATTGTGGTGGAAGAAACACATGCTACCTTGTTGACTGCAGTCTATGAGAGATCCTTTCAGGCACAGGTTAGTACTGTCAATTTAGTTCTAGTGTTGTAAAATGTTCTTGCTGATAGCGAGAAACATTTCCATTGAGAAACAAAGGTGCAAGGGATGAGATAGTCTCTTGAAATCAGACTCGAGTCAATGGCTATAGCAACACACTTCATAATTTTCCGTTTTTTTTGAAGGTCGGGTGCACTTTTTAGTGAGAAATATTCATTTGTTCAATTTCTTGATTTATATAATGTTCAGTGGCAGACATCACTTCAGGCATAAGCTGGAATAGTTCTTTCAAAAGGCCATGGCTGAATTCCTTCCTAATCCATGCCTTCAGTCCTTTACTGCACCTGATGATCTTTACTGTGACAAGGTGTAAAACCATAAGGAAAATACTTATTTTACAGGTTAAGACTATGATTTGGCACTATTCTAAGTGTTTATCATTAAACTGTTATATTTGTTATCTTATTAATCTTCACATGGGCCATTTATAATGCCGTTAATAGTGGTATCATTTGGTTCAGAGTGACGTGTACAGATGATTTATATAGACTTTTAAAATTCAGGGCATTGAAACCAGTTGGAATTTTGACAGGCATTGCATATATACAATGGTCACAGTTAAAAATATGTGTGGTATACACAATACTATTGCTGTAAATCTATGTCCGACTTTAACCCCTACCTGCTTTACTAGAGACTTTAGACTATAATGTATACATTGTGGGTTTGGATTCTCAGGAATCAAACAAAGGCATGATTGTGAAATTTTGCAAGCACTAACTTCGAGAATACCTTCTAACATTGCTGAAGCTTAATAATCTACCTTGTGACCATTCCATAAAAATTGATGTTGGTAACTTGTTGTTGGTTGAGTCCTTTAAGGTGTAACTCAACAGCGTATAACTTCATGCTGAAATGTATGATAGTCACGAGACTACTTTATTGGGAATGTGATGGATAGGATGAGATGCCAATTGATATCACATGATAAGCTGCAGTATATAAGTGATAAGTAGGTAGGTTATGATACCTGGCACAATATTTAGTGCAATACTTTGGAAACAAAAGACAGCATATTTGTTGGCAATATTGTACACATCAGGATTACCATAATAGCAGTAATACCAATTCCTGATGCAGATAGTTTTAGGTTTAAATTAAAGTGTGCCTGCACCAATAAGTCTGTTTTCCTGTTTTTGTGTTTCTTTAGTATTGCAAAAATGTATAATGTTCCTCAGAATTACATAAATGACCTGTATATTATGCATTTCTTGTTCTTCTCCCTTGCATCCATCCCTGGCCTTTTCATATGTGACCTGTTGGCAATTAGTCAGCTTGTCACTTGTTTTCTGGAAAGGGGAGTTGTGTTGTCATGTGACTGTAAAATCCTTAAGTAAGTTCTTTGTATGTTAAGTGTTTGTTTGTTTTGTGTTTAGTTTATGAGACAGAGATTGGGGACTATTATGGCATTTACCTTGGTGATTCCAGAAAACCACCTAAAAGTCGTAATCATTTTTTTACATTTATTTTAATTTGCTTTTGCCATGACAGGAATACAGCCAGCTACAACTGTGTAAGTGTTGTGTGTGTATTTTTTAAAAAGTATATGGGTACTATATCATCATCATTATCATTTACTCTCCATTACAAACAGAACAGGACAGACAAAACATAAAATTAAAACCACCCAGGCAGTGCCGGCCTTAACCATCTAGGCGCCCCGGGCGAGTCATGCATCTGGCGCCCTTTATAATTTTTAAAAAATATTTTGAATTTTGTACCATATTTTTTACTGAAATAATATAATACTACAAACATGTATTTATTATTATTAATAATAACATTTTATAATTTATTCTCTAAACAATTTCATTTAGTCATGAAACATTAAATCAAAATCAAAAATTAAAACAATAAAACTAAAACCTTACTTTTCTAGCTTTTTTGTCAGCAAACTCTCTTGTAAGACTGGCAAAATCTTGGTTTTCTGCAACTTGATTTTCAATGGACAGCAAGGCTAAACTAGTTAATCTTGATTGACACATTTTAGAACGTAAGTACGTTTTTATCAGTTTTAGTTTAGAAAAACTGCGTTCGCCACTTGCAACAGTCACTGGTATTGTTAACAGAATATGCAGCAAAATCCAGATGTTGGGGTATAACTCTTGAAGATTGAACTCTTTGATAAAGTTTAATGTTTCAATAGGTGTTGCCTGATGGTCTTTGAGATAGTGCTGGAGACCTAAAATTTCATCGCACAATAAATCTCCATCAATGTCAGATTTAAAGTTGATCGTTAACTTTTCTTGCAGTACAGAACAATGTTGGATTAGTTCTTCTTTATTTTGATTTTTTTTTATGTTAAACAAGAAATTCCACGTTGCAGAGAAATCTTGCATCTGTTGAAATCTTTCCTTCATAGATATATGCACGGTGTCCAAAAGAGCATTAAAAAACTCTGCTTCAAACCTTTTTTTTTGGATCAGTTATTGGTTCATCAATAGCCTCTTCACCCGGTCTACGTTTAATACGTCTTAGTCGAGTTTGTGGTTTGAAAACTGGTTGCATGTCAAGCTCCGATGCTAATTCAGTTGCTATTACAATAGCCTATTCGAAACCTGTTTGTCTATATGTTTTCAAATAAGAGCAACATTTATTAAGCATTTCAGTAAAGTCGACAAAGTTGATTTTAGATGACTGACTGGCTCTGCTCACAACATTAACTTGAAAAAGAACATCATACCATATTATAAGAGAAACAATAAAGCTGAAATCTTTTATTTGTCCTGCCAGTGTGGTCGCTTCCTATGACGTCGAGGCATCGCTTTGTTTGGTAACATCGGCCAAGGAAACCGAAAGCATCATGCATTTCACATAACTGATAACGAACCGCTTTGACGCTTTCAATTCCAGCATCCCAGCGCGTGTCACTTAAATTTTTCAGGGTGTATATTTTCAAATGATCGGTCAAAATTTTCCATCTATTTACCGATCCTGCAAATAAATTAAACATTTTTTGTAAAATTCCGATCTGGATAATGGAATTTACCGATGATTTTGCCGCATCGCATAATACTAAATTCTAACTGTAGCATCTACAAGGTACAAATTCTTTACGTACGCCTTTATTTTTTCCCTTTATGTTTGCGTCATTATCACAATCCTTTCCTCTGCAGTTGTTAATGTCAAGACCATGATCACTTAATGTTTTTAAAATACTTTCTGTGAGACCTGCACCCGTTGTATCTACTATTTGCAAAAATGAAATAAAATATTCTTTTATGCTAAAGGCATCCTCTGTTATGTCAGCGCATCTTAATGTGATTGAAAGTTGCTCTTTATGGCTTATATCAGGAGTACAATCAATGATTGCGTAATACTTAGAATCCTTTAAATGGGATACTATGGTAGAGATAACTTTTGATGCCATGATTTCTATTAATTCATTTTGTATATTTTTGCCGCAATAATGGTCAGCCAAATCACTGTTCACTGCCTTCCTAACACGCTCTTCCATGACGGGGTCAAATTTCGCCATTAATTGTACAAGGCCTAAGAATTTTCCGTTATTTGGAGTAAATAATTTATCGGATGACCCTCTGAATGCCATGTTGTTTTCAGCTAAATACAAGGTTATGTGCATCAATCTTTGAAGCACATTGTTCCATCATATTCTTTCTTTAGATATTACCCGCTGTTCTCCCTTGTCAATAGTTGAACCAGCTTTGAACATGATTTCAGCTTTAGTCCATTGATTAAATGCTTTTTTATGTGCAGGACTATTTTCATGCACTTTCAAAGTTTCACTTAAATGTTTCCATTTTTTGAAACCTTCAGTAGTGGTCAAATTTGCAGTTGACTTGAAATCAAACAGTCGACAACAAAAACAAAAGACACTATCGTTTGATATTGAATAAACTAACCACCGACATCTGATAGTTTCTTCATTTGGAAGCTTTTCTTGAGTAATAAGTTGAAGAGAAATGACACCCATTTTGATCTTTCGGAAAATTATATAAATGTATTTGGGAGAGCCCAAACAAAATAATGTGATCTATATTGCTCGCATAAAGTACTTTTGGCCACGTAGCTACAAACAGTGAGATAACAGGAATCAGGCAAAAGAAAGTATTTATCATACCTTATTACTTTCGTAGATTATAAAGTATGCCTACACAAAATAAAATACACTACTCTATAATAAAGTACGGGAGGTTACCCTAGCTGCGATTCCCATACATTTTTAAGGTAATTTTTCTTTACATTAATACCGTGAAACAACAAAAGTTAAAGGAGACTGAAGACCGCGTAGGAACCCGTCCATCACACGGACGAGCTACGGACAAGTGTGGACGCGAGGGGGTGAGCCATCATGGAGCATCCATAAACTACGTGGCACGGTCTAGATGAAGTAGGGTTTGGCTGGAAAGCTACATTGGGCTTCGTGGGAGAGGGGGGGGGGGGGCGGACGGGTTCCGAGCAAGGCAATGTAGTTTTTGATTCATATTATTTGTCACAGTTAAAATGGGGTAAAGAACACTCAACAGCATGTAAATATTTATTCCCATCATTTAATTATCTCCGTATGTAATTTACGATAGTCTGACAAGAGAAAACAGTACCTACAAAATGTCTTCTGGAATGAATAGGGCAAATAGCTACGTACTACGTGGGGTGGGGAAGAATAGAGACAAAGGCCACGCCAGGCTATGTAGGTGGGGGGGGGGAGGGGTTAAGAAGAGGTCAAAGTGGAGGTACGTGGTTTATGGATGCTCCCTAATCAGGCCGTGTGTTGGTGCGGTGACGGTCTGAAAAGTTTTTTTTTAAGTGCTTGTGAATTTACGAGTATGTACAAAGCAAAGAAAGGATAGTACAGGAGGACTAACACGAGTTACTCTTTCTAATTGTATTATATTAAAAATATGTATATATATTAATAAAAATTCACACTAGTATTTATGTGAATTTATATTATGCCTATTAATTTTGTGTATTATTTATTAATTTGTGTTATGCAAGCAAAATTACGAAAATTATTAATATTGAGTTTGATAACTATGCAGATAAAGATAAGTCAATGAAAGAATGTTTTTATGAACATGCCTATAAACCATGGAGCAAAGTACAAGTTCTATTCGAAATCTGAAGAAAAATTGAGTCTCTGTACAGATACAACAGTTAAATTTTTATTTGAGTAAAAATAACATGAGTAGTGGAAACTGCCAGAAGTGTATAATATTTAAACTTCTTTGTGCCAGAATATTTTACATTTTGCTATATCCGTTAGAACAGTATTACTATTACTACCAAATGAAGTTTTAATTAAAATTAACTACGTGGTATATTTCAATTACATTACGTGAAGTAATTGGATTTTCTGAAGGCTTTTATAGTAATAAATATATTATAACAAGTGACATGGTGGTAATAAAAAGTGAAAAAAAAAACTTATGTTAGATTATACTGTATTTTTATTACCTGATCTTTCAAGGAATTCTGCTATTTTTCCAAATATTGTCCTTCACGGATTGGTCTTTGTACAGTGGTGAAGAAATTTCATGTATGTACGGAAATTTACACACTACTTCCACTAATTTTTCATCTTTATCCGCTGTAAATAACATCTTTCCCTGCTAAAATACTTGAACTGTTCCGCTAGCGGCTGAGTCTGCACTGCTCTGGGACCGATACAGTCGCGCGGCTCAAGCAGCCGTTTCTGAGAACGCGGGTTGCTTCATAGGAAGCGCTCTCGTTGCTTTCCATATAGCAGCCCATACATTAGCGTGGAAACGGTTAGTCCTTGATTGCGGTTAGCCGAGTCCATCGCAAATACTTCTAGTTTGAGGGCGACAACATGCCAGGGTTTTCACCCCACATTCCAAGCGTCAGCGTGTGATCCCTCGATCGCTATTAACACATAGTCTGACAGATCGTCTTGGACTGACGCATATGCTGCAATGGACGCTTGTCTTTCTGGCAAAGATATCTTAACTGAATTTATTAATCTGTACGAGACCTTACCATGTTTATCCATTTATATTTATGTAGATATATTCGAATATGTTTATATAACCTTCATATAATCATTCCTGAGTTCCTCGTACAATATTTTGCAGATTTCAGGTTTAACATGTCCCAAAGATTAGAAGACCCTTAAAAGGGTCCGTAAGAACTTCGACCTAAAGAGGAAGTGAGTGGCTGTGTCTTTGAACATTCCCGCGTGTGTGTGGGCAACAAGGGACCAGGAATGACCGGCGGACCCTACCACCCCTGGCCTCCTAGCCCCTCGCTTTTCTCGATAGTCTATGTAGCAGTGATTAACTGCATAGAAATCGCACCTTTATTAATGCAGGATACGATAAGCTACAAGATGACAGGTCTTGTTACACATGCTAAATACCTACAGCCAAGAGATAATTCCATAAACGTTAATACGCTGAATTTCATTTTTCTTTAGATCGACAGAAATATGTAATTAAATTAAATGGTTAAGTTAAGCTGGCACGTGCGGCGCCCTCCAGACCCCGGCGCCCGGGGCGGTCGCCCGGGTCGTCCCTCCCCCTAAAGCCGGCGCTGCAAGCAGGCCTTCAGCTGATCTTGAACCAGTGACTCTCGCAACGTAAGGCCACCTCGCTCGCGCATATGCAAGGACTGGCCAAGCGGAAATCACAACGGCCGGTATGTGGGGACCAGAACTCGATCTTGCCCCTCTATTGTCAAAACAAAATTCTAAGCATGGGTCAACACTAAGAGCTTTCTCTGAACAGTAACCGTAACCTGTGGATAATAGATTGCTTGTTAGTGAAACAGTCGCCACATAATTGGATAATCTTAATGAGGAAAAGTATGATTTAATTAAAGGTACTGTTGTTTCAGATAAATTTCACCATCACTGTATTGTTCTCAAAATTTTACAAAGTCACAAAACAACCTGTTCGCATCGGAAATCTTCTCTAAAAATTAATGTTGCAGGTACTGATAAATGAATCAAGCCAGGTCAACCCTCATCAACCCTTTAACCGATTACAGCTACATGAGGGCCTTGCGACTAAGTCACAGGCGCTCAAAATTTTCCAAGATGTCTGCCAGAATGATGGTACTTCCGGGTATCCAGTTGTATTCTATCCCTATATCTTGTGCCCAGCTGCTGACCAAACCAACATGGTGATGGCCCAAGCGCTCACAGTCAACAGATGACCCCTCCCACCCACCATGGGGCCTGCCTTTTATAACAGAGGCATGTGAATCCAGAAATATCAAGTTTCTCACAGTCACGGACTTTCCTCGGAATTTGTTTACTTCCAAATGAAATTTATATTATAAATGTCGAAATTAATCTTCGTCAAATTTCTGTATCTATAATTCTTTGGCCATAAAAATTAATTTTCATATCAAATCCTGAAATATCTCTAAAGTATTTCAGTTATCGAGCTAAAACAACTTTTAAATGATTTACTCCTTCTCTTTCTTTTCATATTTAGATTTGATCATTTACAGTTCTCTAACCGGGAGAAATAAAACAATGATTGATCCACATGTACTTTCTAAAAATGATACCTCCCAAAATATTGATATTCCAGCTCTAAAACATGCTTTAAATGGTTCTGTATCCAAATTCTTATCAAATGTGATGTGGTGCAGTCTCTATCATTCTTACTTCATGTGGTTAAAATTCAGTCTAGGTGCCTAGTTACATCAACTTTGCCTCAGTGTGACTGGAAATTAGTAGATCCTTCCAAAATTAACATAATTTTAATTTTATTTATTATTTTTTTTTATTTTTTTTATTTTATTTATGTTGACCAAGATACTTTATGTATTGTAATGAGACTTACTGCAAAATGTTCGGGAGGAATTGTACTTTCTTTTGAATATAGTTTTTCCTTCTAATTTTGTTTATAATCCTGTAACTAATCACTTTTGCCCCTACCATATGTGTCACAATTTTCATTAATTCTCCAAAACAACCCTTAAATTTTAGCTATGTCTCTCAAACTAAATAATCTAAACTGCATTATATGATGATATTTACTTTATGTCCTTACTTCATATCACTGTTTATCTATACTTTCACTGTTGAAAAACTTAAAAAAAAACTACTTTAAACATCATTCATCATTGATCTGAACTTGGTTTAATACTATTTCAACAAATTTCATTGTGAAATAACAAAATTTAGGTTATTTCAGAGATGTAGTGTCCAGCACCTAAACGTACTCAAAGCTTCTGGTGGATATCTCCACAATATGTTTTTTAAAATAATAATTTGTATTGTATTGAGTTATGAACTCAATCTTATGTAATGAAAAATTTGTAGATAGCTTCTTCTGATAAAGCACTCTTTGTGATCACCATGTTCCAGGGTCCTCCTCAGGCATCCCGACTGAAACGCTCTAGTGTACGCAAGAGAGGTCGCCAGGTGGTGGCACTGTACATGACTGAGCTGGACCACTCAATCTCAGAAACGTCTTCGGCAAAGGATAATATGCACGAGATGTTAAGAGTTACAATATCCACTGCAGTTAACGTGGCCCGCATCACTTCATCTGTGAGAGACCTTCTCATAAAGGAGGATGAAGATGAACTGCCTGGGTAACTTAAGATAAATTCTGATTGCTATTATAAAGCTTGAGAAATTTGGTAACCTACAGTTATTTGTTGTAAAGCTCCAGCAGTATAACTCATGGTACTTAGCTTAAGATTGTTAATGGTTGCACATTAAAGGAACTATTGGAGGTTGGAAGGATTATGTTGAGGTTTGTCATATCGATAATTATTTTTCGTGGTAACGTCCATAGGTTCAGCACAGGTCCAGTGATAAAGCTGGTTAATAAACAATGGTGGTCTTCAAAAGCTTTTAATAAACCCCTGCCAGTGATAACCACAACTGTTTCTATATGGTTGGATAACCTGCATGACAATTTATCCTGGCTCATTAAACTATTACTCTTCACACTCACCGACCCCCTTCCTGGCAACGTTCTTTATGTCTTGGGTAGTGCATATTGTGTAACTATTTGAAATCTCATAGCTATAGCAACCAAATTTTATCAGTTCTTCGTGATACAACTGTCTGACATATAAGTTCTCTTTTTTTCTTGAATTGACATCAAATGGACTAATAAATAATACTTAGACCATCAGTGGGAGGAAAATGTAATTTTAGAATGTCTCGTGTAACTCCACGTGCCCCACAGGATTGCATTGCCTCCTTGCCATACTCTGGTCCTACAATGTCGAGGATTGGCAGAGTTCTGGGAAATGGAATTAAGACCATATTCCTGCTGCCACCAAAGCTGAAGAACATCTTGCGTTCTCCCAAGGATGACCTGGCACTCCGAACACTGGGAGTTTATTGCATTTCATGTGAATGCGGTAAGAGATACATTGGCCAGACTGTACGGTGCATTAACAAGCGATGTCTGGAACACGCCCGCCACGTACGTCTGGGGCAGAGTGAAAAAGGGGGGGTAGTGGAATATAGCCTGGAACAAAGCCATGGCTTTGATTTTGAGAATACCGGGATATTGGCGCATACAAGGAACTTCTGGGACAGTATTCTCACAGAAGCGGTTGAAATTCGCACCACATGCAATCTCGTCAACCGGGACTGTGGATACCAGCTGGGCGAAGCTTGGATGCCTGTCATTAATGCAATACATCTTCAGTGTGCTGATGTGCACAGCAAGGCGGCCGTGGACCAACTGAACCCATGCCAGCCTCTACCAGTGCCAACCTCCACTCCACCGCCTAGGTGCTGACCGAGTCAGCCAACCAGCTGTGCGGACATCAACCACGCAACCATTCGGAGGCTATAAGAACCAGCCTTCCGACGGATCCCTCACTTCACCAGAAGATGGTGACGTAGAATCAGATCGCCGAAATATCGTGTGGAAACACCTTATTTACTCGACTAGTCTCCCGAGAAGACTACATCCAATGACATATTCATTTACTTTAATGTTCATGAATAAGAATATAGCCTTTCCTGATTCTTTGTTTATTGTTGGAAGGTAACAATGTAAGATGAACCTACTTTTTAAGAGCCTAATTTGTAAAGACCAAAATTTTATTTCCTTTATTTCACGATTATCCTTTTAATTTTGAATGTAACAGTCTGCACAATAGCATTACTTCATCTCATAATAGTTTGATATATTAAACCAAACTTCACATCACTCTAATACACTTAGCAAAAGATCATAAATTGAACATCTTTAACACAAATTGTAACTTCAAATATAAATTCTCCATTATTTGTGATAAGTTGACCATGCTAATAACTATGGTAACCTTAAGCATTAATTTGTGGTAACAAGTCAACTCTTACATGTTGACAGTCTCCAACCAACATGGGAAATTGACTACAATTGCAGATTTTGTCAAATTGAGAAGACACATTAGATAGTTGTTTATTTGATTCACAGATTTTTCATCCTGAGGCTGCTTGATAGTTGACTTCTTGTTTCCAGCCAGGAAGCCACCATGTCAGTAAATGTTGATGATGTGGGTGCTGCAGCCACGGATCCATTGGATATTCCCATGGCAGCAGAAACGGTTGATATGGTGGAGGCTGAAGCAGCTGCCATAACCGAGACCACTGCAAAAACTGAGGAGCAAAACCAATTGGAGGTAAGATTAAGTTTTAGTTGTGGATCAGGCTCTCAGAAAAATTGTGCATACAATTATCCCTCTGGCTATATTTCTGATCCATCTTCTAAGTCCATCAGTCGGCCATTGTAAACACAATGCCATAATTCCACGGAAATTGTCAAGATTATCATGACCATGGAACTGAAGGATTCAGATATAATGGTGAGCTTCGACATCATCTCATTATTCACCCGCGTCCCATTGAAGGATACGCTGGAGCTGATACACCACCAGTTTGAACCAGCCATTGTGGACCTTTTCAAATATGTACTGACATCCACGTATTTCACATACTTGGGGAAATACTATGAACAGGTGGATGGGGTTGCCATGGGATCTCCACTTTCTCCTGTAATCGCCAACTTATACATGGATCATTTCAAAGAGAAAGCCCTGCAGGGTGCAGTTCTCAAGCCGACATGTTTTTACAGATATATCGTTGATACATTTGTGGTGTGGCCCCATGGAAACAAGAGTTTACATGAGTTTCTAGAATATCTGAACGGAATTCATCCTTGCATAAAGTTCACTATGGAATTGGAAAAGGACGGTCGCCTACCTTTTCTCAACATCTTAATTGAAAGAAAGCCGGAAGGAACACTGTGGCATAGTGTATACAGAAAATCTACCCACAGAGACCAGTATCTGGGTGCCACGAGTTTCCACCATCCTGTGCAGCACAACACTGTTTTAAATACTCTTGTGCATAGGGATAGAGCAATTGCTGATAAAGACAACCTGCCACAAGAACTGGAACACCTGAGAACTGTCTTCAGGCGGAACGGTTACTCCGAGTGGCTGATAGAAAGAGCAATTGAACTTAAGCCTGGGAAAATTCCAGTCCAACAGGAAGAAACGCCCAAAGCTACCGCTTTTCTGCCTTTCGCCGGAAACACCTCGGGGAAAATTGGCAGAATTCTCGCACGACACAGTATAAAATCTTTCTACCAACCACCAGCTAAAATACGGGACTACCTCCATTCAGTCAAGGATGATCTTGGCCTAAGGGGATTTATAGCATACCGTGTGAGTGTGGAAAGACCTACATCGGTCAAACGATCCACTCCATAGAAAACCGGTGTGAAGAACATAAACGCCACCTCCACCTGGGACAGTATAGCAAATCAGTGATCGCCGAGCATGTGTACGACCATAGCCACAAAGTAGAGTTCAATAAGGTTAGGATATTGGCTACAACATCACATTTTTGGTAATCTGTTATCAAAGAAGCAATCGAAATTCGACTGGCCATCACATTTAACAGAGACAGTGGTCTATGTCTTAGTGGGGCATGGAAACCAGCCTTAGCAAATATCCGTAGAGAACATTGTACTTCCGTCCAGCTGCCACTGTTGAGGGCTCCATATTAGCTTGGGCTGGAACAAGAACCATAGCAACGCCCACTGGCAGCCAGCCGCCAGTTGATTGCGGGCCTGGCTGATAGTAAGCTTTCGCCAAGGCCACGCAGCCACCGGACGCGGACATGTAAATAAGGAAGAGCGGCACCCGACCCATCTCAGTATCTGTAGGTCAGCTGACCAGTGAAGATGTCTCTACACCTGAAGAAGAAGATGGAGCTAGCCGTCGAAATATTGTGTTTCCACAACACTATCCAGCGGTACACCCATGAAGACTACATTACAGTCATACGCCGGGAAAGTCTTCGTTCTTACAGAAGAGACAGTATTTGAAGACCAGTTTAAGTTTATGATAAACCGTGCCACAAGTGAAACAATTCTTGCTCTAATATTAATACTTGAAGGGCAGATGTAGAAAAACAAAGATACTTCTATTGCGTTTGTTGGTTTAGAAAAAGCTTCTGTTAATAATTTTAATGAAGTGAAGTATAAACTATAGAGGAATACCTTATAATCCATAGAAAAATCAAGTGGCTGTTATAAAAGAATAGAAACATTAGAGACATGCTTCATTTAAAAAAGGAATCTATTCCCATTAATATTCAATTTATATGTAGATAATGCAATAAAGGCCGTAAAAAAGAAATTAGAAGGTGGCATAAGTATTCAAAGAGAGAAAATCTAAATATAATGATTTTTTGATGGCATTGCCCTGTTAGCAGAATGGATTGAGGAAACTGATAAGTTACTGAATGGCATCTGATCGAATATTCTGTATTAATTGTAAACCAAACTAAGACAAAAGTAATGAAATTTTGCAAAAAGGATAGAATTAATAATCATAATAATTGATAAAATTGTGATGGAGCACCCTCTCCGGTGGCAATCTCCCTACACCCTCTCCCTTTCCCCTTCCAACCTACTTTTGGCCTCTACTAATTTTTGCTTTAAATTCTTTCAGTGTTTCTGGTAAGTTATTCGTTACTTCTCTTGGTAATTTATTCCGATCCCTCACTCCCTTTCCTATGAAAGAAAATTTTCACACACCCTTATGTCTGAAATCAAGTGCCAGCATGTAGTCATGGTAAACCTTACCCTTCCAAGCACCTCTGTTAATTTTCCCACCAATATCTTTCCATGCTTCATCGCCAGTATAGGCTGTGTACACTCCCATGACTCTCTTCACCCTCCTTCTATCCTTCAATGATTCCCATTCCAGTCACTTTATCATATTAGTTACCGATTGTGTTCTGCGGTAATTTCCTAGCAGCCCTCCTCTGCACCCCATCCAACTCCTGTATTTGATACCCAAAATGTGGTTCCCAAACTACACCACCATATTCCAGCAGTGGTCTGACCAAAGTATTGTACCCATATTCCCTTACTTCTCTAGGGCATCCCCTCATCACTCTTTCCAACAGGTGAAGAATTTTGAACGATTTCCCTACCACCTGTCCAATGTGTCTGTCCAGATAAGTTTGCTGTCAAATATAATACCCAGGTATTTACATTTTGAGTCTTCAATAAGTAGCTCCTTCCCCACTTTATAATTGTAATCAACCTTTAGCTTTTTATCTGTGTACTTAACAAGCTGGCTCTTATTTGCATTTATCTTCATCCCATGTTGACTCACCCAGCTAGTTATCCTATCTGTATCACCCTGCAGCTGTTTACAGCCTTCTATAATTTTGATCCTATTGTATAACATTATATCATCTGCAAACAATCTAACATCTGACAGTAAACCATTAACACACTCATTAATTAGATTAACGAATAACAATGGTCCCAATACACTACCCTGTGGTACTCCCATGTTTACTTGTACTTCTTTTGATATTGCATTTCCTACCCTAACTTTTTGCTTTCTACTTTTTAAGAATTCTTCCACCCAGCAAATCACCTTTTTATCAGCACCAATAGTTTTTACCTTATTGAGAACCATTATATGGCTTGCTCTATCAAAGGCATTTGAAAGATCTAGTGCCACACTATCAACTTGACCTGCCCTGTCCATTTCATCAGAAATATCCTGCATAAGGTGCATCCTACTAACTGAGATTCACACGAATATCCTAGTCTAAAACCATGTAGCCGGCTTGAAAATGACTTACTTTCCTCACAGACACCTCAATATGGTTGCATATTAATCTCTACTACTGATGTCAAACTGATTGGCCTATAGTTTTCAACCCTGTTTGTCACCCCTCCTTTATGGACCGGTACTACTATTGCACTTTTCCAGTCATCTGGTAAACAACAAGTATCCAGACCCAATTTAAATAAAGTTTCAAAGTAAGGTACAATGTCCCATCCTACTGTCTTTAAAACATCTGTAGTAATATTATCAATACCAGCCCCTTTATGCTTTTTGAGATGCCTTAGTTCCTTCATATCACCTTCATATTTAATTTCAAAATTTCTAATCTGCTCCCCTCCAACTGTGCGGATAGGCTCATTTCCGGATATAACCCTTGAATTATTGCCCCTAATTGTCTCACTGAACTAGTTACTCAATAACTGTGCCTTTTTAAAATCCTCCGTTACTTCTTCTCCATCCTTATCTATAATTGTCTCAATACCCTCTCTTCCCCTCATTTCCTTAATATAGCTATAGAAATTCCTAGATGCATTAGTCAGAGGTCCCCCTGCACAAATAATATTCTGCATAAACTCATCCTTAGCTAGTCTCTTTGACATTATTAATTCCTTTGTTAGCTGTTTCATGACATCCTTATTGTTAATAGTTGATTAAATATAAGAATATCGTAAGATGCAATGGGAGAAGTGAATTCTGCTACTTAGTAAGTAGAATTACAACTATTGGATGAAGTAGGAATGATTTTGAAAGTTCAATAGCAATAGCAAAAAGACCGTTTTTGAAAAGCAGAAATCTTTTAGTTTCAAATAATAATCTAGGACTTGGAAAGAAATTTTCAATACTCTAAGTATGGAGAACATCACTTTCTGGTAGCAAAGTATGGATTTTATGAATGCCAGAAAGAGGAGAATTGAAGCATTTGAAATGTGATATTTGTATTTCTGTTATTGATCCCTTTGCATCATACATAGTACAAAGTACAAATGATATGGGATAATTCAAAAATAGTATGTACACTGACAGGCACACATTCACACATAACATACATTCTCTCACACTTTATCCTTTCTGTGATTAACTATATGATAACATAACTGTACAAATCTGATAAAGACAAAACATTTATTATTATTATCACAAATATAAAATTAACAAATGATTTATATCATTTTCCCTGTTTATTTTTATGAAATCACTGTGAATGAAGACTAACATTTGATTTGCAAATACTCATCACTACTGTGGAAGCAGTGGTGGTGCAAGTATTCCTTCAGTAATGATGATGCTGAAGGATGCTGAAAATTAACTGGACAGATGATGTATGAAAATAAACGTGTTTTGGAAATGATGGGTGAGGAAAGGTGTTTGTGGAAGATTCTTACAGAAAGAAGAGAAAGGATGATGGATCACATTTTAAGACCTGTGGGATTGGTTAATTTGTAGGTGGAGCTAAAGTCAAAGGTAAGAACTGCAGAGGTAGACAAAGATTAGAATATATGAAGCAAATAATTGAAGACAGGTTGTAAAGGGTTCCGAGCCACTTCATTTTTCCATGAAAACATTCTACTATCACTCTGCCAGAGCCAGCTAGTTGCTCTTCAGGTTAATGATTGCCCTTTATGACTTTAACCTGCTGGGAGGTGCGCTCACCCCATCCTACCAGCATTGTTTTGTATGTCGCTGTTTCACAAGCAAAATGTCCATGCACAATGGTCAGAATTTGCGGTTTTGAATTATGGTTTGTAAGTGTTGCTAATTCAGGAATCAAATTTGACACAGGTTAGTTTGGGAAAAACTACAGTTCAGTAAAACTGATTTCCAAAAATGGATTGAACGGAGAGCTTCTGGCACCAACAGGTTGCATAAACCTGGGCCTCAAGACTGCCACTGTTACGAGTCACAAGTAACTATAAATGGATCTATGAATTCATCCTAAGAGATAATAACTATTTGATCAAATAGGTTGTATGTATAATAACCACATTGCTCATGATAAGAGGCTAAGTGAATTAATTTTGTACTCTGGAGTAACTGCAAATTAAAGTTTAAAACAGTTTCTCCAGTGCATGCTGGACACCCAATTGTAGGTGACATGCAGTTGAAAGTAATAGAACAGTTTCATTCAGTTTTTTCAACCCCAGTTGTATTTAAAAACCACATACACCTAGTCCAGTTTGTTTCCTTTTTTTATTTCATTGTTTTTTCGCTAAGAAGTAATGTGGCCAAATAAGTCTCTTCTGTGCTTTTGATTACTTTCTTAGGCTTTCAAAAAAATATGGAAACGATTTTATATTGTTTCTCTGCTATCTGCTGCATACTTGCTAAGAGCTATGCTAAGTAGGTAGCAAACTTTCTAATTTTTACACCTTGCCTTTTTTGTTAAGCAACATTGGAATCAAATTTAAGATTTTGTAAAATAGTTAAATTATAGTCTTCCTAATCAAATGAATAGTGTTAAAATAAATTTCTACCACAGGGCAGAGACCTGATTGCTAGTGATCATAGTGGAATCATATATTTTTATTAATTTTTTTTCCACAGGGAAACTGACATATAAGATAGAGTCAAGATTTTTGTATCTTTTTTATATCAGGCATACATTAAATCAATCAAAAATATATTTAAAATGATGTCCATATCCTATAAAATAAAATATATATATATATTTGCATTCAATATAGGCCATAAACTTTTAACTTTTTTTTTGCGTCAGTCTTTCGACTGGTTTGATGCAATCCTCCATCCCTTCCTATCCTGTGCTAACCTCTTCATTTCTACATATCCCTTACAACCCACGTCCTCAATTATCTGTTTCATATATTCTAATCTCTGTCTTCCTCTACTGTTCTTACCTTCCAATGTTCCCTCCACAAGCAAATTAACCAATCCAGCATGTCTCAAAATATGACCTACCAGCCTGTCTGTTCTTTCTATAAGCTTCTTCCATAAACTTCTTTTCTCACCAATCATTTCCAAAACTCGTTCATTTCTTACTTTGTCTGTCCACCTAATTTTCAGCATTCTTCTGTAGCACCACATTTCAACTGCTTCAATTTTCTTTCTTTCCGGTATTCTTAAAGTCCATGTTTCGCTACCGTAAAGTGCTGTGCTCCACACATTGAGTTTTAAAAAGTTCTTTCTAATTCCTAGATCGATAATTGAAACTAAAAGATTTCTCTTTTTCATGAAGGCTCTCTTTGCTAGTGTTATTCTGCTTTTAACATCATTTCTGCTTCGGCCATCGGTTGTAATTTTGCTTCACAAGCAACAGAATTCACTTACTTCTCCTATTGCATCCGATCCTATTTTTATATTTAATCTACTAGTGTTGTGTATCATTTCTGCTATATTTCATCACTTTTGGTTTGCTTTGATTTATATTCAGTCCAAAATGTTCCTTCAGTATTTTGTTCATGCCATTCAGTAACTTCTCAATACCCTCAGCACTCTCTGCTAACAAGACAATATCATCGGCAAATTGTAGCATACTGATTTTTTCTCCCTGAAAACTTATGCCACATGGAAGTTTTTCTTTGAATTTCTTCATTGCTTCTTCTACATACAAGTTGAATATTAATGGGGATAGACTACAACCTTGTCTCACACCCTTTTTAACTGATGCATTTCTCTAGTGATTCTCTACTTTTATTATAGCCACTTGATTCTTATATAGTTTATAGAGTATTCTTCTATCTGGATACTTTAGACCTGACTTCTATAAAATTTTGAACATCTTGTCCCACCTAACATTATCAAAAGCTTTTTCCAAATCAACAAACGCCATAAAAATATCTTTGTTTTTCTTGATCCGCCCTTCAAGTATTAATCTTAAAGACAGAATTGCTTCCCTTGTACCGCGATTTTTCCTAAACCCAAACTGATCTTCACCTACTATCTCTTCTACTACCCTTTCCATCCTTCTATATATTATTCTGGTCAGTAATTTTGAAGCATGTGATGTTTGACTAATGGTGTGATAATTCTCTTATTTGTCAGCTTGTGCTTTCTTTGGAAGTGAGAATATGAAATTTTTATTAAAATCAGTTGAAATTTCTCCTATTTCATAACTTTTTGATATCAGCTTGAATAATCTTTTGATTCCTTCCTCTCATAATGATTTAAGAAGTTCTGCAGGGATCTCATCAATTCCAACTGCCTTATTTGCTTTCAAGTCATTCATAGCTTTATTAAATTCTGTCCTCAAAAAAGGATCTCCTAAGTCATCAATGTCGACATCGCCTTCCTTTTCCATTACATTACTGTTCAAGTCGTCCGCCACATACAGTTTCTCAATGTATTCCTTCCATCGGTTAGCTCTGTCTTCTGAGCTTAAAAGAGGTTTCCCATCGGCAGCTTTAATGTTCATACCTCTTTTCTTCATTTCTCCTAAATTCTGTTTGATCTTTCTATATGCAACATCTATTTTTCCTACGACTATTTCCTTTTCTACTTCTTCACACTTTTCTTGTAGCCATTTTTCTTTTGCTACTTTGCATTTCCTATTTATTTGATTTCTAAATTGCCTATAATGCTCTCTTCCTGCTTCATCCTGAGCATTTTTGTACCTTCTCCTCTGATCCATCAGCTCCAAAATGTCTTCTGTGATCCAAGGTTTTTAGGCAGCTTGTTCCCTAAAGCCTAATGTTTCTTTACCAGCTTTCATTATTTCGGTCTTTAATGCATTCCATTCGTTCTCAGTTGAGCTCCTTTCACATTTACTTCTTAGACCTAAGTCTACTATTTCTGCAAATTTTTCTCTCGTTCTAGATTGTTTCAGTTTATTCACTTCCAGTCTGTTCTGATTATACTGCTTCCTTATTCGCTTCTAGGGCCACATTTAGGCTCTGTGGGCCCCTAGGCTATACATGTGGTGCGGGCCCCCTGTCGGCAGTGGCTGAATTCTTAAGTTTCGAAATTCGAAGTAAAAAATTTATGGGCGACCTTTTTTTACTACCTGCCCAGGCGAGGGTTGTTCTTTGTGGTGCGGGCCCCTAGGCTACAGCCTATGTAGCCTATACTTAAATGCGGCCCTGTTTCGCTTAAATTTCAGCCTGCACTTCATTATTATCAAATTATGGTCAGAGTCTATGTCTGCTCCTGGGTACGCTTTACAGTCTAGTACTTGATTCCTGAATCTCTGTTTGACCACGATATAATCTAGCTGAAATCTGCCTGTATCCCCAGGACGTTTCCAGGTGTATATTCTTCTTGCATGGTTCTGAAACAGTGTGTTTGCCACTACAAGCCTATATCTTTCACAAAATTCTAGCAACCTGCTTCCTTGCTCATTTCTTTCTCGAAGACCAAAACTTCCTACAGTATTCCCCTCTTTTCCTTCTCCCGCTATTGCATTCCAATCACCCATGATTATTAGAGTTTCCTCCCCCTTCACATATTGGATTAATTCTTTAATTTCGGTGTATATTTTTTCTATTTCTTCGTCATCTTCCTGTGACGTTGGCATATACACTTGTACTAATGTGGTTGAGATGGGCTTTGTTTCTAACCTCATCAAAATAATCCTGTCACTAAACTGTTCATAATAACTCACCCGTTTCCCTACATTCTTGTTCATTACAAATCCCACACCAATGACTCCATTGACAGCTTGTGTGCTAATTATCCTGTGTTCCCCAGACCAGAAATCCTGTGCGTCCTTCCATTTAATCTCACTAATCCCAACAACATCTAACCTAAGTTGTTCCATCTCCCTTTTTAAGTTTTCTAACCTGCCTGCCCTATTCAGACTTCTAACATTGCACGCTCCGACTCGTAGAATGTTTCTATCCATTCTGATGACTCCTCCCTGAGCAGTCCCCATCCGGAGATCCGATTGGGGAACTATTTTACCTCCGGAATATTTTACCCAGGAAGAAGCCATCATGATAAATATAATTTGAGAGAATTACATGTACTCGGGATACCCTTTGGCTCTTTAATGCAGTGGTTTCGTGTTGCCTTCTGTATCCCCATGCCGTTTATCATTTCTTTAGGGGCCGTTTCCAACCCCAAGGGTAAGATGGTTCCCTGAGCCACTCCTTGCTCTTCCGCCCTCCTTTCGAAGGCCGTTGGCAACCAGTGGGTGACTCCTTATGCCGGGAATCTTTCAGTCACCAGAGCCTCGTCCGTCCAAACAGGGTGCACCACATGAAGGAGAGGTAGACATTTGGTTGGAAAAGGCTAGTATAGTCTCTCCCAATCCCTTATATCCCACTTTGATCATATGCAGTGAAAATTATAGTTGGTTTGTAATGTGTTAGCTAATTGCATCCGGACTGCAGTAGAACAGTGAAATATCTCATTGATTTGTTTTCATTATTATTAATATTATTATTATTGTTATTTTCTTGCTAAGCATCAGCAGTAATTAAACATGCGAAATACACAATGAAACCTTAACTGTCTAAGGCTTGACTCTTGCTTCTAGAATTTTTCTTCCTGGTTTTTGCACAACTACTTGTTCTACTCACTATGCTCGGTTGTAAGACAAAACCCTCTTTTCTCTGGAAATCCTTCCACTATTTTGATGTCTCCAAACTTGTAATATTTGGAAGCACTTATCTGTATAACAAAAGAGATAGTGGTAAAGCCAGAAACAAAAAAAATGTTTTCAGATTGCAGCTTGCCAATGTCTCATTTCTACACCTATTATTTAATGGTATTCATGTGTTATTGCAGGAGACCAAGAATGAAGATATTAAGGTTCTGGCTTCTATGATTCAAGGGTTTGGCGAGTTGGAGAAGTCTCTGGCTCGCCACCGTCAACATTTCCAGTACCTGATGTACGAGGAGCAAATAGCTGCTAAAGATGAGTGTAGAGAAGTCTTTCAAAAAATGTTGGAAGAGATCTGTGAACAAATGGATCACCTGGAAAAAATCTTAGCCAACTTAGTTCACTGCGTAGCTCCACAAGAAGCTCACCAATCACCGCAGAGGTCTACCAGAAAGCCATCTCCAGACCCTCCTGCTCCCGGTGCTACAAGCTCTTCACCTGTTTTGCCACCTTCTCCACAAGAGGAAGTGCCTCAGTGCATTTCTTGTTCAGATTCCACACACGAAACGCTCCAGCTTTAGCTAAAATTTATCAATATCCTATATTGCCAAGTGGCATTTAATGCTAACAGATGATGTTCATTACTTAGGAATGTTTACTCTTGAAGTTAATATATATCCAGTTCCTTTTTTTTAATGTTTGTAGTTTAAAATGTTTGAAAGATAAATCTGTCTATATATGAACACATCCGAATCCTTGTCTGTGAGAGGCTAGAATGGCAATTTAGTTACTGGTATTTCTGCTAATATTATCTTATCAGTGCCTACAGTACAACTGATTGAAAAACAGATGATAGCAGTGGATGAAGTATTAGCCTCAGCCTTGGTTCTTGTATTGTTGTAGCTACTGTTTGTTCACTTTTTTGAGAAACAATGTTCACTCTAAGCTGTTGTAAATGGAACATCAAACATAATCAACACACTGAATTAAGAATTAATTGAAATTACATCTTTGTTATCTCATCAAAACTTTATATCATTACGGTATAACAAGAAATTTTAAATATAGGATATAAATGTTTTGAGTGTAACATATTTTCTTTTACTGTTTGCTGTTACTTGAATTACTGCTATTCCACTATATGAGTCAGATGATGTATGTATGTTCTAAATTTGCAGTATGCCAAGTTGTTGAAAGAAAGTACATCCAAATTCATATTTAACTAATTTCTTTTCCTATTATTTGCCTGTCATAGAATTATGCATATCATTTTTTTTCCTGCATTAGTATAATTCTTACTATTTCTTTATGATTAAATTGTAGCTCACTTCATGTAATTCCCATATAATGGCGGGTAGCATAGGTTGCTTCAAACTGAAACCATTCTCTATTCTTTGCTTTCCAGTCCCTAGTCAAAAGAGGAAAGAACGAATTCATATTATATACATATATGTATGGCACATAATATTCTCAACCTCATTGATCCCGTTATTGCAATAAAACTGAATTTGTATTTTACTTCATTCATAAATTAAAATGATTCCACAAGTTAGTTAATAAAGCACATCTCTCCTCTACATATTCTCAGCATTTTAATCAATGCTTTTCAATCTCCAATCTTTACAACACAATAATAGTCTAGATAGAATTTTATACATTATTTCATTTACAAATACATCACATTGTTTCAAAAGTTGATATATAAACTGCAGTCTGAAATAACCTTTTCCTGTGAATTTTGTATGTGCTCATCCACATTACATAATGTTTTGCACTTTTATATATAAGTACTTAAAGAAATCAGCATTTCTATAAATTGAACCACTTTAGTTTCTATTTCTTCATAAAGTACATTGCCTTGACCTTACAGCAACTTAATGTAATCTGCATTATGGCACTATATTTAACCATTTAACTGCTAGGTATTGCCCGGCAGAGTCCTCGCTGTGTGCTCCTTTGTTATCCTCTAAGCTGTATACCTGCACTGAGAGATCTTGATCAGCCGATACCTGCGCTGCTGAGTATGGCACGTGGCCCGAACTGCTCTGTGCTGAATATTGCTGAGGCGTTGTGTGTGACGGCCTACCGTTTTCACTTAGCGTTTTGAAACCCCAGATACAAAATAAATGCAGTTACTCTGACATCTAAGTTTTTTCAATTTAAAGCTCCTCTAAAAATGAATGTCCGCATAGACAAACACACAGGTACTTCATACGCTAAATAGATATTACAGAAACTGAAATATGTTTGGTATTTTTGTTTGTTAGTGCAGTAATTTATCAGGAGAAAATTTTGAAGTTAATTGTTCGAATACATTTCACAAACTCTACATATATTTTCCATCCTTCTTTTGGTTCTGGGCTTTATACCGTCACTGGCGAAGTTAAATTTTTTTTTTTGTATTTCACTTAGTTTTAGAGGTGTATAAATGCAATGTAATTATTACAGTGTAGTTATTCATGGTTAATAAATGTTTTTCGTGTAACAAGCCTTAAAACATGGCACAACACACACAGAGGCAGCCGTAGCAAGTTATTCAGGTGGTGCGAAATCTCGTTGTGGCGCCTCAAATGTGCAATCAGTGGCGGCCCTAGCAAATTTTTCAGGTGGTGCGAGATCTCATTGTGGCGCCCCAAATCTGCAATCGCTTATTCATGATTAAGGTGTTCCTATAGACAGATTGAAGATAACATACATTTTTTTTTTTTTTACATCCTACTGATATTATAAACGTAAAAGTTTGTTTGCTTGGATGTTTTTACTGTTTCACGTTGAAACGGCTGAATGGCTTAAGACAAAATTTGGTATAATGTTATTGGCTATGTACTTTTATTCCGATCGTAAAAGTAATTCCCGTGGGATTCAAATACGAATACATAGTATGAATGGTTTATGAATTCCACACGAGCAAAGCCGCGGGCAAAAGATAGTCTTTATATATTAATAATAATTCAGATTTCAGAAATATTATTATAGGATAGCAGTGGTTTGAATGGGAAACAGCAGCAAATATGGAACACACTCTGTATCAATAGGTTTATTTACTATGGCGTATACAATATATCACGTATATATAAAATTCACATAATTTTAATATTTTTTTTTTCAACAAACAAATGAGGAAATAAATTCATAACTAAAAAACCAAGATTATCATCTTTATCGCTTTTGTCCATTGGCAATATTACTTTCTATAGATAAAATTGTAATATATGACAGTATATCTAGAGTCTGCGTTTACCGTAAATAAGTTTTAGTTTAGAGACAGTTACAAGTATGGTTAGCAAAATTCGAAGTGCTGTCCACACAGTCGGAAATATATTCTGCCAAACATTTTGTTTCATTAGTTGAACTTTCATCATTGCTGATTTAAGCCCCATCAACAACAGTTTCAGTTAAAAAGTTTCTAACCAATTCACAACCAGATATGCCACATTTTTCTCCATCAGTTAAACTTATTTCCAAATCTGCACAGGATGATTCCAATTCGGTCTTCTCAATTTTTTTTTTTTTTTTTTTTGATAATACGTATCATTAAATTTGGATAATTGTGTAAACTGAATGACCAACCCATTCTTCGATGATATCCTAAAACACGTTGATTGTAAACAATTCTTCTGGATCTATTGCTATCTAATCTGCGGCCTAGTAATAAAAAAAAAATCTCTGCTTTCTTTGGTATCTGACTGGCTTAATAATAGGATATACCCCAGTCTGAAAAGAAATTTTTATAGCAGTTATCAGAGCAGACGAATAACCAGGGTACTTTTTCTCAACTTCCGAGCTGTTTCCCAGCAATTGTGAAGCGTTTCAAAAATCCTCTTTCAGTCTACATAGACTTACTTACAATATTTACTTGAAACAACTGAACTATTTGTTTTCAGAATGGTGACACGAACTGATGATAAGTGATAGCGAACTCCAGCAGGACTAGAAACTCTATTCTCCAAACGAGATTCGCAAATTCTTTGGCGATAGTGCTTGGATACCACTTCCCATCGCTTAGGTGATTGAGATAATAGAACTAATATTCTTCTTGTGACAACGATTCAGATGACTTCGCAACTTTTTCAAGTAATTTTGGAGCCTTCTCAGATTCGCCTTTTGTTCAGGTAGCAGATGTCTGTAAAAAGTTAATAATTACAATATCAACGGTAGTTGCAATCACCGAAGGTCTAACACGGTAGAAATAGATAAGTAGGTTGAATCTAGCCCCATGCACATGTTCCTGCATGCGAATTAACTCTAAGACGACAGCCGAAGAGGCAGGAAACAGGTGTGAGACGAGTTGTGATTTTTTTGATTCGCGTAAATAGAGCTGACTCGAGTCGCCACTCGAGTTGACTAGATTCAATGAGGACTATACGACTACGTACTAAGCTGTAGCTCTTACGTGTATAAACTCTTCTGGATAATTAGTGTGCTAAAATCATATGTGAACATTTTTTTTTTTTTTTTTTTTTTTTTTTATTTAGCACACATTTTTACAGCCTAGTATCTAGAAACTAAAATAGGCCTTAATTTAACACAACAGTTTTACATTTGATATTTCAACAGATAATTTCACAATGAATAATTTCAATTTTTGTTATGTATGGCTTTGGCAATATCTGTACAGTCTTTTCTTGTTGGCACGATACATACGATTGTTCCGCTGTTAACATATATTATAACTTTCTAAACTTGCTGCATTTTGTCATAATTGATTTATTATAGTTTTCTAGTTTTGTATGGTGTCTGCAGTTTCCTGTCCACTTTATGGTTAGAATTTTTAATATTTCACTATGTCACTTCGTACGTCTACCACCACTACTATTACTAAACTATTACTACTATCTACTACTCTACCATCTAAGAAAGCATTTTCCAGCATTGGTATCGGTGCGGTAATCCGAATTCCAAATCTCCCGGAATAGCGCACGTTCTCAGTCTCTCTGGCAGCCAAAGTGACCGAGAAGGCCGCCCATCGGGAGACTGGCCACCTCCAACACTGGTTGTGAGAACTAATTTTCAATGATATATATGTAATTGCAGAAGTAAGGAGTCTTTAATATCCGGCTAGTAGGTTGTTCGTTTCACAGATGAACTAGATTAGTTTAACATCTACTGCCGGTATTTGTTATTTTCAATATTTGAACAAATTCCTATTTTAAGATTATTGGCTACATAATTTACAACTTTTACTCTTAACTAACTATTAACATTTTTACATATTTTAAGAGATATACAATGTTTTACTTCAGAAGCGGCTCGAGACTGCAACTATTATCTATTATTTGTGTTATTGCAATGTCAGACCACATTTTATGCATCGGACTATAGTTCATGTGAGCACTAGTAAAGAACTAATACATACACTATATACTTTTATACGTGTTGCTTCAGCAAGTTCTTGTTTGTAGGTAGAATCTCCAGTGGTGTTGCTGCGAAACGGTCCATTTAAAGTCTTTAATATGGTTTAAGCTCTCCTCTCCGCAGACCAGCTGGTTGCGTTTTCAGCACGATATATGATTCGCTGATTGAGTGCTTAGACACGCATTCGCTTGTGGCAGCTCTCGGGTGTTACTCTGTGACGTCATAGTCGGCTTGACTTGGCCTTCCTCTTGCTGTCGCTAAACTTTGCATGAATCTCTCCTTTTGCAGTTTGGATATATTTTGCGTCACTTCGTCTAGTTTGCGCCAAAGTTGCTCATTTTTTAGTATGTCTTCCGTTTTCATGTTTCTTAGTTCATGAAATCCTTCGTTTCTGGCTTCTGCCATTTGTGTGCAATCCCAGACGATGTGTTCGGGTGTACCCTCTTCCCCGCACTCACACAAGCTTGTGTCTTTTAGTCCTCTTTTGTGTAGTAGGCTGGGATATGGCCCGTGTCCAGTGATGTAATGAACAAGTCCGGTTGACGGATCTAGGTGACGAAGGTTTAATCTCTCTTGAATTGTTGGCCAAATATTGTAGGTTCTCCTGCCAGTAGTACTACGTGACCACTGTTGTTGCCATTCATTCCATCAAGACTGTTTTTATCTCCCGTGCTTCTGTAACCGGTCTTCCTAAAATTTGTTCTACTTTTTCGGCGTCACCGGTTCGTAGCCAATAGTGTGCCCCTCTCTTTCTAACTTCTAGGTCAAGTGGCCAAACGCCCAACGCAACCAGCAGAGAGTCGGTCGCTGTTGTGCTATATGCACCACTTAATCTTATCAGTATGCTTCTTTGTACGCTTCTTAGTGCCTGGCGAGGTTTAACTTGTCGTAACTTATGCGCCCAACTGCTAGCAGCATATCCCACAATCGAGGATAATATACTGTCGTGATACCTCCTTATTATGGACGTTGGAAGATGAAATCTTCTTTGCCCAATACTGATCAGTTTGTTCATCACTATTTTGGCACGACTGCACACCTCTGTTATATGGTCAGTAAAATTTAGTCGCTCGTCTAGCGTGACTCCCAGGTATTTACGAGTTCTAACTCTTTTTATGGAGACGTCGTTAACTTTTATTATTGGATTTCGCTTGGGGCGGCCACTGAGAACCATGAATTGAGTCTTGTGTGGTGCAAGGGTTAATTTCACTTTGGAGCACCAGTTTTGTAAATGTCTTAATGCCATTCTGCTTCTAGTCTCTACTTCGTCCCTTGTTCCGCCTTGTATCAGCAGTAGAAGGTCATCCGCGAAGGCAACAAGCCCCAGGAGTCCTTCTTGCCCAATCATGCTTTCTATGGCCATTTCGAATGTTATGTCCCAGAACACTGGTCCACACACAGATCCTTGCGGACAGCCTTTAGTTAATTTTTTCTCTATAGTCACTCGTGGACATCTCAGTTTGGCAAATCGGTTTTTACAGTAGTCGCGTAACGTTCCACAGAGGTTACTAGGAATTCCTATTTCTCGCAGGCGGCTAAAAAGAGCCGGCCACCATAAGTTATCGAATGCTCCAGCAATGTCGACGGCGATAGCTATTACATACTTGCTATTACTACTTTTCACTGGATGCACGGCCTTATTTATGGCATCGTCGGTCGACCTACCCGCTCTGAAACCAAACTGATGTACACTCATACTTTTTCCTGTGTTCCTGTAGTTTCCATACTAAAATTTTTTCCTGCACTTTTCCAAGCACATTTAGCAGACAGATCGGCCGATAGGATTTAGGATTTAATGGATCCTTGTCGTTCCCCTTCTTTAGGATCACCACTTCACTCTGCTTCCAGATATTTGGAACCCTGCCTTGCTGAAGGCATTTATTAAACAGTATGCAGAGTGGTGAAGTCAACTGAACCACTAATGCCTGGAGCACTTCAGCAGCGATTCCGTCCGGTCCAGGTGTCTGTTTCCGCGACATGGCGTTAATCGCTTTAATTACTTCGTCTGGTGTCACATCATCCGCTAATGTAGCTGAGGTATAAATTTCATTGTGACCTTTACGGAGATTTTCTTGCTCTAAACTTTCACCTACTGCCTCATCGTCGGGTAATAGTACTTTTAACAGTTCCTCAGCTGTTGCGCTCCAATTGGCTGTCATGGTCCCGTCTGCCCTTCTTACGGTTGATAGTGTAGTCAGTGGTCTCAATTTGCTAGCTGCGATCTTGTAGGGGACGCCCCAGGGATCTGACTTTAAATTAGCGTTTACATAAGCCTCCCAACTCTGCTGCTTTGTTTTTATTAGCAGCTCTTTAAAGGCAGTCTTCCTTTCCCTGTATCTATCGAGAAGCAAGCACCTATCGGCAGCAATCATGCACCGTTGGTACTCTTTTCTCGCCTTCCTCATCTCCGATCGTAGTTTTTGCAGTCGGTCGCTCCACGGTATGTCTGTGTTATTCGCTGGTCTTTTGAGGGGAATGGCCATTTTCATTACGCGCTGAATTTCACGCGTGATCCCTCTTGCTATGACATCTACATCATTACCTTCCAATAGATCCACTGGTAGACGGAATTCATCTCTTAGTTTTGCCCAATCTGCCCTACGTAAGTTATATTTTTTCCTTGTGTCGTTAATTTCATTGATTTGCAACCTACCTTTGGCCAGATCAAACAGAATCAAGTTGTGGTCACTTGTAGTTTCATTTTCAACCACCCTCCAGTTTCTGACTAGGTTTCCTGCCAGCTGATTGGTCAGCGTTACATCGATATTCGATTTTGCACCGGCTCTAATACTAAACGTTGGAGCATTATTAGGGCAGTTCCTGACTTCCAGGCATAACTCATTTAACAGTTCCTCTACCATTAAGCCTCGTTCATCCGTTGTATCACTGTACCAGAGCGGGGAGTGTGCATTTATATCTGCTGTTATAATTATCCTTTGATCTTGTAACTCAGTGCAAATTTTTCTTATTTTATTTAAATAAGCATCTATAGGGTCCTTATATTGGCAGTACATCGATACCAAAGTAACGCTACACCACCCGGTATCGATCTCTGCACATGCTGTGTGCTCATCACAGTATTGCGATATTTTGGTTACAGTTAGTCCTTTGTTTAGTACAATGATTCCTGCCATAGGTTTAGGTCCACTTACTATGGTTTGTGAGGATACTGGCATGTGTGGTATTTGTCCGCCCTTAGAGTAAGGCTCTTGCACACAGATAACATCCCAGTCATGTTGCGCAGCAAGATTCCTTAGCTCATGCAGGACCATATGTGAACAGCAAGCTGGATTATTATAGAATTTATTTTTTGTGCAGACGATCTCTCGCTGCATTTTCGGCGCCCCCAATATGACGGCGCCCGGTGCGGTCGCACCGCCCTAGGGCCGCCCCTGAACACACAGTATTTTAGAATAAGAAACACTCTCCCAATAAAAGCCTTAAGAACTCTCTATTTTGCACTAGTCCAAACACACTTACAATATGGTATAAACAGCTGGGGAGGAATACTAGATACACACTTGACTCAGGTCAACAGATGTCAAAATTACATTCTGAAAGTGATGTATAAAATGCCATACACTTTTCCAACTTGTGAGTTGTACAAACAAAGCCAATTGCTAAATGTCCGCCAGCTGTTTATTAAAAAAATAGTCATGTACATAGATGCCAACATAAAAATCTTCAGCACTAGTGACCAACCACACTTAAAAACTAGACTACAAAAAAGAAGTGGAGCATACATCCCTCGCCGGAACACTCTACTAGGGCAAAGACATCCAAGCTGCCTTGGTCCACGTATTTATAATAAATTACCAGAAGATATTATCAATAAGCCGAAAGAAACCATGAAGAAACATATAACTACATGGCTTTTAGACAACCATGACTCGTTAAATGAACTAATAAACTTCCATTACCTGATATAAACAATATTTATATATGTATGTACAAATAAATTTTGTTATGTCAAACCATATCGAACTAATCTTTATAATGATTGTATTACTCACATGTTCCAATGATTGTTATTCTCGCACTGTCATGTATAGTATATCTCTTAGATCCTAAGTCACTGTAAATATTTGTATTATAAGAATCAAGCTACCTGCATCCTGAAGCCCACACACAAGTTTTACCTTATGTGGGATTCACAAAATCATCTTATGTACTATAAAATATATTAAAGCTGTATCATTGTCCTTTGTGAATAAAAATAATAATAATAATAATAATAATAATAAAATTATACATTGCATGTTCTGTGTTTGTACCTGGTTTCTGGACGCACTTTCTGTTTCGAACATCCAGTGCATCTACGCGTTGGCGTGCTCTCCTTCGAATTTTTAATGTGAATAATATTTCGAAAATGTCTCTCAGTAAATCCTTCATCTTGAAATCTAGAGTGAACTAATTCTGGTGTATTTGTCTTGGTATATAAATAAAATCTATAGGTTCCTTCAGCTAATAGATTACATAAGATCTTCTCATAAAAATATTCCGAAAAATGACAGAATTCGGGAATTTTGACCTAATCCATATTTGTGTACTGCAGCTGAATCATCTATCACATGCACAAATGGGCGAGAATCTCTTTTCTTCCTGTCAAAGTGACGATTAAGAGCTATTGGAAGTTAAATGTCATGACTAACTAACAGAAATCGAAATGAGCAGTAACAATTTTGATAATGTGAAACCTAATCTTCAAACTCACAATAAGATCGTAAGAAAGGAAATAAAGTTATTGCTAAAAAAAGTCCAGT